>OY744547.1:30803181-31205681 GCA_963556195.1 Sepiola atlantica
ACCGAAATGTGTTGCAGCAGAAATAAAACCTAACTCAACCCAAACCCCTAACCGAAATGTGTTGCAGCAGAAATAAACCCTAACTCAACCCAAACCCCTAACCGAAATGTGTTGCAGCAGAAATAAAACCTAACTTAACCCAAACCCCTAACCGAAATGTGTTGCAGCAGAAATAATGCTAACTTAACCCAAACCCCTTACCGAAATGTGTTGCAGCAGAAATAAACCCAAACTCAACCCAAATCCCTAACCCAAATGTGTTGCAGCAGAAATAAAACCTAACTCAACCCAAACGCCAACCGAAATGTGTTGCAGCAAAAATAAACCCTAACTCAACCCAAATCCCTAACCGAAATGTGTTGCAGCAGAAATAAACCTTAACTCAACCCAAACCCCTAACCGAAATGTGCTGCTGAAGAAATAAACCCTAACTCAACCCAAACCCCTAACCGAAATGTGTTGCAGCAGAAATAAACGCTAACGTAACCGAACCCTTAACCGAAATGTGTTGCAGCAGAAATAAACCCTAACTTAACCCAAACCCTTAACCGAAATTTGTTGCAGCAGAAACAAACGCTAACTCAACCAAAACCTTTAACCGAAATGTGTTGCAGCAGAAATAAACCTTAACTCAACCCAAACCACAACCGAAATGTGTTGCAGCAGAAATAAACCCTAACTCAACCCAAACCCCAACCGAAATGTGTTGCAGCAGAAATAAACCCTAACTCAACCAAAACCCCAACCGAAATGTGTTGCAGCAGAAATAAACCCTAACTAAACCCAAACCCCTAACCGAAATGTGTTGCAGCAGAAATAAACGCTAACTTAACCCAAACCCCTTACCGAAATGTGTTGCAGCAGAAATAAACCCAAACTCAACCCAAATCCCTAACCCAAATGTGTTGCAGCAGAAATAAACCCTAACTCAACACAAACCCCTAACCGAAATGTGTTGCAGCAGAAATAAACGCTAACTTAACCCAACCATTAACCGAAATGTGTTGCAGCAGAAATAAACCCTAACTTAACCCAAACCCCTAACCGAAATTTGTTGCAGCAGAAACGAACGCTAACTCAACCCAAACCCTTAACCGAAATGTGTTGCAGCAGAAATAAACCCTAACTCAACCCAAACCCCTAACCGAAATGTGTTGCAGCAGAAATGAACCCTAACTCAACCCAAACCCCTAACCGAAATGTGTTGCAGTAGAAATAAACGCTAACTTAACCCAAACCCCTAACCGAAATGTGTTGCAGCAGAAATTAACCCTAACTCAACCCAAACCACTAACCGAAATGTGTTGCAGCAGAAATAAACCCTAACTCAACCCAAACGCCAACCGAAATGTGTTGCAGCAGAAATAAACCCTAACTCAACCCAAACCCTTAACCGAAATGTGTTGCAGCAGAAATAAACCCTAACTCAACCCAAACCGAAATGTGTTGCAGCAGAAATAAACCTTAACTCAACCCAAACCCCTTATCGAAATGTGTTGCAGCAGAAATAAACCCTAACTCAACCCAAATCCCTAACCGAAATGTGTTGCAGCAAAAATAAAACCTAACTCAACCCAAACGCCAACCGAAATGTGTTGCAGCAGAAATTAACGCTAACTTAACCCAACCATTAACCGAAATGTGTTGCAGCAGAAATAAACCCTAACTTAACCCAAACCCCTAACCGAAATTTGTTGCAGCAGAAACGAACGCTAACTCAACCCAAACCCTTAACCGAAATGTGTTGCAGCAGAAATAAACCCTAACTCAACCCAAACCCCTAACCGAAATGTGTTGCAGCAGAAATGAACCCTAACTCAACCCAAACCCCTAACCGAAATGTGTTGCAGTAGAAATAAACGCTAACTTAACCCAAACCCCTAACCGAAATGTGTTGCAGCAGAAATTAACCCTAACTCAACCCAAACCACTAACCGAAATGTGTTGCAGCAGAAATAAACCCTAACTCAACCCAAACGCCAACCGAAATGTGTTGCAGCAGAAATTAACCCTAACTCAACCCAAACCCTTAATCGAAATGTGTTGCAGCAGAAATAGAACCTAACTCAACCCAAACCCCAACCGAAATGTGTTGCAGCAGTAAAAAAACCCTAACTCAACCCAAACCCCTAACCGAAATGTGTTGCAGCAGAAATAAACGCTAACTTAACCCAAACCCCTAACCGAAATGTGTTGCAGCAGAAATAAACCCTAACTCAACCCCAACCCCTAACCGAAATGTGTTGCAGCAGAAACAAACGCTAACTCAACCCAAACCCTTAACCCAAATGTGTTGCAGCAGAAATAAACCCTAACTCAACCCAAATCCTTAACCGAAATGTGTTGCAGCAGAAATAAACCCTAACTCAACCCAAACCCTTAACCGAAATGTGTTGCAGCAGAAATAAACCCTAACTCAACCCAAACCGAAATGTGTTGCAGCAGAAATAAACCTTAACTCAACCCAAACCCCTTATCGAAATGTGTTGCAGCAGAAATAAACCCTAACTCAACCCAAATCCCTAACCGAAATGTGTTGCAGCAAAAATAAAACCTAACTCAACCCAAACGCCAACCGAAATGTGTTGCAGCAGAAATTAACCCTAACTCAACCCAAACCCCTAATCGAAATGTGTTGCAGCAGAAATAAAACCTAACTCAACCCAAATACTTAATAGAAATGTGTTGCAGCAGAAATAAACCCTAACTCAACCCAAATCCTTAATAGAAATGTGTTGCAGCAGAAATAAACCCTAACTCAACCCCAACCCCTAATCGAAATGTGTTGCAGCAGAAATAAACCCTAACTCAACCCCAACCCCTAATCGAAATGTGTTGCAGCAGAAATAAACCCTAACTCAACCCCAACCCCTAATCGAAATGTGTTGCAGCAGAAATAAACACTAACTGAACCCAAACCCCTAACCGAAATGTGTTGCAGCAGAAATAAACCCTAACTCAACCCCAACCCCTAATCGAAATGTGTTGCAGCAGAAATAAACCCTAACTCAACCCAAATCCATAATCGAAATGTGTTGCAGCAGAAATAAACCCTAACTTAACCCCAACCCCTAATCGAAATGTGTTGCAGCAGAAATAAACCCTAACTCAACCCAAATCCCTAACCGAAATGTGTTGCAGCAGAAATAAACCCTAACTCAACCCAAACCCCTAATCGAAATGTGTTGCAGCAGAAATAAACCCTAACTCAACCCAAATCCCTAACCGAAATGTGTTGCAGCAGAAATAAACCTTAACTCAACCCCAACCCCTAACCGAAATTTGTTGCAGCAGAAATAAACCCTAACTCAACCCAAACCCTTAACCCAAATGTGTTGCAGCAGAAATAAACCCTAACTCAACCCAAACCCCTAACCGAAATGTGTTGCAGCAGAAATAAACACTAACTCAACCCAAATCCCTAACCGAAATGTGTTGCAGCAGAAATAAACCCTAACTCAACCCCAACCCCTAACCGAAATGTGTTGCAGCAGAAATGAACCCTAACTCAACCCAAACGCCAACCGAAATTTGTTGCAGCAGAAATAAACACTAACTGAACCCAAATCCCTAACCAAAATGTGTTGCAGCAGAAATAAACCCAAACTCAACCCAAACCCCCTAATCGAAATGTGTTGCAGCAGAAATAAACCCTAACTCAACCCAAATCCCTAACCGAAATGTGTTGCAGCAGAAATAAACCCTAACTCAACGCCAACCCCTAACCGAAATGTGTTGCAGCAGAAATACACCCTAACTCAACCCAAACCCTTAACCGAAATGTGTTGCAGCAGAAATAAACCCTAACTCAACCCAAACCCCTAACTGAAATGTGTTGCAGCAGAAATAAACACTAACTGAACCCAAATCCCTAACCGAAATGTGTTGCAGCAGAAATAAACCCTAACTCAACCCAAACCCCTAACCGAAATGTGTTGCAGCAGAAATAAACCCTAACTCAACCCAAACCCTTAACCCAAATGTGTTGCAGCAGAAATAAACCCTAACTCAACCCAAACCCCTAACCGAAATGTGTTGCAGCAGAAATAAACACTAACTCAACCCCAACCCTTAACCGAAATGTGTTGCAGCAGAAATAAACCCTAACTCAACCCAAACCCCTAACCGAAATGTGTTGCAGCAGAAATAAACCCTAACTCAACCCCAACCCCTAACCGAAATGTGTTGCAGCAGAAATAAACCTTAACTCAACCCAAACCCTTAACCCAAATGTGTTGCAGCAGAAATAAACCCTAACTCAACCCAAACCCCTAACCGAAATGTGTTGCAGCAGAAATAAACCCTAACTCAACCCCAACCCTTAACCGAAATGTCTTGCAGCAGAAATAAACCCTAACTCAACCCAAATCCCTAACCGAAATGTGTTGCAGCAGAAATAAACCCTAACTCAACCCAAACGCCAACCGAAATGTGTTGCAGCAGAAATTAACCCTAACTCAACCCAAACCCTTAATCGAAATGTGTTGCAGCAGAAATAAACCCTAACTCAACCCAAATCCCTAACCGAAATGTGTTGCAGCAGAAATACAACCTAACTCAACCCCAACCCCTAACCGAAATGTGTTGCAGCAGAAATAAACCCTAACTCAACCCAAACCCCTAACCCAAATGTGTTGCAGCAGAAATAAACCCTAACTCAACCCAAACCCCTAACCGAAATGTGTTGCAGCAGAAATAAACACTAACTGAACCCAAACCCCTAACCGAAATGTGTTGCAGCAGAAATTAACCCTAACTCAACCCCAACCCCTAATCGAAATGTGTTGCAGCAGGAATAAACCCTAACTCAACCCAAATCCCTAATCGAAATGTGTTGCAGCAGAAATAAACCCTAACTCAACCCAAATCCTTAATAGAAATGTGTTGCAGCAGAAATAAACCCTAACTCAACCCAAATCCTTAATAGAAATGTGTTGCAGCAGAAATAAACCCTAACTCAACCCCAACCCCTAATCGAAATGTGTTGCAGCAGAAATAAACCCTAACTCAACCCCAACCCCTAATCGAAATGTGTTGCAGCAGAAATAAACCCTAACTCAACCCCAACCCCTAATCGAAATGTGTTGCAGCAGAAATAAACACTAACTGAACCCAAACCCCTAACCGAAATGTGTTGCAGCAGAAATAAACCCTAACTCAACCCCAACCCCTAATCGAAATGTGTTGCAGCAGAAATAAACCCTAACTCAACCCAAATCCATAATCGAAATGTGTTGCAGCAGAAATAAACCCTAACTTAACCCCAACCCCTAATCGAAATGTGTTGCAGCAGAAATAAACCCTAACTCAACCCAAATCCCTAACCGAAATGTGTTGCAGCAGAAATTAACCCTAACTCAACCCAAACCCCTAATCGAAATGTGTTGCAGCAGAAATAAACCCTAACTCAACCCAAATCCCTAACCGAAATGTGTTGCAGCAGAAATAAACCTTAACTCAACCCCAACCCCTAACCGAAATTTGTTGCAGCAGAAATAAACCCTAACTCAACCCAAACCCTTAACCCAAATGTGTTGCAGCAGAAATAAACCCTAACTCAACCCAAACCCCTAACCGAAATGTGTTGCAGCAGAAATAAACACTAACTCAACCCAAATCCCTAACCGAAATGTGTTGCAGCAGAAATAAACCCTAACTCAACCCCAACCCCTAACCGAAATGTGTTGCAGCAGAAATGAACCCTAACTCAACCCAAACGCCAACCGAAATTTGTTGCAGCAGAAATAAACACTAACTGAACCCAAATCCCTAACCGAAATGTGTTGCAGCAGAAATAAACCCTAACTCAACCCAAACCCCCTAATCGAAATGTGTTGCAGCAGAAATAAACCCTAACTCAACCCAAATCCCTAACCGAAATGTGTTGCAGCAGAAATAAACCCTAACTCAACGCCAACCCCTAACCGAAATGTGTTGCAGCAGAAATAAACCCTAACTCAACCCAAACCCTTAACCCAAATGTGTTGCAGCAGAAATAAACCCTAACTCAACCCAAACCCCTAACTGAAATGTGTTGCAGCAGAAATAAACACTAACTGAACCCAAATCCCTAACCGAAATGTGTTGCAGCAGAAATAAACCCTAACTCAACCCAAACCCCTAACCGAAATGTGTTGCAGCAGAAATAAACCCTAACTCAACCCAAACCCTTAACCCAAATGTGTTGCAGCAGAAATAAACCCTAACTCAACCCAAACCCCTAACCGAAATGTGTTGCAGCAGAAATAAACCCTAACTCAACCCCAACCCTTAACCGAAATGTGTTGCAGCAGAAATAAACCCTAACTCAACCCAAACCCCTAACCCAAATGTGTTGCAGCAGAAATAAACCCTAACTCAACCCCAACCCCTAACCGAAATGTGTTGCAGCAGAAATAAACCTTAACTCAACCCAAACCCTTAACCCAAATGTGTTGCAGCAGAAATAAACCCTAACTCAACCCAAACCCCTAACCGAAATGTGTTGCAGCAGAAATAAACCCTAACTCAACCCCAACCCCTAATCGAAATGTGTTGCAGCAGAAATAAACACTAACTGAACCCAAACCCCTAACCGAAATGTGTTGCAGCAGAAATAAACCCTAACTCAACCCCAACCCCTAATCGAAATGTGTTGCAGCAGAAATAAACCCTAACTCAACCCAAATCCATAATCGAAATGTGTTGCAGCAGAAATAAACCCTAACTTAACCCCAACCCCTAATCGAAATGTGTTGCAGCAGAAATAAACCCTAACTCAACCCAAATCCCTAACTGAAATGTGTTGCAGCAGAAATTAACCCTAACTCAACCCAAACCCCTAATCGAAATGTGTTGCAGCAGAAATAAACCCTAACTCAACCCAAATCCCTAACCGAAATGTGTTGCAGCAGAAATAAACCTTAACTCAACCCCAACCCCTAACCGAAATTTGTTGCAGCAGAAATAAACCCTAACTCAACCCAAACCCTTAACCCAAATGTGTTGCAGCAGAAATAAACCCTAACTCAACCCAAACCCCTAACCGAAATGTGTTGCAGCAGAAATAAACACTAACTCAACCCAAATCCCTAACCGAAATGTGTTGCAGCAGAAATAAACCCTAACTCAACCCCAACCCCTAACCGAAATGTGTTGCAGCAAAAATGAACCCTAACTCAACCCAAACGCCAACCGAAATTTGTTGCAGCAGAAATAAACACTAACTGAACCCAAATCCCTAACCGAAATGTGTTGCAGCAGAAATAAACCCTAACTCAACCCAAACCCCCTAATCGAAATGTGTTGCAGCAGAAATAAACCCTAACTCAACCCAAATCCCTAACCGAAATGTGTTGCAGCAGAAATAAACCCTAACTCAACCCCAACCCTTAACCGAAATGTGTTGCAGCAGAAATAAACCCTAACTCAACCCCAACCCTTAACCGAAATGTCTTGCAGCAGAAATAAACCCTAACTCAACCCAAATCCCTAACCGAAATGTGTTGCAGCAGAAATAAACCCTAACTCAACCCAAACGCCAACCGAAATGTGTTGCAGCAGAAATAAACCCTAACTCAACCCAAATCCCTAATCGAAATGTGTTGCAGCAGAAATAAACCCTAACTCAACCCAAATCCTTAATAGAAATGTGTTGCAGCAGAAATAAACCCTAACTCAACCCAAATCCTTAATAGAAATGTGTTGCAGCAGAAATAAACCCTAACTCAACCCCAACCCCTAATCGAAATGTGTTGCAGCAGAAATAAACCCTAACTCAACCCCAACCCCTAATCGAAATGTGTTGCAGCAGAAATAAACCCTAACTCAACCCCAACCCCTAATCGAAATGTGTTGCAGCAGAAATAAACACTAACTGAACCCAAACCCCTAACCGAAATGTGTTGCAGCAGAAATAAACCCTAACTCAACCCCAACCCCTAATCGAAATGTGTTGCAGCAGAAATAAACCCTAACTCAACCCAAATCCATAATCGAAATGTGTTGCAGCAGAAATAAACCCTAACTTAACCCCAACCCCTAATCGAAATGTGTTGCAGCAGAAATAAACCCTAACTCAACCCAAATCCCTAACCGAAATGTGTTGCAGCAGAAATTAACCCTAACTCAACCCAAACCCCTAATCGAAATGTGTTGCAGCAGAAATAAACCCTAACTCAACCCAAATCCCTAACCGAAATGTGTTGCAGCAGAAATAAACCTTAACTCAACCCCAACCCCTAACCGAAATTTGTTGCAGCAGAAATAAACCCTAACTCAACCCAAACCCTTAACCCAAATGTGTTGCAGCAGAAATAAACCCTAACTCAACCCAAACCCCTAACCGAAATGTGTTGCAGCAGAAATAAACACTAACTCAACCCAAATCCCTAACCGAAATGTGTTGCAGCAGAAATAAACCCTAACTCAACCCCAACCCCTAACCGAAATGTGTTGCAGCAGAAATGAACCCTAACTCAACCCAAACGCCAACCGAAATTTGTTGCAGCAGAAATAAACACTAACTGAACCCAAATCCCTAACCGAAATGTGTTGCAGCAGAAATAAACCCTAACTCAACCCAAACCCCCTAATCGAAATGTGTTGCAGCAGAAATAAACCCTAACTCAACCCAAATCCCTAACCGAAATGTGTTGCAGCAGAAATAAACCCTAACTCAACGCCAACCCCTAACCGAAATGTGTTGCAGCAGAAATAAACCCTAACTCAACCCAAACCCTTAACCCAAATGTGTTGCAGCAGAAATAAACCCTAACTCAACCCAAACCCCTAACTGAAATGTGTTGCAGCAGAAATAAACACTAACTGAACCCAAATCCCTAACCGAAATGTGTTGCAGCAGAAATAAACCCTAACTCAACCCAAACCCCTAACCGAAATGTGTTGCAGCAGAAATAAACCCTAACTCAACCCAAACCCTTAACCCAAATGTGTTGCAGCAGAAATAAACCCTAACTCAACCCAAACCCCTAACCGAAATGTGTTGCAGCAGAAATAAACCCTAACTCAACCCCAACCCTTAACCGAAATGTGTTGCAGCAGAAATAAACCCTAACTCAACCCAAACCCCTAACCCAAATGTGTTGCAGCAGAAATAAACCCTAACTCAACCCAAACCCCTAACCGAAATGTGTTGCAGCAGAAATAAACCTTAACTCAACCCAAACCCTTAACCCAAATGTGTTGCAGCAGAAATAAACCCTAACTCAACCCAAACCCCTAACCGAAATGTGTTGCAGCAGAAATAAACCCTAACTCAACCCCAACCCCTAATCGAAATGTGTTGCAGCAGAAATAAACACTAACTGAACCCAAACCCCTAACCGAAATGTGTTGCAGCAGAAATAAACCCTAACTCAACCCCAACCCCTAATCGAAATGTGTTGCAGCAGAAATAAACCCTAACTCAACCCAAATCCATAATCGAAATGTGTTGCAGCAGAAATAAACCCTAACTTAACCCCAACCCCTAATCGAAATGTGTTGCAGCAGAAATAAACCCTAACTCAACCCAAATCCCTAACCGAAATGTGTTGCAGCAGAAATTAACCCTAACTCAACCCAAACCCCTAATCGAAATGTGTTGCAGCAGAAATAAACCCTAACTCAACCCAAATCCCTAACCGAAATGTGTTGCAGCAGAAATAAACCTTAACTCAACCCCAACCCCTAACCGAAATTTGTTGCAGCAGAAATAAACCCTAACTCAACCCAAACCCTTAACCCAAATGTGTTGCAGCAGAAATAAACCCTAACTCAACCCAAACCCCTAACCGAAATGTGTTGCAGCAGAAATAAACACTAACTCAACCCAAATCCCTAACCGAAATGTGTTGCAGCAGAAATAAACCCTAACTCAACCCCAACCCCTAACCGAAATGTGTTGCAGCAGAAATGAACCCTAACTCAACCCAAACGCCAACCGAAATTTGTTGCAGCAGAAATAAACCCTAACTCAACCCAAATCCCTAACCGAAATGTGTTGCAGCAGAAATAAACCCTAACTCAACCCAAACCCCCTAATCGAAATGTGTTGCAGCAGAAATAAACCCTAACTCAACCCAAATCCCTAACCGAAATGTGTTGCAGCAGAAATAAACCCTAACTCAACGCCAACCCCTAACCGAAATGTGTTGCAGCAGAAATAAACCCTAACTCAACCCAAACCCTTAACCCAAATGTGTTGCAGCAGAAATAAACCCTAACTCAACCCAAACCCCTAACTGAAATGTGTTGCAGCAGAAATAAACACTAACTGAACCCAAATCCCTAACCGAAATGTGTTGCAGCAGAAATAAACCCTAACTCAACCCAAACCCCTAACCGAAATGTGTTGCAGCAGAAATAAACCCTAACTCAACCCAAACCCTTAACCCAAATGTGTTGCAGCAGAAATAAACCCTAACTCAACCCAAACCCCTAACCGAAATGTGTTGCAGCAGAAATAAACCCTAACTCAACCCCAACCCTTAACCGAAATGTGTTGCAGCAGAAATAAACCCTAACTCAACCCAAACCCCTAACCCAAATGTGTTGCAGCAGAAATAAATCCTAACTCAACCCCAACCCCTAACCGAAATGTGTTGCAGCAGAAATAAACCTTAACTCAACCCAAACCCTTAACCCAAATGTGTTGCAGCAGAAATAAACCCTAACTCAACCCAAACCCCTAACCGAAATGTGTTGCAGCAGAAATAAACCCTAACTCAACCCCAACCCTTAACCGAAATGTGTTGCAGCAGAAATAAACCCTAACTCAACCCAAATCCCTAACCGAAATGTGTTGCAGCAGAAATAAACCCTAACTCAACCCAAACGCCAACCGAAATGTGTTGCAGCAGAAATTAACCCTAACTCAACCCAAACCCTTAATCGAAATGTGTTGCAGCAGAAATAGAACCTAACTCAACCCAAACCCCAACCGAAATGTGTTGCAGCAGTAAAAAACCCTAACTCAACCCAAACCCCTAACCGAAATGTGTTGCAGCAGAAATAAACGCTAACTTAACCCAAACCCCTAACCGAAATGTGTTGCAGCAGAAATAAACCCTAACTCAACCCAAATCCCTAACCGAAATGTGTTGCAGCAGAAACAAACGCTAACTCAACCCAAACCCTTAACCGAAATGTGTTGCAGCAGAAATAGATCCTAACTCAACCCAAATCCCTAACCGAAATGTGTTGCAGCAGAAATAAACCCTAACTCAACCGAAACCCTTAACCAAAATGTGTTGCAGCAGAAATAAACCCTAACTCAACCCAAACCGAAATGTGTTGCAGCAGAAATAAACCCTAACTCAACCCAAATCCCTAACCGAAATGTGTTGCAGCAGAAATAAACCCTAACTCAACGCCAACCCCTAATCGAAATGTGTTGCAGCAGAAATAAAACCTAACTCAACCCAAACGCCAACCGAAATGTGTTGCAGCAGAAATTAACCCTAACTCAACCCAAACCCCTAATCGAAATGTGTTGCAGCAGAAATAAACCCTAACTCAACCCCAACCCTTAACCGAAATGTGTTGCAGCAGAAATAAACCCTAACTCAACCCAAATCCATAATCGAAATGTGTTGCAGCAGAAATAAACCCTAACTCAACCCCAACCCCTAATCGAAATGTGTTGCAGCAGAAATAAACCCTAACTCAACCCAAATCCATAATCGAAATGTGTTGCAGCAGAAATAGAACCTAACTCAACCCAAACCCCAACCGAAATGTGTTGCAGCAGTAAAAAAACCCTAACTCAACCCAAACCCCTAACCGAAATGTGTTGCAGCAGAAATAAACGCTAACTTAACCCAAACCCCTAACCGAAATGCGTTGCAGCAGAAATAAACCCTAACTCAACCCAAATCCCTAACCGAAATGTGTTGCAGTAGAAACAAACGCTAACTCAACCCAAACCCTTAACCGAAATGTGTTGCAGCAGAAATAGACTCTAACTCAACCCAAATCCCTAACCGAAATGTGTTGCAGCAGAAACAAACGCTAACTCAACCCAAACCCTTAACCGAAATGTGTTGCAGCAGAAATAAACCCAAACTCAACCCAAACCCCTAATCGAAATGTGTTGCAGCAGAAATAAACCCTAACTCAACCCAAATCCCTAACCGAAATGTGTTGCAGCAGAAATAAACCCTAACTCAACCCCAACCCCTAACCGAAATGTGTTGCAGCAGAAATAAACCCTAACTCAACCCCAACCCCTAACCGAAATGTGTTGCAGCAGAAATAAACCCTAACTCAACCCCAACCCCTAACCGAAATGTGTTGCAGCAGAAATAAACCCTAACTCAACCCCAACCCCTAACCGAAATGTGTTGCAGCAGAAATAAACCCTAACTCAACCCCAACCCCTAACCGAAATGTGTTGCAGCAGAAATAAACCCTAACTCAACCCCAACCCCTAACCGAAATGTGTTGCAGCAGAAATAAACCCTAACTCAACCCCAACCCCTAACCGAAATGTGTTGCAGCAGAAATAAACCCTAACTCAACCCCAACCCCTAACCGAAATGTGTTGCAGCAGAAATAAACCCTAACTCAACCCCAACCCCTAACCGAAATGTGTTGCAGCAGAAATAAACCCTAACTCAACCCCAACCCCTAACCGAAATGTGTTGCAGCAGAAATAAACCCTAACTCAACCCCAACCCCTAACCGAAATGTGTTGCAGCAGAAATAAACCCTAACTCAACCCCAACCCCTAACCGAAATGTGTTGCAGCAGAAATAAACCCTAACTCAACCCCAACCCCTAACCGAAATGTGTTGCAGCAGAAATAAACCCTAACTCAACCCCAACCCCTAACCGAAATGTGTTGCAGCAGAAATAAACCCTAACTCAACCCCAACCCCTAACCGAAATGTGTTGCAGCAGAAATAAACCCTAACTCAACCCCAACCCCTAACCGAAATGTGTTGCAGCAGAAATAAACCCTAACTCAACCCCAACCCCTAACCGAAATGTGTTGCAGCAGAAATAAACCCTAACTCAACCCCAACCCCTAACCGAAATGTGTTGCAGCAGAAATAAACCCTAACTCAACCCCAACCCCTAACCGAAATGTGTTGCAGCAGAAATAAACCCTAACTCAACCCCAACCCCTAACCGAAATGTGTTGCAGCAGAAATAAACCCTAACTCAACCCCAACCCCTAACCGAAATGTGTTGCAGCAGAAATAAACCCTAACTCAACCTAAACCACTTAACCGAAATGTGTTCTAGTCGCATTCTAAACAAAACTTCGTACAAGTTCTTGAAGATGAAAGATGGGAAACAATGTGAACAAACATATTGCTGCACAACTCCCCACTTAGAATGGCCCCATATAAATCTGGCGCTTAATTCACAGTAGACCCCTACGTGTCAGTGGCAATATTCCTTGTTTGGGGTGAATAAAATTAAAAACATTTTTTTTTAAAGTCTACGGACAACAGTTTGAGAAATGCTGAAAACTCTCGTGTTTAAACAGCCAGCACATATTATCATGGCAGCGCAAATAAACAAAGTGAAGAAACTGTCAAAATTTGTTACACATTAACTTAATGACGCCCAGAAACTTAGCAATTTTGAAGTGTGTTCATCACACCTTTCATGTCACTGTGATTATTCTTTGAGAAGTGGGGCAATCATGTACAATAGTTAACAAAAAAAAGGGTGAACAAAACAAATAGACAACAAATAAATGTTACCAAAGGCAAGAAAAGATACCAACCTGGATAAGTTTTTTTGTGTTTTAAATTAGTTTCAAGCGTTTTTTAGTTCAATCAAAATGTACAGTAAAAAATGTTATGTTAGAACGAAAAAAAATGGCTGACAGAAGCCTCCATGTGAAGCTTTGATAATCGCTATGAAATCGAAAATTTAAATTTAATACAGAGAATAAAAAATATACAGTTCGATTGGTGACAGTTATTAACTGTATTTTTGTTTAATTTTCGATTTTGGGGCGATTATGGCGATTATCACGGTTTCATATGGAGGCTTCTGTCAGCCATTTTTTTTTGTTCTAACTTAACATTTTTGCCCGTACTTTTGATTGAACTTAAAAACGCTTTAAACTAATTTAAAACAAAAAACTTATCCAGGTAGAAAAGTACCATTTTTTGCCTTTCGTAAAATTTATTTGTTGCCTCTTCATTTTGTTCACCCCCTTTAACTATTATACACGATCGCCATAACAGGAATATCAAATTTTACACACCTTTCGCCATATTCCCTCCAATATTGCATGAACAGATCACCACTTATTTAAGCACTAGTTGGGGCACCCAGAATTGCATGGGAATGAAAGTAGTTCTTCTTCATCCGGTTCTGATATTTAAGTTCCGGCTATATTTATCCTGAGACAAATGCAAGAGAAGTTCCTGAGTAAGAAGAAGAACCTTTATTTTTATTTTGTGGATTTGGAGAAAGCTTTTGACAGTACTGAATTGGTTGCTTTTTATCTGTGTCTTGGGGATATTGTCCAGGGGGTTCCGCACGGTTTGTCCAGAAGAGATGCTGTATGCTGATGACTTAGTACTTACCTGTGAAACAATGGAAGGTTTACTTGTCAAGTTCAAAACTTGGAAGAACGCTATGGAAAGTAAAGGCCTGAGAGTGAATGTCACTAAGACAAAAGTGTTGACCAGTGGTTGTAGTGTTGGAAATCCTGCAGAAAGAGGAAAATTCCCATGCTCAGTTTGTTGTAAGGGAGTCAGGTGCAGCTCAATTTTCTGTGGTACTTGTAAGCATTGGATACACAAGAAGTGCAGTAGAATTACAGGTACGTTGAGAGAGAACAACCAGTTTGGGTGCAAGAAGTGTAAGACAACAAAGACAAATGCGAACTCAGATGTGGAGAAAATATATGTGGATGGCAAAGTTATTGAGGTTGTTCAGAAATGTTGTTAACTTGGTTATACCATTGGAGCATAGGGTGGAGCAGGTGCCAGCATGATAGCTAGAATTAGAAGTGGATGGACTCAGTTAAGGGAACTTTTGCCATTACTAACCAGCAGAGCATTACTACTGTCATTCAAGGGAAGAGTCTATTAGGCATGTGTATGCAGTGTGATGATGTATGGAAGTAAAACCTGGCCAGTGAGGGTTGCCATGCGTTGCATGGAGAGAAATGATATAAGAATGATACAATGGATGAGTAATACAAGTCTTAAAGATAGGCTCAGATCTGATGAGCTCAGAGGAGGATTAAATCTGGACAGTATAGGGAGATGTGTGCAGAACAGGAGGCTTCAGTGGTATGGTCACATTGAAAGAATGGATGAGAGTTCCTGGGTTAGTAGATGTAGAACAGTTGAGATAGCAGGGTCAGCCCTACAGGGAAACGCTAAAGAAAACATGGGAGGAAGTGATAAGGATGAATTTGATAGAAAGAGAGATAAATAAAGACCTGGTCAGAGATAGGTTACCTTGGAAGTCAATTTCTAAAAGCTGTCAAACACATGCCAACATGTAAACTGGACGTTAAACAGAATATGATGAGTGACGCTTGCTCTCCATGAAGTCCGATCCAAAGAGTTGTCATCAGTCAGGTTGCATGCATATCGCTTCTTTTGCACTAGAGCCATGTCTTCTTCGGTCTTCCATGCTCTCTCGTGCCCAAAATATCCAGGCGCGTAATTAAGTGGATACAAGATGTGGCATGCCGTGCATGGTCGAACTATCTGAGACGCCGAGCATGTAAGGTATCCGCAATCCCATCAATACTAAATTGTTGATGCAGCACGATTGATGCGATATTTATACCAAAGCCGATGGAGATATTAGAAGAAAACGTGCAGTATATATCGGGTTATCCCATAAATTCTGTCCGGATTTTAATTCTCTGAAATTTAATAATACGTGAGAATTTCTCTTTGAACTAAATAATATTCATATATCAAACATATATATTTGAACACCTCACTTAATTCAATTTTATTTTAAAGGCAAAATTTTATTGAGGAAACAAGAGACATTTTTTTTTCAAATTTTTAAATCCTTCACACATAACCTCCTTGGCAGAGGAAACCTCATGTTTATGGCAGAGTTTGTTGGTTGGTTGGTTTTTCACTGTTTGTTTGTTTTTGTACAGCCTTTTCCACATTGCTTGACCAACTGTCACCAAACTTGGTCAAAATATCGATCATGGTATAACTTATAAAGAAAAAGATGAAAAGTCACTCTTTTGGGAATATCTTTGGTTCTGTTCATCGTAGAGACTCGCTACTCAGTCGATATTGAAGCCAACAAGTCCTAAATATTATATGACCTTGACCTTGAAAGGTTTGGACAAAGTTGAAATTTTGACAGAATTTCAACTTCCAATTTTTCCAAATTTGATGCATGGATCTGATGCTCTTTGATGCAGAATTTCAGCTTAATCAGATAAATAGTCTTTGAGTTATTCATGTTTCCATGGCATAACTTTGAGAATACTTCATACAATATGGAGAAGTAAAGCCCAAATAAAACTTCGACCCATTCTTACGTTGTCAGTCGGAGGTCTGCAGTCTCATGACTGATTTGTTGTTGTTATATCAGGGCCGAAGTTTTCAGTGAAAGAACGAAAATTCTTTAAAATAGGAGGGAAGCAAAAGTTCCGAAGCTGCGCTCCAATTTTGTCCGTTAGTCCTCACATTCGATGAGCAATGTTTCTGACAAAGGGGGAAGAATTACTGTTTTCTAGATCAGATGTTTTGAGTGGGTTTTCAATCTTCTCATAGTATTCATTATTAAAATGGATGTGGTCATTCCTTCACCAACATACTTTTCGTGTCCAGGTGAATGTTCGTCTTTCCTACGAAGGCAAGTGCATCTAGTGGAGTGCCTCAAGGATCTGTCCTTGGACCAGTCCTGTTTCTCCCGTACGTCAATGATCTTCCAGGTGAATTGACTGAAAAGGTACTACTCTTTGCGGACGATGTAAAACTGGTATCACCTAGAAGCAACTATGATCAACTTCAACAGAATCTGATCCTGGTCTTCAAGTTGGGATTTACCTCTGAACTCTGAAAAATGCAGTCGTCTTCCTATCGGCTCTCTGCCTACTGCCCCCACCAACCCATGACCATCGGTTTTCCATCTCAACCAGTCAACATTGTCACTAATACAAAGGACCTTGATACAGTTGTGGACAACTTCTTCAAACCAACATGTGACCATTGACTTAAACTTGGTGGACAAGTCAGGCATAGACTGAAGTTTATTTGTACCAAATGATTGGATTTCTGAAAGGATTGTGAATTTTATTAATGATTCCATGGGTGAACTTTTTTGGAGGGGGGGGGTCTGGTCTTCAAACTGTGATTCACCTCTGAACTCTGCAAAATGCAGTTATCTTTCTATCGGCTCTCTGCCTACTGCCCCTCTGACCATCGGTTTTGCACCTCAATCACTCAACATCATTGCTAATGCATCTTGGTACAGTTGTGGGCAATTTATTCAAACCAACATGTCGTCGTATCGAGATGGCTAGCAAAGCCAGACAGGTTCTCTACCTGATCTGAAGATCCTTTCTAAACCTAACATCAGACGCTTTCTATCCCCTATGCATAAACATGGTACGACCCATTCTTAAGTATGCCATCCAAGCAACAATTCTCTATATTTAAAAAGATTTTGTACACCTGGAGCATGTTCAACGGTTGGCAAACCAGGATGATGACGGGATTCTTCACGCTTACCTACAAAGAACGGCTTCAAATACTAAATATGTCGTCACTTAAGCAGCAAAGGATGCGAGGAGACGTAATTCGTACATAAAGCATCATCAACGGGAATGTACTTTTATTTTTGAGGAGTGATTCATCTCAACACCTAATCACGGTCCCACAGGAGATGCACCATCGTCGTTTTCGTCTCAACAGAAGAAAGGTGGCAGTCTCTGTCCCTTGAACAAGCAGCCAGAGGAAGTTATGATGATGCCTACCATATCCAGGTTTAAAGTCGCCTTGGACAAACATTCAGACGGTATATAGATGCAATATCTTCTGTCTTTTTACATGGCTTGCTGCACTTTGCTATTTTGGGCCAATAAAAATGAAATATCAAGTATTTTGTTTTATATATATGTTTTATATATATGTTTTAAATATATCTTTTATATATATGTTTGTTTATATATATTCCTAACTTCAAAAAGATATCGTACACCTGGAGCATGTTCAACAGTTAGCAACCAGAATGCTGACGGTATTCTCCACACTTACCTACAAAGAGTGGCTTCAAAGGCTAAATCTATCCTCACTTGAGCAGTGAAAGATGCGAGGGAACCTAATTCTGCCCTATAGCATCATCAACAGAAATGTAAATCTCCCTTTTAGAGGAGTTTTCCACCCCAATACCTAGTCCCCATCTCCACGGTCTCCCACAGAAGATGTACCATCGTCGCTTTCGTCTCAACAGAAGAAAGGCAGCATTCTCTCTCCGTGTTTCTGGTCCCTGGAACAGACTGCCAGAGAATGTTGTGTTGATGCCTACCATATCCAGATCAAAATCACCTTGGACAAACATTCAGACAGTATATAAATGCAATATCTTCTGTCTTTTTACATGGCTTGCTGCACTTTGCTATTTTTATGTTGCCGATTGATTAATTATTCTACTGTCAACATTTATCCACGAGTGTGTGTTTGTAGACTTGTTAAGCGGTGACTCATGAATAAAATAAATTTCCTGTGAAATCAAGTAGCTTGAGAAGCTGGTGTCCATATTGAATTCTAAATAACCCCCCTTGCTATACAGAATAAATGTGTTGGACAAAAACGACATTACTTTCTTTTCTAACCTGATATATTTTTCACTTGTGCTATTTCTTTCCTTTTCGTGGTAAAACATATTACAATGATCGATTCAATGCATCAATAAATTGCTGGAGAGAAGAATGAGAGATGATATGATTGAGACTTTCAAGATAATGAATGGCATTTCTAACTATGGTGGGCATTTATTTAGTATTTCTCCTAGATCTGGAAGGTTATTGTCAAGGCAGTTTTCAAAAACTAGATCTGTTAACCAGTTATGTTTTTTTTTGCTCACAGAGTAATATGTTTTTGGAATAAGTTGCCAGATCAGATTAAGAACAGCAATAGCGTGGATCAGTTTAAGATGAGGTTGGATGAATTCAGAGAAAGTGGGAGAAATTATGGGGGCACTTTTGGGAGTTATCAAATTAAATATTTAATAGAATTTGTTGATCGAGATAGCGATACTGTATTAAGAGGTTTTTTGGGGGTTTTTTTAACAGTTTAATAGAGAAGATAGTTAAAGGGGAGATGCCCAAAGTGGTATAACAAACAAAAAAAAAAAAAAAAAAAAAAATATTATTATTATTATTATTATTATTATTATTATTATTATTAATAATAATAATAATAATAATAATAATAATAATAATAATAATAATAATAATAATAATAATAATAATAATAATAATAATAATAATAATAATATTAATATTAATAATAAAAATAATAATAATAATAATAGCAGCAGCAGCAATAATAATAATAGCAGCAGCAGCAGCAACATACACTCCGCCTGGTATTAAATTAATTCAACAGTATTTATTATAATTTATAATTAGCCTTAAAAATCCACATTTCTAAAATATCAAATAAATTATACAGAACTTCGTTTTTCAGTTTTAAATATTCGTTTTTCAATGAACCTCAACCTCGAGATCTGCGAATTATAACTTCCACAAAGTCTAGTTTCTTTGGGGGGGGGGGGGGGGGGGAGACTTAAATAAAAATATATACATGTCAGTGTGCACATGCATATGTGAAGTAGACAAGTACAGACATTTTTTTTTCTTATGGTTGGAAACGAAAACAAAGAAAAGATGTTTTGTTTCACCTCGACAACCAATGAGCGTTATTGGATGATTACGATTTAAACAATGTAGTTTTATTTTTCTGCTAATGTTTTTGATTTAGAATTTTAAATTTTTTTTTATTTTCATAGTCTCATTCTAGTTTGTTTCTTCCTCATCAGGCGGAAATATTATAGTGTGTTACACTAACACAGACTGAAGAATCGGTTACATTTGGTATCTCTAGCCCTGTGGGCTGAGTTGCCAGTGTTTCTGTGAAACTGAAGATATTGGTCATATGTACAGTGTCAATTGAAATAAAAATATATGAGATTAACATTTTATTCCAGACGGTCGTTTCACCCAGTGAAAACCAGAAACATTTCCTTGATTTATATAAGATATCTATATGTATAAAACTCAATGTCTGTGTGTGTGTTTGTGTGATCCCTATAGAAAGAAAGGCTAGGCATTTTACATAAAATCTAAAAGTGTATTTTTATGTAAAATTTACCGGGGAAAAACATGGAAGTATTTCTGAATCTCTAAGTGCATCCCTAAGAGGGCCATGAGGGTATAACCCCCTTAAAACTTCAAATATATCCCATTTTTATGAAATTTAAATCCTATTTATAAAATTTTCTGGGGAAGACAATGGAAGTGGTCCCAAATCTCTAAGTGCCCTTAAGTTATGGGGGCCCAAACCTCCTTTAAAACGTCAAGTATCTCCCATTTTGATGAAATTTATATGATATGTATAAAATTCTCCAGGGAAGACAATGTAAGTAGTCCCAAATCTCTATGTTACCCTCTATATGCTAAATATCTACGTGCACTCACCTCTACAGAACAGAACCCCCTTAAAACTTTAAATATGTATATTCGATCTTTCTTAAATTGACTTAACAAATGTCAGAATTGTTTAGTTAGGAAAGTATTAGACTGAAAGCATTGAGTGTGCAGTTTCGATTCTACCCCCCCCCCCCGATTATTTTTAAATAAAAATATATGAAATCAAACATGTATTTTTCCTTTTTTAATATAATAAAATGTGAGTGAACAATTTTGGTATATATAGTACACAACGCCTCTCTGTCTCTCTCTCTTTATCTAGATTTATCTACTTATGGAAGATATTAGATTAATACTAAAAAATAAATTCCTAACAAAAAGTGGACGCCATAACCGGAAATCAAAACCGAAACCTTGAGATCTTCAGTCTGACGTGCTACCAACTGAGCTATTTGCACTTTCTTATAAATAGATCTTAAAACATTCCTTTAACTAAATAATTATAACGTTGCCATGACGTCATAGATTTATGATTTACGTCATGTTTCAAAACATGAATTCAAACATAAACGATAATAAAAAATAAATAAATGGATAAACATTATCAACAGCGTTGGAAATTATTTTAATTGACCAAAACAATTTATTTAGCTTTAACTATGTGTTGTATATAGTTTTTTTATAATTATATAATTCTAGACAAGTAAATAGGAACAGCCTCTCGCAGACAGCGAGAGAGAAGGGGGTGACGTGGTAGTCTAACAAAAATATGTGACTGGAGAGAGCATATATTTGCTAATCTATTTTCTTATCTTTCCATTTTTGCTGGAGATGGGGCATTCTACCGGATGCCAGCCATTCACCGGCTATTTCAGACACTCCAGCCTAGAGATCTTTTTAAGATTCTAACCGTCCCCTTTAAGTGCAATTGTTTGTATTTCTCTTGCACTCGGTTCACCGGGTATACTCGCCAGATAGCTTTTGAAATTCTTTTTCATTAGTCCTGTTGCTCCTATAATTACTGGTATGATCGAGATTTTCCTAAGATTCCAGTTTCTTTTCATGTCGTACATAAGACCTTGGTATTTCGTAATCTTTTCCCTTTCAGCTCTGTTTAATCCTGCATCATTAGGGACACTGACTTCAACTAGGGTTGCTACTTTCTCCCTTTTGTCCCATATTACGATGTCAGGTTTAACAGCTCTGTTTTCTAGATATGTAGCTGTAGGGATTGCATAGTCATAGTGGATGGTGTATAAATTATTTCCAACTGTTCTTTCTTGTATATGCTCCCAGGACTTTCTGCTACACTGGATATTCAACTTTTTACAAATAGTCCAGTGAAGATATTTACACACTCCGTTGTGTCGCATTGTATAATAGCCATCCCCCAGGAGAACATTACAACTGGGTGTCAGGTGGCTCACACTCTCTACTTCTGTGTAGCAGAACCGGCACTTGTTATTGTTGCTGAGACCAGTGATATAAAAAAGGAAAACCTCTCTGGGTGTGTGCATGTTTTCCCTAAAAACAAAGACATACTAGGGAGTGTACCTTAAATATAAGTGTATTAACATGTATAATTTGCATGTGAACATAATGGAAGTAGTTCTGCGTCTCTAGCATCTCATCAGGAGAAAATCGTTAGTCCATTAAATCTCTTTGCGGAACTTTGAGCCTTCCCCCCATTTGTAATTAGTTTACCGTCAATTCTCTGGCACATTCAATTTCCCCTTTGTGCTCTTTCATTTCATCACTATAATATTTTCTATTCATTTAAACTAACGATTTTCTTCTGACGAGATGAGTTGAAAGGACCTTAGAGAGTATTCTGTCCATTTTATTCAAACGTATATAAAAAAAATAAAATATATGTAGATAAGAAAATTGCAAAATAATTCTTTAGTTTCTTTATTAAATGATCAGCTTTTTTTTAACCTTGAACCCAAAAAATTAATTCGCTTTTTAACCTTGAACAAAAAATAATTCAAGAAAGGATTAAAGCTTCCAAAAAACATTAAAGCTTCAGTTGTAAAATGTAAATTTAGATAAAAAGTCCAAGATAAAAAAATAAAAGGTGTTCACTCGTTGGCGTCAGCATTTTCCTTCAAACCACGAATAGACAAATCGTAGACAATTTCCTCTACTTTTTTCAGATCGTACTTGAGAGCATCGTATCGTTTTCGGAGAGAATCATTTTTCAAGTTCAGCAGTCTGAAGCCAGCGTCTAGTTCAGTGACAAATTTTTTTATCTGTAACGGACGTCCGTAATCTCCAGCTGTAACAGAATTGACAGCGAGACGACTCTAGAAAGAAAAAAAAATGGATAAAATAACACAGAGGCAGAAAAGATACATTAAAAGGAATAAAATATATATTTATATACCGGCATTATTTCGATTATTCAGACTACTGTTCTCATCTTGCATGGTATTCTCACAACGCTTTGACCGATTGAAACCTTCTTCAGGTGTGTCTTGTAAAACTCTAGCATCTGTATGGAATTTTGAATGGAACTCTTTTATTTAATCCACCAGGGTAGTTTGCTCTCGTTCGGTCAGCCATGACCGGGTAGAAGTCTTAGGTAAATCGTAATGGTATTCTTAGTATTACCCATACTGAGGATTGAATCTATCTATCTAGGATTGAACATCTATTTTTCTTTGTTGTCATCTCTCGTCCATTTGTGAAACATCGAAACGTTTTCATATTCCTCATTTCTGAGAGGACGAAGACAGGCTCTACGTGCCCCCCCCTCGACTAGTAGCTGAAAGCAATACCACCTCTTACGAGTCAACGAACGCTTACAGTGAAACTAATGTCTTTAACCAGCCAT
Source organism: Sepiola atlantica (assembly GCA_963556195.1). NCBI lineage: Eukaryota > Metazoa > Mollusca > Cephalopoda > Sepiida > Sepiolidae > Sepiola > Sepiola atlantica. The sequence goes on from OY744547.1 coordinate 30,826,614, forward strand.
CCCCCTCCGCGACAGTACTCTCACGCATCCTTTTCAGGACGGGCGACTCCGGTCGTCGAAAGTCAACATCTAGCAATTCTGCAGCTCAACATCGAAGGGCTAACTATGTTAAAGCTCGATGTCCTTGCTCAAATTGCCACCAACACCGAGGCAAACGTCATCCTCCTCCAGGAGACATCAAAGTCAGTGACACCAGTCTTAAACTCCCAGACTTCACGCTCGCTGGCTACACCAGCAGCAAACATCATGGCCTCGCGACGTTCGTGAAGAACAATGTACCATGGTCGCCTGCTAATCAGTCGACCAATGATGCCACAGTTGAGTGGATCAGTACGAAGGTGGCCGAGAATACCATAGGGTAACAGCTCTCGTTCGGTCAGCCATGACTGGGTAGAAGTCTTAGGTAAATCGTAATGGTATTCTTAGTATTATCCATACTGAGGATTGAACCTTCAACCTCCATAAGAGTGTCACTTAGAACTGATTATTATTTAACACTTTTATCCATTGCGCCATGAGTCCTTGCAGAGTTAGACGAGATGCACCTGAAGAAGGTCGGAGGTTACATCGACTAAAACGTTGTGAGAATAACGTCCAAGATGAGAACAGTAGTCAGAATAATCCAAATTATCAATCCTCATCGCAAAAAATTTTAAACATTTATATTTTGCGTCAGACAGAAAAAAACAAAACAAAAAGAAACTTCAAATTCTGTTAAACTAGCAGAGGCACCTCACGTTGCCCGGGATGAAAATGGTCGTTAGATGAAGAAGTCAGTCACAAACACTAAGCACTAAACACACTTGATTGTTGTATGAAGTTTGAATTCCCTGAATAGAAGTGGGCAAAGCATATTCTTCTCAGACTGCACTTTGGACATTGCTGAAGTCGTAACCTACATCACTTTGTGTGTCTTATCAAGATTTATCAACAAACCAAACTTCAACTCCATAGCTGCTAACTTGAGAAAGTTATCGGTGTACAAACAAACATTTCATTTTTTAAAACACACACACACACATACGTGAGCTGTATCCACCCGATTTTGCCTGGGAATCGTTTTACTTTCATATTTATTTTGCTCCCTCCCTTTCTCTTAATTTCTTCTAAGAAAATATTTTTATTTTTGAAAAGAATTCTATGAAGGAAAATGTTATTTGAAAAAATGCTATACAAAAAAATTAGTTTTACAAAAAAAATAGATTGGGTATCTTATCTAGCATTGAAATTTAAATCCCATGAATACTTTAGAGTTTAGTTTTTTTTGTTAACTTTTATTCATAAATAACTCGAAGAATAATAAATTTATTCCCTGAACAGAACAGTTTGGCACCACTTTTAAGTCTCCTTAAGATTAAAATCTTATGTCTAAAATCAATTAAAATCTTATGTCTAAAATCAATTAAAATCTTATGTCTAAAATCAATTAAAATCTTATGTCTAAAATCTTTATTCCAATTTTGATCAAAATTCATTAGATGATTTTGATTCTAGAAAATATCTAAACTTTAAGGCTTAAGCTTAAGGGGGTCTTAAAAAGAAATTGAAATTTAGGGAATCTTGTTTAATTGGTGTCTCATGACAATGGATTGAATTCAATGCAAATCGGATAAATTTAAATTTTCAAATGATACGTTTTGCCCATATTATGCGCCTTAAAAACCCTATAAAATACTCCAAAGAAACTGAAATTTGGAATATATTTATTAATGTCGAATACCTATTGTTAAAAATTTCACAAAAATCAGAAATACCTAAATTTTCACAAAGGGCTTCCACCCACTTTTTACGCCCTTTACATAAAACTAAATTAAACTACATATAGCCAACATTACTGATCCTTTACACTTATAAGCTGTGTTCCAAAATTCATAATGATCGGGTATTAGTTTAGGAGTGAATCCTGTACATGCAAATATCAAAACATACCTAACTTTATATAGAGATATACTAGCTGTATCTATCCGGCATTGTCTAGGAATTGTTTTACTTTCATTTTGCTCATTCAACCCCAACCAAGCTTCTCTTATTTCTTGTAAGAAAATATCTATATTTTTGGAATGAATTGGATGAAAGAATACATTATTTACAAGAAAAAAAAGAAAAAAAAAGACCAAAAGAAGAAAAACAACAAAAAAAAAGCGTTTTGCAATCAAATTCTGAACTGTTGAAATGTAAATCGCATAAGTTTTTTTGTTTTTTTTAATCAAATTACTTTTTTTTAAATAGGAATTTTGAAATCTAAATTAATTCACATTTTTTTCTTTTTAATTAACTATTTTAAATAGAAAAAGAAGAGAAAACACAGGATATAAAATTGTTTTTACTTTTTGTAATTATTTACTTACAATATTAAAACAAAATTTAAATTACGGTGGAAGGTGAAGTGTTTGAATTTGTATATTAGGAATTTTTGAATTTGAATTAATTAGATTTTTCTTTTTTAATTAACTATTTTAAATAAATTAATTAATATATTTTTAGTTTTATAAATTTTACAAGTAATGCTTATTTGTATTTGCACGCATGCTCACAGACACTAAGTGGAGACAGTTTGTTGGTTACTAGGAACCAAATACAATATAAAAATGGATGTCAAAAGTATTTAATGATTTCAAAACTTACTGCACTTATACCCCTACCCACCCACTCATCCAATGTAAATACTCCCGACCCACCCGACTAGCAGCAAAATCCCACCCCTTCTAGATGCTGGAAGATTTTCTCCTCTGATAGCTTCTTTCCTCAGACCGTTTTCCTTTGGAATTCCCTTCCTGCTCCCCCAACTGTGCAAATTTGCAGAAATCTGACTCCTATCACAGTACCCTCTTAAGCTTCAGTGGCAATGTTTTATTTGGGGTGAATAAAAGATAAAAGTAAAAAAAAAAAAAGAAGCTGGTTTTAATAACTAGCAGATTTACTCAGTGTTGCCTATCATTGTCTTGTGTTAATCCAGAATACAGTGTTTGTGAAAGCCCTGCTCCTCGACTGTACAAAGATGGAGAAATTTAAATGCAATGTAGTAAACAAAGATCTCACTGCACAACTCCCCATTTAGAATGCCTATATGGATATGGACCCTAATTTACAGTAGCCCCTTACATTTCAGTGGCAATGTGCTTTGTTTGGGGGTAAATAATAATTTTTTTAAAATAGCAGTGATTTGGAACAACGATCAAGTTGGCTAAATATCCTGTCTGCAAACAGTTTTATCTTGATATAAACGGATGTGACGTCACATGACTTAAGAGAGAGTAAGGGAGAGAGGTTTTAGCAGTTCCTTGAAAACACTACACATATGAACATGTTAATTCAAAATGCGCTGGTAAGATATGATTAAATAGGACTGCTCAATAATTTGTAATGAAGATCAAGTCGAATAAATTTCCTCTGTCTTCCAACAGTTTTGTCTTGACTTAGTTCTTTTTTCAAGGTATGAAAGAACTTATTTGCAGGTGGTGTTCCTTCAGTCTTTAAAGATTACATACAGGAGTGAGCAGCTAACACAGATTATGAACTTTTATTCATGTATGACACAAGGTTGAAACGTAACACGAATACACGTTTATTTTTAATATCTCAGATACATTATTCAGACAGAGATAGTCAAAATCTGCTACTATTTTTAAGAGCTACATTTTTACACAGATGCTTCTTCTGCCTCTTATTGAATCTGCCACAGCATGCTAATTGTTATATTGAAAGGTTGGCACTACATGGCAAGTTTGCAAGAAAGCATGAATTGAATTTAGTAGTCATTGCTCAGCTGTCGGGTCGATTGAGTTCTATCCTTTCATGCATACTGTTGTTCCACAACACCAAATAGAAAAGTTGTCATGAATTCTGATTTAAACAATTATATTTGTTTTTGTGAGAGTCAGGGACATCGAGGAATACATTTTGCCTCCATTCTTAGTTGTTATGAGCCTTCATCGCAAGTCAGCTTAAGAACAAGATCAATCAAATACCGAGAATTCCTGTAAAAAAATCATGCATGAAAAGGTTAATATTAATTAGCAGGGGTACCCGGCCTCACCCAGGGTCCTACTTTCCGTAAATTATGTATGTAGAGCGCAAAAAAAAAAAAAGTAAAAGTAAAAAATCTGTTTAATATTGTAATTTGAAATGACTAAGTTAAATTTGGACAACATCAGAATAACCTGCATGTATTTATTTATCGAAGCAGAGTGAACGAGTGAACGTTGAAAAATGTACGGAAGCACGCAGTTGCAATAATAGTAATATTCTCATGTGTTAATCATATGTAGCGTGTATTTATTAATTAATTTAAGAATGAAAACTACCAAATATTTGGTATTTGCTTTAAATAATTATTGAAAGTCGTATCTGTTAATGTAAAGAAAATGTGAAAGATTATTATGGAAATGTGCACCCTTATAATTTTCAACCGGTGAATATGGAAAGATATATCTGGTATAAAGTTATTACACAGTAATTTTGGTCGAAGAAAGAAGATTTGGAAGTGGAAGAGTGTATTTTCTCTCACTCCCTCTATGATATTAGCAATTAAGACAAAAACAGCTGATCGGACTAAATATAATAATGACAAACAGTTGGACTCGTACATTCCTAATAAAATACTGGAAGCATTTCGGCTTCTCGTAATTGGATTGAACTCCAGTTTACCCTAGCAGTCAGGACTGATATACCACTTCTCTTGTTCTCTGTAGATATCTTTTCTTCAATATATATTGTTCACCTAACCCAGTGTTCCGTGTCGTCATTTCGACCCCTAAACAGGGTCACAACAATAAGGTAAAAATCGGGCGGAAATAATAACTTTTTTTAGAACGCAAACCAATATTTACCATATTTTACTGACTAAATAGACTATTTATCGACTCGGTACTTTTCGAGGTATGAAAGAACGTATTTGCAGGTGACGTTCCCTCAGTCTAGAAAGACCACAGTAAAGGGCGAGTCCAAGAGCAAGCAGCTAACAAGATACGATTGTGAACTTTCACTCATGTATGGCACAAGGTTTAAATTAGAGTTGGGCGGTTTTGAAATTTTGGTTTCGGTATCGGTTTCGGTTTTTTTCCCTTAAAACCTCGGTTTACGGTTCGGTTTTTCGGTTTTTTTGAAAAAAATTTTTTTACTATGGAAGCTATTCATTCTCTTGTGTGATGATTAGTTATTATTCAACGTTTAGTTGAATTATGCCACTGTTTCGATAATTTTGTGACTGAATCATTCTCCATGATATGAATCATAAGTTTTAAGGTGTTGACTGTTGTAATCAAAGTTTTGATACCTTTTTAACAGTTAACTCGTTAAAACAGTGACCAAAGATTCATGAAAGATTTCTGAAGAATAAAACTGAGTTTGAATATACATTCTATCTAATTCTTTAACCCATCAGAAGCTAAAATATAACTCAGAAATGCAAGAAATTAAAAAACGAAAATTTATTTAAACAAACAAAATAATTTTACAAATAAAATTAAGCAAAAATGATGATGAAAATGAAATATTGTCAAAATTATTTGACAGATAAAAATTTTAATCTTTTAATAGGTGAAAATGTTTGCAAGACGTTGTGTCTTGTCGCGTAAAATAAACACACCATATACTTCTCGAATTGCCGGTGTTGACTGTTTGGATGTCTGTCATTTTGTGTGCTCGAAGTTCTGTCAACTGGTGCGTGTTGGGGTTAATATTTGTTTTTAAGACAGGGTAATAAAACTTTATAGACATGCGTAAAAGACTAGTAGTACACCCGAAAACCGCACCAAGGGAAAAGGAAGGATGGTAAAAAAAAAGTAGAGATTATTAATTCACCTAAAGTCATTTTTTAAGCTTTAAGGTAATTTTAGTCATAGAATTCATGACTTGGATTAAAGTTTAATAATTAAACTTTCGAATAAATTGTCAACTCTAAATAAATACCATATTAACAATTTAGTAAAATATAAATCGTTGCATAGTCTACTTTTTAAATAACCCATTTTTGGGAGAGAAAACTGTATAGTTGAGAGATAGTTCTCTAGAAATTACAATTTATGTATGAAGTGGCTTTTCAAAAGTAAACAATGAAATGCCTAATGTTTAAAATAATTTTTAAAATCCGAATAAAGTGACACTAGCATTGGCAACTACTTTTTTTCTTTTTAAATGTTTATACTTACTCACTACTTTTCGTTTATTTACTTTTACAAGTATTTTTTTTAATTTCATTTTAATAACTTATTTTTTTAGATAACTCTGAAACAAACAAATAATTATTTTACAATTTTGAGTTGAATCAAATAGATTTTCGACATCATACGGAACGCGTTTGATTTTTTCTTTTTCATTTGAAAATAGTTTATGCTAAAAATACGATGTCATGTTGTCTGTCGTATTTCTCTTTTTTTCATTTGAAAATTCAAAATGTTAATGATAAACAAACTGTAAACAAAGATTTCTTCCTACAAGTAGCAATACACATGAAAAAATTTAAATTGCTTAAAATATCTCACTAATTTTTCAGTAAAAATGTTATATCTTTGTTAAAACACAAGATTAAGCAATGAAATTTACCATATAAGTGTATTTTTGTACAAGGAATCAGAATATGCCACTGAAAATCTCCAGAAATTAATGGTTTCCAAGTAATCTGCACTAAGTGCAGATAAATATGCTGCAATACCTTAAAAATACCATGAATCCATTAAAAGAAAGAAGTTAGAAAACTCAAAGTTGAATTGTAATACATTTTATGTACAAGAAACTAAAATCTAATACTAGGACTGTTTAAAAATGAATATATTGCAAGATTTCTTTAGCATTATTGTAGATTTACACCTTCTGCTAACTCACCCTCTTACCTCCCCAAAATATGAGATTCTACTTTTTTTATTTAGGCAATTACACGTTAGCACCCTGAAAAACTTGGCAGAAAGAAACAAAAACAATTATTTTAGAATTTAAAGTGGGGATCAGTTTCACATAAAATAATCCCCCATTTCAAGGCCATTCTAGCGTTTTAGGACATTTAATTATTTTTTCTATGAGAGATAAATCCTGTGCGTTTTTCTTGTTCTTTTTTCTTCTTTTTTTTTTAGACGATTATAAGGGTTTTTGTGGGAGGACGGGGGCTTACCACTTGAACTTCAGGTTAGTGGTAGGGCTAGGGGCAATTAAGTGTGAACACACTGAAAACTTAGCAGAAAGAAAAAAAAACAATTCATTTAGAATTTCGAGTGGGGGATTAGTTTCACATATATTTAATGCAGAATAATTCACCATTTCCGGGCCATTCTAGCGTTTTAGGGCATTAATCAATTTTTTTCTATGGCAAATAAATCCTGTGCGTTTTTTTTTTATGGGCGTCTGCTTTTTTTTTTTTTTTTTATAGACGATTATGTGTGGTTTTAATGGGCTTTTTTGTAGGATTAGGGCTTCCTACTCGGACTTAGGGTTAGTGATAAGGTTAAGGAAAGGGTTTTGTTTTGGATGGAGGTTGCCATTCGGACTTAGTGTTAGGGTTAAGGGAGTTTTTTAGGAGTGGCTTGCCACTCATATTTAAGGTTAATGGTACGATACGTTCAAGATGGCATTTTTAGGAGGTGGGCTTGTTAGTCGTACCTAGAGTTAATGGTAGAGTAATTATTTATTTTATAAATTTCACTAAAAGGCAAGAATGGCCGGGAAATCGGAGATCATTTTACATTGAATTTATATGCGAAACTGATCCCCCACTCTAAATTCTAAAATATTTTTTGTTTTGTTTTTTCTTTTTTTCGCCAAGACTTTAAGACGTAATCGCCTAAAAAGGTAGAATCTTAATTTTTTTTTTACATTGGCGACTAGAAATTCATTACTACTAGAAGTTCGAAAGTTGAGTGAAAACCAGTATTTTTTAAAGTATTTTTTATAAAAGAACCAAATAGGATTAACTTTTTTAATCACAAAAAGTATTTTTATCTTACTTTTAAAGAAGTTTATAAACGAATTTTACAACGCTTTACAAGACGCTGCTGCTGATTGATTGTTATATCAGCAATACTAGTAGCCATTGTTGACTTTCGCTCAAAAAAAGGACAATATTTTTTAGGATAAGATAATTTAAAATTACTATTACCGAAAGACAAAACAACGTACAATTATAATTTTAATGCATAAAAAAAGATGAAAGATTAATTTATTTACTAGTTGGGTACGAAAAATGTAACAACATTTTCTATATTCATATTTTAAATTGTTTAAAATTCGTTCTAGAATAAAAACAAACAAAAATCGCCTCGTGTTTATAGCAGTAATTGCAGTAATATATTTGTTCAATCTGTCCTCTTACTAATATAACATTTTTTGGTAATATTCAATTTTATTCAAATCGGAAAATCTTTTCAACCGTGTTTCCGGTGCTTGTTAGTGGCTTCGGCCAAACGGAAAATGATTTATGTGTGAAAACAATATCATGTACTTACTCACTGGTATTTTATTGTTCAATGTTGAAAAAAGTAGGAAAAATTATCCAGTAGAACTTTAATTAAAAAGATTTTTACATTTATCGTAACGTACGAGTAACCTCGATTAATATGATTCCATAGGATACAGGTCGGCAGAAAACAGGGGCAGGTAAGTTGCTGTGGTAGGACAGAAGGCCACCGGACAAAGTCCACCGGACAGAAGCCACCGGACAAAATAAGTCAAACCTGGACTAGAAATAAATTAATTATTAAAATTATTTTTAAAATATTTTTATATTTATTACATTTACTATTTTTTAAAGATTGCATCATAAAAATTGACGCACCCTTTCTACTACTAACCCCAAGTCCGTGTGGCAAAAAAAAATACATTTGAAATTGGGGGATCAGTTTTGCACATAATTTTAACATAAAATGATCCCCCAATTTTGGGCCATAATTTGCAAGGGCCCACAATTTTGGGCCATAATTTGCAAGGGCAGGTAATACTCATTTAATAAACAAAAAACAAGAAAAAAATATTTTTAATAATTAATTTATTTCTAGTCCAGGTTTGACTTATTTTGTCCGGTGGCTTCTGTCCGGTGGACTTTGTCCGGTGGCCTTCTGTCCTACCACAGCAACTTACCTGCCCCTGTTTTCTGCCGACCTGTATCCTATGGAATCATATTAATCGAGGTTACTCGTACGTTACGATAAATGTAAAAATCTTTTTAATTAAAGTTCTACTGGATAATTTTTCCTACTTTTTTCAACATTGAACAATAAAATACCAGTGAGTAAGTACATGATATTGTTTTCACACATAAATCATTTTCCGTTTGGCCGAAGCCACTAACAAGCACCGTGTTTCCTTGTATATGGTGGCTTACTGTAGCAAAAACACAATACCGAACGGTTACGGTTAAAAAAAAAAAAAACCGATTCGGTATTCGGTATGGAGACGAAACCGAAAAACCGCGGTTTTTCGGTAAAAAACGCCCATCTCTAGTTTAAATCCAACACAATGACTTCAATTTTATATCAAGTTTTATCCACAGACAATCCCTGCTCGTACCTAATAATGCTTATTATGTATATTATTAATCTTTTAATTTTTTTCCCTCAAATTTGTTTATTTCATAGTTGTTACCAATTCCTTGGTTTTAGCTCCGACAAGCTCGCAGCAAGAATCTTTCTCACATACCAGACAGTGCTAGTCTTTCACTATTCTATTGTTATTTCCATGGAAAGTGCTCGACTGAGCTCCATCTCTGGTTCCTCCTTGTCACACTTTCACACCAAGAACTTGTTTTCCTATCACCAATGCAAAAAAAATTGCTTCCTCTATGTGCCTAACATCAAACGGAATTTCCATGAAGAGCGTTTCTTTCCAAGAATTTCCCATCTGTGGAACACATTGCCACAAGATTGCTTCACTGAGGGCTACAACATGGTCATCTTCAAATATAATGTCAATAAGCACTTGTCATAACCTATTCTCATAAGTAAACAAATTTTATTCATTCCATTCATTCTAATTCCTTTGATAATATTCATCATCATTCACCTGTCATCTCATTAACCCTTATCCTCGAGAGGCTTTTAGTCTTGGTAAATGGTGAATCACTCACACACTATTCAGGTTTATCATCTATGTTCCCTTCGACAAGAGGTTCGACGCTGTCTGGTTGTCCTGATGCTAAGTCTCCAGTGATCACGATTGTGTGGACTGACTCTCTCCATTTGCCCCTCTTTACAGTATTGCCTGATGGTTTCTTTCCATGTCTTCTTACGGTGCTGCGCTTTCTTTTTGCTGTCCAGTCTTAGGTCTCTGCAAGTGCTAATATACCCCTTGCTTCTTTCAACATGCCCGAACCAGCGAAGACGGTTTGCCCTTATGGGGACATCAAGTTTTGGGGTGACAAATTTCTCAAGTCGAATGCCTGACCAAATGTTTTGGATCTGGTCTGGCTTTACGTTGCATATTCATCTAATCATTGCCCTGTCATTTCTCTGGAGTCGGGCAAGTGAGGCCTGGGTGATGGCCCAACACTCACTATATTAACTTATTAAAAATAACAAACAAAACAACGAAACAGTAAGCTGCAGCTCTTTATCGTCATATTTGCACTTATTAGCAAAATTCATGTTATTATGAATAAACATTGTTTTTTTTTTTCTTAAACGTTTTGTTCACTCCCAAACAAGGCATATTGTCGCCGAAGCGTAAGAGGCTACTGTGATAGGAGCCAGATTTATAGGTGGGCAAACCTGAGTGCAGCAAGATGTTTGTTAACATAATATTTAAATTTCTCCATGTTGGTACAGTTGGGGAAACAGGAAGCAAGGAGGTAATTCCAAAGGCAAGCGGTCTGAGGAAAGAAGCTATTAAAGTAGAAAATCTTCCGACATCTAGGGACCTCTACAGTGAAGGGGTGGGATTTTGCTGCTAGTCTGGTGGGTCAGGGATATTTAAGTTGAGGGAGTACAAGTGCAGTTAGTTCATCGGAGCACATTCTGTGAAAGTATTTGTAATACAAGCACGGAGATGTGACAAGGACTGGAGCTTTGCAGACAGTGCGAAACCTATTAGGTTAGAAATTATTTTTTGCACCCTGTTCAAGAGAACTAGTGATTGGCAACAATACTCCATGCATGGGCGAATGGGGGCTTGATAGAGATAAATGATACTGGCAGGTGTGAGATGTTTTCTAGCTCAGTAGAGAGAGCCTACCTTCTTTGCGACAGACTTGGCAGCATCTTCTATGTACTTATTACAATCCATGTTGCCTGAGTTTGAATGATTGACTCTCAGGTAGGCTGCTATTAGCTATTGCAATCGTTGGTTGAAAAGGTTTCTTATAATTGTTGAAGGAAAGGATCTTTGTCTTAGTAGTATTAAATGTTACCATTTATTTATGTCCGTATTTCACTACAGACTGGAGGCCATTTTATAAGGATTCACCTATTGTTTTGGATATGTGTGCGTTCATTTTGCCCACATGTCTAGATTAGAGCATGGTGGCATCAGCAAATATACCCATCTCAAACACAATTGTATCAGAGAAATCGTTTATGAATATCAGGAATAATAAAGGTCCAAGAAACAACCCTTGGCGCAGACACACACATTAATGTCATGCCGATAAGTTTAAACGTTGGACTCTTGAGAAGTGTAGGTTGTCTTTGAAACATTTGATAATATAGACTCAACTGAATATGTAAGCCTGTCTGTTTGCTTAACACTTACCAATTCACTCGCCATTTGCAACAATCCCATAAGATAGTCCTCAAGATCCAAATGAAAGCCACTCAGCCTGTCCACTTTTACTACAAAAAAAACAAAGACAAAAAAAATGCATATTACTTGGTTCAGTCTGGTCTGTCCGTTTTAAATCATATCAGACCTTTTCAAGATACTAGACATACCCGTGACCCATTGGGTCACAATCACCATCATTATTTATTCTTCTTATGGTATGGCCACGTTGAATAAATGGATGAGAGTTCTTGGATTAGTAGATGTAGAACAGTTGAGGTAGCAGGTTCAATTCATAGGGGAAGGCTAAGGAAAACATGGGAGGAAGTAATAAAAATGGACCTGTGAGAAAAAGGAATAAATAAAGACCTGGTCAGAGATAGGTTATTTTGGGAATCAATTTCTTAAAGTCGTCCAATGCATGTCAGCACGTCAAACGAATGTTAAACCAATGATGATGATGATGATGATGATGAAAGTAGAGAGTCAATTTGTCGGTTTTTGTCATTGATAGCTTTCTTCCTACAAAAGGATAGAATGGATGTTTAATATAAAACTCAAAGACAGGCTTAGATCTGATGAGCTCAGAGAAAGATTAAATCTGGACAGTATAGGGAGATGTGTGCAGAAGAGTAGACTTCGATGGTATGGCCACGTTGAAAGAATGGATGAGACTTCTTAGATGAGTAGATGTAGAACAGTTGAAGTAGCAGGTTTAGTTCACAGGGGAAGGCCAAGGAAAACATGAAAGTGATAAAAATGGACCTGAGTGAAAGAGGGATAAATAAAGACCTGGTCAGAGATAGATAAACTGTGTCATCTATTAAGACATTCTTCTAGCATAGCTAAAATTAATAAGTCACTTTACTTATATATTATCCTTATCATTATTATTATATAGAAGCAATAAAATTCATTATTTTGCCATCTAATTTACGTAAATGTTTGTGGTGTGTACAGATCCGTATGTAAATTAGATGGTCACCCTACAAAAAGGGGGGATAACTAGGTTTGACTAAGAAAATAAGCATAAAATGAAAAGAGAATTTAGGACGCTGAAATAATCAATCGAACAATGAAACAATGTTATGTAAAAACTGTAACATTATTATTATTTGGGGGGGGGGCGGTATTTTTTTTTCATACACTTACGTGTGCTTTTACAACCTGGAACCACTGGGTGATTTGTTCACTTAATTATAAATTACGGCTAATTAGAATTAAAAAAAATCTTTTTCAAACAACTCAATCCCAGAACTAAGATATATTTTGGCATGTATTTTGTTTTATGAAAGGAAACGCTCTTAAAGAAACAAACACTGATGAACTCACATTTTGTAATAATAACAATTTGAATATACAAGACACATTCAATAAATAAGGATAAAAAAATTGTTTCTTTGTTTCACAATTTTTGAGATGAGGATTATTCAGACTATTATTCTCATCTTGGTTTTTATTTCTTTCACAACATTTTGGCCGATGTAACCACTGACCTTCAGGTGAATTATTATTATCTTTTTTACAACTCAGGAATCCACATGGAACCAAAAACTTCACCTCTTATTTAGTCAGTCTGCCTTCAGATTAAATACGGAGTTTGGTTCGAGGTTCCATGTAGGTTCCCCGAGTTCGACATGAATATTTCAAAAGTTAAAAAAAAAAGAGATTAGAAGTTACATCAGCCGAAACAGTGTGAACAAATATATCATTCAAAATGAGAATAGTAGCCTGAATAATCAAAACAATTGTTTGTTTCTTGGGAATGTTTCATCTCTCGCCCCTCTCTTCGCTCGTTAACTTTAAAGGACCAAACTAGGATGTGATTTCTGCAAAAATTGCCGAGTCTTGACCACCCTACCCAGTCATCTGGTGAAAGTATAAAAACAAAAATCTGCCTCACCGCCTTCCCCAAAAGTTAAGTGACATTGAACCTGGTCAGTACCAGATGAGTGACCACTGTATAAGGGAGGATGGAGACACGTTTCTGCAAAAATTGCCGAGTCTTGACCACCCTACCCAGTCATCTGGTGAAAGTATAAAAACAAAAATCTGCCTCACCGCCTTCCCCAAAAGTTAAGTGACATTGAACCTGGTCAGTACCAGATGAGTGACCACTGTAGAAGGGAGGATGGAGACACGTTTCTGCAAAAATTGCCGAGTCTTGACCACCCTACCCAATCATCTGGTGAAAGTATAAAAACAAAAATCTGCTTCACCGCCTTCCCCAAAAGTTAAGTAACATTGAACCTAGTCAGTACCAGATGAGTGACCACTGTATAAGGGAGGATGGAGACACGTTTCTTCAAAAATTGCTGAGTCTTGACCACCCTACCCAGTCATCTGGTGAAAGTATAAAAACAAAAATCTGCTTCACCGCCTTACCCAAAAGTTAAGTGACATTGAACCTTGTCAGTACCAGATGAGTGACCACTGTATAAGGGAGGATGGAGACACGTTTCTGCAAAAATTGCCGAGTCTTGACCACCCTACCCAGTCATCTGGTGAAAGTATAAAAACAAAAATCTGTCTCACCGCCTTCCCCAAAAGTTAAGTGACATTGAAATTGGTCAGTACCAGATGAGTGACCACTGTATAAGGGAGGATGGAGACACGTTTCTGCAAAAATTAATGTCAGGATACACACGTGACTGAGGACAGCTTGTAAATTTTATTTTCCCTAGAAACTTCCTGCTTTGGAGGAATACCTCCCCAGGTACCCTACACCCACCAGAGAAAAGAGAAAGTCAACTTACATCCGATTGTTGCAGCTGTTTGATCTCTCGATATCAAAGAGTCTGATTCAAGGTAAAATACAAATGCAGCTAAAAAGGATAACCTTTGAGTGACAAATCGCCAATGGTCATGGAATCTGATTTAAAAAAAAGAAAAAAAAAAAGAAACAAGTTGGATTTTGAAGGCGCTGAGAATGCAATTTGGTAGAAAACACTGTTGGATACAAGACAAGAAATGACAATATTCAAGAATTCTCAATTAACTATTTATCAACGTAATTTGTTAAACGAGAATGGTCATATTCTTTAAAATTATTGAGGTATACCACCTTTTCAAAAATAAATTACTATTCAATTGGAGTGTGTTTTTGCCTGGAAGTCATGAAAAATGATGGTATGTTCATTGCGATAGTGTTGCAGATATTAATTATTTATCATTTAATTATTGTTGTAAATGTAAGTTGACATTTCGTGTTTGTTTATTATATTTTATTAGTTATTGTATTATTACAGGTTTTATTTAAATGTATTATTTTTATATTGAATTAAAAAAAATTATGTGCGTTTAATTTAATTTAAACTTATATGGTTAAATTGTAATGTAAGGGAATAACTCGTTGGATCTAAGTTGAGAGTTACGTCCCTTGATGCGAGATAATTTGAGTTTTTCATTTTTATATGGGTTGTTTTGATTTTTTATATATTGTTACTTATTATCATTAATATTATTAATTGTTTTTGTTATTGTTTGTGTTAATTGTATTATTTTTTATCGAAAAAAATGAATTAAACAAAAAGAAAATCAATTATTAACCTCTTCATCTTTCACTTTGATTATTCATCCAAAACAAGGGAGTATTTTTTTTTATTTGCATAGTTATAAATTTATCCTATTATTATCATCCCGAATATTCTTTGTATAGGAACACACACACAAAGAATTGAAGGAAAAGAATCTAAGAATAATTAAAGTTTATTTGTTTTGTTTTTTTAATTATGACAAAAACTGTCTCATTTTCATTTCTCACAACATTAGTTTTGTCATGTGAAATTTTACTTTCAAATGAAATCATTTACATTCATAGAAAATTTTTTTCTCAGTATCCATTTCAATTTGGAATTTTGAACACAATACAGAGATAGAGTAGCGAAAAAGTATTCATTTATATTTTTCTAATAGTAACTAAAACTCACCACAATTGCTATAAAAAGTGATATTTATTTAAAAATAAACATAAAATAATATTTATTTAAAAATAAACATAAAATAATATTTATTTAAAAATAAACATAAAATAATATTTATTTAAAAATAAACATAAAAAAAAACAGAGTGAGACTTATCACACTGCACAAAGAACTAAAAGTACTTAAGACTCATAGAAAACGGAGAATGCCGCCGGGACTGCTCAGGCATGCTTGGAGACCAGAGTGCACTTCACCTAGTGTACTGGCTTTTCAGAACCACACCTGACCTTGTGTCTAACTTTCTGCAGAGGAGATAAATATACTCATAAAAAATGGGAAAAGTCTCCGACTAGTAAATTAATTTTGAGTCATAGAATGCGAATACTCAGGGTTGTAAAAATAAAAAATGTTCCGAATGCCTATCCCATTAATACTCAGGATAATCAGGGAAGAGGTTAACAAATTACTACTTGAATAATCTAAACAATTAATTGGGGGGAGGGGATTAATGTGTGTACTTTTAGATAGTTGTGAAAAGTTCTATTTTTGCTAATGGTGAAAGTGGGGGGGCTGTCTCTTTAGGTGTTTAACCAGAGTTTTCAAGAATCACCAGTAATTTAAAAAAAAAAATTTATGTAAATAACCAGTAATCCTAAATTTAGATAGATTTAGAGCAAAATATTTGAAAAAAAATAAAATAAATAATAATAAAAAAATAAATTAGTCATTTGGGGAAAAATCTGGTCCAGTCAGTTTTTTTCATTCATGGCGTGATAACTTCATGCGAGATATTCTGAAAAACTAATGAACCAATTTTGAGAAAATTGAAGACGAACGGAATAACAGACTGAGGGAACGACAGACCCCAGCAAATATGAAAACAGTCAAAGGAGGAATTTAAGCGATGTTGAGCCTGTTTATACTTAGTTGGGTGACAATTCAAGAATACCAGGTGCTGTAAGCAAACTGTCTACCCAGGTGTTTATAAATGGATACCAGGCATGTTGGGAAATATAATCGGTGACAGACTAGTGTCCTGTTACAGAGATGATTCAGCATCCATTCACTTAACGCTATTACAATCAGGATAAGCATCATGCCTAAAAGCCTTTCAGGCTCAGAAACGGACTACTACTCTAGCCCCCTGGAGGTCAAATGAGAGTTTTCCCGAAAAATCTGGCTGAGTCAATTTTCTGCATTCATTGTCATAACTTGATGCAAAAATTTTGTGAAAACCTAATAAAGCCATTTTGAGAAAATCAGAAGACGAAGGAAATGATGGACATTGACAAAAAACATAAGTAGTTTACGATTAGTATCGGGGGACCCCCAAAAATATTCTATTTCAGGAAAGTTTGTTTATACAGTATCCTCAAAAGTTCAATGAATTTCAATCAGTAATTAATACTTGTTGTTAGAGTGGTATTCACCCCGATAGGGTTGAGCTGACTTCTTTGCTGGCCTGCACTACATGGCAGACCATGTATAGCAGAGTCCTGAGCAAGGTCGCATGCGATGGCTAACCAATTGTGATTCCGCCATTGAAGGTTGATTACTTGTAGATTTGAGAACTCAGCCAGCCCAGAGAGGTAGGGAGTATTACGTCAAAAATTTATTGTTCCTCATAGACGTAGGAACGGGAAAGACGGCAGATACTTTGGTAATTCGGAAGTTTAACCCAGACCTCCAAAAGTAGAATTTGTACGTTTAGCTTTTGTAAGTATGGATGTACGAAAAGAGAATAATCTCGGTAAAAATAGAACAACCGAGGTCAATGGCTTTTTTAAAAAGTAATTACATGAAGTTAACATAATAGAATTTGTTTTACATACAATTTTATTTTAATTAATATTAATAAAAATTAAATAAAATAAATAAGAAAGTCTTGAAATTTTTTCTATTTACGTAACATACATATTTATTAAAGAAAATTTATGTTTACACTTTTTTTTAAGTAATATTAAATAAAGAAATTACATAAACTTAATATCATTAAATTTTTTTTTTTTTTTTTTTACATACAATTCTTTTTTATTTATATTAAAAAAATTAAATAAAATTAACGTTATGGAATTTTTTCATTACAGACATATTTCTTGAAAAAAATTTGTATGGGTCCAAAAATATAAAAATTTTTTATTTATTAATATTAAAAAAAAGTTAATAAAATTAACATCATGGGATTTTTACATAAAGAAAATCTATTTTTGTCCAAAATTTATGTATTTTTTTAGCGCCACGCACGCAGAGCGTTATTGTAGGTTTCGAGATTATTGTCTTTTCGGACATCCATACTTACAAAAGCTAAACGTACAAATTCTAATTTTGGAGGTCTGTGTTAAACTTCCGGATTACCGATACTTTAGATTGAGGTGTTTGCAGAAAATAAAAATTGGGATGCATTCAGCCCATCAGCAACACAAAACGCAGAAGAGTCATTGTTAAAAACTTGCAACTTTTGCCGATCAACCATCCGCATTGGCCATTATAAATGTTGAAACAATATCTATTGGAAACAAGTTATTGTATACGATTAATTTAAAACAAGTTGCTATTTTATTCATAGCTTCATGGAAACTAAGGTTTCATACCTTTCCCTGAGGGCATTGGTGTGTAATTGACCGCAACAAATTTGATAAGACTTGAACTTGGCTACAACGGTATCTAATAGACCAATCAAACCTCTCCACCATTTTTAGAGTTAAATTTTGAAACAAGAAAATCTCCCACTCCATAATAAAGAGCAATGTGTAAATAAATATGTATCCGTCCTGTCACACAAAAGTCTGCCTGATGAATGAGGGAAGGAAAGACAAAATTATTTCCATAACGTTTTCTTTTCTTTTTTTCCCCTTTTGCTTTCTATACAGATGATACAATTTTTTTTTCTTTCTTATTTCCTTTTACCTTTTTAAAACTTTCCCGTTTGGAACATTTTCTTTATTTCGTTATGCGAGCCACGATTGTTCTGTTGCAATTTCATTTTTAACTGCCAGCGTCTTTGATGTTTTCAACATGTTTTTAACATCATCATTATTTTTTAATGTCTAGTGCCTAGCCCCCTTTATTTATTTTTTTTAATGAAAATCGCTTCAGACAAGGTATAAAGCCACTTGATGTAAGGAGCTAACAAGTAAGGAGTTAACAAGGTTATCGCAAAGACAGGAGATGCCTATTGGCCTTAGTCTTGAAAAGACCAAGATTATAGGTAGGAGGAAAATAGTCAGCAGGAAGAGAGTTCCACAAGCCTGCAGTTCTTGAAAAGAAGCTACTTGAATAGGAAGCTGTATTACAATGAGGTATCAAAACAGCAAATTGATGGAGACCACTAGATCAACGAGTCAAACGAGCTGGAACAAAATAATCACAGGAAAAAAAGCAGTCAACGATTGGGTTTTTCTTCTTTTTTAAGTCATCAGAAATAACTTGCATTATTTTTTTTTGCAACTCACATTATTTCAGTCCTATCCTACTGAAATAAAACAGCCTTACAAAACTTACATTGAAAAGCAAACAGCAAGTCAGACAACTCGCACCATCTAAAATGAATTTGGAAAGAAATCCTCCATTCTAAATAAAAAATCAACGGCAGTTTTTTTTAGGTCTTCAGAAATGATAATTTATATATGCAAAATTAAATTGGAACTAATTCTATGATTTTATATGAATATTAGACACTGATGAAGCATATCCCTCCCCCCATCATTTTTAACGGAAGGTGTACACTAGTAATCAAATCAAGAATGACTTGCTTCCCCACAAAGACAAAGTTAATATGGGGAGAAAAATCCAGGTATCCAAAAAAGGAGCACTCTGTATGTGGACAAAAATAGCTTCTGTCGTCTGGTGCCTACTATCACGGATGAAAGTGCTTCAGGTTACAGGCAATAAAACCATCCCACCTCCAAAAGGAGGATAATTCCTGGGAATATAGCATCGTGAGACCGAACAGATACTCAACTTTGATCCTAACTGGACAAATAACTGATTGTTTATGAATTTTAAACCTTTCAGAGGAAAACAAAGAAAGGGAGATAACGTCTATTAAGAAAACAGGGGGAGATAACTCCAATTGACTTAACAGAAATTGAAGAAAATACAGGATTTTTAAGAAAAAAATGCTTGAACTAGACAAAAACGGTGAAAATACAAAATTATAGGACAATAGAATACCCATTCGGTTACCCACCGAGTTTTGGTTAGATAGTTTGAATCAGGAAAAAGTGAGTTTGAAAAGCCAGTTGAATAAAAAAAAAAAAAAGACAAAATCTCAAATTAGCCACTTTCTTCTTGCTATATCTTTCTTCCCTCTCAGCTATGTATTAAATTGTATTACTACTTATAGTGTTATTCCCTTTTGTTTATTATGGCCTATTACAATTATTTTATTCTTTCCTTTCTTTATTATCTTTGACTGTTAATAAACAGAGAGAGAGTCACAAAAGTGAAAGTGATAGAGACCATATAAATAAGAGTGAGGAGTCAAACAAGACACAGTGAAAGAGGAAGAGAAAGATAGAGAGAAACTTAAGAGATGTGTGTCACTTGGAGAGTTAGTTGCAAATTGAAGCCCATTCGAACAATTAAAATGCAAGCTTTTTTTTTCAAACATAACTCAATCTCAAAACTAAGGAATAATTTAGCATATATTTTATGTGATTAAAATATATAAGCAAAAGATCTTGATTAACTCAGCTTTAGCATAATAATAGTGGACATTTAAGATATTAATTGAATTTATATTAATTGCTTAAAATTGGAATTAAAAATATAAATAAAACAATTTCTTTTTCTAAACTCAATTTGGGGGCATAAAAGTTTTAAAAGTATTTTTTTAATAGGATGTTATGCAATTTGAAGGATTTATTTTATTTAATATATTTTAAAATATTTATTTCAGAGTGTTTTTTTATGGTCGGATATTAAAAACGACTTGTACCTTTGTTAAATGGGATTTCTTAAGTAGTATTTAAAACAGTTTTTTCTTTCAGTTTTTAAATGATTACCCTGTGGTTTTAAGGATTCAAAGCTCTGCTAAAAAAAAAAAAAACAGTTACTAATGATAAAGCAAGCAAAGCTTCACTTTTGTTTTGATTTTTTTTTAAAGCTGGTTTTAAGTTAAAGTTTTACAAAATTATATTATTTCTAATGTTTACTAGTATTCCATGATAAATGCCAGTATACTGAAATCATATGCCCTTAATAGGGTTAAGATGAAAATTCATATACACTAAATGTACAAAAGCAAGGAAATTCCCCAATTTTTACACTTTTATTGTCATTAAAGGTATGCAAGCACAACAGGGCTATGTATTTTACTGGTAGGAATTTTTCTTCAGCGCACCTCACACACTTCATCCATAGAGATTTATACTGTAGTGATGTGATAATGGAATGGTTTGGTTGATATGTAGTCATACCCTAAATTACAATAAAAGTGTAAAAATTTGGGAATTTTCATGCTTTTGTACATTTAGTGTATATGAATTTTCATCTTAAACCTATTAAGGGCATATGATTTCAGTATACTGGCATTTTTCATGGAATGTCACTACTTTTGTAAAGGCTATGCCTCAATACAATGCTTTCTCGTAAGGTTTTTTGGAATTTTCTGGAAAACTAAGGTATATGGTAAACTGAAATTAAAATGCCATCAACTAGACACTAGAACCTCTATCTCTGCCAAAAATCAGCTGAACCCATCAAATAATTGATGAGATACAGGGTGCCACATACGTACGTACATACAGATAACATGATTTCATGCTTGAACTTTCTGGATCTCTGGGTTGCCTTGACTAATGATGCTGAAATTCTACACACTTATAGAACCTATCGAATGAAAATTTTGTGCAAAGTTTGAACTAATTTGGTTTATTGGTTTTTGAGTTATGATTGATCAAAGAAATGAGATTTCCAGCATAAGTTATTTGTGAAGTCTATTAAGGGATAGAGCGCTCTCGCACCTTCCTTGATTTGCCTGGTAATGGATGCGGACCTTGTCGACTCCTCCTCCTCCTGAGCCTTATGTTATCATTTTTTTAACGTTATGTAATTTTCAAGTTTTCCTTTTCTTTATTTATGTCATCCTCTTACGCTGCTGCTTTTATTCCTATGCTTCTCCTCCTCCTCCTCCTCCTCCTCCACGCATCTAAAAGATCCAATGTGCAAGCAAGCAAGCAATATAATCAGAGTTTTAGTATTATAAAGATTGGAAAAAGAGAATCGCAAAATTTCATACGTATAAAACTGATGTTTTTTATGCTTTCTGCATCTCCTTTTATAACCATCTTCTCAAATCTTAAAAAAAAAAGAAAAGAAATGCACAGAACATTTACATAAATATTCCATCCGACAGTTCCCAAAAAATGTTCTTTTAATTCCATTTCCGAATTCATCTTACAATTTTCTAAAGTCATCAGATCTGGTAATTTGGATTATATTACTCTATTAGCAAAAAAAAAGAAGAAAATCAATTAGTTGCAGTGCGGTTGTCCCTCGGTGAGGACGATTCTGGTCGATCGAGGGCTTAGTCTCAATAGATATGTTAACTAACTAGTTTTGATTCTAATTCAACTTCCAACCGATTTTCGTGCAACCCCCTTTCTCTCTGCAATCCAAATTGCTTCCTGCTGCTTCCCAGCTGTCCTCTTCATTTATATCACCTGATATCCACATATGCAAATCAGACACCACCATAAAAACCTGCACTTATGAAGAGAAGCCCTTCTTTAGCCTGCAGACACGACATGCGAAGCACCTCATTCTTTTTCCTGCCGGTGAGTGTTTCTCTTTATTGTCACAAAATCGCAATTGGTGGCTGCTCTACTAAGTACGACACCCCGAGCTTGAAGTCAAGTGGTTTATGAGTGAACCATCGTCTCATCTCCACAGGGAGTTCGAAACAGGATGGTGACAGCAACATTCCGTCACTCGTGCATGTCGAGTTGGTTGGCCCGTTCATGCACGCCGCTACATAAGCAGCAACGGCAGCGACCTGCCGGCAATCTAAAGACCATCGACGAAAACTACCACCACCACCACTAGTGACTACGACAGTTAGTTATGGCAGGCTCCAGCGGAACATAGCTGGTATCATCCCTTTAGATCAGACTGCATGGAAAGCAGGCACTGCCCATCTCGGAATAACTTAATACCAAAATCTAAATTCCATCCTTATCACTTCCTCCCATGTTTTCTTTGCCCTTCCCCATGTGAACTGAGCCTGCTACTTCAATTGGTCTACATCTACTAACTCAAGAACTCTTATCCATTCTTTCAACTTGGCCATACCATTGAAACCTCCTGTTCTGCAGACCTCTCCCTATACTGTCCAGATTTAATCTTCCTCTGAGGTCATCAGATCTAGGGAATATTAAATTCACAAGTGGTACCCAGTCGCATGTGTATCTGGCTCAGGCAAGATGATTTTAACGTTAATTGTTGCAGCCACCGATGATGATTAATAAAACTAGTTTTTTTTAAATGTCTTGATAATAACCTTCCAGATTTGAGGAGGAACATTAAAAAAAATGTCCACCATAGTTCGAAATGCCATTAATTATTTTGAAAGTTTCAATTAAATCACTTCATTATTCTCTCTAGTAAAGTAGTTCACCTTAATTTTTCAAATCTCTTTTTGTAACTGTAATTTCTATTAGTTTTATCACTCTTTTAATATCTTCCAATCAACATTACATTTTAAGCTTCAGAATTTTTTAGATGAGGGTTGATAATTCGTAGAATTTGGTATATTCGGACTACTGCTCTCATCTTGGGTGTTTTTATTACAGCGTTTCGGCCGATGTGATCTCCGACTAAATTATACTTAGTACTATATCCACTGCGCCACGGGTCCTTGCGGACAGTGACAGTCATCTGAAGGTTGAAGGTTCAATCCTCAGTGCAGGCGATACCAAGAATTGCGAATTACTGAAGACTTCTTCCCAGTCATGGCAGATGGAATGAGAGCATGCTACCCCCGTGGATTAAATAAAGGGTTCTATTCGAAATTCCGTCCAGATTCCCGAGTTCGACAGAAAGATTCTCAAGTTCGACAAAGTACATCTGAATAAGGTCGGAGGTTACATCGGCTGAAACGTTGTGATGAGAACAATAGTCCGAATATACCAAATTCTACGAATTACATTTTAAGTTTCATGTGTAGACAATGGAAACCAAGCGAGAGTTCAATACTTTAGATAAGATCTTATTAAAGCTTTATATATTTTTTAAAACAATGTTTGACTCCCTTGAAATAATATTTCTAACCATCTATTCAATCATTCCATTTGCATTCATTAGATCGGTAGTTCGACCGTAGTCCTTATTTACTTGCCTCCCGATGAAGGCAGAGTTAGACACAAGGTCGGTTTTTAATGTGGGGAAAATGCAGCTTCCCAAAAAGAGACAAAAATTTAAATTGTCTCAGGATTTCTCTTACACTGACCCAGCACAAAAAGTGTAGTATCAGAACAGATACTAGCCAAAAGGTCAAGTCGAGGATGACCTGAAAGCTCCCTTTTCATTGACTACTACACCAAGATGTAGGGGAGGGTGCCACTCCTTTCCTTGGATTACTCCACTTACCCTTGATCCTCACCTTATAATGATGAGTGTTTAACAAGGAGGCATCAAGTACCATTTGTTTTTAGTATTTGGTATGACTTGACTGAGGATTGAACCTCAGTCTCCCGACCCATTAGCGAACACTAACCACTGTGCCGGTTAAATGTACACTCGATACAATAGATAAAATATTTTAATATGTTTAAGTTCTGTTTAAGGCTTTTTAATTTCTTTTTCTTTTTCAATCTCGACTTGAATTTGAAAGAAAACAAAAAAAAAACAAGTTATTGACAGAATGAGTATACTACATACTGTAACGCTTACCTGTAATATTGGTTTTCAGGTACTTTGCTGGCAATATTAGCATATTGGTCTTTTACTTTTGCAAAATTTGTCTGGGCTTTCTGGCAAATCTCAGAAACTGTTAAAAGAGAAAAGGGCAAATTATTATAGTGCAACCATTACATTAAATTATACTTTCGGAATTTTTAAAATCATCTTCCAACTTGTAAATTGTTTTAATAAATGTATTAAGTTTCATACTTCGTTCATGCATCTTTTTGGGTCTATTACTAAATCAACAGCACTTATTATCAGATATAACAGCAACCTATACAGAATTTTCAACTGAACAGTTCTATATAGGTTTCTGAGTTTGAAAAGAATACACCGGAAGAAGGTTAAAGGTTACCTCGGTGTAAACTTTGTGAAAATAACCAAGATGAGATTAATATTCCGAATAATATAAATTATCGATCTTCATTTAAAGGAAGCCAGAAATAAATCGGACAACTCTGAGGAACACATGCTGCTTGCAATGGTATGGACATTTTGAAAGAAGCTCTGAATTGATAAATAGACGTATACACATCTCAGTTGAGGGTAACTCAGGAAAAGGCAGGCCAAAGACGACTTGGAGTATTGATTTACCTCTCCAGGAGTTAGGCACAAGGCCAGTTTTTATCTTACTTCCACAAGTAAGATGTGACCCAAGGTCGGATCGGAAAGTGGGGGTTGAAAAGCCAGCGCCCGAGCGGTGAGCACTCTGACCATTTAAAAATTGCCTGGGCAGCCCCGTCGGCATTCCCCGGTAGGGGCGCCTCAGACAGTAAGCAATAAACTTACTCCTCCCCAAAGAGGGGAGGCGAAGCCTGGGAGGGTGGACCTCCTAGAACTGCACAGGACAGACCCATAGACCGGCATAAATCAAGCCCCGAAGGCCAAGACAATACCAGTCTATGGGGTGCAGTATCCATCGGAACAGATACTACACTTTACTTGGAGTAACTCAGCCAAAAATTACCTAAGCAATAGCACATTGAAACCGATGTAAATGGTAGAATTTAATGTAGAAGATCCCTTTCTACGACCACCGCTAACGTGCAATGCATATCTGATGACCAAAAGACGGTAATTGATGAAGATTACACACACACACACACACTTGATTGCCAATGATCATAAAAAAATATTTTAATAAAAATTCAACAAATATAAAATTATATATTAGTAAGGATAGATTTTGAATTTTTTTTTTTTTTTATCTAAAAAATCTAATAATAATGTTAAATCTTACAAAATTAATATTTCTGAAAGTTTCCTCTTGCGTTTCAGCATTTTTGAACAGTTGGAATGGTGTGTCATTGGTAGTGGGAGGGGTGCATTCGAAATTTTTCATTGAAGAATTAGAATATTTTAATTCTTTAAGTTTAGCAGCGCGTAAGTAGAGAAATTAAATTAATTCTAGACACACACGGAGCAAATAGGTTTTCAGTGATGGCATGTGGTTTTGAATTCAAAGAAAATTTTGCAATAAAGAACCCCCACCCCCACGGTGAATTATATTTAGTTCCTCTTTTGACAAGGCTAATTTTTTAAGGACATTGCAGCAATGAACATGAGCACCATGTCACTTAACCATAATCTAAATCTTTCCTTACTAGTGCAACATGGTTACGATTTTTTAAATATTATTGCAATATTTAATATTTATATCCAGGAGGAAATTTTGGTGCTACTTTACTTTCACAATGACATGTTAAGTCTCTCTAAGAAAAAAAAAATGGCTAAAGAAATGTATACTTACGTGGTAGCTGAAAAGAAGACTGCACACCAAAAATGACGCAAATTTATTCAGTATTTATTAAATTAAAAATAAAAAACAATTTTATCGGGCGGCTGCCATATTGTATCTATCAATCGCCAGATTTTATCATGGGTCACCAAGGGAGAAGGGAGATAACTCATTATCTCCCTTGCCTAATCAGTAAGCTGAACTGCTTACAAAATGTATAACGTTACGTAAAATCATTTTTTTCTTTTTTTCTTATAATTTAAAAAATACTGGATAAATTTGCGTAATTCTTTGTGTACAATCTTATTTTCAGCTAATACGTAAATACATAACAAAGTTTATATATTTCTTTAAATATTTTCATGCCGTCGTGAAAGTACAGAAGCACCAAAATTTTTTTGATTACTTCTAATACTGTCATTAAGACAAAGTTTTCTACAATGATCAATTGCAATAATAGAAATTAAAAAAGAAATAGATTAAACCAATCACCTCGCTTAAGATTCTCCACCTGGTGAATACTCTGCAATAAAGTCAGTATCTCCCTTGATGTATTTTCCAATTCATTCACAGCTTCTCGGATATTCTGGAAAAAATGAAAAAAAGTAAAATCTAGAAAAAAAATAAGATCCACAAAATGTGCGACACAAGGTTCTGGCTGTATTAGCAGCAAATACAGGAGTTGGATAAATTGGAACAGTACAAATTTTACTCCAATATTTTAATGAAATATCAAGAATATTGATCCAAATTTCAGTATGAGAGTTTATAGCCATTAAATCAGTTTTTTATCTACTTGGCTTTATCTATATTACCTACTGTGATCTCGGCCTTTTGGCTAAGATCAAAGTGTAGTATCTGTTCCGATGGATACTGCACGCCTGTCCTGTGCAGTTCTAGGAGGTCCACCCTCCCAGGCTTCGCCTCCCCTCTTTGGGGAGGAGTAAGTTTATTGCTTACTGTCTGAGGCGCCCCTACCGGGGAATGCCGACGGGGCTGCCCAGGCAATTTTTAAATGGCCAGAGTGCTCACCTCTCGAGCGCTGGCTTTTAACCCCACTTTCTCGATCCAAGCTGTGGTCACATCTTACTTGTGGGAGTAAGATAAAACTGGCCTTGTGCCTAACTCCGGGAGGAGTAAATAAATATCTATATTACCTACAGTTGGCCTTTTGGCTAAGATCAAAGTGTAGTATCTGTTCCGATGGATACTACACCCCCATTAACTGATATTGTCTTGGCCTTCGGGGCTTGATTTACGCCGGTCTATGAGTCTGTCCTGTGCAGTTATAGGAGGTCCACCCTCCCAGGCTTTGCCTCCCCTCTTTGGGGAGGAGTAAGTTTATTGCTTACTGCCTGAGGCGCCCCTACCAGGGAATGCCGACGGGGCTGCCCAGGCAATTTTTAATGGCCAGAGTGCTCACTTCCTCGGGCGCTGGCTTTTCAAACCCCACTTTCCTGACCCGACCTTGGGTCACATCTTACTTGTGGGAGTAAGATAAAACTGGCCTTGTGCCTAACTCCTGGGAAGGAGTAAATAATATCTATATTACCTACAGTTGGCCTTTTGGCTAAGATCAAAGTGTAGTACCTGTTCCAATGGATACTACACCCCCATTAACTGATATTGTCTTGGCCTTCGGGGCTTGATTTACGCCGGTCTATGGGTCTGTCCTGTGCAGTTCTAGGAGGTCTGCCATCCCAGGCTTTGCCTTCTCTCTTTGGGGAGGAATAAGTTTATTGCTTACTGCCTGAGGCGCCCCTACCGGGGAATGCCGACGGTGCTGCCCAGGCAATTTTTAAATCCCACTTTCCCGACCCGACCTTGAGTCACATCTTACTTGTGGGAGTAAGATAAAAACTGACCTTGTGCCTAACTCCTGGAGAGGAGTAAATCAATATCTATATTACCTACAGTTGGCCTTTTGGCTAAGATCTCATGCCTGTATTCATTTACGGAAATAAATTTCACTTTTCCTTTCGGACTACATAGAGAAATACGTCTGTTCAGCTTGCTTCCAAAAACCAGACTGGCAAAACTCAGTTTCCCACACAAAAGCCTGTGATGTCACAGAACCCCTATGCGCAGGTGCACCTTGACCCTTGACCTGAGGTCTTGTCAACACGGTGGCCCTGTCAACACTTGTGATCTCCGACTGTGAGAACAGCCCTATTTTGCACTCAGTTGTACAGGTTCACACACACTAAATCGCACAAGCCAAACCAAACGATCCTTCACACATACGTCCACTCAACATGCGTCCGGCCTCACAGGGCCATTATCCAACAATGGTATGATAGTACATATTTAGAAGTAATAGTATAGTTCGGCTTCAGACAAAGATATCAAATCTCTGTACTGATTTACTCCTCTCCAGGAGTTAGGCACAAGGCCTGTTTTTATCTTACTCCCATAAGTAAGATGTGACCCAAGGTCGGGTCAGGAAAGTGGGGTTTGAAAAGCCAGTGCCCGAGAGGTGAGCACTCTGGCCATTAAAAATTGCCTGGGCAGCCCCATCGGCATTCCCCGGTAGGGGCGCCTCAGGCAGTAAGCAATAAACTTACTCCTCCCCAAAGATTGGAGGCAAAGCCTGGGAGGGTGCACAGGACAGACCCATAGACCGGCGTAAATCAAGCCCCCAAGGCCAAGACAATACCAGTCTATGGGGTGCAGTATCCATCGGAACAGATACTACACTTTGATCTTAGCCAAAAGGCCAAGGCCAAGAAAATTTTACAATTTATGCATCTTCGGGCCTTTGTTAGTTGAAGCTGCTACTACTACTATTACTTAGAGTTTTGGAATAGTAGTCACATCGTTTTGTTTTATTTTGGGGGGCTTTTATAGGAGCGAATCTTCATGTGAATTATGAGACTCTCTCCTATAATAATTTGTAAGAGAAAGATTTTCAAAGAAGAAAGAAAAAATAAGGCTTTTCTATAAACAGGCAATTTACATAAGTAATTTAAATTCAAACTACTACTACTACTACAGCTACTATTACTTAGCAGAGCTTCGGAATAGAGGTTGCTTTGTTCTGTTTTATCTTTCGGTGCTTTTACAGATCAGGTACTATGGTGGACAATATTAGCTCTGTAAAATCTGTTCCATTTGAGGGTTCTTGATAAGGTACAGAAACGTATCTGTAATTTGATTGGCCCCACTCTTTTTTCTTCTCTGCACCCTCTCTCTCACAGACATGATGTTGCTAAGCTTAGTATTTTCTATAAATACTATTACGGCATGTTTCTTCAGAGTTGTCCGATCTATTTCCTGCTTCCTTTGTTCCAGCTCGTTTGACTCATTGGTCTAGTGGTCTCCATCAATTCACTGTTTTGCTATGTCATTGTAATACAGCTTCCCATTCCAATAGCTGCAGGCTTGTGAAACTCTCTTCCTGCGACTGTTTTCCTCCTAACTATAGCCTTGGTCTTTTTAAGACTAAGGCCAATAGGCATCTGTCTTTGCGATAATCATCTTTCAGTTCTTGTTACCTCCCTACATCAAGTGGCTTCATGCCTTGTCTGCGGCGATTTCCATTTAAAATATAATATATATATATATATATATACACACGCGTCGTTAAAGACCACAGAGTTTTCTCTCTTCGCTATCTGTCTTGTTAATTTCTCGACGCGGCGAGCGATTCGTTGGTTTTCTGGTGTTAATTGGTGGAGTATGGCACCTAAAGTTGTGTCGTGGGCCATTCTTCTAGCGTTTAGGTGCCATACTCAACCAATTAACACAAAACCGACAAATCGCTCGCCGCGTCTTTAACGACGCGTGTATAATAAATGACTTGCTGCCGAAATATACATAATATATATATATATATAATTTAAAAAAGGAAAGATGAAGATAAAAAAATTTCATAAAATTACCCAAAATTGATACAAATTTTATTACATCGAAAGTTCAGATGCAAGGAGTTACACTAATCCTTAATCCATTGCTCTACTCAACGTATTGAGCTTTACTTTATCGATACTTCACTTATTGTTAATTCTATTATTATTATATATATATATATATATATATATATATATATATATATATAGATAGATAGATAGAGAGAGATAGACAGATGTCTTTTGACCGATGATAAAACTAGTGATTTCTTACCCAACTGGCGGGATCTTGTGCGTCACTTGAAACCACCGACGAATCGAATCATCACTGTAAAGTATCATCTAATATATATGAATTAAAGGAAAATGAATAGAAAAGTGAACAAACTTCAAAATACAAGATCAACTGAAAGACACCTCAGCGGACTAAATATTTTGTACCTTTATTAACAGAAACTTTATCAAAGCAGGTTTCTGTTTGTCAATTTAATTATTTATTAATCATTAAAAGAATTAAGGCAAGAAAAACGGTTAATATTAAATTATCTTTATTTTCTTTTATTCCCGAGGTCCAATATATAGAGTATTGTCAACCGGGACTACTATGTTTGAGGGCATTTGTTCCTACTGTGTCACTCTCGTTGTGCAAAAATAGCCCAATCTATGAATATAGGAGAATGCCGCGGTCAACGCGCTTTCAAGGGTATGTGGCCTGGTAACTGGCTCAGATGATCTTCAGTATATACACAGTGAATTGTGTCACCCAGGTATCACAAGAATGATTCACGTAGTCAGGAGCAGAAACTTGCCATATTCTGTTGAAGATGTAAAAAGAATTACGAACTCTTGTCGGATATGCGACTAAAAATAAATACATGCTCACAATAATAGACGAGTACTCAAGATTTCCGTTCGTCATCCCCTGCCCAGACGTAACGGCTGCAACAGTAATTCAAGGCCTCTGCTCCATTTTTGCCTGAATGTATATATGCAGACACTCCAGCCTGCATATATACATTCAGATCGTGGATCTGCTTTTATGTCGGAAAAACTCAAGCAGTTTCTGCATGAACGAAGAGTAGCTGTAAGTAGAACAACTCCTCACAATCCTCAAGGAAACGGACAGTGCGAAAGATACAATGGCATAATATGGAAGACAGTACAGTTGGCGGCCGCAAATCGCAATAGTCCAATCTCCGATTGGGAAAGTCTCATCCCCATGGCCTTATACGCTATTAGGACTCTATTATGTACAGCTACAAATGCTACTCCACATGAGAGATTCTTCTCATTCCCACGACGAAGCTCAGCAGGTACATCACTTCCCTCGTGGCTTGCACAACCTGGCACAGTTTTACTAAAACGCCATGTTCGTCACAGTAAACATGACCCATTGGTGAGCGAGGTAGAATTAATCGAAGCGAACCCTCAGTATGCTCTGGTCAGAAATTGGGAAGGAAGGCAATCTACTGTCTCCTTAAGGGATCTAGCCCCGGCAGGAAATGCATATGAACGTAGAACTGCTTCAGATGGATATACAGCTCCGGTTCATGGAACAAGTCCGACCCACTTAAGTGATCGTGCGCCATATACGTCAAGTCCAGAGTCCCAACAAAACGAATCTGAATATTCTAATAGAGTCCAATCTGACTCTAGTTCTGACGACAGATGGGTACCACGAAAGCGGCTTCACCCAATTTCTGAGACAGATACCCAATCTTCAGACACCAAGCGACCGAAGCGGCGAAGAAAACAAGAGCATTTCGGAGCAAGATATTTTAGCCCTAAGCCAGCCACACAAGACAGTTCTGAAACGTTGTCAGGTCCCGAGGAGCCTAGATGGATGCCGGGCACGAACAACCAAGACGCCCTCAACGAACCCGCAGGAGGCCAGGTCGATGAGATGATTTTGTTCCCTACGAATAAGAAGGTAGATGGGGGAGAATGTAATATCGAAGGTAATTGATGCCCGTCTCACCTCTTTGGTTAATGATGGAATGTTCTACATTCGTGTATATATTAAGAGTGAATATTCAATATTCACTCTTAATATACTATTTGTCTCAGTAAGCAACGAATAGTTAAATAAAACTTATCCTTATGTTATGTTCGGCTTCCAGTTTTTATTACAGAAACTTTTATTGCTTTTTATAACAGTTATTTGTTGACTGTTTCACCTCCCTTTTCTGTTAATTATACTGCACAGTGCACAATTGGCACCATTTATTACTTAATCGAAGAAAAATATGAATAAAATGTAACTTCAAATCCAAAAAACTTTTGCTTGAAAATTTTTTTTCACAATTAGTCCATAAATTAGAATACCCGTCACACGAAGAAAACAGTTTTGCACCATGTAGTAACAAAGATAATTGATGCCTGTCTCCCCCTTGGAGTAATAATGGAATGTTCTACATTCGTGTATATTAAGAGTGAATGTTAAAACACTATTTGTCTAGCTAAGCAACAAATGGTTAAATAAAGCTTATCCTTAAGTTATATTCGGCGTCCAGTTTTTATTACAATTTATTTAACCATTCGTTATGGAACGTTACTTGAAACCCGATCGTCTAGACCTTGATACGGCCGACTCGGAATCTACTGACAAATGGCGGCATTGGAGAAAAATGTTCGAAGGATTCCTTACAGCTCTACAGTTATCTTCAAACGCGGCTTTAACAGGTACTGAGAAATATACCCTTCTTTTACATCATGTCTCTACTGCTATTTATAGAAATTTATCTGAATGTGAAAATTATGAAACTGCGGTGGACATTTTAGAAGCCATGTTTGTCAAGAAAAAAAATACTATTTTTGCTAGACATTTACTTGCTACCCGGCGTCAACAACCAGAAGAAAGCCTTGAACAATACCTTCAGATTCTAAAGACGTTAAGTCGCGAGTGTGAATTTACAGCCTTAACTGCGAACCAAGCGAGAGATGTTTTTATCAGGGACGCATTTATTAATGGAATACAGTCCAACCAAATAAGACAAAGACTACTAGAGAATAAAAACCTAGACTTACCAACAGCTTATGAACAAGCTCTAACGTTGGACATGGCACAGAAGCAGTCTGTCTTCTATTTACAACCCGATATTTTGGGAGCTGCTATCGTAGCCCCTCCTCTGCATGTTCAAAATTCTTCCATTGTCCAAGATGCTGCCACCCCCCTTTCTAACGATCACGAACAACTTATCACTGCCGCCTCAGCTGGATCCACATGCTACTTTTGTGGCCTTCGTATACATGCTCGTTCGTCCTGCCCGGCTCGAGATGTTAGATGCCACAAGTGTGATAAGCAGGGACATTTTTCGAAAGTTTGCCGGTCAGCTTCTCAAAAAAAACGTTCGGCTACTCTTGCTACTGTAGCACCAATTACAATATCAGCTGCATTCCCCGGCTGCCTCTCAAAAACAATCGTGAGGGTAAAAATCAATGGATTGACTATTCATGCGCTTATTGATACAGGCAGTTCCGAAAGTTTTATTAATGCCAGTATTGTAAAAGCAAATAAATGGGAAATATTTCCTTGTTCCAACCAAATATCAATGGCAAATTCATCTTTATCGTCCCATGTAATTGGATATTGCATGGTTAACCTGAAACTAAAAGGAAACTCCTATCAAGGGATCAAATTATCAGTAATGAAAAACCTCTGCTGCGAAGTGATTTTGGGTCACAATTTTCTAAAACAACATTCATGCGTTGAAATTCCTTTTGGTGGCCCCAAGCCAGTCCTAAGCGTATGTGGACTAGCAGCTGTCAAAGTGCGGCACCCGTCACTTTTTACAAACTTAACTCCTGACTGCAAACCAATAGCAATAAAATCAAGACGCTATTCAGAAACGGACAAACAGTTCATAGCAGCAGAAGTAACAAAACTACTTAAGGAAGGAATTATAGAGCCAAGTGAATCTCCATGGCGAGCACAGGTCCTCGTAACAGCCACTGAAAATCACAAGAAAAGGATGGTCATTGACTATTCCCAGACCATCAACAGATACACATTACTCGATGCCTATCCACTGCCTCGTATTGACGAAATGATTTCTAATATTGCAAAATATCACACTTTCAGTACTTTAGATCTCAGAAGTGCCTACCATCAGGTACCTATCAAGCCAGAGGATAAGCCCTACACGGCATTCGAGGCCTGCGGTCGCCTATATCAGTTCTGCCGAATTCCTTTTGGGATAACAAATGGTGTGGCTAGCTTCCAGAGGGTAATAGATGAAATAATCTCCAATGAAAAATTGAAGGGTACTGTTGCATATATAGACAATGTCACAGTATGCGGACATAACCAAGCTGAACATGACCACAACCTTAAACGATTCATGGCTGCCGTCAAGAAATATAATCTGACTTTGAACAGTGAAAAATGTTCCTACAACTTGAAAAGCATCAAATTATTGGGATACATTGTCAAAAATGGCACCATGACGCCGGATCCCGAGCGACTGAAACCGCTAATGGAATTACCAATCCCTGGAAACATGCCCTCTTTACGACGAGCCCTCGGTATGTTTGCTCACTACTCCCAATGGGTTGCGTCTTTTTCAGAAAAAATACACCCATTGACACAAGTATCTACTTTTCCGTTGTCCTGTTCCGCCATCAGAGCATTTCAAAACATGAAAAGGAACATTGCTCAGTCTGCCATTTCTGCTGTGGATCCTTTTATCCCTCTATTAGTTGAGACGGATGCCTCCGACTGTGCGATAGCTGCCTCACTGAGACAATCCGGTCGTCCTGTAGCTTTTTTTTCAAGAACACTTTCGAAATCCGAGCGACGACACTCTGCAATAGAAAAAGAAGCGTACGCCATAGTTGAGGCATTACGAAAATGGAGGCATTACTTAATCGGCCGACATTTTGAATTAATCACTGACCAAAAGTCGGTCTCGTTTATGTTTAACCCAAAAACAACGAGTAAAATAAAAAACGAGAAAATAGCGAGATGGAGAATGGAGCTTTCTTGCTACTCCTTTGACGTCACTTACCGCCCTGGTAAGGAGAATGCCGCGGTCGACGCGCTTTCAAGGGTGTGTGGCCTGGTAACTGGCTCAGATGATCTTCAGTATATACACAGGGAATTGTGTCACCCAGGTATCACAAGAATGATTCACGTAGTCAGGAGCAGAAACTTGCCATATTCTGTTGAAGACGTAAAAAGAATTACGAACTCTTGTCGGATATGCGCAGAAAATAAGCCCAGGTTCTACAAACCTCCTCCAGCAACACTCATTAAGGCCACACAGCCTTTTGAAAGACTTAACCTGGATTTTAAGGGCCCTTTACCCTCTAAAACTAAAAATAAATACATGCTCACAATAATAGACGAGTACTCAAGATTTCCGTTCGTCATCCCCTGCCCAGACGTAACGGCTGCAACAGTAATTCAAGGCCTCTGCTCCATTTTTGCCGTTTTTGGAGTGCCTGCATATATACATTCAGATCGTGGGTCTGCTTTTATGTCGGACGAACTCAAGCAGTTTCTGCATGAACGAAGAGTAGCTGTAAGTAGAACAACTCCTCACAATCCTCAAGGAAACGGACAGTGCGAAAGATACAATGGTATAATATGGAAGACAGTACAGTTGGCGGCAGCAAATCGCAATAGTCCGATCTCCGATTGGGAAAGTCTCATCCCCATGGCCTTATACGCTATTAGGACTCTATTATGTACAGCGACAAACGCTACCCCACATGAGAGATTCTTCTCGTTCCCACGACGAAGCTCAGCAGGCACATCACTTCCCTCGTGGCTTGCACAACCTGGCACAGTTTTATTAAAACGTCATGTTCGTCATAGTAAACATGACCCATTGGTAAGCGAGGTACAATTAATCGAAGCGAACCCTCAGTATGCACTGGTCAGAAATTCAGAAGGAAGGCAATCTACTGTCTCCTTAAGGGATCTAGCCCCAGCAGGAAATGTATATGAACGTAGAACTGCTTCAGATGGATATAGAGCTCCGGTTCGTGGAACAAGTCCGACCCTCTTAGGTGATCGTGTGCCAGATACGTCAAGTTCAGAGTCCCAACAAAACGAATCTGAATATACTAACAGAGTCGTCTCTGACTCTAGTTCGGACGACAGATGGGTACCACGAAAGCGGTTTCACCCAATATCTGAGACAGATACTCAATCTTCAGACACCAAGCGACCGAAGCGCCGTAGAAAACGAGAGCGATTTGGAGCAAGATATTTTAGCCCTAAACCAGCCACACAAGACAGTCCCGAAACGTCGTCAGGTCCCGAGGAGCCTAGATTAGAAATGGATGTCGGGCACGAACAACCAAGACGCCCTCAAAGAACCCGCAGGAGGCCAGGTCGATGGGATGATTTTGTTCCCTACGAATAAGAAGATAGATGGGGGAGAATGTAGTAACAAAGATAATTGATGCCTGTCTCCCCCTTGGAGTAATAATGGAATGTTCTACATTCGTGTATATTAAGAGTGAATGTTAAAACACTATTTGTCTAGCTAAGCAACAAATGGTTAAATAAAGCTTATCCTTAAGTTATATTCGGCGTCCAGTTTTTATTACACACCACTTTAATGTTCCCTTACAAAGATTAAAATCAAGATATAATGATACTAAACCGTTTATCTAGAATCCTTACTCTAATTCTGATCAAAATTCATCATATGATTTTTCTAGAAAATGTCTAAAATTTAAGCTTAAGGTGTTTGAAGAAAAAATTGAAATTCAGGGAATTTTTTTAAATGGTGTCTAACTATGGATCAAATTTAATTCAAATCGGAAATGTTTGAATTGTAAAATGGGAGGTTGTGCCCATATTTTGTCCCTTAAGAAAACCTTTTAAATACTCCAACTTTGGGGAATTTATTATCTCTAATACGGTATTGTTAAAATTTCACAAAAATCGAAGATATCTCAATGTTCACGAAGGGCTTCCACCTCCTTTGTATAAACTTAAATTAAATATAGCCCACATTACGACCCCTTAGGCCTAGCAGCTGTATTCCAACATCAATAATGATCGGTTAATTAGTTTAGGAGGGAATCCTGTACATACAAATATATAAACATATATAACGTTATACAGATAGTAAGATAAATAACTTTCAAATTCGAAAAGCCGGCACGAAGCTATGGTAGGCCAAAAGTGCAATAAAGTTAATGTATTTGAATTTAGATAATATGTAACGGGGAAGAAATAGTTTTAAATTTGAATATTTAATCCGAAAAAGTTATGTTAAATATTGATATATTTAATAAAAAATAAATGCATAAATCCTAGTATATATGTAACTTTAAAAAAATGTTTTTTAATATTTTTTTTTATTACCAATAAAGCCACACTAGTTATGAGTATAAAACACAAATGTGTTTTCAATTTTTTTCCTCACGAAATTTCGGAAAAATTCTAAGAAAAAGAAAGAAAAAAAAACAGTACTGTTTTTTACATCACGTATTTCTCGTTCTGAATCAAAATATTGTTGAAATGAAGAAAACATTTCCGTCAATTCGGCAGCTTCACCCATTTTTCCCGTCTTCTTCGTCCGTTGTGTCCAACAAAAGCACGTTTACTGGGTCCCGAGTAAAAACGGAATTTAATACTTGCCAGAAAGTAATTTACATTTTAAGAAAATAAAATTATTTTCAATAAATATCGACCGTAAAATACTTTTAATAAATATTTGAAATCTTTACAAATCCGTTAGTAAAATATTTGACAAGATTTAATTTTAATTAAATATTACGGAAATTAACGAGAGAAAAATCGTCTGCAATTTGCTAAAAAAAAAACAAACAAAAGGCGCTTTGCCAGTCTTAAAAAGAAAAGTATTTTAACAATAAATAATTTGACAATTTGATTATTGTTAAAATAATTTTAAATTGTAAACTCATTCCAACAAGTTTCTTGCTAATCGCCTGAAGCGCACCTACCGGGGGAATGCCGACGAGGCTGTTCAGGCATTTTTTGTATGCCAGAGTGCGCTTTATCCTAGTGCGTTAGATTCTCAAAACAACACCTGGCCTTGTGTCTAACCTCTTGACAAAAGGATAAATGAATTGTATTTGGATTTTTTTAAATTTTATATGTGACTGATAAAAGTGATTAAAAAAAATTACTTAAAAAGGTGCAATTTTATTTTTAATCGTCAAAAAACTATTAATTTCTGAATTTTTAACAGTTTGATTATGGACACAGTGGACGGTACTTTTGAACTTTTTTATCTGGAGCAATTTGGTTTCAGTTAAGTTTTGTTTTTTGTATTGCTTATTCCGTAACAAGAAAGCTGTTTGTTGGGGGGGCGGGTATTTTTGTAGATTGACACTCTCTGCTGTTCCTATTTTACTGTTTTTTAGGCGATTACGTGTGGAAATCCGTAAAAACTTGGCGAAAAGAAGAAGAAATATAAAACAAACAAACAAAAAAACAATTATTTTAAAACTTAAAGTGGGGAATCAGTTTTGTATATAAATTTAACGTAAAATGATCCCCCATTTTTTGGTCATTCTAGCGTTTTAGAAAGTTAACATATTTGGTTTACCACTAACCCTAAGTCCGAGTGGCTGCCAGTTCGAGTTACGTTAGGGTTAAGATTGAAAAATTTGAAAAATAAGTTATTGGCGAAAAATAATTTATTGAAATGTTAAAAAATAATTGATTGGGGAGAAAAAAATGTTTTAAAAAAAGATTATTGAGGAAGATGAAATGCTGCAAATTTGATCGAAAGTGTTTCTGTCTTTATGATTTTGCCGGCACAGAACGAGTTAATATTTTGTACAAAATTGATTTAACATAGATAAAAGGAGACAATACAAAAACGGAGAATAAACGAAACGGCTCCAGTCAACTTTCCTCGGACCGCTTGCCTTTGGAATTCTCTCCCTGCTCTCTGTTTCCCCGGCTGTACTGTGATAGGGAAATGTAATGTGAATAAACATATTGCTGCCCAACTACTCACTTAGGATGTCCTCTATAAATATGGCTCCTAATCACAGTAGTCCCTTACGTCTCATAGGGCATGTGTCTTGCGTGGAGTGAATAAATAAATAAATTTATTTTTTAAAGTTCAATAGCACCCAGTGGACATTGGTCAAGCAAGCAAAACTACAGATGTTGATTAAAAAAACAAAAAAACTTTTTCTTCTTTTTTATGTACTTTTTAAAATACTTTTTAAATACTTAAAAAAAAAAAATTTAATACTTTTCTTTTTCATATATATTTTTAATACTTTTTTAAATACTTTTTTAAGATATATTTTTAAAATAATTTTTCTTTTTTATATAAAAATACTTTTTCTTTTTTTAATAGACTTTTATTGAATACTTTTTAAATATTGTTTTTAATATTGTTTTTAATACTTGTTCTTTTTATATACTTAAAAAAATTTTGGGGAATATTAAAAAAAATGTATTTTATATCCTTTTTTAAAACTTTAACTTTTTTATATATATCTTTTTAAAATACTTTTTTATATTAAATAAATACTTTTTTTCTTTTTATATACTTTTTAAAAATACTTTTTCAAATACTTTTTTAAAATATTTTTTTAATACTTCTTTTTGATATAGGTTATTGAAATACTTTTAAAAATACTTTTTAAAAATATTTTTTAAAAACGTATTTTTTTTTAAAGTGAAAAATATAAGCATTTCTAAGTTATTTTAAGTTTAAGATTAAATACTTTTTAAATACTTTTTCTTTTTCATATATATTTTTAATACTTTTAAAATACTTTTTTAAGATGTATTTTTTAAATAATTTTTCTTTTTATATAAATAAATACTTTTTCTTTTTTAATAGACTTTTATTAAATACTTTTTAAATATTGTTTTAATATTGTTTTTAATACTTGTTCTTTTTATATACTTAAAAAATATCTTTTTAAATATTTAAAAAAAAATTTATTTTATATCCTTTTTTAAAACTTTATCTTTTTTATATATACCTTTTTAAAATACTTTTAAAAATACTTTTTTTATATTAAATAAATACTTTTTCTTCTTTTTTATATACCTTTTAAAAATACTTTTTCAAATACTTTTTTAAATATTAAAAAAAAAAACTTTTTTAAAAAAAGTGAAAAATATATCCATTTCTAAGTTATTTTAGGTTAAGATAGATAGTTCTGAGTCAGTCTTAACAAAAAAATAAATAAATAAATATTTAAATAAATAAATATTTATCGAGACGAATTCATCCTTACTGCTTGTCTCAGTCGAGAGGGGGAAAAAAATGAAGAAAAAAAAGAGGAAAAAAATATGCTTATTCTTCTGA
Source organism: Sepiola atlantica (assembly GCA_963556195.1). Classification (NCBI taxonomy): domain Eukaryota; kingdom Metazoa; phylum Mollusca; class Cephalopoda; order Sepiida; family Sepiolidae; genus Sepiola; species Sepiola atlantica. The sequence goes on from OY744547.1 coordinate 30,866,971, forward strand.
AGATGGTGATATTATTACTGAAAGCGCTCAAGTTCAAAAAAAAAAATGTTTTTAAGATAAATAAATAATTTATTTTTAAAAACAATAATCTGCGTTGTGAAGGTTTTCTAAATATTTTATAAAAAAAAATATTCTCTTTATCTTTGCCAAATAATAAAATGTTTTTTCACATATTAAAAGGCATTCTTTAAAATGAAATACAACTTTGTTTAAGAAATCGATAAGATGCATAGATTTTTTCTTTAATACAGTAAATCAAATATTTCGAACGTCGATATCTGTCCATCCTCAATGAAAATAAGAATCCGACATTGTTATATATATATATATATATATATATATATATATATATATATATATATATATATATATATATTGAGTATTTCTCTACGCCAACCGTTTAGAACCGAGCTCCCGAACAGCGACGCCCTCCCTTGTTGTAATATGGAGGCAGTGTATTGTTGAGACCGTGTGATAGTTGTATACATAGCAGCAGCAGTGAAAATAAGCGTCGATACGCTGAAAGTTAATAATAAAATGTTTTTTCACATATCAAAAGGCATTCTTTAAAATGGAATACCACTTTGTTTAAGAAATCGATAAGATGCATAGTTTTTTTTTTATACAGTAAATCAAATATTTCGAACGTCGATATTTGTCCATTCTCAATGAAAATAAGAATCCTACATTGTTATATATATTTTTTGAGTATTTCTCTATGCCAACCGTTTAGAAGCAAGCTCATGAACAGCGGCGCCCTCCCTTATTGTAATATTGTGCTAGCTTAGTTACCCCTTTTCTTTCTAGGTTCGTTCAGCTTACTATTTCCTCTTCTTTTCTCTTCTTCCTTTCCATTTCTTTCTTTCTTCTTGAAGAGGGAATCACATTGCGGTCAGTTGCTAGTAAAATAAGTACATACAGATGTTGCCGCAGAGTTTGAACTTGTAGCAGTTACCTCCTCCTTTCAAAACATAACTACACCGGTTTGCCGGTAGGTGTCGCTTTTTCACCGACAGGTGGCACTGTAAAGCGACACCAGAGTTATCTGCCCTTCTGACTATAAAAACCGTTGCAAACGGAAAATCCATCTCTCTTTCACCGACCAGCCTCAGGAGAACAACGCTGGCACCAGCGCTCCGTCTCTCTCTCTCTTCTCTGGTCGACAGAACGACGCTAATACACTAGCGCTTCGTTTAACGCTTTTCTCTTCAAATGGCATCGGCATAACAACTACCAACACACGTGGTCAAACAACGGTAAGAGTTCTCAACTCATTTTCTTTGTGTACGGCTTTCAAAGACTTTCCTCTCGCCGGATTCATTTCTTCTTATACCTTTTTCAAGAACTGTTTTTCCATCGACACACATGCATACATCACACACTTCATCATTCCACTTACACACACGTTCAATAAACGTTATTTGAACTATCTCATTTTTGTTTATTAATTATTACTCTGTCTTTGCATGCAACATTGCTTGATTTACTGAACACGTTTATAGTCCGGGAACACCACCCTCTCGATCATAACAAACTCAGTGAAAAGTGTTCACACATGTTTTTAATCTAAAGGTAACAAGTAAGTGTGAAAAAACACATTTTATAAGAACAGCGAACTGGTCAAAAGAAATCAGAGTTCGCTAGCGACCCCGAATGAGGCATCTCGGCTCTCTATGAAGACAGCAACGACAACAAGAATCACCCCATTTGAAGTGCGAAGCCCAAACTCCACTCTTTAAGCACTGCTGCTGTCCTTCCCCCACTAACAGCTTAATCTAAGTATGTAAACACACATACAAACATGCACGCATACGGAACTTGGAAAACAAATTTAACGCTCGTGTCGTTTTCATATACAAACACTTTTTCAACCTTCAACAAACTTTATTGTTATATTTTACATCTTTGTAAAATTGTTGCTACATAAATGTTTGATTTTTACTTTACAGTTTCTCCTTTTTATTAACAATATTATATTATTCAAAGTTAGCACTAGCTAACTGGTGATCCTTGCCAAACATATATGTTTTTATCAAATCGGTCCAGTCCCAATTTAGCTACACAAATATTAACTGTTTAGTCGTCTAAAATACCCGATTCCAAACCACGACAACCGCACTGATACAGGGTACATTCATTTTGAGAATGGAATGTAGAGGGATTTCCGAAATGAAAGAATAAAAACTATTCTAATCGGCCCCTGTGTATCGGTACACTCTGAGATGGAAAAGGACATCAGAGCTCTCCCTGAGCTTAGATTTGATCTTGACGGAGACAATCAAGTGATCGGAAGATCCAAGAGGGGACAGAACAGTAGATGTGCACTGTTCAGGATAAGTTGTCAAGAAAAGACCAAGAAGGCTTGGAAAGTGTTCGTCAGCATTAGGTAACTGAGTGGGTTGGTCAACTATTTGGGTCAAGTCATTGGCAAGGGAAAAATCATGACAAAACCTTCTTATTAATTAATAAATGAATGTTAGTATAAAGTATTTGTTTTATTTTGTAAATTATAGAATTTTTAGGTCACTTAAATTACTACCTCCCTTCATGTAAAGGACGAAATACGTCTTATTATACCCATAGTCGAAACTCGGTGACCATCTTTACAAAGAGATAATGCCCTGAATGTGTGAATGAAAAAAAATTTAATTTAAGACAGCTAAAACTTATGTTGGATAATGGGTGAGTACGTTTGCTAGTATAGATTTTAGCAGAGGTGAATGAGTGCGAGTCCAAATGACGTTGCTGTGTGTGGAAGTTGAAAGAGTGTATTAAGAATAACCTGTCACCAGTAGAAGATTTGACAGGTGAGGTCAGGAAAAGGCAAGACTGAGAATGATTTGCGAGTTAGGGCCCACGGATGTGACGTCATGTGGGATAAAAGCAAGAAAGAATGGTTAGATTTTGAATCAGACCGGCTTGGGAGTTTGAAGTGAATGATCGCTAACAGGATGACAAAACTGTTGAGAATCGCACGTGGCAATGGGCACAGATCTATCTATCTATCTATCTATCTATCTATCTATCTATCTATCTATCTATCTATCTATGTCTGTCTGTTCATATCTATCTATCTACTTACTTAATTACCTACTCACCTCCCTATAAACTATCTCTGTCAGTCTGTTCGTATCTATCTGTCTATCTAAACAAGGTCGGCCTTCTATGAATAACAAATGATACTTATTTATGTTACCTACACCGCTGGGTGTAGGTTGGCAGAAGTTTAGACAGTGAAGAAAGGAATAGTAAGAATAATGGAAATAGACTTCCTTGGTGTTAGGTTGACAGAGGCAGGAGATAGTGTCGACGTCTTTCTTTGTGGGTGCCTGGAAGCTCCCTCCCTACTCTACAAATCTCTAAAGGTCCAGATGTAGTCCTTCAAAGGTCCGGCCGAAATTACTATGCCCAGGGGACTGATTGGTCATCGTGCGACCAAACAATCCTACTAGGACTGGTCTCTGCAAGAAGAAAGAAATGTCAATTTTTATAACTGCTACAGGCATTCTTGATAGATATAGAAATAGCCATGATCGGCCTTTTCAGTATTTTTATTAAGGGAACTTCAGGCGATTGGCTATAACCCTCTAAAAGGAGGACGTAATGCCTAGAAGGATGACCCCTTCAGACCGAACAGAACAGATACTACACTTTGAATTATTTATTCGCAAATAAAAAATCAATTTTATTTAAAAATTAAGCACAAATATACTTTGGACAATGTAACCTTCGACTTTCTTCAACCAATCTGAGATAGTAGTCTGAATAATCCAAATAATCCTTATCTTAAAATTTTTTAAATATATTTAGCGTGATAACAAATTATGAATATGATAATGTATTTTTCTTTTTTTTTTCTGATGGAGAAAATTGCCATTTTTATTGTAAAGACTTCCATAAGAAATTGTGTCGCACAATGGCATCTCAACTAGTACAACCACGTCACTTGCTGTCAGTTATCCGAAACGCTCCAAAGTGTGTTCCACATCAATATCGTTGGCTCAATGCCACGTGGTAGGCCGCTTAAGACATGGAGGGTATCGGTTAATGACGACCTGATCCGGGCGAGCGGCACAAGCAAAATGGTAATAGACAGGAGAAGTTGAAAGTCAGGCAGGGGTAGTACAGCCAAGCGGTAGAGGATGAGTGGAAAGACATAAGTGGTGCACGCCTCAGCTCTACCCCTAAGGGAAAGCCCCCTTCGAAGCTAAATCCTAACAGACGCTTCGACCTTAGACTGTACTTCCGACCAGTTCTTATCAAGCTGGAGATCCGGACCGAACCACACGACGAGGATCCGGACCGGGCCATTTGTCCAGTTGAAACGGCCCGGCAACGCAGGCGCGTTGCTCCAGGCAGCCAACTTCAGGCCATTGGATTTGCTGAAATTGACTATGGCCCCTGTCACATCTTCGTACTGTTTGAGTGCCTTAATCACAGTGCATATATCTCGTAGGGTCGACACACACAGTGACATCATCGGCAAACGCGGAAACTCTGGCTCGCACACCACCAGGCAGAACAATTCCGCGAAGGGCTGGTCTCGTCGCCCCGTCCCTGAGTTTGCGGAGAAAAGGCTCCAACGCAAGGATGTAGAGCAAAGGCGACAGCGGACAACCGTATTCACTAAGTGTGAGTCTTAACATGTGACTCACACTTAGTGAATACGACTTTTACTTTTTTTAATAAAACAGTCACAGGAGACAAGCAACTAATTCTTGCGAGAGAAAGCAAGACACATCCGGAATCTCAATTTTCAAACATATTAATAATACACTTGCAAGAACAACAAAAGGCGATATTATTCAAACATAACAAGCGTTTATTATTTCCATGAACAAACGAAAAGTTCTTATCTGCTTTCGGGGAGTTCTTAATAGAGCGGTTGGATTTGATAAGACCGAGATGGTTGATCAAATAGGATATTATCTCTGAGACAAAATTCGAAAATATGAAAGTTCAGAGTTTTGGACGAATTAAATATGAATTTCTTTTTTTCTTAAGACGCAAACATTTGACAATGTGTTTGTGTTAGTTTACACATTGAGCGAGTAAAGAGAGCTTTCGGCGATCTTTCGATTTCTGAATGGCAATCGTTAGTTGACAGCTGTCGGAAAGATATTTTCAAAGAATTTTAGATTGAGTTGTCCATCTTCTGCAGACTTATTTTGAGCGCGTTGAGATATATATATATAATTTTGTATCCGAAAAGCAAAATGCTGTTGTGGTATTTATCATCACATTGTCGAACTTGGTTTTTCTTTTGTTAACACTCAATAGATAGCGGTAGGTTCGTCACTGTAATTTTTAGGCCAATAAATTTTGAATCCAACTTTTTGTGTACGTGGATACATTATTTTCGACTTGTCTGCTTTGTGAGCAGCAAATCTTGAGACCTTGTATCCTATCGGCTGCCTTAATCTGTCTCTCCACTTTTCCTGCCGGGATCTCCCTCCTTCCTCTGTCTAGGGCCTTCTCTTCACATAGCAACAGGCTTTTCTCGAATTTGATTGGTTACCCTTCATCTGCCGTTTACGGTTCTTGGTCTAGCAACAGGGTTTTCTTGTTTGTGATTGGCTGACCTATTATTTGCTTCCTCTGCCTCTCGCTTGTCTGAAATACATCCGTCCCCAATTTCTAATGTGTTTACTTTCTGACAAATTGCACATTATTTTTTTTTATTGTAGAGGAACATGTGCCAACAAGTCCCCTATTCTTCTTTTCTTTCTTTATGGGGCAAAATATGTGGATATAACAGTGTCCCATCAATCGTAGGCTCAATCAGAGGTTTCACTTCTCTTGTAAAACAAGAAAATGGTGATGCTATCACTGAACACTGGTTTCAAAAGCTCTTGGAGATGAATTGAAAAAAGTTTTTGATAATCTCATCAAAATGGTGAACTTTATCAAAAAAAAAGACCAGTTCATTGCAGAATGTTTTAAATGTTGTGTGAAAACTTGGACAAAGAGGATAAAAATCTCTTGCTGCAGACAGAAATTCGGTGGCTCAGTAGAGGAGGAGTTATCAATAGAATGTTTGAACTGAAAGGTGAATTATAGGAGTATAATGAATAATTACGAGTAACTTTCCTTACTCTGACTTATCTCCCCTTTGGAGAACTCTCCTGCTTCTACTAACCACTATAAATAGTAGCACTAATACTGTACCGACATTGTGTGCTGAATAAAGCTTTCACAAGTTACGTCTGTTCTCGTTAGTCATTAAAATTTATTCAGCACACAATCAACATGGAACAATTAATGCGCCCACAACGGTTCGCCGTGAGAACCTGACACTTCTAACTCTGAACAACGTTGGACTCATTGGAGAGCGACATTTGAAAACTTTTTGCAAACGTTGCATGCAGAAAATCCACTACGACCGATAAACACGATACACGAAATTATCATGGACTGCAGCACTTATGAAGAGGCTATAGAAACATTACACACCACTTACCGAAAGCCCAAAAATGAAATATTTTCGCGATATTTACTTGCTACACGGCGACAGCAAAATGACGAATCTTTGGAGCAGTTTTTAAAGGAATTACGAACTCTTAGCAATGACTATAATTTTCGGGTAATGTCTGCCGAAGACATTCGAGATGAGCACATTATGGATTAGGGAAGTAGCTATTAGATTAGAAAGTTTTCAGTCATCTGGGGACCTCTACAGTGAAGGGGTGAGATTTTGCTGCTAGTCGGGTTGTTCGGGGGTATTTATGTTAAGAGGGCATGAGTGCAGTAAATTCGTCGGAGCATATTCTGTTGAGAGAAGTTTGGATGATAATCATAATGATGATGATGATGATGATAATGATTTAACGCCCATTTTACATGTTGGCATTAGTGTTGCCAATTTAGCGGGTTTCCCGCTAGATCTGGCGATTTTGATTTGAATCTGGCTAGTAAAATTTGGATCTAGCAGCTAGCGATTTTTTTCTTTAAAATCTGGCGATTTGGTTTGCCACATACACACACGCAATTTCAGATTTCAGTAAAACTATTTTCCGTATTCATTTTCTCTTTAGTCATCATGAGATTATTTCTCAAGCTACCTTCCATACATGATATATGCAAATCTGCAGTAGTTTTACATGTCAATAAAAATGTCAATTTTCTAAAAATAAAATGGTGATGGTGACCGGACAAAAGCTCACCGGACAAAAGGCCACCAAAATAATTCAAACATGGACAAAAGGCCACGAACGTAAAAATAAATTAATAAAAAAAAATTCTAGGGCATTTATAACGAGAGCGAACAGAACGAAAAATGGGTAAAAAAAAAAAACAACAAATAAATGTGCAACAAATAAATGTTACCAAAGGCAAGAAAAGTTACTATTTTACCTATCTGGATAAGTTTATTTGTGTTTTAACTTATTTTAAAGAATATTTTTGTTAAAAACAAACATGGTGTCGACTGTACAGTTAATACTCAAAAAGAAAATGGCGTCGATAAGATGTCAACGATGATCACTCGGATAATCGCTAAAAATCGAAAATTAAACAAAATACTGGTAGAAACACATCCAATAAATGTCACCAATCGTGCGAAAATGTAATGTTCTTCCAGCATTTTGTTTAATTTTCGATTTTTAACATTACAAAAGGTTTGATTAGAGAGATAGGAGGCAGTGAACTTTGAAATGTTTACTTTGCATCCCCATAATTTACCAATAAAAATATTCGACTTACACTCTGAGAACCAATGTTAACTAAATTCTTTTACCTACTAAGTTAGAATGGCCTGGAAATTGGGGATCATTTTATGTTACAGTATATGCAAAACTGATGCATTCTTCAATAATTGCTGTTGTTTTCTTTCCGCGAAAGATAAGTGATACAATACAACGGTGTATTTAATATAAATAAATAACACAACAAAAAAACTAACTTTAATATTCAATAAATTGACTATTAACAGCCCCGTTACACCCATGTCGCACGCACTTTTTTCGACTTTTGTTAAATTTATTCTTTCTTTATTTTAATCCACTTATTAATTTGTTGCCCGATTTTTGCGGATTTCTTTTTTTAATTTTTATTTTCTAAATAATAATTTATTTTCAGATTGTTCTGGATTAAAAAAAAATCATTTTGCAAATATTAATTTGTTTTCATATTTTTGTGAATATTTTTTATAGTTTTTATTTTGAAAATATTAATTAATTTTCCGATTTTTGCGGATTATTTTGCAAATATTAATTTCATTTTAGATAATAAGTAAATATTTCTCTGTTTTTCAATCCATGCATTAAGTGTTATTATATCACGGATATACTAATGCTAATATTTGAATTTGGAGGATAAATAATCTATATAATAGAGTAAAGTCGACCCCGCCCTTGCATCCAGACATAATAGGTTAATGACCAAAACATTCATATGCTAATCTGTTCTGCCATTTAATTAGCCTAAGCTTTCATGCATGTTTCTGAAATTATGCTTTCATTTCGTCTTCATTCTAAAAATCTTACATTTCATCCGGATAACCTGCTTCTTCCAAATACGACTTCCGAAAAGAAGGTAACTGCCATTTTTATTCACATCTTATTATCTAATATTCCTACCACTAGAATCATCGGTTACTAATTTTTCATGGCATAATAATTATATGCACGCTTCTAACATACTCGGTTTATTATTACTATTAACGAACGCTTCACATTCACTTTCCTGATAAACAACAAATGTCTGCTAAGACCTTAAACGTCTTCTTCCGTAAGCTTTTTCGATTAATTTAAAGTACAGTTACTTGTGTTATTAAACAATAAATACTTAATTAGAACTATATAATACTGCCGGCAAGGGGAGGGGTACTATTTACATCTAAAGTGTAGAGAGCCTAGCCGCTCCCCTTCCGAACTTCACAACTCACTTTTATTTACTTATTTACAAACATATAGATTCTTTTCTGATTTTTTTCCATCAGAATTGATACTCTAATATTTATTTATTGTTTTATTTAATTCAATATATTATATTTTTCCCACACAGCACCGGGACAGGTTCTGACTATTCACAGAATAAAGGAATATCGGATTGAATGTCACATACACGAACCTTTATTTGTAGTGAGCACGCCAATTCTTCCACTATTCATGTCTTCTTTTGAAAATTATTTTATAACTTTTCTTACAAACTTTTTGTTTGCAAATTCCTTCAGTCTAGAGGGATTTCTCCTTCCCGACCTAAGACGTGTAGTATCAGCACAGAGATTACATATGTTTTTATTAATGCAAATAGTTCACAGTTTAGTTGTTTCAGTTTATTTGTTTCTTCATTTTCAGTCATCTCTATTGTTTTTATGGCGACAATGTTTCCGTGACTAAACTAGGAAATAACACTGTCATCATATATTACATTTGGAGTTTAAAATTTTTAGTTAGTTATACAAATATTTTATTTTTAAAATTAAAATATTTATATAATTATTGGTTTCACAAAAGTGGATACTCACATTTCTGGGATAATGTAAAATGAAAGAAACATGAAACTTTATTTAAGACTTTTAAATGTTTTCAATGTTTTCTCAAATAAACTTGTGTCGCGAAAACACAAGAATTATATTTTTAAACCAATACTTTTATTTATACATATTTTTAGTTAAATTGTTTTAACCAGCAGCATTTTTCATGCCAGCTAACTCTAACTCTGCTTTCGATTTAAATATTTGCCGATCTTACAATGTTTTTTCCTTTTCAGTTTATATTATTTTTTTTAGTTTTCAAAATAGAATTACCGTTAAAGTGTAGTATACTATACTTTATCTTTTCTGTCCTCGGTCAGTGAAGTAGAAATCCTTTGAGACTGAGAAAACATGTATTTATATATATTGGAATTGTTTAAAAAATTAATACTAAAAAGAATAATAAACCGAAAAGGAAAAAATATTGTAAAATCGGCAAATATTTAAATCAAGGGCAGAGTTAGAGGCAGACAGTGGCGGGATGAAAAGTGCTGCTGGTTAAAATCAATTTAGTATTGCGTATTAAATCTGAAGAAAAAAACACTTTTTAAATGAGTAAATATGCTAGTGTTATCGGCTTATTTCCTAGATGACGACATGTTTTATTGGATCAGGTACGATGAAAATAAGTAAAATCTGTTAGTGACTTATATAAATATATTATGGATTTTCCGCACATTAAAAACTAAATCAGAAGACCGTGAAAAAAATATTTTTTCATTAAAAGATATAGAAAACTATAGTAACATTTTATGAGGATGATTAAAGAAACTATATGTTAACAAAATGCACTTCTATTCTACAGATTCAGAAAATGGCCATTGGTCAACGCAAATAGACATTAAATGCCTAAGTATTAAAAAAAAATTGTTAATAGATACTGCATATATTACTGCAATACAATTATTGAATATTCTCATTATTTTCAAAATCATCCCCGTTCAATGATTTCATTGAGTTTTATATGTTTTGTCAAATTTGGATACTTTGTTCAGTTCCATTTTCTTAACATTTTTCTTTGTTGAGCACGGACCATCTCTACATCGTAGTTATTAAAAAAAATGGTTTAGTAAGACCCCCCCCCCCCATCCTCTATTATTTAGAAAATGTTTGGAGGATCTTACTACCCCATTTCACTCCAATGAATAAAGATATTTATAAAAAATAAAAAAATTGTCAACCATTTGAGGATATTTTAAATAGGATGCCCCCCCCTCCCCGAGAGTAAATGTGGTATTGTGGTAACTGAGATGATTCTAGTTAAGAGTAGGATAGACATTTAAAAAATATTTTTTGACCAAGGATGACCAACGATCCCTATTTTACCCACACTTTTGATGGCCTTGTGCCTAATTTGTTACATAATAATTCAAACTGTAGTATCTGTTCTAATATGACACTTCATCTTTTCTATCCTCGGTCGGTGATGGAGAAATGCTTCTAGACTGAGGTAATTATAATTTTTGTTCCAATTCAGAATGCCTCTTTTTGGGGAACTGGATTTTCCCCACATTGAAAATCGCCCTTGTGTGTAACTCTGCCCTCGTGGGAAGGCAAGTAAATAGGAATAACTGTTTCGCCATAACGAGGTTACGTGGAGTCATTTTTAAGCAAATATTTTTCAGTGGAATTTTACTCTTTGCCCCCATGCTGTTAACAGAAAATAAAAATGAGATTCTATTTATTTTTTTTTTTCTGATTACATGTCAACACTCTGTGGGAATGCCAAGAAAAAATATTCTAAACTTTAGAGTGAGAGTTCATTTTATTATTCATCATATCCTTGAAAAGGTTTATAATATACAAAGTTACATACGGCATAATTATGTTGACCCACCGGTTCTCGTTAGATCACTAAAGTTAGGCAACGTTGAGCTTGGCCAGTACCGGATGGGTGACGATTTATGAATACCAAGTGCTGTATGTGGGAGGAGGGCGAAACCTTCCTGCAAAAAGAAAAGAAAAAAATACGATCCTGAAGGTGCCTTTAGCAAATACTTCAGTATAACCCGCTAATCTAATTGCACCTTGTTCTCAATCATGTGGCGAAGCTCTCTGGAGAGAGTATGCAATAAGTTGAAGTAAGTAAGATACAAGGTCGTTACTCGAGTGGAGGAAACAACCTAACATGATAGTAGAATGAAGAAAGAAAGGTTTATTGCAGATAAAGATTAGTATATTTATTTACCTGCTCAGCGGGAGGTTAGACATAAGGCAAGGTGGGTTTTGAAAAGCCAGCACACTAGTTGAAGTACACTCTGGCCTACAAAAAATGCCTGAGCAGCCCTGTCTGCATTCCCCAGTAGAGAGAGGCACGTCAAACGATTAGCAACAAACTTTTCAGTAAGAAGGTAAAGCCTGGGAGGGTGGACCTCTTAGGACTGAACAGAACCTCAGCTCAACATCAACAAAGCCACTGTCGGTCTGATTGTCGAGGACATATCCTTGACTGGTGCAAACAACACCTACTTCAGGTGTGCCAGGTAACCTAATAGGTCCCACACTGTCTTTCAAGCTCCAGCCCCTGTCTCATCGCCGCAATGTTACATCTCTGTCCTTGTTCTACGAGTACTTCAAGAGAATGTGCTCCGACGAAATGCTGCACTTGTGCCCCTTCAACATAAATACCCCCAACCAACTTGTCAAGAAGCAAAATCCCACCCCTTCACTGTAGAGGTCCCCAGATGCCGGAAAGCTTTCTACTCTAATAGCTTCTTTCCTTGGACTGCTTGCTTTTGGAATTCCCTCCCTGCTCCTTGTTTCCTCGACTGCACCAATATGCCGAAATTTGAATGTAGTGTGAACAAATATCTTGCTGCACAACTCCCAACTTAGGATAACCCTATAAATCTAGCCCCTAATTCACAGTAGTCCCGTACGTCTCAGAGGCAATGTGCCTTGTTTGGGGTGAATAAAAGTTTTAAATTAAAAAAAAAAAGACATTACTAATCTCCGAAGCAAGATAGTGATGAATGCAGTGTTCACTATATATAGTTCTCTATATTAGTAAGTCCACAGAGGAAAGAAGGGTTGTAGGATATTCTATTACAACATCTTTCTCTGAGATTATTTCCATGAACAGAGTTTCGTTCCAAGAACTTCTGACCCGTGGAACACATTACTGTGGGAATGTTTCCCTGCAGACTACAACATGGTCATTTTCAAGTCCAATGTCAACAAATATTTGTCGTCAAAAATTAATCAACATAGTTCTCAATCCTTTCACAGTACTGTTTCATCATCCAACTGAAAATATTTTGGCCTTGGTAAGTGGTGAAACGTATGAAAAGAAAGAAAAGGTTATTTGTAATAGAGAATACAATGAAGAGATAGACAGAGATTTGTAAGACATTAATAATCTATGAAGCAAGATAGCAGTGAATGCAGTGTTCACTATATATAGTTCTCTGTATTAGTAAGTCCACATAGGAAAAAGAAGGTGTAGGATATTCCGTTACAACACCTCCCTCTGAGCTTATTTCCCATGAAATTTTGCTCAACATCTTTTCTTTTTTGGGTTTGGAATGCAACCGTTTCACATTTTTTTTTCTCTAATACTTTGACGTCTCACCAATTTTAGGAGAAACGAGATCTGTTTCATGATAACTCTGCCTTCATGGGGAGGCAAGTAAATAGGGACAACTGTTTCGCCGTAATGAGGTTACGTGGAGCCATTTTTAAACAAACAACATTTTTCGGTGGGATGTTACTTGTTGCCCTCACGCTGTCAACAGAAAAATAAAAATGTGATTCTATTTTTTTTGTGCGATTACACATCAACACCCTGAAAATGCTTTAGAGTTTCACTTTACTATTTAAATATATAAAATGATCACCCACTTCCTGATTCGAAAATGTTATTTAACATTCAGTCCTTGACCACATAGCGTTGGACAAAATCAATAACCATTGTTTTTGCATTTCCAAAATGGCCGCCATTTAAAAATATTTAAAAAAATTTCTTTTTCATAACTACTACTATATTTTAGATTTTGTTTTTTCCTTGTATTACCACCCCATTTTTTTTCGTATAGCCACCCCAGACTTAGGGTTAGTGTTGGGATAATGAAAGGCATATTTTTTTAAAGGATTCTGCATTTTTTCAACAGAAATTTCTGTTGAAAAAATTATACAAGAATATTATAGGAGTTTGTCTTACAGTCCATACTAAGATAAGCTCCTATAGTTAGACACATGATCGGTTTTGAATGTGGTGAACATTAAGTTCCCCAAAATGGGGCAGTCTAGGAACAAAAAATTTAAAATATTACCTAAGTCTACGAGGATTCACTGATTTGTCAGAGATCTTTTTTTACTGGATTCTTCGCCATCTTCTCCTAATAATTCCACTTTTAACTATTGACTAGCAACGTTTTCGGCTCTCACTGTCTCTCGGTGTCTTTTCACCCCATGCCCCCACTGTTGTAGTTCTCCGTCTTTTAAGCAGGTGGGTCTCCTCACATGCAAATTATGAATAAGCATTTAATCCGACTACAGTCATGCGCCTTACAACTCTTGTAAATAGCCGTCAGACACAATAGGCACTTTAGATCAAAGTGTAGTACCTGTTCCGATGGATACTGCACGCCTGTCCTGTGCAGTTCTAGGAGGTCCACCCTCCCAGGCTTTGCCTCCCCTCTTTGGGGAGGAGTAAGTTTATTGCTTACTGTCTGAGGCGCCCCTACCGGGGAATGCCGACGGGGTTGCCCAGGCAATTTTTAAATGGCCAGAGTGCTTACCTCTCGAGCGCTGGCTTTTCAAACCCCACTTTCTCGACCCGATCTTGGGTCACATCTTACTTGTGGGAGTAAGATAAAACTGGCCTTGTGCCTAACTCCTGGGGAGGAGTAAATACAACTTTAAACTGGATAAGTGCAAGCATTTATCATCACAGATTTCTTCTCCTCTGACTGGGAACAGACAGATACTACTCTTTGAGATATTTATTTGCACAAAATATAAAAATTTACATTTGGAAAAAATTAGGAATTAAAAGTGTGAGGAAAATGGAGGGGGGGGGTTGGTTATTCTTAGTCAAAAATGATAAAAAATCTCAAAAATCTAACTTTTAGCGATTGAGCCCAAACTTTTTTTAATGTCGCCTGCAGACGAATGTTGAAGACAACGTATTATTTATTCTTGTTGTTTTTAAATTTTGGGCATTATTAACAAGAGCCAACAAAACAAAAAAGGGGTGAAAAAAAAACAACAACAACAAAAAAACAATATACAACAAATATATGTTATCAAAGGCAAGATAAGTTACTCTTCTACCTACCTGAATAAGTTTTTTTTTGTAATTTAACCCATTTTAAAGCGTTTTTTAATTCAATACAGAACCAGTGTCAACCCTGTTAAGTTAGAACGAAAAACAAAATGGCTGCCATTACACAATCAAGTGGAGTCTCGATAATCGCTCAAAAATAAAAAATTAAACAAAATACTAGTAGAAGATTACATTTTCGCACGATTGGTGACATTTATTGGATGTGTTTCTACCAGTATTTTGTTTACTTTTTGATTTTTGAGCGTTTATCAAGGGTCCTGGTGCAAGGCTCATTGCCAGCCATTTTTTTTTTTCGTTCTAACTGAACAGAGTGGCCACTAGGTTTGTTTTTAACAACAACAAAAGAACACACTTTAAAATGAGTTAAAACACAAATAAACTTATCTAGGTAGGTAGAAGAGTAACTTACTTTGCCTTTGGTAACATTTATTTGTTGCCTATTTATTTTTTTCACCCCTTTTTTGTTTTGTTGGTTCTTGTTAAATATCCGAAATTTTACATGTCGCATTAAATGGAAATAGGTATTATTATATTATATACATTATAATTTTAGGATTATTAATTTTTAGTTTATTGCAATATTTTAATCTTATTTTGGGTTTTACTTATGGTAAAATTGTCGTTTCCTAACCAAAATTGCGGACAATAAATCGTCTGCAATTTTCCTACCTCACAAATTAATAAGTAAACCCAAATAAATTGTTTTGGACTAATTTAAAAATCTACCTTAAATTATATTAAAGGAAATACATTTGGGAAATTAGTAAAAAAACAATTTATTTGGGTTTAC
Organism: Sepiola atlantica; assembly: GCA_963556195.1. NCBI lineage: Eukaryota > Metazoa > Mollusca > Cephalopoda > Sepiida > Sepiolidae > Sepiola > Sepiola atlantica. The sequence goes on from OY744547.1 coordinate 30,882,523, forward strand.
TTACTCATTTGTGAGGTCGGAAAAAATCAGAAAACTGCAGACGATTTATTGTCCGCCATTTTGGTTGGGAAACGACAATTTTACCACATATATATATAAACAAAAATATGTTTGTAAACAATTAACCGTGATGCTGTCCACTCGGACAAGAACAACATAACATTACTACTACTACTATTACTGGCCTTAGTAAATTGTCCGAATTTAATTTACGGCCTAAACAGTTTTTGGTCATTTAACGTAGATTTGGCTTTTAGGTAATAAATATTATAATTTAATTTTATTTAGCTTTATTAAGTTATTTTCACAATTTCACTGAGGTTTATATTATTCCTAGTTCTGGATGCCCTCTACTTACGAACTTTCGGCTTACAAATTTCTGTACATACGCCGATACGAACAACTACTATACAATAGTTACGCTATTTTATCTCTCGATAATAATAATTAATATATCTGACCATAAGTTAAAAAAAAATCCCTTTCACTGTTCTTTCCCGTCATTTCAAGATAACATTATTTTGTTTGGATTTATTTAATCAGTATTTATTTTCTTAAAGAGTGTCAATAATAATTTGTTTACGAACATAGAACGAAAACAAAACAAACATGATGGACCCCACGTCCATGTCCCCAACATCAGCAGAGAATTTTGTTTCGTTTTGCGAGCGTAAAGTGGACCCTTGCATAATCGCAGCCGTCGGTAATGATTCGGTGGTTAACATCGGTGCCGGTAATCGTCGCAGAGTGGTCAAGAGAAGACGGGCCATCACGATGGAAACGAAGGTGGACATCATTAGAAAGGTCGAAAGCGGCGACAAGATGACCAAAGTCGCACGCGCCTACGGCCTCAACCGATCGACGGTCTGCACGATTCTCAAAGACAAAGCCCGCATCTTGGAATACGTGAAACGCTCGGTCCCAATGCGATCTACCATCATAAGTAAAAAGAGGGGAAGGTTACACGACGACATGGAAAACCTTCTGTGCGTGTGGTTGCAGGACGAAAATCAACGCCGGGTGCCTCCGACTCAGATCATGATACAAGAAAAAGCGATCAGCATTTTTAAGGAACTGAAAAAAAAGTACGGAGAAGACGCGGCCGGGGAGAAGTTCTCGGCAAGCCATGGTTGGTTTCATAAATTTAAGACAAGAGCCAATTTACAAAACGTTGAATCAAATAAAAATAATAGTAAAAAACAATATAATAACTGTAACAATAGTAATAATGACCACAACACTAACAATAATATATCATCAGCATATCCGCTATCAGGTGGAGATGCCGTTTCTTCCGCGGCTCATGTATTTCCTTATACGCTGGCCGAAATCGCCAAGGACGGAGGATTACATAACGTTTTCAATGTCGACGACACCGGGATCTTTTGTAATACTTCTCATGTAAGTTTTTAGGGTGCACGGTAACAATAGCACAGTTAAAAATGGCACAAGTGACTACATAGGAAAAAATGGCACAAAGCAAAAACATAAAAAGGGACAAGCATAAGGTATCTGTCCTGTGTGGGAGATGAATCAGGCGATGACTTAGTTCAGTTGTTATTGGTCTTGTTGCCAGCGGTTCAATTATTGAGTAATTTACTCCTCTCCAGGAGTTAGGCACAAGGCCAGTTTTTATCCTACTCCCACAAGTAAGATGTGACCCAAGCTCGGGTCGGAAAGTGGGGGTTGAAAAGCCAGCACTCGAGAGGTGAGCACTCTGACCATCAAAAATTGCCTGGGCAGCCCCGTCGGCATTCCCCGGTAGGGGCGCCTCAAGCAGTAAGCAATTAACTTACTCCCCCCCCCCCAAAGAGGGGAGGCAAAGCCTGGGAGGGTGAACCTCCTAGAACTGCACAGGACAATCCCATAGACCGGCGTAAATCAAGCCCCGAAGGCCAAGACAATACCAGTCTATAGGGTGCAGTATCCATCGGAACAGATACTACACTTTGATCTCGACAGTGGCATGATTAGCGGTTCAATTATTGAACTGAGCGTGAGCACACAACTAGAAATATATACGTTGTTATATATTACTAGATGTTGACTGTATAAGAGACAATCTGAATACATGTATGTCCTGTGTGGAAGATGATCACCCACTTTCCGACCAGATAGCGTGAGAACGACATGTAACCGTGTTAGTTGTCCCTACATAGTTAAATCTTAGATATAACTGTGTTCTTGTTTATTTAAAAAAAAAAAAAAAAAAAAAAAAATTGGGGGGGAGGGGGGGTTATCTCCGAACTTAGCTTTAGTGGTAAAGGAGGGAGAGTTTTTGTGGTGGTGGTGGTGGTGGTGGTGGGAGTGCCACCTAGACTTAAGATTAGTGGTAGGTTTAAGGGAAGTTTTTTTTAGGGGGCTGGGGGGTTCTGTTGTCACCCTGACTTAGGGTTAAGGGAGTTTGGGGGTGTTGGTGAGAATGTTTGCGCCCAGACTTAAGGTCAGTGATAGGGTTAATTGAGTGTTTTTTTTTTTATCGCCCCCTCCCAATACAATTCATTTTCCTTAGCAAAATCAAATAAAAATATCCTGGTTATAAGCCCTTAAAACGCCATCCGGCCAGACAATGACCCGCAAATGGGTGATCATTTTACGTTAAATTTATATACGAAAATGATCCTCCTCTCCCTTGAATTCTAAAATAATTGTTTTAGCCCCATTTTTTAGTTTATTCACACGTAATCGCCTAAAAAGTAGAATCTATTTTTTTTTGGTGGTGGTGGGGATTTAGCTGAGGGTCCTCATCTTCACATTTATCTTATGTAGATATAATTTTCTTTTTGATTTGACAATTTTAAAAATGTTTTCCCTTTATGTATTGTATCCTAGATTTGAATAAACTCAGTGTGAGATTTTCATCTATATTTTTCCCATGTGCCATTTTCCCTACTTATCCACTTGTGCCATTTTTACCTAAATTCAAATTTTTAGATATTGAAAAATTAAATTTGAAACCTCATGTTTCTTCAATTCTAATGTGCAATGTCATTGTATGCTACACAGATAAAGTTGAATCCTATTTCAGTCACCTAAATTATTTAGAGTGATATGGGTTTCGGAATTACACCCAAATAACTTTACTAGGAGAAAAGTGTAGTATCTGTTCTGATACAGTGAATGAGAAATCCTTCTAGACTAAGACATTTTTTGTCCCAATCAAGAGTGCCCCTTTTTGAGGAGCTGGATTTTCCTCACATTAAAAACCGACCTTGTGTCTAACTCTGCCTTTGTGGGGAGGCAAGTAAATGGGAACTTTACGGCATAATTACGTTGGCACACCGAAGTTAAGTGACGTTGAGCCCGGTCAGAACCAGATGGGTGACTAGGAATACTAGGTGCTCTATGTGGGAGGACGACAACACCTCCATTCAAAAAACTAACGCCGTCAAAACGGATTGCAAACTGACAAGCGCAAATAGATATAAATATATAATGTCTACCATGGTAAAATCGCAGTATAGTTAACAGTCGAGAAATCGTAAAAACAAAACAAAAAACAACAACAAATAACTGGCGAAAATGTAGTATATTTAACAACGAAAAAAAAAGAGGGGGGAAACAAATATACAACAAATAACTGTTACCAAACGATAGAAAATGTAATATTCTATCGACCTGCATAGTTTAAAACTTTTGAAGTGGTTTGTAAGCTCGAGAAATCCTTCTAGACTGAGGCAATTTAAAATTTTGTCCCAATCCAGAGCGTCTTTTTTTTGTGGAGCTGAATTTCCCCCACTTTAAAAAACGACCTTGTGTCTAAGTCTGCTTTTGTGGGAGGCAGGTATTACTTAATATTTATTAAATAGGGACAAGGAACCATTTTTTTTTAAAGAGTATAACATTATTTAGCATTTTTAGGTTATACATTTTTCAACCTCCCAAAATGGTAAAATAATATGACTGGTTTGAGTAAAAGTAAGTTGTTTGAGATTAATGCTAAAACATTAAATAATTTGGGTGATTGAAATAAGATACCCCCCTAAAAAAAACAATTGCAAATTTAATCCTAATTACAAAATAAAACAATAAAATGCAATACTGTAAATACAAGCAGCATAAAAATGTTTGTTCACTAAAACTTTAAATATTACTTTTTGACGGAGTTTTCATAAATTTAGAATTGTATTTAAATTTAACTGATTCTAAGCTCAAGTGCGTTTTTTTGTTGTGAGAGCGTGTAAAACGTAATGTTCCCGATTCCCTCCCCTCCCCTCCTCTTGATTAGTTCCGCCGCATCCCGCTACGTGGCGTGGTAAGGCTTTACTATATAACACAATGTGCACGCTTTTTTTTCACTGTCATTTGTAATCTTCCAGTACGAACCTCTCTTCTGTAGCGATACTCAAACAATAACATCATGGTAAGAAGAAAAAAAACTTTTTCTTTCTTTTTTAAAGCTAAAATTACTTTATTATTATTATTATACGCGTTTTAAAATTTTACTCCTCGCATTATTTGCAAAAGAGAAAGATAAAAACAAAACTGACCTTTACTACACTATTAGATTGTTTTTAAATATACTTTTAGAACATAAGAACAAATTCTCTAATCAGATGATCAAAAATATCTTTCAGCATTAGATTTAAAATGATTTAAATGAGATTAATGTAACTCATTTTAAGAATAAACTGGACGAACTCGGAAATAATGGTAAAGAAATGAATCTACAGAGACATTTTTGGGGACTATCTGATGAAATATTTACACTGATTTATCTGCATATTTATGCTGCAAAATCCTATTCTGTCAGGTATTTTTATGTTGAAATGAAATTCTTAGTTAAAACTAGCGATGTTTAAAAAGTAGTTATAATAAATAAATATGTATTACAGTATTACGCTTACAATAAATAAGTAATGCTACCATGTAATACATCTAAGTTTTTAAAGAATAACATGTGATTCTGATGACTGTACAACATGTTTGGTATTAGTGTAGATTAACACCCTCAGCTACCCCTCCTCCCTAAAAAAAATGAGATTCTACTTTTTTAGGCGATTACGAACATTCTCCAAATTAAAATTTTTTTACAAATAAAATCTATGCGTTTTTATAGTTGACTATGTGTGGTTTTACGATTTTTTTCAGTCGAACTTAAGGTTAAAACAGCAGCACTTTTTATGCCCGCCACCAATCACAATCAAGGATTTGTCTCATGTGACTCAAATTAACCAATAAATCGCAACCATTTGAAATTAAAGAAAATTCGTCTGCTTTGAATATTAAAAATATAAAAACCGATGCCTATTTTTACGTCTACTCTGAATATATATATATATATATATATATATATATATATATATATATATATATGAGAGAGATAGATAATATTTTTCTGTTTATTTTATTTTTACTTTTCAAAATAAAATTAACGTTAGAGTGTAATAGTTTTATGATTTTTATTTTTGTCCAAATCCGGTGTGCCCCTTTTTGAGGAGATGTTGTTGTTCGTATGATTTCTCGACTGTTAATTATTCTGTCCTTTTACTATGTTGTCCTATTTAGTTGCCTCCCCACGAGGGCAGGGTTATACACAAGGTCGGTTTTAATGTGGGTAAAATCCATCTCCCCCCCCCCCAAAAAAAAAGGGTCACTCTGGTTTAGGTTAAAAATTCCGCAGTCTAGAAGGATTTCTCTTTCACGGATCGAACGATTAAGTATAGTATCAGGACAGATACTGCACTTTAACGTTAATTCTATTTTGAAAAGAAAAAATAATAAATAAACCGAAAATAAAAAGCATTGTAAAGTTGGCAAATATTCGGAGTAGACGTAAAAATGAGCACCGCTTTTTTCTTGTTGGTTTAATATTCAAAGCAGACGATTTTCTTTAATTTCAAATGGTTGAAATTGATTGGTTAATTTGAGTCACGTAAGACAGATTTTTTATTGTGATTGGTGGCGGGCATTAAAAGTGCCACCTGTAAAAGAAATTGGCAGATGCGCATAACAAGGAGGAACGCTGGCTTCCGGTGAAAAAAGTTTGAAGAAAGTGTTTACGGATGCCTGAAAGTGATACAATTTTTTTTATTCATATTAATTTCAGACTTTCCTTTCATAATAATCTAATAATTAACATAATACAGACTATTTGAAAAATAATTTGTTTTTATTTGATTTTTTTTTAAAACATTTTTTTTTGTAATAATAGTGAAAACCTTTTTTCTTGGAAATGGAGTAACTTCCAGAATCAAACTTTTTTCTTAGAAATGGAAATGCCCTAATCCTAAACTCTAACCCTCCCAAAAAACATTATTTTCACTAAATATTTATAAATAAAAAACACACACATTCCGGTGCTCAGAAACATTATTTCTTAAAAAAAAAAGATTATTCTATTTTGTTTATTTTCTTCATGAAAATTTTAAAAAAGTTTTGAAAACAATCAAATAACTTATTTTTCAAATAGTCTATATTATGTTAATTATTAGAATATAATTTTGACCTTTGACATGTACGATAAAACTCGTTATAACTTAATGATTTTTAATTTTCTGATTTGGAGCTCTGGTAGTAGCACGGTACCAAATTAAAAGCTGAATTTGGAACGCTAAAACCTACACAATCGAAAAACGGTCTCAAATCCACGCTCTACCCTTTCTTTCTTCATGTATAATTTATATTAATTATTAATTTTTAAGACATTTTTTTTATTTAAACTAATAAGAATGGAAAACAATTTTTGGGCATCTTTTACGAGACTCAGCAGAGTAAAAACGCTAAAAAAACAAATATACAACAAATAAAAGTAACTGTAAGCTGTAAAAGTTAGTTTCAAACTTGCATGTGCTATTTGTTTGTATTTTAAACCCGTTTGAAGTGCTATTTATTAGAAATTTAAGTTCAACAGACGGTTTTCGAAGAATTCAAAATGGCCGCTCTACGTAATAATATAGAGGGACTGGCCGCTATTTTTCTTTGAGAAACTAGATGTTTTAAAAAACAAGAAATTTTTTTTTAACATCTAATAAAAAGCCATTTATACTACGTAAAAATACAAACAAATTACATAGGTAAGTAGAAAAATGTCTATTCTAGACATAAGTCAACTTTACTTGTTGCAAATTTATGTTTTTAAACTCTTTCTCGTTCTTTTTTTGGACCCCGTTCGCGCCTCTGCTGAGCGTCGTAACATATACCCCAATTTTTTTTTTTTTAGTTATTGTTTAACTCCTTAACATTAAGAGACCTAAGTAAAAGGTGATTATATTATTACAATGAAAGAAAAGGTCGACCGTGGATTTGAGACCATTAAATTAAAATGACATTTAAATTCGACTAGACTAATCTTATCTTTCTTTTCTAAAAAATCTGTGCATTGTACTAATTAATATCATTTCAATGTAATATCAAATTCACCTTTCAATTTGGTATCGGACTACTACCAGAGCTCCTCTGATTTTTCCGGATTTTTTTCCTTTTTGCAAATATTAATTAACAAATAATAAAATCAAACGGTGCTTATCGAAATATATTACAGATTAGGGTTAAAGTGAAGAAGTCTACTTGGTGACGGCTTCTGGTTTTGAAATAGAAAATTGACAAGAGGTCGCTCATCAATTTTATACCGCTTAGATTTTGTCAAAATTTTTAATTTAATTGTAAACATTTCGTTAAGAGAGTTAACCAAATTTCTTTTACGATTAACCCTAAGTGCGAGTGGCGAGGTCGTAAAACCACATGTAATCGCCTAAAAAATGTAGAACGCTCCCCTCCCCCAATTTGTAATGAAAAAAATTCCAATTATAAAAACTAGTTTGATTTTCTTGTGTTAGTAATTTTAAAAAAATGGTGAATTTTCCTGGAAAAAAAATCCAATGTAATGGGTAACTGTTTTTTGATAAACACCGCTTGTCAATTTCCGATTTACAAACCGGAAGCAGTTATATCAAGTAGACTTTTTCACTTTAACCAAATGTAATCTGACTCTAAGAGAAAAAAAGGGATCACAATGGTAATCCAACCTTCAATCAAAATTCCTGTTCCTTCAAATGCTGAAATAACACTTAATCAATTTCCGGCACAAACACTTTTTCTCTTTGCTCTCAATCTGTCCTTTTATTTAAGTCAGTTGATCTTCAGACATGCAAATTAATTATTCACGTATACAAATCGGTCCCAACTAAAAAAATATCTACCATTGTGATTAGAAGCCTTTCTTTTTTTCCTCTGGTTGATGGGAACACATGACATGCAAAACATCTCATTCGCTTTTCAGCTGGTAAGTTTTCGTTTCTATTGTCACACCTTTAGTGATATTATTGGTGAGTTATATGTCAGTCATTTGGTCGAGTTCGCTATGGCTGGACGCATCGGATTGGAATTGAATAAGAAAAGGGTAACTATATTCCATGGAAAACACCAACATCTTCACTAAAGTATAAATCCACTTTATTCAAAAGGAACACTGAAATATAAAGAGTTGTTTGGCAGGCTGGCTTTTGCTAAAAACAAAATGTGGTATCCTGAAGTTCTATCTCGTCTTGCCGCTTCTTGCGAAGGATGCGAACAGTATAGTCCATCTTGTCGTCACAAAATCTTATTCGGAAATGATTCTTCTTTGGCACCAAACTCTCTTAGCGGGAACTGAAGTTGAGTCTGCACGGAAGTGTTCTTTTGACTACGCCGTTACATAAGTCTGGACATCACCACACATGCGCCAAACTGAAGCACAACTCAAGATATTACACGTACATATGAGAATACTAATAATATGGGCACAACCTCCAATTTTAAAATTAAAATATCAGATTTCTGTGCATTGAATTTGATTCATAGTCATTAGACACCAATTAAGCAAGATCGCCTGAATTTAGATTTCTTAAGACCCAGTAAGTTTAAACCTTAAATTTTGGACAATTTCTAGGATCAAAATCATCTCATAGATTTTGATATCAAAAGTATCATTATATGTTGATTTGAATCTTCATAAGAAGGCATAAAAGTGGTGCAAGACTGTTCTGTTCAGGGAATTAATTTTACCCGTCCTGGATCGGGTATTCTTCCAATATATATATATATATATATATATCAAATATAAACTAAAAGTAAACTTTTAGTAGATAGAACCTATAGTGAAATGGTTTAAGCTCAATATACAAGATAGAGCAATTATAAAAGTAGAAGAAATAAGAGTGATAAACATGTACGAATGTCCAGATTTATTTCAAACTTAGATTGTTCAATGCAAGGTATATTCTTTAATAAACTAATGTTTATTGTATATCTCCAACTTATCTCCTCTGATGATAAGATTTCGATCTTTGAAAAGCCTTGATAATAATAATCGAGGTAAAACATCCACAGGGTAGTAATTCAGAGAATTTAAACCGGGTTTATAAAAAGTGCTCAATATCAAAGAGCTTTTATATATGATTATTTTTATTTACACAGACATGTACAAAATCTACGATACTGGCATGTCGATGTTATCGATCAACAGTTATTATAAACTGAGATCTCATCAGGTAGAGTTAGAATCCGATCTTAACATTAGATCATATTTGGAAAGAATGAAATGGGGAGAAAAAGAAGAAAAGAAATTTAAAATTTCAAAATTTGGGAAGTCATGTGGTTGAGACCGTTAAGAATCAAAATGTTAAAATATATATATATATATATATATATACAGAAAAGAATATGAAAACTTTTTTCACTGAGCGAGAATCAGATTTTCTGAATTTTTTTTATATCTGAGATAGAATGCAGTAATTTTATTCCACTCGTAAAACAAATGTCATTGGGCAAAGTAAGTTTTACTTTGTGGAACATAGTCCGAAAACAAGTTCAACAGATCAAGAAGGGTGTGGGAGGGAGTGTGTCCGGGGTCCGGAAAGAAAAGTTAGAATTTACACTAAACTAAGACGAAATTTAAAAAATGCTATTTCAAACTTCATTAATATTCACTCTTTTCTCTCGAGACTGACACTACGTAGCCAGTTTCCCCTTCTCTGCATTCGTCACATAATCAGCAATCACCCCTCTTATCGGCCTGCTTGTTGATTTGGCACCTCTGGCTTTTAGCTTATTTATATAAGAGTTAAAAAAAACAAAACAAACTGAAGTATTTATGTGGTTTAAAAAGCAAAGTCAAAATGAAAAGGCCTCTTATAACTGACGGGTAGGCACAGAACGTTATTTATATTAATTGTGTCTTGTTTAGGACATCTTTGATTTATTTCTCACAAAAGGTGACCTCTTTTTTTGAGAATTTTGAAAATTATCAGTAAATCCAACAACAAAGATTATATTTGGTTAAGTTTTTGAGATAAGGTATTATTTATTTGCATGTCACCATGACAACAACCAAGATGGCGTACAAAAATGTGTAAAAGGAAGAAAGATTTTAATTTATTTAACAAAGTAGCAAAGGAAGAGCCTAGTAGCCTATCAGGCATGTATATAGAAAAAGGACAAAGTTCATTTCTAATATTTATAACAACTTTATTGGTCATTTTCATAGACATGTAAAAATAAAAGGGGTTAGTAATAATAGTGAATATGTCCAGGAGTCTGGATAAAGAAAAAGGTTTCAGTCCATTTGTGAAGGATAAATATCCTATTTGTAAGGAATGGAGAAGAGTTCATATTAGGAGAATGTCCATACGCACGTATGTATGTTTTAGTTAAAGGCCGGCAAAGTTCATGTGTGGTTTGTATGTTTATTTATCTCCTCTTCAGGGAAAGTTAGACACAAAGTGGTTTGAAAAAGCCAGTGCATTAAGATTAGTGTGCTCTGGTCTACAAACAATGCTTGAGCAGCCCTGTTGACATTCCCCAGTAGGGGCGCCCCAGGCGATTAGCAATAAACTAACTCCTCAAAGAAAAGGTAAAACCTGGGAGGGTGGATCTCGTGAGACTGAACAGAACCATACCTCAGTCTGACAGCAACAAAGTCACTGGCGGACTGATGTCGAGGACTTACCCCTCAACTGGTAAGAACACACCTACTCCAGCTGTGCCAGATAAATGGTTTTTAAGTATGTATGTTCAAGGGTATAAGTCCACGTGTATGCAGTTGGTCGCTGTGTTAGATACGAGTCTTGTCAACGCTGCTAACAGTGGGGGGTTTGCAGGCCAAGAGAAATTTTGTGGTCACTGAGCAGTATGGATGAGTCGGCAGCAGGGACCTGTTTGTGGCTAAAAAGAGGAAGAATATTGGCAAGCAGTCTTTTATAACCTCCCAGACAGGTGCTCTGTTCACATGAGATTGTTTCTGATTGGGCAAATATGAATCGACGTTAAATGTTTGCTCCAATCAGCGCTCAGCTCAGAAGTCAATCAGATATTTCAAACAACGCTAATGGCAGTTGTTGCTGCTGCTGCTTGTTGTTGCCGTTTGTAGTACTACTGCTACATTTATGCTCGGTGTGATTATAGATGGAAGGAAACATTGCCAACGAGGGTTGCGGAAGAAATGATGAGAATGATACGATGTATGTTTAATGTGAGTGTTAAAGACAGGGCTTAAATCTGATAACCTGAGAGGAAGATTAAATCTGGACAGTATAGAGAGATGTGTGCAAAACAGGAGACTTTGTTGGTTTGGTCACATTGAAAGAATGAATGAGACTGCTTCGATTAGTAGATGTAGAACAGTTGAGGTAGCAGTGTTAATTGACAGAGAAAGGCCAATGAAATGATGGTAGAAAGTGATAAGGATGGATTTGAGAGAAAGAGTCAATTTCTAAAAGCTGTCCAACACATGCCAGCATGTAAAACGGGCATTAAACCAAGCATGATGATGAAAGTGGCAGTAATGCAGTAGTTATAGATGTATTTTGATTTGTTTTTACTAATGAGTCACGATTTATCTAAGCTAAAAGTCACTCAAGGATAAGGGTTAATGAGATGGATAGATTGACACATGAATGGTGAAGAATATTATGAGAAGATTGAAAATGATGAACGGAATGAACAAGATTCTGTTACTTATGAGGATGGTTTATAGCAAGTATTTCATGTAGTCTGCATGAAGCAGTCCTGTGGTAATGTGTTCCACAGATTGGAAGTTCTTGAAAAATAACTCTGTTCATGAAATTCCATATGATGTGAGGCACACGGAAGAAGGAAAGGCGTGAATGTTGTATTTGAATTTTATTAGACCTATTACATCACTTTTGTTGGCCCACGGGAGATAATTTGAATGCCTACGAGACACTGTACTCGAGTGTCTAAGGTCTCTCTGTACAGGGGTTTGTCAGGACAACCTGGCATGGGGATAATTCTCTCTACAAGTAAACTCAATATTCAAAATAACATAGTATTCGAAACCCAAATAAGACTCCCTCAGTATAGCTTCACCACACCGCCCTTTATACGAGAAATGTTGCACCTTCTCCAAGTAATGTTGCTCTAATAACGGCACTAGTCTGGATACTCCACCAGACTAGATGAATTATTGTCCTGGAATCTGGTAAGACCAAGAGACCACAAGAAATATATACTATAATGTAGTTAACTGGTCAATTGGGGAGAGGAAAATTAATATTCTTCACTTTTTTACTAACTTAACGTTTGAGAGGTAAAGTAGAACTTTAATGGGACACTCGGATATCTATGTATCGCATATAGAGATCAAGTGTTAGGCCCAGGAAAGGGCTCCTTGATTTTTGAGAACTTACACTGAAGTAAGATGAAAAGAAAAAGGAAAGGTATGAACCCATCTGTCTTTTCTCTCTCTATGGGTTAATAGAATAGACTCTCAAGCCTTTGTAAGGCTACTAGTCTAGAAGAAATCCTGTCTATGACGGTAAAGTGCATCTGGTGGTGACGCCTCAATTTGGGAGCTTTGGCGAGTGTGAAGTTGCCTCTTAGTTATCATTATACCCAGTAACCTGGAATGGTCCCATCTATGGGTTAAATAAACTTTGTCACAGGCATGACACTAAATGGCCTTGGACAATCTTGGTCAAGGTGTATCACCCTATCCCACCCTGAGATCCATATTTCCTAGCCATTTCTACATTTTTTCTACCTACCCTATTTCCCAACCCTATCAACTACTCAAGTTCCCCTTCCCCCAACTCGCGAGAGTATAACACAAAGCTGCATCTGATGATAGTGAAGCCCCAATTTTTTGGAGTCTTTGGGAGTAGCAGGCAAAACCAGGCACATCCGCCAGAGTTGACATATGGCATGATTAGAAGTGGTAGTTGGAATCTGTGAAAAAAAATTTTTTTTTTTTCAAGTGTAAAAACATCAGTTTTATTTTCTTGTATTGGTTGTTTCCCTTTGGTTAGGTTCGTTTTCAGGGGATTTTAGTCATTTGTGTCTATTGAAAACGATAGGTGCAGCATTGGGTAGGGATGTTCTTTGATCACTACCAAAAACCCAACGAATCGCTCGCCGAGTCGAGAAACTGACCAGAAAGATCATAAAGAGGGAGAACTCTGTGGTCTTCAACGACACATGTCTAATATATATATATCTATATATTCGCTGGGACCACAGCAGCGTGCATGTGACAATGACAAATAAGAATAAAAAAGATCTATAAGTCCTTGGAGTTTGATATTAATAACAGAACGGGGGGGGGGGGAAGAGAGATTCTCCAGTTCAAGATACCACGTGTTAACTTTATATAGAAGATATATAGCTTCAAAGTGTTGAGTAGAATTCGCAGATAATAGGTATTACTTGACAGGAATTGTGACATAAAGCTTTTATCTTGAGTTTAAGGGAAAAGAAAAGTCATAGAGAGCAAGATCAAGTGATCTGTTCGATACACAAGATGTCATGAGTCGCATTGTCGTGATAAAACAGCAACAATTTGTTCAGCTACAGCTTTCTTCTTTTCCTACAAACAGACACAACGTATATTATTATATCAGAAATTGATGATGGATACTGCTTCAGCCGAGTCTTACTTTGACTGAGTATAATATAATCTCAAAACATCTTAGTTCTTTATTTTAACTTCATGAGATAGCTGCTAATCTTCATATCTCTATCTATATGAAGTTAAGTATGTATATTATATATTTGTATGTACAGGATTCACTCCTAAACTTATTAACTTATTATTAATGTGGGAACACAGATGTAAGGGGTCTAAATGTGGGCTATATTTAGTTTGTAGATGGGGTGGCAGATTTTCCTGAAAATTCAAATGTATCAGATTTGCATTAAATTTTATTCAGTCATTAGACATCAATTAAGCAAAAAAAATTACGAGATTAAATCTACCAGAATGCATTTCGGTTCCTTAGTATCTCAGCCATTTTAAGAATGGATTACTTTGTGACCGTTCGAAATCTGAAAGGAATTTGAAAGTATTTAAATGGTCGAATAGAAAGTCATTTATGGCTTAAAAATTCAGTGCTTATGCAGTTTTACGGACCGCCTTAAAACCGATGATATGTCAACATATTCCATCAAGTTACGTAAACTCGGAAGGTGCAGAAACGTTTAACCAATGAAATTGCAGCAGCCGAAAATTGGCAAACGCGATAAAAAGATTGCGGAAAAATCAACAATTTTTGAAAATTGGTTAAAGTCAGCATGAATCTAGAGTTGGGACAGGCGCTTCAGTCTCCTGAAGCAATTATTGACTTTTGTCAAAAGAGGAAACTGCTAGGCGAAAAGAAGAGTTGCGGAACCCCTTCTTTTTCCTGTCATCTGTACACAGAAAATCTGTTAACATAACATCCTTTCATCATAACGAAAAAAAAAAAAGATTTCTGCTGAAATTACCATACGATGACTGTTTTCTTCTCTCTTTAAATGTTTTCCCTTAATTATTACCGTTTTAACATTGGCCAGCGTTTTCAAAACAAAAACACAAAAATTTTCTTCTGGCACATTCCGGCAGGTTACATAAACTGCCAGAATGTGCCGACAATAACGCGGTCCGTAAACTGCATAAGTACCAAAAATTCTTAGCAAATCCTGATGCATTAAGGTTGAAAGTTTTAAACGCTATTTATATCCAATAATTTTATAGACCGATTAAAATATTATCTTAACAGACATTAATTATAGTTTTTAATAATTTGGTTTAATTAATAATTGAATGACCAAACGATATCGTAACAATTAAATTTAACTTTCAAAACCCTATTTTAAAACCATAATTTGGTAACAAAAAAACAAAAAACAAACAAAAGGTGTAGTTGAACAAAGAAAAAAGTGTGTGCGCGCACACAAAATGAAAGTAAAGAGACTCCTGGACAACGCCGGGTTACTGAATAATAAAGGGTTATGTTATTTTCTTTTAATGACATTACATTCATTTAATGCTATAGACCATTTTTCTAAACTAATGTTTTATTTTTGTTAGTAGTAAAATAGTTGTACTATTTACCCCGGGAATAGGCTGAATGAGGGGGTTCATACCTTTAGGAAGTTTTATTAGTTTTGTTCAAGATATTTAATACTCGTAACGCTGGGTTAAATTTTCTGGTGGAGTTAACTGTCCCCTGAAGAGAAACTTGAGCGAAAGGCGAATCGATATGAATCTCTTTAAGCCGAATGTGTGGAGAAGTATTGGATATGTCAAGTACTACTAATCGAAGTCAGATGCCGTGATTTCATTGGACGGTTAACTATTTCCTTCCTATCCAGAATAGCTATGATTGGCTGGTTGTTTAATGCAACCATTAAACAGATTAATTTTGTTAAACAGGCTTCAAGCTGGATCTAGTCAAATGCATTCTGATCAAATAAATAAAATATGAAATGTTGTGAACGTGACCACGTGCGAACGAGATGATCACCGTAAAACGCCATCAAAACAAATGCTTTATAAGCGTAAAAGACAAGACAAAAAAATATCCTGTCCGGTGGCCAAAGCTGTGTGTGGCTCCAAGAGTGGCAGTACCGTAATAGCTACCGAAATTGTGTTAGCACTCTTCCTTGGCGGCTGATGAGGACTGGATATAGTACATGCAATTGCATGTTGTATGAAGAAACAAAAAATGCTAGTAATGTGATATGCAGATAAATCAATGACTTTCTGCCATTTTGGATTAAAAGATTTAATACTTTCTTATTTTAATGGACATTTTGTGTCTGTTTGTAACTGAAATAATTTCCAATTTATTAATATTCTCAAACTTTTTTTCTGATATACATTGAGAATTTTTTAAATTAAAAAAAATTTTTTTTTTTAATTTAATCACTTGAAAACGCCTAATATTTTGAAACATAATGTACAAAAGAATAAATAAATCTTCAGTTTTTTTTTTTGTTTTTTTTGGATTGCTCATAATTTAATAAAGTTGTGCCTCACAAGTATCATATTTTCTTTGTCTTAACAACTGGATCTCCATTTCCTTTGCTCTGAGTTGTTTCTGGATGAACCATCCTTACACAAGCTCTGATCGCTGGGGGTACACCGTTTGTATTACATTTAGTTTGAAAAGTTCCAAAGTTCAACACGAGTCACCTGACGAAGACCAGAGGCAAAATTTTAGCAGGAAAAAGCAACTTATCAAATAAAATGACAATGCTTCTGACATAATCACATTTATTATCTAACACATGAGCCAGCGTTCACTACAATTATTCGGACATTTAAAATACAGTCTCCGGTAACATTGGGAATAATCAGGATTCTTTGACGTCTTTGATCTCGATAATGATAAAAATAAAAAAAAATTTTAAAATTGGAAAAAGTCTTGTCTAGACGAAATATTTGGATTTATAGGAAAATAAATTATTTTCATTTATTTGGAAGAAAAAAAAAAGAAAAAAAATTTGAGTCAAGATTTGGTTCTTAATAATTTTCATATTTTCACTAACCAATACTTCACATTCATTATCGAAATATATAAAATTTTATTGACAACGGATTAAAAATATAACTCTAAATAGCAATTTCCCTGCTTTACCAGTGTCCCCATGTTGATAGCGTAGGACTACTCTGCTTAGTTGAATTTGCTGTCTGGTGTAAATAGTCCAGTAAAGAGTATTCATATGCCCCGGATTTTGATTGGCTGACAAGTCATAAAATCACATCAGTATAATATCTATCTGCCAAAGGAAAGTAGTTTGTCATTGCTACATCATTCCATGCTTGTACCCCATGGCTGAAACCTTGTGATAACAGAGATGAGTGTTGTATATAATCGTGATCGTCTAGCTGAATTCTGAATAAAGTATGATGATGATAATGGCTATCTCAACTGGAACTTGTTGACACGGGTAATTTTAATAAATCAACATCGACAAATATGACAACTTTCTCTTAGTCATGATATTGTGGGAAGAGAGAGATAACCTCAGGTTTTTTTTCACTACATATTTTAAGATTGAATTTCATACATCCTGTTTGATCCGCTCCCACTTATAAAAATCTTCCCTAACTTTTTCGATGACGTCAATACTATCTCTACTTTTGCTCGTTCCATTCACACATTTGTCAAACTTGACCTTCTGATCTTGCCAGACAGTCACTTGCTAAGGTTGTCCTTAAACTGTTTAAAAGCTATCCACCCTTTATATATACAACATGAAGGAACCGGTCCTATTATTCGTACAGATGTCATATTGTATTAATATGGATTATTGCCAAGTAATATGTAATACGCAATGAAATGAAAAAAATCATTTTCTCAAGTTGAATGTCATTACAAATTTTGATGTTTCATGTTCAAGTGACTTGCAAGTTCTGACTTGTTATTGACAGATATCTTATCATTTTGTCACATGTTTGTGGATATGTAGTTCTATTACTTACCTCACCATTAGAGCAAAGTATGACACAAGGTCAGTTTTAATGTTAAAGTGCCCCCCCCCCCAAGGTTCACTCTAGACCAGTTGCAAAGAATAACTTGTCTTGTAATGTCGGCTCTCTCTCAGAAGTGAGGTCTGGTGATACCAGATCAGGCTGCCCTGTGGCTCCCTGAGACGAAATTCACCTACATTGACGTTTTTTTTTTTTTTTTTTTTTTTTGTAAAACTTAATTATGTTCTACAAAACCAAAAACAAAAACAACAGCCCCTCTCCCTTTCTCCCTTCCCTTTTTTATTTTATTTTTAGAACTTGAAGCATAAAAACTTTTACTATAATGACCAGATTCGGCATTAAATAACCCAAAAAGGGTTGATATGCCGTAAAACAAAACTACCAAACCAAAAACCCTGATTAAACATTTGAAGATATAAAGAACTTGAAGCATAAAAACTTTTACTATAATGACCAGATTCGGCATTAAATAACCCAAAAAGGGTTGATATGCCGTAAAACAAAACTACCAAACCAAAAACCCTGATTAAACATTTGAAGATATAAAGAACTTGAAGCATAAAAACTTTTACTATAATGACCAGATTCGGCATTAAATAACCCAAAAAGGGTTGATATGCCGTAAAACAAAACTACCAAACCAAAAACGATGATTAAACATTTGAAGATATAAAGAACTTGAAGCATAAAAACTTTTACTATAATGACCAGATTCGGCATTAAATAACCCAAAAAGGGTTGATATGCCGTAAAACAAAACTACCAAACCAAAAACGATGATTAAACATTTGAAGATATAAAGAACTTGAAGCATAAAAACTTTTACTATAATGACCAGATTCGGCATTAAATAACCCAAAAAGGGTTGATATGCCGTAAAACAAAACTACCAAACCAAAAACCCTGATTAAACATTTGAAGATATAAAGAACTTGAAGCATAAAAACTTTTACTATAATGACCAGATTCGGCATTAAATAACCCAAAAAGGGTTGATATGCCGTAAAACAAAACTACCAAACCAAAAACCCTGATTAAACATTTGAAGATATAAAGAACTTGAAGCATAACAACTTTTACTATAATGACCAGATTCGGCATTAAATAACCCAAAAAGGGTTGATATGCCGTAAAACAAAACTACCAAACCAAAAACGATGATTAAACATTTGAAGATATAAAGAACTTGAAGCATAAAAACTTTTACTATAATGACCAGATTCGGCATTAAATAACCCAAAAAGGGTTGATATGCCGTAAAACAAAACTACCAAACCAAAAACCCTGATTAAACATTTGAAGATATAAAGAACTTGAAGCATAAAAACTTTTACTATAATGACCAGATTCGGCATTAAATAACCCAAAAAGGGTTGATATGCCGTAAAACAAAACTACCAAACCAAAAACGATGATTAAACATTTGAAGATATAAAGAACTTGAAGCATAAAAACTTTTACTATAATGACCAGATTCGGCATTAAATAACCCAAAAAGGGTTGATATGCCGTAAAACAAAACTACCAAACCAAAAACCCTGATTAAACATTTGAAGATATAAAGAACTTGAAGCATAAAGACTTTTACTATAATGACCAGATTCGGCATTAAATAACCCAAAAAGGGTTGATATGCCGTAAAACAAAACTACCAAACCAAAAACGATGATTAAACATTTGAAGATATAAAGAACTTGAAGCATAAAGACTTTTACTATAATGACCAGATTCGGCATTAAATAACCCAAAAAGGGTTGATATGCCGTAAAACAAAACTACCAAACCAAAAACGATGATTAAACATTTGAAGATATAAAGAACTTGAAGCATAAAGACTTTTACTATAATGACCAGATTCGGCATTAAATAACCCAAAAAGGGTTGATATGCCGTAAAACAAAACTACCAAACCTCAGAAGTGAGGTAATTAAATCATTAATTGAACCAAGTTATTATAAAACTTTAACTAATTTTGTTAAGCTAATATTGTTATCTCTATTTATAAAAATGATATTTTTTTTGTATGGAAATCGCTCCAGACAAGGCATGAAGCCACTTGATGTAAGGAGCTAAAAAAATACTATTTCAATGTCAAAAACTAGCTAACGATAAGTGTTAGATGGATAGATGCCGACCCAGAAAACAGCAATTCTTTCCCAGTTGTCAGAAATATCACTCATGGAATGGGAGGACTAAATGACAAAATAAGGGAAGCAAGAGTTACGAAGCTGCCGGTAGTAAACCCAAGGTCAACTTTCTACTCTCCTAATTGATGTAAATAGCCTCTAAAACTTTCAATCTTTTAATGCATGAGAATTTGCTAAGAATTTTAAAGCCAGAAATGCTTTTCTGTTCAACACTTGAAATTTCTTTGAAATTTCGAAGGTTCATGAAATAATTTCTTTCTTTTTTAACTATTAACAAGATTAAAATGTTTGACTTATTTACAATATTATGATACTTTGAAATTCAATAGTAAATTTGAAGCCTTTAAACTGATGGAAACAAATAAATTTCTGGCTTGAATTAATGTTTAAAGGCAAAAATCAAATATGATTCCGTTTTGCTTCTCAGCCAAACAACATTCATTTTATAACAATCCTTCCCATAATAAACCTCGTCTTCAGGAATGAGAATATTAAAAGTTTAATTTATTTACATGTAATTTAAGATGTTTTAAAATTTATAATTACAAAAATAATTTAATGAATGAATATTTAATTCAAATAAAATGTTTTGCAATAAGATTCATTGAATGTATGAAACATTGAAATTTAATTTGCATAAATACTTTTTTTTTTTTTAACTAAATGTATTTTTTTTTTAACTATGTGTTTGTTTTAACTTTAACAAAATCGGATTCTGTAACTTTAATGTATTCATTACATTTTTTTACATAACTATTTTAAATAAATTATTAATTAATCGATTTAATCTTTTACAAATCATGCTTATTTGTATTCACACATGATGTTTAATCATATAATTTTATAGATGAAAGATTATTTATTTTTAAATAAGATTTTTAAAAATGTTTAAATTTAAGCTATTGCATTTTTGATTTTAATAAATATTCAATTAATAGTTAATAAAAAAAAATTAATGTGTAAGTTATGCAGACACAGGAAAAAGTACACATGAAGCTGTCTCGTAATTTTATTAATGTAGAATAACTGATTTAATTTTTTGATAATTTTGTTTTCAAGAAAATTTGTTAGTATTTAAAAATGTTTTCTTTTTCATTTAATAATGTCTTGTTTATTTCAAATTTATTTTTCACTTAAAAATATTCTGTTTTATTTAATTTCTTCATTTTATTTACTTTCTAGTCTTTTACAAAGGAAATTGTCCAGCATGCTGCAAAGAATCTCCTCAACTTCATCAACAAGTCGCCATCTCCTTACCACGGTAAATATGTCGATGGAATATTAAAACTTAAAATAGCGAAATTTTATGTATGGAAATGATATATCTAACATAGAAAGTAATCTTGTGAGATTGTAAAAAATTGAACCTAAATAGCATTTAAGCTGACATATCAAACTTTGCTTCTGACTAGCCAATTTTCATTTGTTATTGTTGTACCATGTTATTGGCACTATAATAACGTACTTTGCTACAGTTTATTAAAAGTTATCTAGTCCTGCCTCCATTTATAACTGAGAAATCAACAAGGGAAATAACTCGTATTTTTAAAGAATATAAAAAGAATTGTCTCCCTTAGAATTAAATTTTTATCAAATGAAAATTAAAACTAAAATGACTTCACTGCATCCAGGGCCATTAGCAGATTCAGTTCACAGGGGAAGGCCGAAGAAAAACATGAGAGGAAGTGATAAAAATGAACGTGAGGAATAAATAAAGATTTGAATAGAGATAGGTTACTTTGAAAGTCAATTTCTTAAAGCTGTCAAATGCATGCCAGTATATAAAATGGACATTAAATCAAATTTGATGATGATGCACTAAACCGTGGAGACTTTAGAATGAGCAGAATGTTAAGAAAATACGTCTGACCCTTGGACAAAGAAAAAGTGACGCTAAATGAATAAAGAAGATTGAAGTATGTATGTACATGAAATTATCTTTGATACCATTATACATTTGGTATTAACCATGTACAGGCACACATGTAGAGGAAGAAAGGGGAAGATCCGGCAGTATGGTATAAAGAATGAGAAGAGAAAGAAAAGACAGCATAAAATTGATTGAAAATGTATATTCAAACCCATCTAATACACTAACAGAAATTAATTTCAGGCTAGAATGTTTTCACGTAATTTTCCAATGGTATTTTTTTTTTTTTTTAAATTTGTTGGTAAATAGTAATGATTATCAAGTAGATAAATATATCGATCACAAGGACATTCAACCACTTGAGAACAGGGATAGGGTAATCAATAGCTGACCTAACTATCCGTGAATTTTGAGAGGAGGACCATATGATGCAGCATTGCCTTGTCTGCCATCTACTACCCAACCAGTGCAGCTTGAAAGATCTCGCAAAGTACAATAATAATGCAAATGACTATGTAAAAAAAAAAAAAGTAGGGAAACTACCTTATGACCACATGCTTCAAAGACCTGCAAAGAAAAAAGAATTACTTAGATGGGTAACCACTTAGGAATACTAAGTGATCTAAATTTGGTTGCAAAGTTATTTTCCTTAATATCTTTGGGAAAGGTATGAACCCATTGTTCCTCCCATCCTAGTTAAGGGTCAAATAGTATTAGCTTACAGTGTGGCATAGGTAGTGACATCATTAATATATATATATATAATTTCTTTGTAAAATGGTAGGAAAAATCCCAGCAGAGTGCTCGATTAATTAAGAATTAAAGTTAAAAATTAAGAGCATAATATTTATTTATTCTGGTACAGAAAAATTAGTACAACATTCGTACCGTCGGTTTCAAGCACGGAAGGTCTTACCCATCCGGCTCTGACGCTGAAGAGAGCCGGATGGGTAAGACCTTCCGTGCTTGAAATCGACGGTACGAATGTTGTACTAATTTTTCTGTACCAGAATAAATATATATATATATTTTTATTTTTTTTTCTCTGAAGATTCGTTTTTGATTGTAATATTCAAACCCTGGTTGATTGTATAGCCACTGAACGGCTATTGAAATAAAACAAACTTGACACAATATTTTTTTTATTTAGCCCGGTTGGAATCAAAATCGATTTATCCTTGCTCTATAGTCACATAATAGCATCCTTAGATCTGATAAGTGGAAAATCTATTGAGCTAAACGTATGAGTGCTTGGCTACACAACAAATATATATATATATATATATATATATATAAATAAATTTCTTTTAGTTCACACAAAGGTTTATGTAGTAGCTTAATAATGTCTAATACGACTAGAACTCTTAATTTAACATGATATAATCATAATTATTCAGAAAAACATTCCATAAACACTTTATTAACAAACAATTGTTTCTGCCCATTTTTGAAATTTTTACCCATTTTGAAAGGGGCAGAAATAATTGTTTATTAATAAAGTTTTTTTAGATGAAATATGGAATGTTCTTTTTGAATAACTATAACCATATCAGGTTATATATATATATATATATCTATATATATAGATATTCTGAATACTTAAAAAAAAAAAAATTTAACTCTCAATTTATTTTATCTTTTTCTTTCTTTCAGCTGTCGATGAACTGAAAGGCATGCTTATATCAGCTGGATTCATGGAACTCCGGGAAACTGAACACTGGAATTTAGAGCAGTCACAAAAGGTTGGTTTCGTGCCTTTTTAATGGGTCTCCTCTCTGCAAGTATCTGTTTCTTTTGAGTAATAAACAATTTGGCTACAAACTATTTTCATAGTACAATGATTTTTAATTAGTGTTTCAGGTCTACATGACATGGATATATATATCATTTTCTTCTGCATTTATCCACCGCCGCTAATCTCCACTTGATTTCTCCCCCTCCACCGTACATGCTCAACGGCTTTGTGACACTGAAACTATATCCAAATATTAATAATAGGTTAAAGCTCAACCCTGCGTTCTTAATGGAACGTGCGTTTATCCAATGTGTTAAGTTTATTAATGACTGTAGGTATCACAAACCAACCAATTTAGTGTGCAAAAGTAGGTAATTGGTAGTAAAATTCCCTTCATTTTAACTTGTGATAACTAATTTATTTTGGGGGTTATTATGATAAAATTTAGATGTAAACAAAATTTAATCTTTTTTATTTATAGATATACAAGTTTTTTTCTCTTGTGTCATTAAGTTTTTTTTTTACCATATTACTTTAAATTAGGTCACTATTTTCAATGACGGACTATTTATTTTTTAATGTTGATATTTTTCAACTTAATGTACATGCTACTCTGTGTCTCTATGCATATAAAAGCAGTCTTATCTAAAACAGAAAGGGTCACTTGTCAATAGGATGGGCTTTATGTGGGTTTTAAATTATCTTTCACAAAAAAATCCTATTTGAAAACTTTCGTGAATGAAATTGTATCCGTAATATCAAATTGTGTTTCTCTGTTTCTACACAGTTCAAATCTGAGTTTTTTTTTTATTGATTTACTATTAAAAGAAAAATCTAGCTTGATCTCTACTCTGCTATGAATCATATTAAGAAGATTCGATATGTTAGCTGTTGAAATGAATATGAATTGTGTATGTTTTTTGATGAGTAATGCGATTTTGCTTGGCTTAACCCAATAATTATAGCTTCCATTATGATTAATTTTCATTTACCACAAGATGACATTACATTTCTAAGGAAGTTTTCACTTGTTCAAAGCCTGTATTTTTAGTTATACACCGTGAAATTTGGTTTCTGGATGAATAGCACACAAGACGACAAATTTTCTAATTTATTAACAAACTATAAATGATCATAATTCGGTGGCTAATTGTGCTACTAAAATAAATTTGGTATCATTGTTCATGTTTTATAAAGATCTATGTACCTTAACAGTTTTTAGATATAATGAAAATAAAATTTTGGTTTGGGATACCGATTGACAGTGACTTTAGCTTCCTATTACAACTCTATACTACAACACATTCATAAATAGAAGCCCTAAACATATCGAATATTTATGCACAAATTAAATATCAATAACATATGTAAGTGACATAGTTTCGATTACAAACACACAATCTCCATTATAATAAGATAAAGGAATAAATTGCTGCCACTTAACGTAGGACATAGCTCTTAATAAAATAATTGAGTATTCTTGGCAGTTTATAATTCAAATGTAAACGTATAAGCATTAGGGTGATAGCGTTGAGGTAATTGGTCCCGACTGCTGACAAAGCAGTTAGATTTGTAATCTTATCTTGAAACACTTGATCGTCTAATCTCGCAGAGGAGCTGTGTTAAGGCAAAACAGCTGTTGGCAGATCACACACTAATCTAAAATATAAAGTAGAGTTAGATTTTACCCTGTACTGTTGATGGGTATAGCTTTCTAACCAAGAGCCACATATAAAAATCTGCTTCATCAGCAATTTAGGTCAATTATTGGTACACGTTTTCAAAAACATAAAATTTAGTTTCATTCAAATTCATTGATTTTTTTTTTTTTTTTTTTTTTTTTTTTTAAAATATAAATCTGATCAGCCATTTTCTCTTGGCTGATTTCAGTGTGGGAGTAGGAGTGACTATACCTCTACCCCCTGCCACAGTACTAAGTCTTTATCTTTCAACACATCACACTGTAAAGAAATATGTAAAAAATCTAATTAGTCACATTCTCATATGACACTGTACGTTCACTCACTTCACAACTTCACATTAATCACTACTCCAACCAGTGATTACAGGGCTAATAAAAAAAATCTTTACAAAGTTACATTTTCAGATTACAAAAATTACAAAAACACCCCAAATCTTCCATAATGTTAGAATATACATAACAAAACTGCCCCTACATTTCTTCGTTTCAAGCTCAAAATTTATAAACATTCTGCACTATTTGTCATGCCCGTTTCAAACACATGAGTAATTCGGTTTTCAGTATAATTACTGCGGTTTATCATTTGCATATGGTGAAAAAAAAACTTGTAGAAGAATGCACAGTAATAAAATAAATGACAAAACCAATCCATACAGAAGAAATAGACAATTTTTATTTACAAGTTAGCACCTTTTACATAATCCAGTTCAGTGCTTTTTGAAAGCCATGAGATGTGAGCTAGAGAATTGCGACAGAGATTTGAACGTAGTGGCTAGCAAGAAGAACCATAGCAGGTATTCTGACTGTCTGCACAACGAAATTAGTTAAAGCTTAAAAAAATGGTGTGGCAAGATCCAAGCCAAGCAATGCGAACATTGGTAAAAGAGATGCACATCGGAGTGGCGACTATAAAGAAAGCACTGAACAAGGATCTTCGCTATTCCTTATACAAGAGTTGCAAGGGCCGACATTTCCCTATCAAAGCCTAAGAACCATCTAATAAAAGCTAAGAAACTCGTCAAACACCCAGTCAACCCAGGGATGTTTTGGCTCTTCTAAGACGAGTTGCAAAACGCACAAAACAACAATTTTATATATGTTTAATTTGTGTATAAACATTAAATATGTTTAGGGCTTCTATTTATAAATGCAGCAGGTGGTGTAGTATAAAGTTGTGATAAGCTAAAGTCTCTGTCAGATATAAACATAGCGTGTTGAATCAAGGCAGTGATAAGTGTGTGTAAATGTTTGTTATATTAAGAATCCAGGGTCAACTCACTGAGCGCTGAATTTTCTTTTTGTAGAAAAATGATTGTCTACACCTATTTTTAAAATGACTCTATAAACTTAACCTTTCATTATATGTTCAAACAATGTATGACATTCGTAGCATATAAGTAGGACTATCAAAATAAATTGTAAAATTTGACTAATTTGCATATTGTGATGGCGGCCATCTTGAATTTATAATGAAGTTGACCATCTGCTCATGGAAAATTGTAATTTCCTCATGCACATATTAGTCAATTGCTGAATTTATTGTGTATATTTGTGCTGTTGTGTCTTATATTGCAAATAAAACCATTTTTGCATGTATCCTTTGTTATTAGAGGTGGTAGACTTGTCAATTTTGCAGCAGCCACGCTAAGAGGATTAAACTCTAGCCTATTATTAATGTTTGGTTTGTGTTTGGATATGAGGATAGATTCTATAATTCATTCTAAATCGATAGTTTTGTCTTGTTGCTCAAATGTTTTTTTAAAAAAAACATGAAATTATTTAAATTGAAATTTTCCGTCTGTTGGATTAATTTTTATTAAAATAAAGTTGCTGTTTATGAATATCTATGGCATATGCAGAACTCATAATTTTATTGTATAAACCTCTAATACAAAAGGACCTGGTATAACCTTAAAGTGCATCTGGTGGTTAGACCCCCACGTTAGGAGCTTTGGGGAGTGAGGAGTCGCCCCCTTTAGTTTAAATACTTCCAGGTCCACTCTGACCTGAACAGGGAGTATCTGTCAGGGTCCCATCTATAAGTTAAATAAAATTTATTCTGAGCTCAGCACCAAACTGCCTCAGACACACTTGGGTAAGCTGTTTACCAACCCCTAATCTCGAAGGAGGTAATGCTTGGGATGGTGTACCTCCTAGAATCGAGCCAGATCATACCTCATTGCGACAAAGGGTCAGGTGGTTTAAGTCAGCCCCCAGGTTTCCAGAATTGTGCCAAAGACGAACCATAGGGCATATGACATCTGGTCAGAAATATTTGAACTAAACTAAAATAACTAGCCGTAGTGTTTGTGACACAACAAGTCATGGGTATGTCTAATCCACCATTCTATAATAAAGAGCAATATGTATTTATTTGTGTGTGTGTGTATATATATATATATATATATATATATATATACAGGGTGGGCAAAAATAAGGGTCCTATTTTTAAAAATTCATAACTTTTTTATTTATTGATTTTTTTTTTTTTTTTTTTTTTTTTTTTTTTTTTTTTTTTAGAATAAGTAAGGGACCCCTTCCGAAGCAAGCATGAGCCGTATTAGCCCTAAGGAACGTACCCTCATTTAGAAAACATTATTTTTGCTTAAAAAACTCAAAACAGTGTAAAAAACAATACTTTAGTTTTTGTAAGTTTTAAGAAGTGTTTTTCGGCTAAAATTTGTTTTGTTTATTTCAAAAAATCTCGGAAGGGTCAGTCTACACACACATAAAGTTTGGTGAGTTTAACTTTTATTTTGTGGAAGTTATTCAAATTCAAGTTATTCAAATTTAAAGATAGGACCCTTATTTTGGCCCACCTCAAGAGAGAGAGATCTGTCCCTCTACACAAATTAGCAAGTACAAAACTGCTTGATGAATAAAGGGAAGTCAGACCTCCCACCCCGCAGTCATCACTCTATTTCTATTAGACGTTTTCTTTCTTTTTTCGTCCCTTTCCGCTTTCTATACCAATTTATGGTTTTTCTTTTTTAAAAAAAATTTTCTATCTTCTTTATTTTCTTTAGCAAACGTTCTTGATGTTTAACATCCGCGTCATTTGTTTTAATATTGAGGCGCCAATTCAAATTCCTCTCTCATATATAGTACAGAAATATTCTTATGGCAAATAAACTTCACAGAAACGTTTGTTTCATACCCGGAGAAATCATCTACTAAACTCTACTCATGTATTGAGCACTTTTGAAGTAAATACTGAAAATATATATACATAATATATTATACGAGTGTACGCCCTTAATGAAAAATTATGAAAAAAAAAAAAAAATTATGCTTCATCGATGTTTGCTCTAATATTCATGCTCGGCCTTTTGGTCGAGATCAAAGTGTAGTATCTGTTCCGATGGATACTGCACCCTATAGACTGGTATTGTTTTGGCCTTCGGGGCTTGATTTACGCCGGTCTATGGGATTGTCCTGTGCAGTTCTAGGAGGTCCACCCTCCCAGGCTTTGCCTCCCCTCTTTGGGGAGGAGTAAGTTAATTGCTTACTGCTTAAGGCGCCCCTACAGGGGAATGCCGACGGGGCTGCCCAGGCAATTTTTGATGGTCAGAGTGCTCACCTCTCGGGCGCTGGCTTTTCAACCCCCACTTTCCGACCCGAGCTTGGGTCACATCTTACTTGTGGGAGTAGGATAAAAACTGGCCTTGTGCCTAATTCCTGGAGAGGAGTAAATTACTCTAATATTCATCTAAAATTTTGTTTTTGTTTTTAAACTTTCCAGTTTGAGACGTTTTTCTTTTTTATTTATATTTTAACTTCACTGATCGAGGCATTATTTTATAACTATTAGTGCGAACACTGGCGAAGCATAATTTTTGTTTTCCGTCGCTTTTGACAGAGAGCGTACACGAACATGATATATATTTGGTAGATAACAATTATCTTAAAGGAAAACATTTCCCAGAAAGATTGCTTACACATCGTGTTATTCTGAGAACTGTTTCTTTTCACTGTCTTTAAAATTGAAACTTAAACGCATTGTTATTAATGACTCTGTTATCTTTGTTGCCCTAGTAAACATTGCGGGTTACCCGAGTGAACATTGAATCATATGGTGTAACTCTTTGAATAACAATGTATTTAGGTTATGAGGCATCAAGTCATTGAACCATATTTCATGTTTGTAGGTAAAATAAACTTAGAAATGACAGAACTAGCACTTTCATTTTAATCTGTTTTTATTAGACTTATTTTAATGGCACAGGCTACTGTTTATCTTAACCTTAGGATTACCTGGCGTTGCCCGGAAGCATTGATAACAATATAGAAGCATTAAAAAATTAGTGCGTGCAACATATATATTATGTTTTTGTCTTTTAAAGGAAGTAGGGTCTGATCAATTCTGCTGGGAAGCCATGAAATTAAATACTGTCTTGTTTTTAAATTCCCGAAACAGTTTTTCATGGTAAACAACTGATGATCCCTTAAATAATGTTAGAAGCAAACTAATATAATAACTGTAAAAATTAAATTGACTTACATGAGTGATTTTCCACTGAACGACTTCGGACTTAAGGCTTTTTTTTTTTTTTTTTCCTTATATAGTTTTAATAGTTGAAATACTTCTGAGACTATATATATATATAGTTAAATATATATATATATATATATATTGTTAAAATACAATCATCATCGATTGGTAGCAGAACTTTAATTAAAAACAGAAAAGTTTTCCTAACAATCGAAATATTTTGGTAGAACTATTCAATATGTGTTTTTGAATTTATTTTTGCTAGTTGTTGATTAGCTTATCCTTTATTCCATTTTTATTTTTACATTTTGTCTGAAACATTGTTTCTTTTATTCCTCATATATATATATATATATATATATATATGAGAGAGAGAGAGAAATTAATCCATTTCTAATACTTAAATCAACTTAGGATATAATTTCAAGATATAATATCTTAAATAGTCAAAGCTCAGTATACGAGATAGAGCAACAGTATAAATGATGAGAATAAAAATTTGATAAAATGCAATATTTATTAAATCATCAATTGTTCAAACAAGAGTAATATAAAAAAGTTTCCCCTTTCTTAATCCATGGATTTTCAAAGATATGCTTTTATGATCAAAGGAAATTAGACAGATAAGTTGGTACAATTTACTGTAATGCAAACATTTGAAAACATAAAGATATAAAAGACATTCAAAGTATGAAGCAAGTGTGGTGTCACCTTTACACTTGCTTCATACTTTCAATCCTCAGATTTGATTAAACAAACATTTCTATGCTTCCTCAATGGTGATGACTTTCTTTTCATATTTTTAACTTTTTAACTTTTTAAATTGTTTGTATTTTCACGTCTTTTATATTTTCATATTTTCAAATGTTTGCATTACAGTAAATTATACTGACTTATCTGTTGAATTTGCCCTGATAAGAGCATATCTTTGAAAATCCATGGATTAAGGAAAAAAATGTTTTTTGTTATTACCCTTGTTTGAACAATTGATGATTTAATAGATATTGCATTTTATCCAATTTTTGTTCTTATCACTTATCTAATTATACTGTTGCTCTATCTTGTATACCAGGCTTTGACTATTCAAGATAGGATATAATTTAAAGATATAATCTTTATCTTTATTTTCATATTTCACTTATCTATATATATATATATATATATGTTCCATTTGTTTGTATTTGAAACCGACGATATTGATGTTCTGATCTTCTGTAATGTTATATGCACTTTGGTTTATTTTGGTCTTTATCTGATTTCATATTTTTAACTAACCAATGCTTATAAATGTAGCCCGACTTATTTCAATTAATACATGTGTGCCAGCGTGATTACTACACCTACTCGAACTTTTAAAACTATCCTTCCTCTACCATTGGGAGGACTCAGGAATCTTTGACTGCTTCGTTGATAGATTTCGACAATGGGGAGGGGGAGTCTGTACACTGAGGAAGGCATGTTATGCTGAAATTATTTTATTTAAAAAAATAAATAAATGCTTCATCTATCTAATAAATAAATGTTTTATTTATTTAAAAAAATAAATAAATGTTTCATTTATCTGAAAAAAAAAAAATAAATGTGTCATTTATCTAAAAAAAAAAGTGTCATTTATCTAAAAAATAAATAAATGTTTCATTTATCTAAAAAAAAAATCTAGCATTGTTTAATCTGGTCTCTATCCAATTTCATATTTTTAACTCACCGATACTTATAAATGTAGCTCGACATATTTCAACACATACACACAAAAGTTGAATATCCAGTGTATCAGCTAGTCCTGGGAGCATATACCAGAAAGAACAGTTGGAAATAATTTATACACCATCCACTATGACTATGCAATCCCTACAGCTACATATCTAGAAAATGGAGCTGTTAAACCTGACATCGTAATATGGGACAAAAGGGAGAAAGTAGCAACCCTAGTTGAAGTCAGTGTCCCTAATGATGCAGGATTAAACAGAGCTGAAAGGGAAAAAGATTACGAAATACCAAGGTCTTATGTACGACATGAAAAGAAACTGGAATCTTAGGAAAATCTCCATCATACCAGTAATTATAGGCGCAACAGGACTAATGAAAAAGAATTTCAAAAGCTATCTGGCGAGTATACCCGGTGAACCAAGTGCAAGAGAAATACAAACAACTGCACTTAAAGGGACGGTTAGAATCTTAAAAAGATCTCTAGGCTGGAGTGTCTGAAATAACCGGTGAATGTCTGGCATCCGGTAGGATTCCCCATCTCCAACAAAAACGGAAAGATAAGAAAAATAAAGAGTAAATATATATATATATATATATATATATATATATATATATATATATGATAATTGCTTCTTCTTAACAGAAGTTTGTCATCTCTTCAGTTAAATGCTGTGTGCACATAGGTGGCTTTTTAACTCGGCTTCAGTCTTACATGGACTTTCACATATGTGACACAAAAACTTTCATTCTGGTAGGGATGCTCGCACGTTAGCTTCATTATAAATCTTTGAATGTCTTGTTATGTCTGGTCTATATGATATGTATGTATGTATGTATGTATAGTAATCCATGTAAGGTTTGAATCCACAGGTTCAAATCTGGAGAATCTTTACTGTGTTTAGATAATAGTGCTCGATGATAAATAGAGCTATTTATATAATAAAGGTTTTATTTAGACAGACATTTGGCTACATATCAAGACACGTTTCAACCAAAACTTTTGTAAGCTCCGTATCCTCAGGCCCAAAAAATTAGCCCATTCTTAGATATGAAAATGTAAAGAGCAGATTTTTTTTTTTTTTTTTCGGTCTGAGGATACTGAGCTTGCAAAAGCTTCGGTTGAAACGTGTCTTGATACATAGCCAAATATTTGTATGTTACATAAAAAAACTTTATATAAACCTGTGGTCCCAACGAGGTAAACATTTGAACTTGTTTAATATATATATATATATATATATATATATATATATATATATATAAGATAGATGAATGAAGAGGGATAAACATGTACGAATGACAAATTTATTTCAACTTCGATTGTTCAATGCAAGGTATACTCGGTAAAAAAAATGTTTATTATTCTTTCCTTAAGCCAAGGCTTTTCAAAGATTAAAATCTTATCAGAGGAATTACATAGATAGATAAGTTGGCAGTGAAAAATATATATATATTAGAGTTGAAGAGAATTTTACAAGAAAAAAAAAAATATATATATATATATATAGAGAGAGAGAGAGAGAGAAGCAGCAAGATGATAGCCAAGTAGTTAGCAGTGCCAACTATTGTCTAAACTGGATATTCGATCCCGGCTTGAGTCAGTTGCTTGTCTAACTGCACTGAAGAGCTGTGATACAGCAAAACCGTCTGTATGCGAATGATTCTTGTATATATATAATAAAACAAGTTCAAATGTATTGATAAAATGAACTTAAAACCAATATTTTTTTCAAAAGTCCTCAATACTCGGTAGAGCTTTATAAATATAATATAAACATTTTAAGTGGTCTACACAAATCAATTCATGTTTCAGTACTCCAGAGTACCTCGTCAGGACCACAAGTTATGTATATACTGATAGCTGATATGTATTAGCTTTTAAAACCGGCTCAAAATTTAGAAAATGTAGAACAAAATCAAAAAATGTGTTGGTCATCTGATGAATCGTTCACACCATGAAATCCAGTGGTGAAGACGAATGATAATTTTGAAAAAACAACAAAAAAACGTAATTTATTTAATTATATATTGTTTGTTTAATTTAAAAAAAAAAAGTGTTGGCATTAAATTGAATTATGATTTTTCCAAATAAGTCGAGTTTTGATTGTGTGAACAACATTGTATATCAATTAAAGAAAAGTAGCCATTTTTGTGAGAATGTCTTTTGTAAATGAAAGGAACTTGAGTCACCCCGAGAAAAAGCATTCATTATGAAAATTCTTGGAACTATTTAGAATTGTTGTCTGCCAATGACTGTATGGAACTAGTGTAACTGAACAATGGGTGTTTCAAGGACATTGGTGCTTGAAGAGTTACACTAAAGTGTATCAACGCCCATTCGGATGCTGAAGGAAATTGACCGATTAATAAAAATCTGATTATGGTGTAATAAATGTCTCGTTATCATTTTAGTTTCTTTGGGTTTTCCTTGCAAGGCTGTCAAGTCTACGTTCGGCCTTATTAGAATTTCAGGAGTTTAAATCTAACATTAGAGCAACTGACTTCATGGCACCGTTTTTCATTATGTATCAATATCTAAATCCTTAGATTTTGTTCGTTAAAAACAACAACAGCAAAAAAAACTTTAATTCATACAGCCTTGAAAAAACATGGCTGTCAACTTCAAAAATCAAAACTATAAATATGTAGTTACGAGTTGGACCTACACAGAATAAAGTCATTTTAGTTTTTAATTTTTTGTTTATTTTCCTTATGATTGAAGACCCTTTATGAATTATGTGTCATGTGACCTTTTTCAACATCGAATTTTATGTTGCAACATATTACCCGTTTCTTTCCACGATAAAATTTCCAGATTTGCATTGTTGGGTTAAAGAAAAGGAAAGAATCGTTATTTTTGTTAAAAGAATTATGAAGAAGAATCTTAAATCTATCGAAGTTTTGTTTTATTACTGACATTAACTGATTTTTATTTTTAGGTGATTTTCTAAAAGCAAGTGTACACCCTCTGTCAAAAATGATGGGAAAAACAAAAATTATGCTTCGCCATTGTTCGTACTAATATTCATATAAAATCATAAAATTACGTCAGTAATTTAATTTTTCATATATAAATTATTATTTCTGATAATCCAAAGAAAAGAAAAAACATTTACTTTTTATTTAGAGTGGAGGATTTTTTCCTAAATTCATTTCAGACAGCGGGGGGTTGTCTGACTTGTTATTTGCATTCTCACTTCCCCTCACCACTTGAAATGGTTTTGTCCGGAGGCTAGAAAAAGACACCTTTTTTACTCGCTAACTTTTGTGTACCAGAACAGATATTTATTTATATAAAAATATACAAACAAATAGACATAGTGAAGTATTTCGCTTATGATTTAAGACACCATTTAAAAATGATGTCGCGTGACCTTCGTTGACATTGAAATTTAAAAGTTATCAGATATTGCCTATTTCTTTTAACGGAAAATTTCCGGATTTGCAGTGCCATGTTAAAGAAGCCATAACTATTTTTGCTAAAAGAAACATTAAGAAGAATCTTAAATCTATCTGATGTAAGCTCATTTTTATTTTTAGCTGATTATCTAAAAACTGTTTCATATTACCAATCGTCTGGACCAGACTAGGTAATTTAAAAAATAAACTGTAGCAAAGTACGTTATTATATTGCCAATAACATGGTGCAACAATAACAAATAAAAATTGGCTTGTCAAATGCAAAATTTGATTTATCAGCTTAAATACTATTTAGGTCTAACTTTTAATATCAAACAAAATAAATTTGTTAGATTTATAATTTTCTAGGAGGAACCCGACGTTGCCTGGGATTGAATAAGGATCACTACTATGTACTTTTTCACTATGCTCATAACACCATATTACTTTGTTTTTACTGCCCTCCCCTATCCTCCTGTTTCACCCCCTAATATAGTCAGAAGAAGCTGAAATGTTGGAAAACTCTCTGAATTAGTGTCGTTATAGTTTAAATTTTATTAAAATCGAATATACGTATTTTAAGTTTTAAGGAGGTTCTGTCCCCGTGGGTCATTTAGAGGTGGGGACATAGATATTCGGCACATAGAGGATAACGTTCAAGACCACTTTCATTGTCTTTCTTGTAGAATTTTATACATACAATATAAATTTCATCAAAATAGGATATATTTGAAGTTTTAAGCGGGTTTTGCCCTCATAGCCGCTTTAGGGGTGCACTTAGAGATTCGGGGAAAACTTCCATTGTCTTTCCCGGTAAATTTTACATAAGAATACACTTTTAGATTTTTTTGTAGATTCTCTAACCTTTCTTTCTATAGGAACACAAACATCACACACACATTGAGTCTTATATAGAGAGAAGATTGCTAGCAGTAGAATACTTCTTTTATTGGAGTCGGAATTTTAAAAAGATTTTATGAGTCTGTCAAGCATTTGGGCTACAAACTTCACAGCCTGTTTTCCTTGTTTATACAAGCTAACACAATATACTCAGATTTAAATAACTAGCTGAACCCCCTGGAAATTCCAGTGTTTTCTACATCAATCTGTATAATTTACTGTTAAAAATAATATTCCTCTGAAATGATAAATGTATTAGAGTTGAAAGTGGACCTTGGGTTTACTTTCGGTAGCCTAGTAACTCTTGCTTCCCTTATTTTGTCCTTTAGTCCTCACATTCCATGAGCGATGTTTCTGACAAAGGGGGAAGAGTTGCTGTTTTCTGGGTTGGAATCTATCGATCTAACACTTACTGTTGGCTAGTTTTTTAGCTCCTTACATTAAGTTGTTTCATGCCTTTTCAAGACTGATTTCCATAAAAAAGATATTATTAAGAAGAAATGACTTTTTCTTCAGCCATAAAAATGATTGTCATTATCAGCTAAATATTATTTCAGTAAATAAAACGACAGTCTTTATTTATTTATTTAAAATAGTTGAAATTTAATTTTTTTTTAAAACAATAAATATTCTGTCTAAATATCCTTCAAATCAATAAAACAAGTGTCACTTTTTGAAATGCGTTTATTTAAAATTTTACGGTTTTAGTCGATGGCCCGACATCATTTGATTTGGGAACAATTTATTTTAAAATGGGTAAAGTTGTAATTGCTTACCTTAGTGACATCAGATTAATCACCAATCGCCGTCTTTGCTGATTGGATGGTCTCATTTTTTTTTTTAAATGTGTGTGTGGTAGATAACGTACATACGAACATCGAATACATTAGCATATTATTATACAGACAAATATTAATTTGCATAACCGCTTTCATCGTTACCAATCTTCTGTCTTTATACGTACTTGTCATGCTTGGTGTCTAACAGTAGCCACAGCAGCTGAGGAAGAATGCAGGTAGAAGGATGAGTTTAGATAGGGGAAGGGAAGAGAGAGTAACTCGCATGTGTTGAGATTTATTTATATATATATATATATATATATATATAAATAAATCTCAACACAATCCATTATAACACAAATATATATATATATATATATATATGTATGTATGTAAAGGAGTAAGGCTACCAACATTTGTAAAAGGTTTTTTTCAACATGTATTTATTATTTTGTTATTTTATCATTTTGTTATTTTATCATTTTATAATTTTATATAACGCGTTTCAAGCGGTGGTCCGCTTTCATCAGATATGTAAATCCATTTGAAGAAATGTCTTTCGATTTGAAAGAATGTTGTTTCATTTGAGGAAATTTTTTATTGTTTGACGTTTTTGCGCATGCGTGGGTTTGCGGGTGTGTGAGTACGTGTTTTGATAATTTTATATCTTTTATTTTTTATTTTTTATTTCTTATTTTTCCTGCTTCTCTTGGTCAAAGTCGTGTTTTTTAAGTACATGTTATTTTGACCTTTATTTTATCGGTCATCTTCATTTGTTGGGGTGCGTAGATTTTCTTTTGAAATTTATTACTTTTTATTGCCCCCCTGTCTCCAAGGCTGTTATGCCCGCGCGTGCGTGTACGCGTGTGGTCAGTTCTGAATCTTGTACATAGGTGAGCGACATATACCCCCCCCACACACACACACATACACACACACAAATATATATATATATATATATATATATATATATATGAGTGGAAAAACGTTTTATTTTGTTATATTTAATTAAAGTACTGTTGTCATATTTGGGCTGGTGAATTGCTGTCCCA
Organism: Sepiola atlantica; assembly: GCA_963556195.1. Taxonomy (NCBI): domain Eukaryota; kingdom Metazoa; phylum Mollusca; class Cephalopoda; order Sepiida; family Sepiolidae; genus Sepiola; species Sepiola atlantica. Next base: position 30,919,998 of record OY744547.1, read on the forward strand.
TTTTAGGTTTTTCGATAAGGTGCAGTAACGTATCTGTAATTTGATTGGCCCCACCCTTTCTTCTTCTCTACACCCTCTCTCACAGATGTGATGTTGCTGGTCTGTCTTTTCTATAAATACTATTATAGCATGTGTTCTTCAGAATTATGTGATCTATTTCCCTGCTTCTTTTGTTCCAGCTCGTTTGACTCGTTGGTCTAGTGGTCTCCATCAATTCGCTGTTTTGATACCTCATTGTAATACAGCTTCCTATTCCGGTAGCTTCTTTTGAAGAACAGCAGGCTTGCACGGCTCTCTTCCTGCTGACTGCTTTCCTCCTACCTATAGCTTTGTTTTTTGTTTTTTTTCAAGATTAAGGCCAATAGGCATCCCCTATCTTTGCGATAATCATATTTCGTTCTTGTCAGCTCTTTACATCAAGTGGTTTCATGCCTTGTCTGGAGCGATTTCCATTAAAAAAAAGAATATATATATAATCTATATAATGATACACTAAGGCAATTTCATGTTTGTACGTATGTTTTCACCATCCACACCTTTTTAAACGATGGAACTGCCTGATCGCTGAAGATGTGATGTTGTGTCGAATGTGAAACTCTAACTAAAATGCACTTTCTTGGCTTTCGGGCTAGGATCAAAGCTTAAATTGTATTTTTTCACCTTATAGCAAATAAATAATTTAAAGTGTAGTATCTGTTTCTGTCCCAAAATAGTACAATATCGTTGCATCTCTATTCACGCTAGACGTCCATAGAATGGAAATATGTCGCAAACTCCTACAAGGGTTTTGGAGATAAACCCCATAGCCGAATATATTCTGAAACTTCATTAACCAGATGCCAGCATTATACTAGTAATGCTGACAAGACATAAAAAGAATGTTAAAGACAACATAAAAATACATTATTGTGAACAACAAAAATAACATAGAAAAACATAAATTCTTTATTAAGGAATACATCTTGCCCATTAATTTCTCCGAAAATGCTGACGACATGAAGAAGATTGGGCAAATGCACGGAATGCAAATATGCTTACATGCATATCAATTGTGCTTTGTCACTAGAAGGAATTACGAGCAAAGTTTGTTTGGCAGTTTGTTGATACAGTTTGAAGGTCACGCCAATGAGAGGGTTGATCTCGTTTTAATTTATCATCACCTGGTGGCACAAGACTCCCAAATGATCCGACTGTAGCCCCTCCTACTACTAGAGCCAATTATCACCAAGAGAGACGACTGGTCACAAGTCATAATAATTTCGTATAATAAATTCTGGGCTTTTATAATAATATTACGGGATATTCATTTGTACCAGATAGCCATAAATGGTAAAGGCTAGAAGTTGCTTTTATTTTAAATATAACAAAGCCTTATATGTCTCAGGGCATGGGAGTATCTAAGTTTAAGATGGCAAATTATTTTTAGATTTTTTTTTATTTTTATTTTTATTTTATTTTTTTTTTTTTACAATTGATTTTTAACAAAGATTTTTTTTTTTCATGATCTTTGTTTCTTACAATAGAAATTTATTTTATTGGCTAGTTGAAGGAAAACTTTTTTTCATTTACATTTCACAACAAATCTTTGGTTTTTGTAAATAAAAAATCAATTGTTGAAAATAAAAATAAAAAAACAAGGTGAGATAAGTTATCTCTCTTGATATGACAATTTGCTACCCTAAAGTAAAAAAGGGCCCATTTTATAACAATTTGGGTCGATTGTACAATGTAGATAAGAGGAAAAAAAAGGGGTGAAGTAAACAAATTTTACAACAAATAACTTTTACCAAATGCAACAAAATTTAATCTTCTATCAATCTGCGTAGCTTTTCAGTTTTGGAATTTTAAGTTTGCTTTTTCAGATTTTCTATCGTTGTCTTGAAAGCTTGTAAAAGAAAAAAAAAATCAAAATGGCTGACTGATGTGAAGATTCGATGTCGCATGTTTAACAAGTGAAAAATCGAAAATTAAACACAAATGCAACTAATAACTGTTACCAATCGATCAAATATTTAATTTTTGACCAATCTATATATTTTTAACTTACTGAATCTGTTAAGTTCTTATTTATTTCAAAATTCTTTGCATTCGATCTCATGTGACCAACATTTTGTTTTTCCAAGCCTTCTAGGCTGCGATAGAAAATCTGAAAAAAAAAACCAAATGCTTAAAAAAAGTTCAAAAACTGAAAAGCTATGTGGATCGATAGATTAAATTTTCTTGCGTTTGGTAAAAGTTATTTGTTGTAAGTTTATTTTCTTCACCCCTTATTTTCCTGTTAACTACACTGCACAGTCGCCCAATTTGGTTCAATTAATAATTTAATAACCAAATAATACCATAACTAAATTTAACTTTCAAAATCCTATTTATAAGAAAGGAAGGTGAGGAGGGGGCAAACAAAAATACAAGTAAAAAGACTCCTCGGCAACACCGGTTAAGTACATGAAAATTCTTTATTGTTTAGGAACTCAGAATTGTGGTTTGCCCATCACTATTGAAACACGTGAAACATCTGTTTCTGACTATGACGTGATTGTTTTTGTGTCTCCTTGTTCATATAAGTTATTAAAGAAAGATGTTTTCGATTCAATTATTAGAACTCTCGTCTTTATATGGTGTTTAATACGTTGACTTTTGATTTGTTTAATTCTAACTAATGACTCAGACATTGAGAACAATGGGTCTTTGTTACACGCGACAAAATAATACGATACTCAGATTTTAAAAGTTGTGGAACTTTGACATCTTTATTAAATCAGTTATTTTACATATATATATAAATAGCTCTTTTTCCGATAAAATATAAAGTCATATATATATATATATATATATATATATATATATATATATATATATCTAATCTAAGGTTAGTGAGAGAGAACCGCAGCATAGTGCTCGATTATTAAGAAAAAAATAAAAATAAGAGCGTAATATTTATTTATATATATGTATTATGAAAAATCAGAACATTTGTATCGTCGGTTTTAAATCCAAACAAAGAGCCGATCCAAAATTCTCTTCAGCCTCTGTTTATGTCTGTCTCCCCGGAAAAACAGAGGCTGAAGAGTCCGCTATAGGAGGCCAACTATAGGTCCCCTGTGTTTGGATTTGAAACCGACGGTACCGATGTTGTTCTGATCTTCTGTAATATATATAAACATGTATAATAATAAATAAAAAAATCAGAATGGCAGCTTGATCCGAATTTTGTCATCCTATTAAGGGGGGGGGGCTTTCGTGTGAGTGTTGACTGTTTTTCGTTTTATCTTTGAACATTTTGCATGATCTAATATTTTTAGAAATGTTTTTCTTGAGGTTTTTGATGAGCAGTGTGTAATTGCTTTTCTTAGGGGAGGGTAGATTCTTGGATCTTATCAGCTAGAATCTCATTGGATGTTTTGCTCCACTTTTCAAACTTTAGGTAGTGGTAGCAAAACAATAGCACCTCCTTTTGTGCAACAGTCCATGGTTGGGCTTTTAAGCCTCTTATGTTTTTTGTTTTTTTTTGGTTGCTGTATTTGATGGAGATAGGGGGCCAGGATCTTTTGTCTCCAGGCCTGATGGCTGACCCTGGTTGGCCTCTGTATTGACTGGAGCACCATTTCCAGATGCAGGAAAGTTTACACGATTGCTTACATCTTCCCGCCTGGTGTATGAACAGGTTGATGGGCCCTTTTTATCCTGGGTGCCGGCCTGCCAGTATTTATTTTTGTTTTTATTCATATCTTTTATTATTCATTTTCTTCATTGTCAACGGCTTCTAATTCTTTATTCGAAGCTACCCTCTAGTAATAGAGGGGATGTCCTTGTCTGCAATTCCGGAGATTTGCTGGATGGCTTGAGGAGACAGCACACCATTTTTTTTTTTTTTTTTTTTTTTTTTTTTTAATATTTGGTCATGGTTTACTTCAAGTAAAAAGTATCCTCATGTCAGTCTCTGACAAACCCCTGTACAGAGAGACCGAAGACACTCGAGGGTGGTGTCTAGTAGGCATTCAAGTCCTCCTTGCTTCTGATTGTAGTATCTTGTGTGTTAGGAAACGATTGTAAAACCATCGACAATTCTGTCATTGCAAAATATGATTAATGACTAAATTTTGGTCATTGGAATTTAACTAATCACTATATATATATATATATATATTATATGTTGTAGATTTGATTAGTCATTGATATCGCCAGTTTCAGGTGTGGGAAATCTTTCATTGAACTAGGAAGTACTTCACAGCTCTATCCTCAGTCAGCAAAATAATGGCGAATTGTGGAAAATGTAGAAGTCTTCTGAATTAATAAATGCAAAATTCATTTTCATTTATCACACCTATATTATCATCAAAACGGCTCACTGTTATTTAAATCTATGAATACATAATATTCTTTTGAAATACTGTATATATTAGTAGAGAACAAAGACCAAAACACAACTTTTTGTATGCCTAATTTGCATAACTATTTTTTAAACAGTTTATAATAAGTTAATGTTTGGTCTTATTCATTTGTAATTTTATTGTACTATTTTCCTGTATATATGCAATATTTTTGTCAATATTAACAGTAATTAAAGTGGTTTAATAAAAAAAACAAGAAATTACCAAAACCGTTAAAATATTATATTAAAAATAGTATATTAATTTTGTTGAATGTTGGTTAATGTTAAGAATAATTAAATGTTATTTCTTTCTAGAAAATTATTTATCCGGTCGTATTTATTTTCATATAGCTGTCATTTTAAAAAAAAGGGGAAGTAATTTTGTAGTGATTCATTGCAAATTTACTTCCCTTTCTTTGAAAAGAAAATATAGAAAAGCCAAACAAATTGCAAGTAAATACACTATCGGGCAACGCCGGATAGTGACAGCTAGTATGTAATAGTATATAATAAAATGCATTTAGCTTTAATATTTTACTGCAGTTTCATGGGTTTCATCTGTGCCATATTTATTTATTTAAAAAAAATTTATTTATTAATATTGTTATTTAGAAATTGACACTATTTTTTATTCTACATCTTTTATTTACCTATATTTTTTTTATTCACCAATTGACAATTTTTTTCTTGTTATATACATCAGTATTGATTGTTACATATTTGAATTGTTTCTTATTCTACTTTTTGGTCCCCCGATTTATAAAATCGGGGGACTTATGTTTTGAGGCATGTCCGTCCGTCCGGATTTTTCTCTGCAACCATCCATTGAATTTCTCTGAAATTTTGCATGAAGTTGTAACTTTGGTCAGGTTAGAAAGTGACATTCTCCGATTTTTAAAAACAAATCTGGTTAGCCCCTCAGGGGGTTAAAAGGCCCCAAAATGGCAAAAAATAACATTTTTTGCCCCATAACTTTTCATCCATCCATTCAATTTCTCTTAAACTTGGCCAAAATGTGGAGGCAATTGTTCCTAATAGAAAATAAGTATCGCTGACCTTGGAAAAAAATCTGGTTTGTGTCCCCAGGGGGTCAAAAGTCCCCAAAATGGCAAAAAATGACCCTTTTCTCCCATAACGTTTGATCCATCCATTCAATTTTTCTGAAACTTGGCCAAAATGTAGAGGCAACTGTTCTGGATATAAAATGAGCATCCTTGATCTCAGAAAAATTCTGGTTCACGCCCCCAGGGGGTCAAAGGGGGGTCAAAAATGCCCCAAATTGCCGAAATTTATTGCATTTTACACTCGCCACATCGAGTCACATACAGAGGGGGACCACGCACGCACGGCTTGTTTTCTTTATTACTTAATCTGCACTAAAGTCTTTTTTATATGCTTTCTTTACATAGCTGGAGTCTGGCAGCATGTCCAAACCGCGTTAATCTCATTTTTTTTTTTTTAATAATGTTGTTCTCTGTTAATAAGCTAATTTCTGATATCTGGAAGCTCATTGTCTTTGAAATCAAACATTCAAGAACTATCCTTGGAGTAACTTTGTGAGATTACAAAGATAAATGCAGATATCCGAAAGAAGCTTAATATATTTGTGATTGATTCTTAAAAACTTTGTTTAAACAGTTTAGCACTTCATTTTCATTTCTTTTCAGTATTTTGTGACCAGAAATGAATCTACAATAATTGCCTTTGCGGTTGGCGGGAAGTATGAAACCGGAAATGGGTTCAGCTTTGTTGGTGCCCACACGGACAGTCCATGCCTCAAGGTAAATGTTCTTCCGTCTCTAAGTATTCTTTGCTTTTGTAAGTCTACTTCTGTGTCAACTTTTTGTATTTAGGATGCTGTGAGTGTCCCAGACTCCGGGTGGTCAACACCAGGCAACGTCTCATGCCTGCTATCCGATCCAAATTGACGTCAGCCATGTTGCATACAATTATATCGCTTCTTGTCTACCACATTGTCTTCCTCAGTCTACCACATTGCGTTTTAGTGCTCGGGATATTCAAACGCATTATAGAGTTGATGCGAGAGGTTGCATGTTGTTCATGGTCAAGCTTTCTTGATTTTACAAAATCAATATTTGATTCTGGTTATGTCGGTTCTTTTGGTGGATCGTTGCAGCAAGTTAAGAATAAAATGTAATTCGGATTAATTCCTTCTAGAAATTACTTGGAGCAGGTCTGAATTATTTTCATTAAGACGCCATCTAAAAAAAAAAATAATAAAGGGCTATAACTCTGTATTTGTCAATACAGTTACTTTCCTTTGTTTGGAACAAAAGCACATTTTTTGAAAAAAAAAAAAAAAAATGGCATAGTTTACCCATTAGTGTTCAAATTTTTTAACTTATTACCAAAAATCTTTTATATTATATTTGATCAAAATTACTTTGAAAGATTTACTTGACTTTATAGGATAGAGCATTCATTTATACTATATATAAAAATGTTGATTAGTTATAAGAACTACTTATCAAAGAATTTGACTGAATAATAGATGAAACTGATTGTATCCTTCCACTCTAGATTTTCACGGTATACTGAAAGCTGAGACATCGGTATTGCCAATATGCATCAGACAGTAGGTGTAATATTTAAAACACACGCCAATCTTTATGACTAACTATAGATATGTCTGAAAAAATACAGATGTTGCTGAAATAGGGTTAATTATCATTTTGATCCTAAAAACGAGGACTATGGGTGTTAATGGGTTAAAAATGAATAACTTGTAAGTAAATACACTACAAGGCAATGACGGGTAGGTACAACTAGTATATATGTATTTCTTCAAAAATTTGGTTTGAGAAATTCTTTTGTGCATACAAAAGATGTAATGGATATTTATTCAGACTATGGAAACTAGAAAGTAGAGTTTAAATCTAATCTTTATTGCATTCGCTTAAATCATAATACTGTTGGGGAATGTATGAACACTTCTCTTCAGTAAAATAGTAAATTGGGTTGAATAAGTCGTTTTACATTTTTTTTTTTTTTTTTTTTTTTTTTTTTTTTTTCATTAAAAAAAAAAGGTTGATACACCATAAAACTGACGAACCAACGAATTGAAGAAGACTATTTTTTTTTTCCTTTGTTTCAGGTGAAACCAGTATCGAAAAAAGAAAAATCCAGTTATTTGATGGTCGGTGTGCAAACTTACGGTGGAGGTATTTGGAACACTTGGCTGGACCGAGATCTCACTTTGGCTGGCAGAGTAATGGTGCAGGTACGTAAGCAATATTGTTTTTATAGTTAAACTAATGCATTACTAATAAGAAATAAAAATCATTGTTAGTTTTATTTATCTATGTATTGGCATTTTAGCAGGAGATCAGAGTGTGATATCTGTGTGCCCTGCGTCATGACTTAACTCTTGAGCTAGGATCAAAATTGACTTTAAAAAAAGTGAAAGTCAACTAAAGCCAGTTGAAGTGTACCTATTTACTTGTCTTCCCACAAGGGCAGTTAGGTCAGATTTTAATGTGGGGAAAATCCAGCTCCCCCCCCCCAAAAAAAGGTGACTCTGGATTGTGACAAAAATTAAAATTGCCTCAATCTAAAAGGATTTCTCCTTCACTGACTAATGGACTGAAAAGATAAAGTGTAGTATCAGAAAAGGTACTACACTTTGATCTTAACGACAGCAAAAAAAAATTCAACAACATTTTTTTTTTTTTAACGTTAACTGTAATGCTTTGACGCAGTACGATGTGGCTTTGCTGGCTCGCTATCGCTTTGCAAAGTTTATTACTTGAAATACTCAAAACATTTGAAATAATAAAAAATTTGAAATAATAAACATTTCATTCATAACTTTGTTGTAAACCTAAAACAAAACATTTCTCATTTATTCATATAGATTAACATTTCATTCATAACTTTCTTGACGATTTCGAAAACAACAACGACGTCTTTAGATTTTCTTGTTATTAAAGGAAGAAAGCAGCTAAAATATTTCTAAATATTTCAAAAAGACGTTAATTTCTTGACGATTTTGTAAAGAAAAACAGCAGCAGAGAAGATCTCATTTAAGTTTTACTCTTTTAAAGAAATAGGGCAGCTAATCTATTCCTATATATGGAACTTAGACAGCCATAATATATATGTAAACTCTCTAAAATACACCCCCTCCTCACTGGGGGGGGGGGTACAGGTAATGTCAGAGCTATGCTGTCGGGAACTTAAGTTCCTGGTAGTGTTGGATAATGACTATGAGGATGGACGCATCTATTTGAGACGGGTTTGACTTACGCGATTTGTGGCGGAGTCATCCCGTGCAAAGCTGGGCGATGTGTTTCCCACGATTTGCGGAGGCAGTGACGTAACCTTGGGGTCAGGAGTTGAGGTCACACCTGGCGTGTTGATCACGAGATTTTGTGACGTCAGTTTTCCGCTGTGGGAAAGTTAAATTGAGATTTAATCAGTTCTTGCCTGGAAGCCAATGAAAGAACATCGCATGATAAAATGTAGCTGTTACAAGCTTAAGGGATTTGAATCCCAACATAAGAGCCACAGAATGAATCTCCTAATCTTCCTCCCTTGCAAGTGATTACGTGATTAACGTAGGAAATTTAATTAGCGTAGCTTCTCTCTCGATTCTCCAACAAACTGCTCAATTGTTGGCTAATTAGTTAGTAAATAAAAATGGCTCGAATTTAAACAGCAAAAGACTTTGTTAAATTTATTGAAGTAGAAAGATTGCGTTCAGTCACGGGTAGAAACCGCCGGCCGAAAATGTGCAGAGACACGAAGCGCAAAGAATGATGACGGCGACGGCAGCGGTGATGGCGGTTGCAGACAACAGAGAATTGACAGAAAAAGGGAAGGGGAAGTATCATCCCGCGACACACGGCAAGATGACAAAAAAGGAGAGAGAGAAGAGAAAAGGTTAGTACGAGTAGTCAGTATAGCAGCGGCGATGACAGCGATTGAGAACTCGGATCGAGCAGAGACGACACATCGCCTCATTTCGGATCAACAGCGAGGGTTCTTCTACAACGACCAAAGAGTTTACAGGTTATGCCATAAATGTGTAAATGTAACAGTAGGGTCACCCAAGACTTATTGGTCTAACACTCGGTGGTATTAGTACCGTAACCCGGTTAATTGGGTCCGTATTTCATTTGTATTTGTCTTTCGAAAATGTTTGTGTTGGTATTTCAGCTTTAGATCAGAATGTGATGCCTGCGTATTCTCTGTGCAGGATCCCAACATTTGAGCTAGGATCAAAGTACAGTATCGTTTTTTTTTGTTTTTTTTTAAATTTTTTTTCTTCTCTCCAGACAAGGCATGAAGCCACTTGATGAAAGGAGCTAAAAAAAAAAACGAAAGGTAATTATTGCAAAGACAGGAGATGCCTATTGACCTTTGGTTTTAAGAAGACCAAGGCTATAGATAGGAGGAAAACAGTCAGCAGGAAGAGAGTTCCACAAGCCTCCAGTTCTTGGAAAGAAGCTACTGGAATAGGAGGATATATTATAACGAGGTATCAAAACAGCGAATTGATGAAGACCAATGAGTCAAACGAGCTTGAACAAAGGAAGAAGGGAATAAATCGGACAATTCTGATTATGTTCTGTTTTCATCTTAATGTCTGACAAAGCAAAATATGAAAAGCTTGGTCTTGTGGATTTTAATTCCTGGAGGAGAACCATGAACCTCAGAAAAAATATTGGCAAGAGAAGAGCGCAGAGGACTGCCAATAGCAGCTCCATCTAACGGTTTATACATACTATTGTTGAAAGTAATTTCAACAGATTTGGTTGCAGCCTAAATTGATTGCACAAAAGTAAGTGCTGTTAAAGGATGTGTGTGAAGAATTTTAGGATTTAAGCCATCAGCACAAACCATCTGGTTTTAGGATGTAAGCCGTCAGCACAAACCATCGGGTTTAGGATGTAAGCCGTCAGCACAAACCATCTGGTTTTAGGATGTAAGCCGTCAGCACAAACCATCGGGTTTTAGGATGTAAGCCGTCAGCACAAACCATCGGGTTTTAGGATGTAAGCCGTCAGCACAAACCATCTGGTTTTAGGATGTAAGCCGTCAGCACAAACCATCTGGTTTTAGGATGTAAGCCGTCAGCACAAACCATCTGGTTTTAGGATGTAAGCCGTCAGCACAAACCATCTAGTTTAGGATGTAAGCCGTCAGCACAAACCATCGGGTTTTAGGATGTAAGCCGTCAGCACAAACCATCTGGTTTTAGGATGTAAGCCGTCAGCACAAACCATCTGGTTTTAGGATGTAAGCCGTCAGCACAAACCATCGGGTTTTAGGATGTAAGCCGTCAGCACAAACCATCGGGTTTTAGGATGTAAGCCGTCAGCACAAACCATCGGGTTTTAGGATGTAAGCCGTCAGCACAAACCATCGGGTTTTAGGATGTAAGCCGTCAGCACAAACCATCTGGTTTTAGGATGTAAGCCGTCAGCACAAACCATCTGGTTTTAGGATGTAAGCCGTCAGCACAAACCATCTGGTTTTAGGATGTAAGCCGTCAGCACAAACCATCGGGTTTTAGGATGTAAGCCGTCAGCACAAACCATCTGGTTTTAGGATGTAAGCCGTCAGCACAAACCATCTGGTTTTAGGATGTAAGCCGTCAGCACAAACCATCGGGTTTTAGGATGTTAGCCGTCAGCACAAACCATCGGGTTTTAGGATGTTAGCCGTCAGCACAAACCATCGGGTTTTAGGATGTTAGCCGTCAGCACAAACCATCGGGTTTTAGGATGTTAGCCGTCAGCACAAATCATTTCGTTTGTGAAAAGACAGTATTTTCTTTGGTTATACAATCTGAAGAATCAATAGGATAAGTTGGGGTCTTTCTTGACTTAACAATCTACATTAAAGGAACAAAGTCTAGTATCTGTCCTTATGCTACACTTTTAGTCTTTGGTCAGTGATGGAGAATTCCTTCTAGATCTACGGAAGCTGGATTTTCCGCACATTAAAAACTGTGTCTGACTCTGCCCTTGTGGGGAGACAAGTAAATAGGAACAATCCTCATTAAATAATGTAAATCCGATTCAAATTTTGCTATGCAGACTTGTTATTTTGCTGGAGTATTATTCTAAATTTTAGTAAAAACAAAAAAGTAGTTTAAAAAATTTTTTTTTAAAGATTTTCAATTCTATTTTCTTTAAGATTCAAAGAGAAGATAACTCTAGTATGACTAAATCGCTGAAACTACTATTACTATCTTTCGATGCTTAATTCAGGGAGGGGGTAGTGTAATATCTGTTCTGTTGTCATGAGACCATCCTTCCAGGCGTTACCTCCCTCTCTTTTGGAGGGAGGGGGGCAGTGTAATATATGTTCGTTCATCATATATACAAGCAATAATATGTGACCAGAGGAAACATATTTTTGCTAGTAATACTAAAACTCTAATCTTATTTGCTTGGTAGTTTGCACATTGAATGTTTTAGATGATTCGACGAGAAGTGGTGGGAAGAGAATAGAAGTAATAGTAATAACAGCAGCTTAAGAGAAGGAGAGTAAGAGGATGACGTGAATAAAAATTTTTTTGGGGGGGGTTCGAATAATTCTGGGCAGGGGGAACATTTTTACTTTGTGTACTTGTTTTTGGGGTGTTGCATTTTTTATAGGTATTCTTGTTTTTGTAATCTTTTTGTTTTCTTTCTTCGTTTCCGCTCCTTCTAGATGCCCAACCATATTGAACATCGCTTGGTGAATGTGAAGAAACCGATTCTCCGTATTCCCAACATTGCTATTCATCTGCAAAGAGACATGAACGATAAACTCACCCTCAACAAAGAGGATCATTTGTAAGCAATTTCACTTTATATTCAACAGCAACCATTATAGAATTTATGCCAGACAGAAATTATTTTAAATTTTAATCCTGAATGTCAGTATATTGCTGATGCTATTTTAAATATAATCCATGTAAAATATATTTATTTAAATAAATAAATAATAAAGAAATTGCAACAAATTTATCCTGAATTAGCCCAATACTGAAGGATGGGAACTGTTTATATTTTCTCTGCTAAGCTTTTTAATTTTTTAATTTTTAAAAATTTTTTACTAATGAGTCACCACTTATCAAGGCTAAAAGTCACTCAAGGATAAAAGTTAATGAGATGGAGAGATTGGCAATCGAATGATGAAAAATATTGTGAGATGGTTTGAAAATGATTAATAGAATCAACAAAATTTGATTACTAATGAGGACGGTTTATGACAAGTATTTGAAGACGACTATGTTGTAGCCTGCAGGAAAGCAGTCCTGTGGTAACATGTAGTTTAAACAGTTATTCATGATATAAATGAATGTGTATACCATCGGGTGTAATTTCATGTCATATACCCAGAACGCATTCTATATAGATAAATATATGAAATTAATCTAATAAAAAAAAAAAACAATGAGAGAAAAAAAAAAATCCTGGATCATTCATACCTCTGACCTTCTTCAGGTGCATTTTTTTCGAACTCTGGAATCTATACGGGATTTGAAACTGAACCCTTTATTTAATCCACAATGTAGAGTATCTCCTTTCATCGGCCATGATCGGATAGAGGTGTTAAGTAATTTTTATTTTACTCTTAGTTATTATCGCCTGTAGTGAGGATTGAACCTTCCACCTCCAGAAGACTGTCACTTGGAACTGACTGTTACTCAACACATGGTGTAACGGATAAAGGTGTTGAGTATCAATCAGTTCTAAGTTCCCTTTCTGAAGGTTGAAGGTTCACTGCTTATTACATGTGATATTAAGAATAAAATAATAATTACTTTTAACTGGTCATGGTTGATGGAATGAGAATAATCTACCCGCATGGATTAAATAAATGGTTCAGTTTGACATTTCATATAAATTCCTTAGTTCGAAAGAAGGTTCATCGGCTGAAACGTGGAAGTAACAACCAAAGTGAGAATACTAGTCCAAATAATACAAATTATAAATCCTCATCACAAAAATTTCCAAACATAAAAGAAGCTGGTTGTTGTTTAATATTATTGTAATTTTAATCTGACATTTATTTCCAATTTTGTAAAAAAATAAAATTATGGTAAAATTATTACTCAGTTAATTTTTATTTTTATATAGAACTCCTATTTTGGCCACCCAAGTCCAGGCCAAATTAATGGAACCTGCAAGTTCAAATTTAACAGAACAACATCAGGTATGCGAGAAATATTTCCTCTCTTTAATGATTTCCTGTTATTTGAATATGATCCTGATTTTTGTTGTTTTTCTTGGTTTTTTTTATTGGAACTCAGTATCTTTCAAATATCCCAAGAACATAACATTAATTACATCAAATAATTGACCAAACACATCATAACAAAGATTTTATTCATCTCAGCACATTAATCATCTAATGCTGAAAATCAGCTCTGGATTGTGCTCTGAATGCAGACTCTGGGACCACAAGAGGTGCAGTGGCCTGACGAGGATAAATGAGGATCCTCACTACTTGTGCAAACGCTGCAAGAGTGAGGTGCGATTTATTGATGGCAGAACGCAGCAATCGATTTTTGTTGACTCTGATCTGCTTGAAGTGGCGCCATCTTTCTGTTACTTAGGAGACACACTCTCTGCAGTCGGTGGTTGTTTCCTGGCTTCAATCACTCATTAAGTCAGCCTGGAACAAGTTCAGTTAGCTCCTTCCAACCCGAACAACCAGACATCTGACCATGAAGACCTGCGGTAAGGTATACAGTACTTGTGTGTGCAGTATTAGGCTCTAGGGAGTGAGACGGGGGCCAAGGACAAAGCGACATGCTCCACATTAAACGTAATGACAGGGCCATGATTAGAAGAATCTGCAACGTCGGACCCGAGTGTAGCAGATCCACCTTTTCCAAGCAACTGTTGTCTCGACTTAGTATATTGGACATTGAGTTCGTAATTCAAGAGAGAAGACTGCGATAGTACGAGTATGTTCAGTGATCTGATGGAGCTATCAAGCATGCCCTGGAACTATCAGATGGTCGCCGTCGACCTGGCAGACTCAAGAAGACTTGGTACAACATCATCAAAGACTCTCTACGGTCGTATATTTTTTCTAGGTTGCCGCATCACCCCCTTCTCTCTCGCTGTCTGCGAAGATGTTCCTATTTACATGCCTAGAATCATATAATTGCAAAAAAAAGAAAAAACTACATACAGTACTAACTCTGCTCCATGGGGAGGCAAGTAAATACAAACATTGGTACAAGGCCGAAAAATATAGTCGCCGTCTTTATAAACAATCAAAACTTCCTACCATAGTTGGCCTTTTCGCTAGGAGCAAAGTGTAGTATCTGTTTTGTATTTTGATACTACACCTTTCATCTGTTTTGATCTTGGGCACGGGCAGCGAAACAAAGATCCCTTGAGACTGAGGCAATTTTTACTTTTGTTCTAATCGGGAATGCCTCTTTTAAAAGAGCTGGGTTTTACGTTAAATTTATGAGCATTATAACGACAGCTAACAGAACGAAAAAGAGGGAAAAAATACAAATAGGTAACAAATAAATGTTACGAAAGGTAACATAAGTTACTCTTCTACTAACTTGGATAAGTTTATTTGTGTTTTAACTTATTTTAAAGAGTTTTTTGTCCAAAACAAACCTGGTGTCCACCTGTTCAGTTAGAACGGGGAAAAAATGGATGAAATTACACTAAACAGCCTTCAGAAATACCCGCAAAGATAAAAATAAATTAAATTTTTTATTTTATATTTTAGAGGGGGGGAGGGATCACTTTCCTATAAAATTTTAACGTAAATTGAGCACCCATTTCTTGACCAATTGGTGGTGAATGACAGAAAATATATTGGGGGGGGGGGTATTTTTCATGGGTGCATTCTTATAATCCAGTATGTTTTTTAATGTGAAATTATCGAACCCGTATAGAAACAAATATTCAAGAAATATCTGTTGAAATTAGTGTTTCGGAGTGGGTACTCAATTTACGTTAAAATTATATAGGAAAGTATTTCCATCACCCCTCTAAAAGAATTTTTTTTTTTTTTACAATAAATAAAAATTATTAATAGAATATTAATTTGTATACCGCTCACTTTAATGCAAATGGCTGACTGAAGTTAAACATCTTTTCACGTCCTTAAAATGAAAATACTCTCGTGGTACTTTTTTGTCACGAAAAGAACATGGATTTGTTTTACGCTTTTTTTTTTCTTTTTTTAAATAATTGTAAATTTATGTATATCTCATATTACATAATTAAAAAAAAAAAGAAGCAGTTTTTACAGTACATAGCCTCCTTTTAAGAATATTCGTTGTCAGTATCTTTATTAGAATGGCTTTCATTATCTTTGTGAGTTTAGCTCAGTTTGTGGAGCGATTTACTAAAGACATCAAGGCAGCAAGTTTGAATTGCATTCTCGGCGTCAAATTTCTTTATTGTTTATTTATTTATTATTTAATTTAAAATAAGTAGTTAGGAGTTTCACCAAATGTATTTCTGAAGTTTACATTAATTCTCAGTGGCTGATAGACAGAAATCGTGACAGAAAGTCTTCATTATATTATAAGTAGATTCTTGGTTATTTATTTTAAAATGGAACTAATTTTTTTTTTTTTAATTATTAAAGGCCAGCAAACATCAGATTTTTAAGTTTCCTTTTTTTTTTGCATTGGGCGATCCCATAAAAAGAAAATGGGTAAAGGGTGATAACATACGTACGAACATGAAATTGCCTTAGTGTATTATTATATAGATTCTTGGTTGTTTATTTTAAAATGGAACTAAATATTCTTTTTTTTTTTTTTTTTTTTAATTATTAAAGGCTAGCAAACATCACCCGGTTCTGATCAAATTATTGTGTGATGAACTTCATGTAGAACCAGAACAAATCATGGATTTTGAATTGTGCCTTGCGGATTGTCAACCAGCTGTAAGTTCATATTTACATATTTCACTTTATTTATCATCTCAACATCCTGATGATATTTTATTTTTTTTATTTAAAAAATTTTTTTTCTATCATTCATGGTGTAAATAAGCTAAGTAATATCTCACAGACTTGTCTACCATTTAATTACTTCATCATTCTCTTTCGGGATTTCCTTTTCTTTTTTTTTTACCTTTTGCTTTGTGTATTAGACATTTTTTTTTTTTTTTTTTAATTCTACAATTGTATCTCTTTTCTCCTATTAGCTTATTTACGCCATGAATGACAGAAAAAATATTTTTATTAACCTAAGTAATGTCATTTAATTACTTCATCATTCTCTTTCGGGATTTCCTTTTCTTTTTTTTTTACCTTTTGCTTTGTGTATTAGACATTTTTTTTTTTTTTTTTAATTCTACAATTGTATCTCTTTTCTCCTATTAGCTTATTTACGCCATGAATGACAGAAAAAATATTTTTATTAACCTAAGTAATGTCATTTAATTACTTCATCATTCTCTTTCGGGATTTCCTTTTCTTTTTTTTTTACCTTTTGCTTTGTGTATTAGACATTTTTTTTTTTTTTTTTAATTCTACAATTGTATCTCTTTTCTCCTATTAGCTTATTTACGCCATGAATGACAGAAAAAATATTTTTATTAACCTAAGTAATGTCATTTAATTACTTCATCATTCTCTTTCGGGATTTCCTTTTCTTTTTTTTTTACCTTTTGCTTTGTGTATTAGACATTTTTTTTTTTTTTTTAATTCTACAATTGTATCTCTTTTCTCCTATTAGCTTATTTACGCCATGAATGACAGAAAAAATATTTTTATTAACCTAAGTAATGTCATTTAATTACTTCATCATTCTCTTTCGGGATTTCCTTTTCTTTTTTTTTTACCTTTTGCTTTGTGTATTAGACATTTTTTTTTTTTTTAATTCTACAATTGTATCTCTTTTCTCCTATTAGCTTATTTACGCCATGAATGACAGAAAAAATATTTTTATTAACCTAAGTAATGTCATTTAATTACTTCATCATTCTCTTTCGGGATTTCCTTTTCTTTTTTTTTTACCTTTTGCTTTGTGTATTAGACATTTTTTTTTTTTTTTTTAATTCTACAATTGTATCTCTTTTCTCCTATTAGCTTATTTACGCCATGAATGACAGAAAAAATATTTTTATTAACCTAAGTAATGTCATTTAATTACTTCATCATTCTCTTTCGGGATTTCCTTTTCTTTTTTTTTTACCTTTTGCTTTGTGTATTAGACATTTTTTTTTTTTTTTTTAATTCTACAATTGTATCTCTTTTCTCCTATTAGCTTATTTACGCCATGAATGACAGAAAAAATATTTTTATTAACCTAAGTAATGTCATTTAATTACTTCATCATTCTCTTTCGGGATTTCCTTTTCTTTTTTTTTTACCTTTTGCTTTGTGTATTAGACATTTTTTTTTTTTTTTTTAATTCTACAATTGTATCTCTTTTCTCCTATTAGCTTATTTACGCCATGAATGACAGAAAAAATATTTTTATTAACCTAAGTAATGTCATTTAATTACTTCATCATTCTCTTTCGGGATTTCCTTTTCTTTTTTTTTTACCTTTTGCTTTGTGTATTAGACATTTTTTTTTTTTTTTTTAATTCTACAATTGTATCTCTTTTCTCCTATTAGCTTATTTACGCCATGAATGACAGAAAAAATATTTTTATTAACCTAAGTAATGTCATTTAATTACTTCATCATTCTCTTTCGGGATTTCCTTTTCTTTTTTTTTTACCTTTTGCTTTGTGTATTAGACATTTTTTTTTTTTTTTTTAATTCTACAATTGTATCTCTTTTCTCCTATTAGCTTATTTACGCCATGAATGACAGAAAAAATATTTTTATTAACCTAAGTAATGTCATTTAATTACTTCATCATTCTCTTTCGGGATTTCCTTTTCTTTTTTTTTTACCTTTTGCTTTGTGTATTAGACATTTTTTTTTTTTTTTTTAATTCTACAATTGTATCTCTTTTCTCCTATTAGCTTATTTACGCCATGAATGACAGAAAAAATATTTTTATTAACCTAAGTAATGTCATTTAATTACTTCATCATTCTCTTTCGGGATTTCCTTTTCTTTTTTTTTTACCTTTTGCTTTGTGTATTAGACATTTTTTTTTTTTTTTTTAATTCTACAATTGTATCTCTTTTCTCCTATTAGCTTATTTACGCCATGAATGACAGAAAAAATATTTTTATTAACCTAAGTAATGTCATTTAATTACTTCATCATTCTCTTTCGGGATTTCCTTTTCTTTTTTTTTTACCTTTTGCTTTGTGTATTAGACATTTTTTTTTTTTTTTTTAATTCTACAATTGTATCTCTTTTCTCCTATTAGCTTATTTACGCCATGAATGACAGAAAAAATATTTTTATTAACCTAAGTAATGTCATTTAATTACTTCATCATTCTCTTTCGGGATTTCCTTTTCTTTTTTTTTTACCTTTTGCTTTGTGTATTAGACATTTTTTTTTTTTTTTTTAATTCTACAATTGTATCTCTTTTCTCCTATTAGCTTATTTACGCCATGAATGACAGAAAAAATATTTTTATTAACCTAAGTAATGTCATTTAATTACTTCATCATTCTCTTTCGGGATTTCCTTTTCTTTTTTTTTTACCTTTTGCTTTGTGTATTAGACATTTTTTTTTTTTTTTTTAATTCTACAATTGTATCTCTTTTCTCCTATTAGCTTATTTACGCCATGAATGACAGAAAAAATATTTTTATTAACCTAAGTAATGTCATTTAATTACTTCATCATTCTCTTTCGGGATTTCCTTTTCTTTTTTTTTTACCTTTTGCTTTGTGTATTAGACATTTTTTTTTTTTTTTTTAATTCTACAATTGTATCTCTTTTCTCCTATTAGCTTATTTACGCCATGAATGACAGAAAAAATATTTTTATTAACCTAAGTAATGTCATTTAATTACTTCATCATTCTCTTTCGGGATTTCCTTTTCTTTTTTTTTTACCTTTTGCTTTGTGTATTAGACATTTTTTTTTTTTTTTTTAATTCTACAATTGTATCTCTTTTCTCCTATTAGCTTATTTACGCCATGAATGACAGAAAAAATATTTTATTAACCTAAGTAATGCCATTTAATTACTTCATCATTCTCTTTCGGGATTTCCTTTTCTTTTTTTTTTTACCTTTTGCTTCGTGTATTAGATTTTTTTTTTTTTTTTTTAATTCTACAATTGTATCTCTTTTCTCCTATTAGCTTATTTACGCCATGAATGACAGAAAAAATATTTTTATTAACCTAAGTAATGTCATTTAATTACTTCATCGTTCTCTTTTGCAATGAGAAAACAATCATCTTCTGTTTGATGAGACATATTGTCATTTGTAAAAACGAAACTGTGGATGAAACTGGAAAAGTAACGCTACTCATTATCCTAACTAACACCAAAATTCCATATACAGATCTAAAACCAACAATTCAAAAATTAATAACAAATTGACAAACTCTTTGGAATATCTCCACAAAAAATAAACCAACACTCAGAACTATAGAAAAGTGAGAAAGTAGGTATATCTTGCCCAACTCCGCCTCGGCCACACATTTGTAACACTCTTATCTGCTTAAAGGAGAACATCCTCTATTCTATGTTTGCTGTTTGGCTCCATTTATAGTGGAACTGATATTGGTGAATGAATTGATTTCAATAAAATCCGTTTTAGACAGTACCAGGTAAGTGACCTGAAGGATCTTTCTGAGCAGGTTAATCTGAATAACAATTTTTGATTCTTGAACGAAGTAAGATTCTACAAAAACATTTTATTATTTCACCTGCTTTTTATAGACCATTTCCTCTACAAAAAAAACCTCTCTTGAAGTTTGGATCTTTTGGAGAATTTGGTGCAATTTTAGTTAAAGGCCGATGCA
This sequence comes from Sepiola atlantica, assembly GCA_963556195.1. Lineage (NCBI taxonomy): Eukaryota > Metazoa > Mollusca > Cephalopoda > Sepiida > Sepiolidae > Sepiola > Sepiola atlantica. The sequence continues at coordinate 30,940,218 of OY744547.1, forward strand.
GTTAATTATTTTCATGTAAAAGCATTATTTTGTACTTACTCAGTCATATTTTATCTCTCACGCCACGAAAAAGAATTTAAAAATATCAAGCAGAACGATTTTTCCATTTTCATAAGGGCGATATGAAATGTCGAGTCTGTCATTTTCGGAGTGGCCGGTTAGCTAACTAAGGGCAGATAAGTGTCGCCGTTAATGCCCTTGTCTATTCACAGCCCAAAATGTCGGCTCGGGCACAAATACAGGTTGTACATCGAAATGGAAAAATCGTTCTAATTAAAGTTCTGCTTGATATTTTTAAATTCTTTTTCGTGGCGTGAGAGATAAAATATGACTGAGTAAGTACAAAATAATGCTTTTACATGAAAATAATTAACTGCATCGGCCTTTAACTAAAATTACACCGAGAATTTTTTTCTGTTCGTATTTTACATGCTTTTATTTTATTTGTTTATTGGAAGCGCTTTGACTAAAATATTTTTAACAATGGGATAAATACAAGGGACATAACTCTTAAACCCTACCAAATAAAATTCTCAAAGTATAGCTAGTCCGGCCGAGGCCTACGTAAACTAAGGCCTGTTAACTGGAAAATGACGTCATGATGTATAATTACAAACGAGAGCTGTCAGTCAGACTATGGGCATTTTGACCCCCCCCCCCTCCCTTCACTTAAAAATCCATCAAAATTCAGGAAATCAACCAACTTTAATGAAATTTTCAGTTTTTATTAACGATCACAGAATATGATTAACCCATTACTTTATTAGAAATCCTAGTGCAAATGTATTATTTTGTGTAAACAAAAGCACCTTTACTAAAGTTTATCACTGGGTACTAAAAAAACGCATGAATGTATTTTTTTAATGAGAATAAAGAATCGTAGATGTTAACAATAAAAAAAATCTTAGTTCTCATATATTACGAAAAAAAAAGCCCCTAAATTCCGTATTAATAAAATCAATATAACTCAAAGAAAAATTGAATTCTCGAATCAAATAACATTGCAGAAATAATACGACACAGTTTTCTAATATTTGCATTTCTAATGTTTTCTAATAATATCAGTAATTCAAAATAATTAATAGAACATTTATTGAAATTAATTAAAATGTTTTTTTTGTTTTAGAATAATTTGCTCTCATTTCCTAAAAATAAATGTTTTTTTGATTTGTTTTAACTTAAAAATAAATCAAAAATGAAAGATTACGAATTCATTAAAGTAACACAAAATCAATAATTTAAAATAATTAATAGAACATTTATTGAAATAAATTAAAATGTGTTTTTTTTTTGTTTTTTTTCACACAATGTAATAAAAATTTGTAACATTAAAACAGTCATGTTTTTTTTGTTTTTTTTGAGGGATGGATTTTGGATGAAACTTATTAATCTAAAATTGTATTTTTTTTATCTCTTAATAAAATTCTAATTTACTTTTTAAAAAACTTTAAATCATGGTCGTCGTAATATAATGCAATGCAATCTTTAGACGCCATGTTGGATTTAAAAAAAATTCTCTTTCGCGCTTGACATCATTAAAAAAAGGAAAAAGTTAATGATTTCCAAGTGCATGAATAATTCTTAGGAGGGTAGCTGTGTTCTTGGCAGGGGAATAAAGTCACAATAGCAGGAACAAGGTAAATATGATTTCCAAGTAAATGAATAATCTGATGGACTTGAGTCTCTGATTACAGTTATGACTCACTCGAGGCCTAAGTAAATTAGTTAAGGTAGGCATCAGCTCACTTCCGGTCCTGATTGATAGTGGGACTAAGAACCACTATCAATGACATCACCAGAAAATATCGACTCGGTTGAAAGGCTTTAGTTTACGTAGGCCTCAGTCTAGCATATTTTCTTTTTTCAAGTTAGGAATTTTTTTTTCTTTACGTAACGTTAGAATCTCTCCTAATTTTAAACATCCCCCAAATTTTTTTCAATTTTCTTGTGTGTGCGTGTTTTATTTATTTATTTTTTTTAATGTTCTTTTTATCAGGCTATTTTAACAAAAGTATTTAAACTCTAAATTCTTGATTTAATTACTACTAGTTGTACCTACCCGGCGTCACCTGGAATGTAGTGAAGTCAGTTTAGTTTTTGATTTTTATTTGTTTGCACCATTTTAAATTTAAGGTAGACAATTTTTATTCTTCAATTTAAAATGGGTAATCCCACTTGCTGATTTTTATTTATAGGTGATTATTTAAAAATGTTTCATATTTCATTCGGCTAGGCTGGACTAAGTAATTTGGGAATAAGTAAAAGGACACAATTTACTTTTAACACCATTTTTTTAAATCTTTTTATTTTTAAAAATTTTTGGTTGCATTATAAACAAAGCAATACAGCATTTTTTAAAGTTTTTTTTATTTTTTTTTTTACAAAAAGCCTAAAAAATAAAGTTTTATTTACAAGCACGTTTTGTTATATGCACACTTTTAATAAAACGTTTTATTTACAAAACGTTTAATTCTGTAAACTTTGGAGATTTATAAAAAATCAAAAAATTACGTACTTTTATTTTACAAAACTTTTCATTCAAGCAAAATGTATAAACAAACAAATATTAAAAAAACATTTAAATAAAAAGATGGTGTCACAAGTTGAAAAAAGTATTTTTTTTAAATTGGATTTTTCGTTATAAAAGTCTTATAGTGATAAAACTGGAAATGAAAAGTAAAAAAAAAATGGTCCTTTTGGTGGTTCTTGCACGTCTGGGTTGCCTCAAATCCATTTATTTGATCAGATTTTGAAAATCCGGCAAGATAACTTTATATGTTAGATGAAGATAGATTAATTGAAAAGATAGGTCTTCAAATTTTAATTTTTTTATTTATTTTTATTTTTTAATTTTTTTTTTTTATGTGAATTTGCATAATATTTGCTCTGGTCTTTTATTTTCTTAGGTCATTGGAGGAGCTTTGGAAGAATTTCTGTTCTCTCCTCGCTTGGATAATTTAATGAATGCCTACTGTGCTTGCCAGGTAAGACGCTAAACCGCATCGACAACTGTTAATAACTGCTGATAAACGAATGACTTTAAATGTTGACGAGTGCAGTATTTTAGAAAAGCAGCTTCATGTTTGTCAAATGACTCTTGAAAGTCAGCTGAGAGATGGGCTGATCTGTAAGACATTTTTCGGTGCTTGTGCTGTTCAGCGGCCGTATTAAAAAATTATTTTTTTATAAAAACAATATTATATACTTATTCTGCGTTATATTCTTACTCACTGTACAAAAAAGTAGAAAAAGTTATCCACTAGAAATTTAATTACAAGTATTTTTCCATTCTGCGTATCATAACAGCGATTCGTTCACTAAGCCTCCATCTTCCTTTTTAAGATTTCGAATTATCTGCCCTTGAAATCTTCTGTTCGGGGGGGGGGCGTCTTTTGACGGGTATTCTTCTAGTTAAAGTATATGGGGGGGGGAGCCTTAGGGAAACAAACGTTGATTAACCCGCATAGTATGATAATAGATTTTAGATTAATTTTTGTTCTTGTGTAGTTACTTCCCTTGACTAGAATCTACTTTAGAGTAATTTAAAAACAAAAAAAAAAAAATTTCTCTTTCATATTTTCCTCTCCAGTGGTCTTATTTTTTCCCAAAATTATCAGTGCATAAATGACTCCATTGATCCATGAATATTTGAATCCGAGATGCCACAGTCCTGTAACTGACTTTCATTCTAAATCTAAAATGAAGGACATGTCCAATCTGTTGCTCAAGTTACTGGGAAAATGATTGGATCATTCTACCGCTCCCCAAAAGTATAGGACTCCTGATCTAATCTTCACACACACATATATATATATATATATATATATATATATATATATATATATATATATATATCAAGGACGAAACGTATACGTACATAGATAATAAACAATAACAAATATTTAGTATTATTATATATATATATATATATATATATATATATATGATCAAAAGTGATTTTTTTCCACCTTATTTCGAAATATTTGATTTATTGTATTAAAAATAAAAATATTGGCATCCTTATCGATTTCCTAAACAAAATTGTATATCATCATCATCATCAACATCAACCGGTTTATTTGTTGAATCAGGCCGCAATTAATCCTCTGATGAGGGTGGGGCCTGATTGTCTAGTCTCGAAATCCAAGTTTTCCTCTCCACTCCTGTCTTTGGCAAGGCTTGATGGAATCCATACCCATGGCCTTCCTATCACGTTTGACTACGTCCTCCCAAGTCAACTTGAGTCTGCCAGTGGTGATGTTCTCTGCTGGCACATTCAACTGTCGGACTTTAGCAATCCAGCCATCGCTACGCTCAATGTGACCCAACCAACGCAGTCTGTTCTTCCGCATGATGTCCGCAAGGCTTTTCAAGTCGACCTGTGAGAGCAGGGATTCAAAAGAAACGTACTGTTCAGGCCTCACCAAACAGATCCATCTGACCATTGCCCTGTCATTACGGCGCAACTTCCTTAGTATGCCAGCAGAGACAGCCCAAGTTTCTGAGCCATGAAGAGTATACACGCCCTCTCGTAGTTGTTGGCAGGTGTTTGTTTGTCAGGATTGGTAGCAGCTCTCTAAACTTTTTCCAGGCACACTTGCAACGTGTAGCTGCCGCGAGTTCACAGCCTCCACCTGATGACAGCACATCTCCAAGATAACAAAAGTCTGTCACTACTTCCAGCTTGTTGTTACCAGTATCCATCTTCGTCAGTGGTCTGCCATCTATTGGTCTTGCCGTGCTGGTGCAACGAAAGCACTTAAAGTGAGGATCTGCTTTGAGAGAGCCCTTTATGCCACTGCACCTTTTGTGGACCCAACCTGAACAGTGAGTGCAGATGATTGAGTTGCTGCCAGTTCGTTTCAGACATACAGCACACGGGTATTTTCCTGTTTTCTGTAGTAAGCTGAGGTTTGGACCTGCGATCATGACCTTAGTTTTACCCATGTTGACTCTGAGACCTTTCTCCTCCATGCTACTCTTCCATCTATCCAGACGTTCCTTGAGTGACTGAAGTGAAGTATCAATGATCGCTAGGTCATCGGCATATAGCAGCTCCCACGGGCAACCAGTATGGAATTCCAGTGATAGAGCCTCGAGTATAATGATAAATAGAAGGGGACTTAAGACAGATCCCTGATGGACGCCTACTCTAACCTCAAATTCGTCGCTGTAGCTGTTACCGACTCGTACCCGACTACGTACATTGGTGTACATAGACATTATCACCTGAACCAACCACTCAGTAAAACCCAGCTTTCGCAGGGCCCACCAGATTACCCTTCTGGGGACACGGTCAAAAGCTTTCTCCAAATCTACAAATGCCATGTACAGTGGTTTATTTGCTGCTAGATGTTTCTCCATGACTTGGCGTATGATGAAAATTGCATCTGTAGTGCTCCTACCGGGCATGAAGCCAAATTGCATATCAGCAATCTGTATTTGTTGTCTGATCAGCTGTTCAACAATTCTTTCCAGGACTTTCATGACCTGATCAATGAGCTTGAGTCCACGATAGTTACCTCTGTTTAATGCATCGCCTTTACCTTTGTACAGACTTACTATAATGCTGTCTTCCCATTCCTTAGGTATGCATCCATCTCTGATGATGGCTTCAATCAGTTCATGCACCAAACTGGCCCCTAGTTCACCGGTTGGTTTGAGCATCTCAGCAACTATACCAGATGGCCCAGCTGCTTTATCAGCTCCCATTTTACGGATTGCTTCAGTGATCATCTCCTGGGTAATGAGGGTACAAGGACCTTCTATAGGAGGTTCATAAGTCAGCTCATCGGGGTTCCATGGAAATTCAACGTTCAGCAAGCATTCATAGTGCTGTTTCCATTACTGTTTTTTCGCTTCATCATCCAATGAGAGTTCACCAGAGTCGTTCCTTATAGGTTTTTCACCCAAGACATCTTGTCACGGCGCATCTGTTTTGCGAGCTTGTAAATGTCACTTGACTTGGGATTTATTTTGAGAAAAATCTCTTTATCGGCCTCTGACTTAGCGTGGTGTACAGCAGCTTTAACAGTAGCTTGGCTCCATTGTATGCTTCCCTACTACCTCCTGTTTTCCATGCTCTGTAGCATCGCCTTTTCTCTAACAGCTTGATCAACAATCTCATTCCACCACCAGGTTTGTTTCCTCCAATTGTTCTTGGATGACACTCCACACACCTCCGTCGCTGCATCATTCAACAAATCCTTGAGCCTCTTCCAGTGCTCTTCAACACTCACTGCCCGTGTATCCCGATGTGAAGAAACAAATCTCTCAGCAAATTTATCCTGAATGATTGAATCCTTCAGCTTCCACAGTTTTATGCGTGGTGTAAACTTGTGTTTGCATTTGCGGGAAGCTTCTGTCTTGAGATCACATAATAGTAGATTGTGTTGAGATACACATTCTTCACCCAGGCTGACTCTGACATTTGTGACATGTCTCCTGAAGCTGCGCCGGAATAGTATGTAGTCTATCTGGGTCATGATTCCTCCAGATTGGTATGTAACTAGGTGTTTAGGCCTCTTTTCGAACACCGAGTTGCCAATCACTAGATTATTAGCAACAGCAAACTCGAGTAGTCTTTCTCCTCCAGCATTCCTCATACCAATAGCATGTCCACCATGTACTTCTTCATAACCGCAAGGAGTGGAACCAATATGTCCATTCCAGTCACCACACACAAACAGTTCCTCAGTACTAGGTACAGTCGCCACTGGCTCTGCAGCTGCTCGTAGAAGTTGTCCTTTGCTTCCTTGCTGAGTCCAACTTGTAGAGCGTAGATGCAAACAATGGCAAACACTAACTTTCCAACAACAAGACGAACAAATATTATCCTGTCGGATATTCGCTTCACCTCAAAAACTTTCTCCCACCACTTCTCCGCCACCAATATTCCCACTCCACCTGTCCCTTTATCATTCCCAGACCAGTAGAACTTGCAGTTGGTATCCCTCCAGACTATTTTTCTCACGCCTTCATTTCTCCATCTCGTCTCTTGTAAACAACACAAGTCAATCTTCTTTCTGGATATTGTCTCCACCACCTCATTTGCCTTTCCTCGCATGGTTCCAACATTCAGAGATCCAATGTGAAAAAGTTCTGGATGTTCGTATGATTTGCCATAGCCAGGCCCTGAAGATCCACGCATCCTGGGATCTACGAAGCCCAAGACACTACCAGCAGCATTAGTGCTACTGGCACTGCCTTTCTTTTTTCCTGCTGTATTTCAACTAGACACTGTATTTAAGGCAATTTTACGGCTGGATGTCTATCCTTTACCAACTTGAACACTTTTGGCAGTCCAAGGCCTCCACCGTTCCCATCTAACTACGACTGATGTCGTTTCCACTTAAGAATGTACAACTGTCATACATTACCTGTGAGTTGCTTATCAAGATGTTGTTGGTGAAGTATAAGACAAAAATTCCACATGTATGAACAAAATAGTGACACATTTAATTTCGATTTTGTTTTAAAATCTTCGACGCAACCGTTTAAATTGAAATTATCCGATGTTATTGAAAATATTTCCTTCTTAGTTTTGATTTTGTTTTCAAATCTTCGACGCGACCGTTTGAATTGAAATTTTTCTGATGTTATTAGAAATATTTCCTTAGTTTCGGTTTCGTTTACAAATCTTCGACGCGACCGTTTTAATTGAAATTTTTCTGATGTTATTGAAAATATTTCTTTAGTTTCGATTTCGTTTACAAATCTTCGACGCGACCGTTTTAATAGAAATTTTTCTGATGTTATTGAAAATATTTCATTCTTAGTTTCGGTTTCGTTTACAAATCTTTGACCCGACCGTTTGAATTGAAATTTTTCCGATGTTATTGAAAATATTTCCTTCTTAGTTTCGGTTTCGTTTACAAATCTTTGACAGGACCGTTTGAATTGAAATTTCTCTGATGTTATTGAAAATATTTCCTTCTTAGTTTCGATTTCGTTTACAAATCTTTGACGCGACCGTTTGAATTGAAATATTTCTGATGTTATTGAAAATATTTCCTTCTTAGTTTCGGTTTCGTTTACAAATCTTCGACAGGACCGTTTTAATTGAAATTTCTCTGATGTTATTGAAAATATTTCCTTCTTAGTTTCGGTTTCGTTTACAAATCTTCGACAGGACCGTTTTAATTGAAATTTCTCTGATGTTATTGAAAATATTTCCTTCTTAGTTTCGGTTTCGTTTACAAATCTTCGACAGGACCGTTTTAATTGAAATTTCTCTGATGTTATTGAAAATATTTCCTTCTTAGTTTCGGTTTCGTTTACAAATCTTCGACAGGACCGTTTTAATTGAAATTTCTCTGATGTTATTGAAAATATTTCCTTCTTAGTTTCGGTTTCGTTTACAAATCTTCGACAGGACCGTTTTAATTGAAATTTCTCTGATGTTATTGAAAATATTTCCTTCTTAGTTTCGGTTTCGTTTACAAATCTTCGACAGGACCGTTTTAATTGAAATTTCTCTGATGTTATTGAATATATTTCCTTCTTAGTTTCGGTTTCGTTTCCAAATCTTCGACAGGACAGTTTAAATTGAAATTTCTCTGATGTTATTGAAAATATTTCCTTCTTAGTTTTGATTTCGTTTACAAATCTTTGACGCGACCGTTTTAATTGAAATTTTTCTGATGTTATTGAAAATATTTGTTTCTTAGTTTCGGTTTCGTTTACAAATCTTCGACGCGACCGTTTTAATTGAAATTTTTCTGATATTATTGAAAATATTTCCTTCTTAGTTTCGATTTCGTTTACAAAATGCGCCGCGACCGTTTTAATTGGATTTTTTCTGATGTTATTGAAAATATTTCCTTCTTAGTTTCGGTTTCGTATACAAATCTTCAAGGCGACCGTTTGAATTGAAATTTTTCTGATGTTATTGAAAATATTTCCTTCTTAGTTTCGGTTTCGTTTAGAAATCTTCGACGCGACCGTTTTAATTGATTTTGTTCTGATGTTATTGAAAATATTTCCTTCTTAGTTTCGGTTTCGTTTACAAATCTTCGACGCGACCGTTTTAATTGAAATTTTTCCTTAGTTATTGAAAATATTTCCTTCTTAGTTTCGGTTTCGTTTACAAATCTTCAACGCGACCGTTTTAATTGAAATATTTCTGATGTTATTGAAAATATTTCCTTAGTTTCGATTTCGTATACAAATCTTCAAGGCGACCGTTTGAATTGAAATTTTTATGATGTTATTGAAAATATTTCCTTCTTAGTTTCGGTTTCGTTTACAAATCTTCGACGCGACCGTTTTAATTGAAATATTTCTGATGTTATTGAAAATATTTCCTTAGTTTCGATTTCGTATACAAATCTTCAAGGCGACCGTTTGAATTGAAATATTTCTGATGTTATTGAAAATATTTCCTTCTTAGTTTCGGTTTCGTTTACAAATCTTCGACGCGACCGTTTTAATTGAAATATTTCTGATGTTATTGAAAATATTTCCTTCTTAGTTTCGGTTTCGTTTACAAATCTTCGACGCGACCGTTTTAATTGAAATTTTTCTGATGTTATTGAAAATATTTCCTTCTTAGTTTCGGTTTCGTTTACAAATCTTCGACGCGACCGTTTTAATTGAAATATTTCTGATGTTATTGAAAATATTTCCTTCTTAGTTTCGGTTTCGTTTACAAATCTTCGACGCGACCGTTTGAATTGAAATTTTTATGATGTTATTGAAAATATTTCCTTAGTTTCGGTTTCGTTTACAAATCTTCGACGCGACCGTTTTAATTGAAATATTTCTGATGTTATTGAAAATATTTCCTTCTTAGTTTCGGTTTCGTTTACAAATCTTCGACGCGACTGTTTGAATTGAAATTTTTCTGATGTTATTGAAAATATTTCCTTGTTAGTTTCGGTTTCGTTTACAAATCTTCGACGCGACCGTTTTAATTGAAATATTTCTGATGTTATTGAAAATATTTCCTTCTTAGTTTCGGTTTCGTTTACAAATCTTCGACGCGACCGTTTGAATTGAAATATTTCTGATGTTATTGAAAATATTTCCTTCTTAGTTTCGGTTTCGTTTACAAATCTTCGACGCGACCGTTTTAATTGAAATTTTTCTGATGTTATTGAAAATATTTCCTTCTTAGTTTCGGTTTCGTTTACAAATCTTCGACGCGACCGTTTTAATTGAAATATTTCTGATGTTATTGAAAATATTTCCTTAGTTTCGATTTCGTATACAAATCTTCAAGGCGACCGTTTGAATTGAAATTTTTCTGATGTTATTGAAAATATTTCCTTCTTAGTTTCGGTTTCGTTTACAAATCTTCGACGCGACCGTTTTAATTGAAATATTTCTGATGTTATTGAAAATATTTCCTTCTTAGTTTCGGTTTCGTTTACAAATCTTCGACGCGACCGTTTTAATTGAAATTTTTCTGATGTTATTGAAAATATTTCCTTCTTAGTTTCGGTTTCGTTTACAAATCTTCGACGCGACCGTTTTAATTGAAATTTTTCTGATGTTATTGAAAATATTTCTTTCTTAGTTTCGGTTTCGTTTACAAATCTTCGACGCGACCGTTTTAATTGAAATTTTTCTGATATTGAAAATATTTCCTTCTTAGTTTCGGTTTCGTTTACAAATCTTCGACGCGACCGTTTTAATTGAAATATTTCTGATGTTATTGAAAATATTTCCTTCTTAGTTTCGGTTTCGTTTACAAATCTTCGACGCGACCGTTTTAATTGAAATTTTTCTGATGTTATTGAAAATATTTCCTTCTTAGTTTCGGTTTCGTTTACAAATCTTCGACGCGACCGTTTTAATTGAAATTTTTCTGATGTTATTGAAAATATTTCCTTCTTAGTTTCGGTTTCGTTTACAAATCTTCGACGCGACCGTTTTAATTGAAATATTTCTGATGTTATTGAAAATATTTCCTTCTTAGTTTCGGTTTCGTTTACAAATCTTCGACGCGACCGTTTTAATTGAAATTTTTCTGATGTTATTGAAAATATTTCCTTCTTAGTTTCGGTTTCGTTTACAAATCTTCGACGCGACCGTTTTAATTGAAATATTTCTGATGTTATTGAAAATATTTCCTTCTTAGTTTAGGTTTCGTTTACAAATCTTCGACGCGACCGTTTTAATTGAAATTTTTCTGATGTTATTGAAAATATTTCCTTCTTAGTTTCGGTTTCGTTTACAAATCTTCGACGCGACCGTTTTAATTGAAATATTTCTGATGTTATTGAAAATATTTCCTTCTTAGTTTCGATTTCGTTTACAAATCTTCGACGCGACCGTTTGAATTGAAATATTTCTGATGTTATTGAAAATATTTCCTTCTTAGTTTCGGTTTCGTTTACAAATCTTCGACGCGACCGTTTTAATTGAAATATTTCTGATGTTATTGAAAATATTTCCTTAGTTTCGATTTCGTATACAAATCTTCAAGGCGACCGTTTGAATTGAAATTTTTATGATGTTATTGAAAATATTTCCTTGTTAGTTTCGGTTTCGTTTACAAATCTTCGACGCGACCGTTTTAATTGAAATATTTCTGATGTTATTGAAAATATTTTCTTGTTAGTTTCGGTTTCGTTTACAAATCTTCGACGCGACCGTTTTAATTGAAATATTTCTGATGTTATTGAAAATATTTCCTTGTTAGTTTCGGTTTCGTTTACAAATCTTCGACGCGACCGTTTTAATTGAAATATTTATGATGTTATTGAAAATATTTCCTTGTTAGTTTCGGTTTCGTTTACAAATCTTCGACGCGACCGTTTTAATTGAAATATTTATGATGTTATTGAAAATATTTTCTTGTTAGTTTCGGTTTCGTTTACAAATCTTCGACGCGACCGTTTTAATTGAAATATTTCTGATGTTATTGAAAATATTTCCTTGTTAGTTTCGGTTTCGTTTACAAATCTTCGACGCGACCGTTTTAATTGAAATATTTATGATGTTATTGAAAATATTTCCTTAGTTTCGATTTCGTATACAAATCTTCAAGGCGACCGTTTGAATTGAAATTTTTATGATGTTATTGAAAATATTTCCTTAGTTTCGATTTCGTATACAAATCTTCAAGGCGACCGTTTGAATTGAAATTTTTCTGATGTTATTGAAAATATTTCCTTCTTAGTTTCGGTTTCGTTTACAAATCTTCAACGCGACCGTTTTAATTGAAATATTTCTGATGTTATTGAAAATATTTCCTTAGTTTCGATTTCGTATACAAATCTTCAAGGCGACCGTTTGAATAGAAATTTTTATGATGTTATTGAAAATATTTCCTTGTTAGTTTCGGTTTCGTTTACAAATCTTTGACGCGACCGTTTTAATTGAAATATTTCTGATGTTATTGAAAATATTTCCTTAGTTTCGATTTCGTTTATAAATCTTCAAGGCGACCGTTTTAATTGAAATTTTTCTGATGTTATTGAAAATATTTCCTTGTTAGTTTCGGTTTCGTTTACAAATCTTCGACGCGACCGTTTTAATTGGATTTTTTCTGATGTTATTGAAAATATTTCCTTCTTAGTTTCGATTTTGTTTACAAATCTTCGACGCGACCGTTTGAATTGAAATTTTTCTGATGTTATTGAAAATATTTCGTTCTTAGTTTCGGTTTCGTTTAGAAATCTTCGACGCGACCGTTTGAATTGAAATTTTTCTGATGTTATTGAAAATATTTCGTTCTTAGTTTTGATTTTGTTTACAAATCTTCGACTCGACCGTTTGAATTGAAATTTTTCTGATGTTATTGAAAATATTTCGTTCTTAGTTTTGATTTTGTTTACAAATCTTTGACGCGACCGTTTGAATTGAAATTTTTCTGATGTTATTGAAAATATTTCGTACTTAGTTTTGATTTTGTTTACAAATCTTCGACTCGACCGTTTGAATTGAAATTTTTCTGATGTTATTGAAAATATTTCGTTCTTAGTTTTGATTTTGTTTACAAATCTTTGACGCGACCGTTTGAATTGAAATTTTTCTGATGTTATTGAAAATATTTCGTACTTAGTTTTGATTTTGTTTACAAATCTTCGACGCGACCGTTTGAATTGAAATTTTTCTGATGTTATTGAAAATATTTCGTTCTTAGTTTTGATTTTGTTTACAAATCTTTGACGCGACCGTTTGAATTGAAATTTTTCTGATGTTATTGAAAATATTTCGTACTTAGTTTTGATTTTGTTTACAAATCTTCGACTCGACCGTTTGAATTGAAATTTTTCTGATGTTATTGAAAATATTTCGTTCTTAGTTTTGATTTTGTTTACAAATCTTTGACGCGACCGTTTGAATTGAAATTTTTCTGATGTTATTGAAAATATTTCGTACTTAGTTTTGATTTTGTTTACAAATCTTCGACGCGACCGTTTGAATTGAAATTTTTCTGATGTTATTGAAAATATTTCGTTCTTAGTTTTGATTTTGTTTACAAATCTTCGACTCGACCGTTTTAATTGAAATTTTTCTGATGTTATTGAAAATATTTCGTTCTTAGTTTTGATTTTGTTTACAAATCTTCGACTCGACCGTTTTAATTGAAATTTTTCTGATGTTATTGAAAATATTTCGTTCTTAGTTTTGATTTTGTTTACAAATCTTCGACTCGACCGTTTGAATTGAAATTTTTCTGATGTTATTGAAAATATTTCGTTCTTAGTTTTGATTTTGTTTACAAATCTTTGACGCGACCGTTTGAATTGAAATTTTTCTGATGTTATTGAAAATATTTCGTTCTTAGTTTTGATTTTGTTTACAAATCTTTGACGCGACCGTTTGAATTGAAATTTTTCTGATGTTATTGAAAATATTTCCTTCTTAGTTTTGATTTTGTTTACAAATCTTCGACTCGACCGTTTTAATTGAAATTTTTCTGATGTTATTGAAAATATTTCGTACTTAGTTTTGATTTTGTTTACAAATCTTTGACGCGACCGTTTGAATTTAAATTTTTCTGATGTTATTGAAAATATTTCGTTCTTAGTTTTGATTTTCTTTACAAATCTTCGACTCGACCGTTTGAATTTTAAATTTTTCTGATGTTATTGAAAATATTTCGTTCTTAGTTTTGATTTTGTTTACAAATCTTTGACGCGACCGTTTGAATTTAAATTTTTCTGATGTTATTGAAAATATTTCGTTCTTAGTTTTGATTTTCTTTACAAATCTTCGACTCGACCGTTTGAATTTTAAATTTTTCTGATGTTATTGAAAATATTTCGTTCTTAGTTTTGATTTTGTTTACAAATCTTCGACGCGACCGTTTGAATTTAAATTTTTCTGATGTTATTGAAAATATTTCGTACTTAGTTTTGATTTTGTTTACAAATCTTTGACGCGACCGTTTGAATTGAAATTTTTCTGATGTTATTGAAAATATTTCGTACTTAGTTTTGATTTTGTTTACAAATCTTTGACGCGACCGTTTTAATTGAAATTTTTCTGATGTTATTGAAAATATTTCGTACTTAGTTTTGATTTTGTTTACAAATCTTTGACGCGACCGTTTGAATTTAAATTTTTCTGATGTTATTGAAAATATTTCGTACTTAGTTTTGATTTTGTTTACAAATCTTTGACGCGACCGTTTTAATTGAAATTTTTCTGATGTTATTGAAAATATTTCGTACTTAGTTTTGATTTTGTTTACAAATCTTTGACGCGACCGTTTGAATTGAAATTTTTCTGATGTTATTGAAAATATTTCGTACTTAGTTTTGATTTTGTTTACAAATCTTTGACGCGACCGTTTTAATTGAAATTTTTCTGATGTTATTGAAAATATTTCGTACTTAGTTTTGATTTTGTTTACAAATCTTCGACGCGACCGTTTGAATTTAAATTTTTCTGATGTTATTGAAAATATTTCGTACTTAGTTTTGATTTTGTTTACAAATCTTTGACGCGACCGTTTGAATTTAAATTTTTCTGATGTTATTGAAAATATTTCGTACTTAGTTTTGATTTTGTTTACAAATCTTCGACTCGACCGTTTGAATTGAAATTTTTCTGATGTTATTGAAAATATTTCGTTCTTAGTTTTGATTTTGTTTACAAATCTTTGACGCGACCGTTTGAATTGAAATTTTTCTGATATTATTGAAAATATTTCGTTCTTAGTTTTGATTTTGTTTACAAATCTTTGACGCGACCGTTTGAATTGAAATTTTTCTGATGTTATTGAAAATATTTCGTACTTAGTTTTGATTTTGTTTACAAATCTTCGACTCGACCGTTTGAATTGAAATTTTTCTGATGTTATTGAAAATATTTCGTTCTTAGTTTTGATTTTGTTTACAAATCTTTGACGCGACCGTTTGAATTGAAATTTTTCTGATGTTATTGAAAATATTTCGTACTTAGTTTTGATTTTGTTTACAAATCTTCGACGCGACCGTTTGAATTGAAATTTTTCTGATGTTATTGAAAATATTTCGTTCTTAGTTTTGATTTTGTTTACAAATCTTCGACTCGACCGTTTGAATTGAAATTTTTCTGATGTTATTGAAAATATTTCGTTCTTAGTTTTGATTTTGTTTACAAATCTTCGACTCGACCGTTTTAATTGAAATTTTTCTGATGTTATTGAAAATATTTCGTTCTTAGTTTTGATTTTGTTTACAAATCTTCGACTCGACCGTTTGAATTGAAATTTTTCTGATGTTATTGAAAATATTTCGTTCTTAGTTTTGATTTTGTTTACAAATCTTTGACGCGACCGTTTGAATTGAAATTTTTCTGATGTTATTGAAAATATTTCGTTCTTAGTTTTGATTTTGTTTACAAATCTTCGACTCGACCGTTTGAATTGAAATTTTTCTGATGTTATTGAAAATATTTCGTTCTTAGTTTTGATTTTGTTTACAAATCTTCGACGCGACCGTTTGAATTTAAATTTTTCTGATGTTATTGAAAATATTTCGTTCTTAGTTTTGATTTTGTTTACAAAACTTTGACGCGACCGTTTGAATTGAAATTTTTCTGATATTGAAAATATTCCCTTCTTAGTTTCGATTTTGTTTACAAAACTTTGACGCGACCGTTTGAATTGAAATTTTTCTGATGTTATTGAAAATATTTCGTTCTTAGTTTTGATTATAACAAAACTTTGACGCGACCCACTGGCGTAGCTAGGGGGGGGGCGAGGGGGGCGGACAGCCCCGGGCGGCACACCTGAGGGGGCGGCATTTTGAGAGGGTAAAAATAGAAAGTAGAGAAAAAAATTAAAAAAAACAAAAGTTAACAAAAATATGAAATTTTATACTATAATTTTATATAATAATAAATTTAAATGAGAACATTTGAAAACCTGAAAATGTTATGAAATGATAAAATCATTTTTATTTACTTTTTTGTCGTTGTTGTTAAAGTCCGAATTTTCGCCAAATAACATGGATGTATCAAGGAGAGAATAGTCCGATGTAGTTTTCTTTTCTTTGTCTTCATAATGTTATTATTAAGAGGGCGAGCCCTCCGAAGAGAAAAAACGTCTTGTATCGGTGCTTTTTTAAATCCGTGTGTGTAATCGCTCGGTTTTCAGAAATTTGTTGTTGTTAATAACGTTTCAACTCTTTTAAAAATAGTTTTAATATATTTTAAACAAATGTATTTATGAATGGCAAATAAGGCTATAAATTTATTTTTTGTGAGAGAACTGTCGCAAGGCATCAAGTCGGTTGAAAATTTACAAACAGATTTTTCGCGCCTTTTTTTCGGCAAAGTTATCAATGACTCTATCAAAATTCACTTCCTCGACAAGTTCCCTCTCTATTGAGAGGATTGCCAAGTCTGTAAGTCTTGTCTGGCTCATTGCTGATCTAAGGTAGTTTTTTATGAGCTTCAGTTTTGAGAAAGAGCGCTCACAGCTAGCAACGCTAATAGCTCTGGTGAGGAAAATTCTCAGCAAGATCACAATATTAGGGACGGAATCCCCAAGTTGGTATCTTTGTATAAAGTTCAAAAGTTCAAGAGGTCCATCGATTTTGTCTTTTTCTGAAGCTTTTACAACATACTGTAACCTCTTTTCAGCAAAGAATTTCTCTTTTTCTATATCTTCGTCAAATCCACCAAGCTGACAATCATAATTATCATCAAGCAGATTTGACGGTATAAGAAAAGCGTATTTATTTGCAAGATTGTGAACTTGTTGAAATCTGCAAGATATTTCTTCAGTCAATCTGTCTATGACAGACAGCATTTCCCGTCTCAACTCAGTATCAAAACTCAGCGCTGCATCAGTCAATCCTTCACCATCCATTCGTTTCTTTTTGCGAATACGACGCTCCATGCTTATCCCCATTTCAGAGCAGAGTGTTTTTGTCTCGTCTATTGCAGTGTCCACTATCTTTTCTCTATTCTGAAGAAGGAAATCTTTCAACGCCGTCAGCCTGACAGAACTTTGTTGCAGATCCAGCCCTTTTTTTTTAAGATATTTCTGGGCATCATTGATTTCTGGGAGAATAGTTTTCCAAAGGTTCAGAAATAAAAGAAACGGAAACGATAGTACCGAGTTGAGAATTAAAGATGCATCTGATCTTGTGGTTACATTTTCTCCTTCTTTTCATACTTAAAGGGGAACTTTCATATAAATTTTTATCGAATAGGTGCGAAAAGAAAGTTGGATATTTGGGTGTATATACACCGACATCAAAGAGGAAATAACATTAGATGCGAAAGTTTGAATTCATTAATTTTATTACTGTCCAAACGTTTGTTTTTGTAGCATACTTTTTATAACTCCTTGTAAACTTTACAATTGCTAGCTGGGGGATCGGACAAAATTACCCCGGGCAACCCCCACCATCTACTTAAAACAAAAGGAAAACAGATAAAATCTCAAATGAATAAAAAATATTAAAAATCAGTTTTCATATTTTAATTTTAATTTAATTGAATTTAGGAAAATTAGATACCGTAGAACTAATTTTCGCAAGGTATGAAAATTAAGAATAATGTTAACTTAATAATAATGGACCAGTTTTCCTACCTAGCAAAAAATTTTCCATGGACGAATTATCCATGGGCGAATTATCCATGGACGAATTTTCCGGGCACCCAAATGCCGGGGGGGGGGGGGCGGCAAATTTTACTACCGCCCCGGGCGGCAAAAGGTCTAGCTACGCCACTGACGCGACCGTTTTAATTGAAATTTTTCTGATATTATTGAAAATATTTCCTTCTTGATTTTGATTTTGTTTACAAAACTTTGACGCGACCGTTTGAATTAAAATTTTCTGCTGTTATTGAAAATATTTCGTTCTTAGTTTTGATTTTGTTTACAAAACTTTGACGCGACCGTTTGAATTAAAATTTTCTGCTGTTATTGAAAATATTTCCTTCTTAGTTTTGATTATAACAAAACTTAGACGCGACCGTTTTAATTGAAATTTATCTGATGTTATTGAAAATATTTCCTTTTTAGGTTTGATTTTGTTTACAAAACTTTGACGCGACCGTTTGAATTGAAATTTTTCTGATATTATTGAAAATATTTCCTTCTTGATTTTGATTTTGTTTACAAAACTTTGACGCGACCGTTTGAATTAAAATTTTCTGCTGTTATTGAAAATATTTCCTTCTTAGTTTTGATTATAACAAAACTTAGACGCGACCGTTTTAATTGAAATTTATCTGATGTTATTGAAAATATTTCCTTTTTAGGTTTGATTTTGTTTACAAAACTTTGACGCGACCGTTTGAATTGAAATTTTTCTGATATTATTGAAAATATTTCCTTCTTGATTTTGATTTTGTTTACAAAACTTTGACGCGACCGTTTGAATTAAAATTTTCTGCTGTTATTGAAAATATTTCGTTCTTAGTTTTGATTTTGTTTACAAAACTTTGACGCGACCGTTTGAATTAAAATTTTCTGCTGTTATTGAAAATATTTCCTTCTTAGTTTTGATTATAACAAAACTTAGACGCGACCGTTTTAATTGAAATTTATCTGATGTTATTGAAAATATTTCCTTTTTAGGTTTGATTTTGTTTACAAAACTTTGACGCGACCGTTTGAATTGAAATTTTTCTGATATTATTGAAAATATTTCCTTCTTGATTTTGATTTTGTTTACAAAACTTTGACGCGACCGTTTGAATTAAAATTTTCTGCTGTTATTGAAAATATTTCGTTCTTAGTTTTGATTTTGTTTACAAAACTTTGACGCGACCGTTTGAATTAAAATTTTCTGCTGTTATTGAAAATATTTCCTTCTTAGTTTTGATTATAACAAAACTTAGACGCGACCGTTTTAATTGAAATTTATCTGATGTTATTGAAAATATTTCGTACTTAGGTTTGATTTTGTTTACAAAACTTTGACGCGACCGTTTGAATTGAAATTTTTCTGATATTATTGAAAATATTTCCTTCTTGATTTTGATTTTGTTTACAAAACTTTGACGCGACCGTTTGAATTGAAATTTTTCTTATGTTATTGAAAATATTTCCTTCTTAGTTTTGATTTTGTTTACAAAACTTTGACGCGACCGTTTGAATTAAAATTTTCTGCTGTTATTGAAAATATTTCGTTCTTAGTTTTGATTTTGTTTACAAAACTTTGACGCGACCGTTTGAATTGAAATTTTTCTGATATTGAAAATATTCCCTTCTTAGTTTCGATTTTGTTTACAAAACTTTGACGCGACCGTTTGAATTGAAATTTTTTGATGTTATATATATATATATATATATATATATATATATATAAAGTACAATGCTTAGACTTTTGTAGTATTCCAAAAAGACCAAGATAAAACGACACCCAAAAGATGGGATAAGGGTGAAGTCAACCACAGTTCATACTCAGAAATATTGCAGCTGTACTGTTAAGGTTTTGGGTTAAGCAGAGCTGTTATTATTTAGAAATAAACAAAACTCAGTACAATCATTTAGAGTCTATCAGTTCCAGAAAACCAACATCAACAAAAGTTCGTATGCAGAATCTTTTGATGATGGGTTTCTGGAACTGATATAATCTAAATGATTGTCATAAGTTTTGGTTATTTCTAAATGATATCTATATAATTTAGTAACGAGTCACCACTTATCAAGGCCAGAAGCCACTTGAGGATAAGGGTTAATGAGATGGATTGATTGCTTGTTGAATGATGATGAACATTATGAGAGGATTCAAAATGATGAATGGAATGAACGAAATATGATTACTGATGGGGTACGATTTATGGCAAGTATTTGTTGACATTGGACCCAAAGTTGACCATGTTGCAGGAAAGCAGCCCCAAGGCAATGTGTGTTTACAGATGGGAACTTCTTGGAAATAAACTCTGTCCTATGCTAGAAAGTGTTAGATAACATTCTAAGAGGGAGTGCTGTTGCCACATCTGGGGAGGTGCCGCTCAGAGCAATCTTTCCTGCCTCGACAGAGTACAAAATCAACTTTGCAATTTAGTGTGAGATGATCTCTTTTGTTCTCTACAGCCCCCCTTTCACACAAGAGTCTTTCTCTACTCTATTGTTATTTTCATGGAAAGTGCTCGACTGAGCTCCAATCTCTGGTTCCTCCTTATAAAACATTCACAGCAAGAACTCATCTTTTTACTACCACTGCAAAGAACTCCCCATTCTTCCTCCTTGTGCCCGACATAAAATAGAATGTTCATGAAGAGTTTCTTTCTAAGAACTTCCTATCTGTGAAACATGTTGCCACAAGATTGCTTCTCTGAGGGCTACAACATGGTCATCTTCAAATCTAATGACAGTAAACACTTGTCATAAAGTGTCCTTATAAGCAATCTAATTTTATTCCCTTCATCATTTTCAATCCTCTCATAATATTCATTGTCAATCTATCCATCTTGTTAAACATCATCCTTGAGTGGTATTAAGTGATGACTCCTTAGTAAAAGTTAAAAAAAAAAATCTGCATTTTTGTGGTGATAGGACATGTTCTTTTTAGGAACATTTTCATATTAAAATTGAATAACTTTCTCTTTTTTTTCTTTCTTTTTTTTTTTGGAGGGGGGGGGCGTATATATTTTCATGAAATATACAAAATAAGGTTTATATAAAAGGATTTTTGGAAACATATTTCTAATTTTATCTTTTAACCTTTTTTTTTATTGTCTACTAAAACTCTGATATCTTGTTTACTTGTCACCATGCACACTTCATCTGTACATGAATGTTTTTAAATAGTGCGAGGATGAGCAAGTAACATAATTAATGGGTGACTGATAAGAGGAGTGGTGAGAGGAATGGAATGATATATATAAAGAGAGGGGGAGAAAGAAGGTCTATTATGACATCACAATGTATTTTGATTTTGTAATCCTTGTAAAAACATATTTATCAACCACTGCCGAAGTTAAGAAATTAGATATTTAATAATATATATAACAAATACTGACCCAATGGGTCATGAGTGGTCATGTAACTAAGGAAACTCTTATCCTATATTGTAATCAGATTTTGCAGAACTAAATAAAATTTTTCATAAAATCCTATTAATCTTAGCACGTAGCTTTTTTTTAAAAAACTTTTATTCGCCTCCAAATACGGCATATTGCTACTGACGTGCAAGGGGCTACTGTAGTAGGGGTCAGATTTATAGGAGAGCAACCTGAGTGAGGAGTTGGGTAGCAAGATGTTTGTTCGTATTATATTTAACTCTTTGTATGTTGGTACTGTTTGGGAAACGAGGAGCAGGAAGAGAACTCCAAAGGCAAGTAGTCCGAGGAAAAGAGCTATCAGAGTGGAAAATCTTCAGTCATCTACGAATCGCTACAATAAAAAGGTGGGATTTAGCAGTAAGTCAGGTTGGTTGGGAATATTTTTGTTTAGAGGTTACTAGAACACATTCTATATTCTTTCCTTCAATAACTACAAAAAACCTCTCCAACTACCGATTGTCATGGCAAATAACACCCTACCTGAGAGTTCAACATTCAAACTCCTCGGCCTAACCTTTACAGGTAACTTGAATTGGAACAAATACATTGAAGACATTGCCAAGGCTGCAGCAAAGGTGGGCTCCCTCTACCGTGCTAGTAAACTCCTCACACCTGACATTATCCTGTATCTTTACAAAGCCACCATCCGCCCATGCATAGAGTATTGTTGCCACATCTGGAATGGTGTATCATCCACTCGTCTCTCCCTCTTAGAAAAGGTCCCAAAAAGAAGCGCCAACTTAATAGGTCCCTCACTGTCAACCAAGCTCCAGTCCCTGTCCCATCGCAGCAATGTAGCATTTTTGTGCTTGTTTTACAAATACTTCAATGGATTGTGCTCTGATGAACTGGCTACTCTGGTGCCCCCTCGACGTAAATTCACTAGACCAACTTGACAATCAGCTAAATCCCATCCATTCACTGTGGAGGCCCCCAGATGCCGGAGAGCCTTCTACTCAAATAGCTTCTTTCCTCGTACTGCTGGACTCTGGAACTCCCTCCCTGCTCCCCTGACAGTACCGACATGCAGAGGTTTAAAACGCTACACTGCTCCCAACTTGGGGTGACACCCAAAACCTACACCCTAATTCTCAGTAACCCTTTACGTCTACAGTGGCGGCCTGCCTTGTTTGGGGTGAAATATGTTAAAAAAGAAAGAAAAAAAAAGTACTTATAAAACAAGCACAGGGATGCAACTCTAGTGATGCGACAGGGGCTGTAGCTTGGCACACAGTGTGGGTAACCCATAGAGGTCAAAATGTAGTTTGACAAGTTTGTCTTCTATTGTATGAAATTCATGAACATTTCTGAAGAGTTAAACAAGAGTTTCCATATTTTCCAAAATTTAAAGCTATGAAAAACTTGCGGATAAACGTTTACAGGACATTTTGTGGTGTCCCTGATTTGAACTCCTCGTGGCCTCCATAATTCGCTATTCTGAATAAAATATTGATACACTACTTTACCGTTTGGAAATACCGGCCCATTTGGCGTAATGGTTAAAGCGTTCACTAATGCTCCAGGAGACCGGGATTCAATCCTCGGTTGAGTCATACCAAAGACTTTAAAAAAAAAAAAAAAAAAAAAAAAAAAAGATGGTGCCGCCTTGCTAAACACTCAACATTATAAAGTAAGGATCAAGGGTAAGTGGAATAATCCAGAGAAAAGAGTGGCACCCTCCCCTACATCTTGGTATAGTAGCCAATGGAAAAGGAGCCTTTATGGTACATAGCTTATTGCATCCGTACTCATGCCAGAAATCTGTTTTGAATCCATGAGTACATTTACTTTCAAAGGCCCCCGACCCCAACATAGCTCATTACACTTCATACCTAAAACGTTTACTATTTTTGTTCCAAATTTCATGAAAATCTGACCAGTAGTTTTTCTTCCTATAGATGTAAAGACTGACATACAAATGTTCATCTTTGATATATACTAGACCTCCAGAGGTCAAGACGGTTCTTCTAGATTAAAAAAAAATGTGGTTGACCATAGTCAAGGGCGACCTGAAGGCTCCCTTTTCATTAGCTACTATCCCGAGGTGTAGGAAAGGGTGCCACTCGTTTCCCAGGATTACTCCACTTACCCTTGGTCCTCACCTTATAATGCTTAGTGTTTAGCAAGGGAGCATCATGTCTCATTTTTTAAGTCTTCAAACTTCATAAAAACTCCCACATCCCTCTCTAATTTGATGGATGACATCATCCACTGTGCACGGTTATCCTCCATCTCTGTTTTAATGCATGACGTCATCAACTGTATAGAAATAAGCAAAATCCAGTTTTAGCAGTATGTGTGAGTATGTTTGTGTGTGTGATATATATATATATATATATATATATAATCACACACACACACACACACATATAAATCTAAAACTGGAACATTAATCACAAACACTGAACTTATCAAATGATTATTTTATAAATACATTGTATAACACAAAATGATCTATAGAAATGATGTGGCATAAAATAAAAATCTCTGTCCCAACCTTGGTGAGTAAGCAAGTATTATTTACTCCTCTCCAGGAGTTAGGCACAAGGCCAGTTTTATCCTACTCCCACAAGTAAGATGTGACCCAAGGTCGGGTCGGAAAGTGGGGGTTGAAAAGCCAGCGCCCGAGAGGTGAGCACTCTGACCATCAAAAATTGCCTGGGCAGCCCCGTCAGCATTCCCCGGTAGGGGCGCCTCAAGCAGTAAGCAATTAACTTACTCCTCCCCCAAAGAGGGGAGGCAAAGCCTGGGAGGGTGGACCTCCTAGAACTGCACAGGACCATCCCATAGACCGGCGTAAATCAAGCCCCGAAGGCCAAGACAATACCGGTCTATAGGGTGCAGTATCCATCGGAACAGATACTACACTTTGATCTTAGCCAAAAGGCCAAGGCATACCTCACCCTACATTGTTTATTGGTTCCAGGAGACATGACTTAAGTCGAATTTACTTGTCGCTAGGTTAAGTTAAAATTACTTGTTGTTAAACCCATAATAACCATTCCCAATTCACTACTTTATTTGTGAACGCATTTTCAATAATACATGTTCAATAATGTGTTTAGTATGTGTTCAATAATAGCTTATTTTAAGCTTACAAACAAAATCTTTATTTTTCATACAATACAGTACAATGATAAGAAAAAAAGTCATCGAAATTTAAGAATATAATTTGGGAGTTGTATACAATGCACACTTTATTTATGAATAGTTTGCAAGAAGACCTGATAAAATTTGAATATCATTTTATATGCTTTCATTATTAATTGTACAGTTGAATATAATTTTATGTACTTTTAAAAGGTCTCTAGTGATTTTAAGATTCCACTACTTAACTTTAAACGATTTTAGCTGAGGTATGTCTTAACTTTGTTAGAAAAAATGGCGCAAGGAGCTTTTTCATGCATTGCTTAAATAACCCATTACACTTTTTTTCTCAGGGCCTAATTGAATCCTGCAATGGTAACAGTTTGGAGGAAGATACGAACATCAGGGTGGCTTGTCTTTATGACAATGAAGAGGTTAGTATACATCTAAAAATAGCTTATATATACTTATATTTATATAGTTACTAGCTGACTTTGCCAGCTCGCTTTGCAAAATTTGCTATGTAAAATACTTGAAACAAAAATTTTAAATAATAAACATTTCATTCATAACTCGTAAACACAAAACAAAAACTTTCACATGTATTCATATAAACAGTAACATTTTGGTAATTTCAATACAAATTTATTTATCTTTTAAAAATCACCGTGAATAAAGGGGAAAAAAGAAAAGAATCAATTTGCTTGAGAGATGGTGTGGAGGCGATTTTGTTTTTTAACAAAGAAATAGATCACAACTTGTTGAAAATCACGTCAGTAAAATGGAGGAGAGGAAAAGTTGAACAAATGTTAAACTTTTGTCCATAAAATAGACCAATATGTTTGAACAGAATTATTTGTTATATTACAATTAAAACAATCATTGAATTAAAAAAACAATAACAAATAATAAATTAATTAATTAAATATATTCTTTTCAAGACTAATATGCAAATTAGTTAATTTTGCGACTGACATCGCATAGACATGAGCTGTATATATAAAAGAAAAGGTGCTTCTCTTGTGTAAAAATGATTTAACTTGGAATAATGTTTTGCCTTTATCGATCGTGTAAGAAATGGCACAACTTTTGTATTTATTCATTTATGGCACGGTGGCTAAGTGATTAACGACGTGGACTAAGAACCTAGGTGTGCCGGGTTCGAATCCAGTTCGTTCCACAGAAACACTTTCATCAAAACCCACACCTGACCTATTGTCAGGAGGTAAATAAAATAACTTACATTTATATAATGGTGCCATCAGATCAGGCCGTCTGAAGATGTCGGCTCCCTGACCCCAAATACACCAAACATTGATGTTTTATTGTTTTTCTTTTTGCAAAACTCAATCATGTTCTGCAAAATCTAAAAACACCCCCCCCCCCACCCCCCACCTTGCACCGTTTCACTCAACCAAACACCATGAATAAATACTTGAACATATAGAAAACTTGAAGCATAAAAACTTTCACCAAAATGACCGGAATTCACCAGAATCCGAATTGGTCATACAGGAGTGACTCATAAATACCTTCTAAAAGCAGAAATTGCACCTCCATGCAGAACATGTGATCATCAACTAACCATAAAACACATATTTATGGATTGCAAAAAATATGAAAATAACCGTAGGAAATACTTTAATGAACAAAACCTAAAAACATTATTTGAAAAAGTGACACCTTACAAAATATTGCATTTTCTAAAGAAAATAAACCTTTTGGAACTCATCTAAAAATTCAGTACAAAAAACAACGAAAATTGAAATTTAGGCCCTAAAACAGGGGCAATCTAACAGGATGCATCTAACCTCGAACAATTAAAAAATACCAAAGCTCTCAACTAATATGCCTATAAATGACTCACTGCCTTAAGACACAAATGAAAGATATTCCCTTACACACTCATCGCATAAAATGACCCTTACGGTTGATGTGCCATTAAGCAATATCTTACCTTACCTTACATTTATATCGCTTATATACTTATGATTAAAAATAGCTTATATACAGGGTGGGCCAAAATAAGGGTCCTATCTTTAAATTTGAATAACTTCCACAAAATAAAAGTTAAACTCACCAAACTTTATGTGTGTGTAGACTGACCCTTCCGAGATTTTTTGAAATAAACAAAACAAATTTTAGCCGAAAAACACTTCTTAAAACTTACAAAAACTAAAGTATTGTTTTTTACACTGTTTTGAGTTTTTTAAGCAAAAATAATGTTTTCTAAATGAGGGTACGTTCCTTAGGGCTAATACGGCTCATGCTTGCTTCGGAAGGGGTCCTTTACTTATTCTAAAAAAAAAAAAAAAAAAATCAATAAATAAAAAAGTTATGAATTTTTAAAAATAGGACCCTTATTTTTGCCCACCCTGTACTTATAGTTAAAAATAGCTTATATACTTATAGTTAAAAATAATCACATTTCAGATATTAACCTGAGATTTTGTATAAAGAATGTTTTCCAATTGCTATTTTGTTTCACTCTGAAGAAGGCCAGAGAGCAAAACGGGCAAAACGATGCAATAATAACAACTAAGATCAAAATACCAGTTCAAAACTAACATTGTTATCTTCGTGTTTATTAGAGATTTTATTTCATGTGTTTCAAAAAGATTTTTAAGCAAAGCAAAAAATAATGTATTGAATTAAAAGGAAAAAAAAAATGTTTTTTTTTATCTTATTTATGTTTGTGTTTTCCCATTATTTCAGGTCGGCTCTTCAAGCGCCCAAGGAGCCGGTTCTCTTCTGTCAGAATTAGTAATGAGGAGAATTTGCAAGGGAGATAATCTTGCATTTGAAGAGTCAATTCCAAAATCCTTCCACCTAAGTGCAGACCAAGCTCATGCAGTTCATCCAAATTTCTCGTAAATATTTTATTACATTTATTCAGTTTAGATAGGTGTGTATATATGTCAATAGGAAGACTCTGTGTTGCCCAGGATTGAATGACAAAGCTTATGCAAGGATGTGAGACCCCCGCTAATTCCACTTTTTCTGATTTACAAAAAAAACGGAATTCTGCTATAAATTATAGTATTCTGTTTTTTGTTTTTTTTAAATCAGAAAAAGTGAAATTCCGCTTTTTCTTTGAATCTAGAAAAAGCATTTTTTTTATTTTTAAGAGCAAAGTTATACATCCTATTTTTTTTCGTCATTTGGCTTATTTTATTTCTGTTTCTGTTTCTTCCTCTTTCAATCTCGGCTTAATTTGTTTTGTTTACCTCATACTTCAAAGCGATTCACAATATGGGTCAAAGGAGGTAAAAGACTTAATTTCATCAAAGAATTACCCCTCACCCCCATGCAAACATGGGGCCTCTCAGGTTGTGAAATTGGTGGAGGCCGCGGCCCCCCAGGTTGGGAAATTCATCTCGATTTTTATTTTTATTTATTTATTTTTTTTGTCATTGGTAGCACACATCCCTGTTTCTGTTGATTTGCACTCAGCCCGTAACACCATATCACCTTTTTATGTTTTTTACATTTTATAATCAATTTTTGGGGCGGGGTTGAAGGTTGTACTCGGCATTGATTTGGTGGGAGGGGATGTAAGTACAGTGACGTTTATTGAAATAAATTTTGGTAAATTTATATATCTCTCGAGACATACCCAGCATTTCTCAAGAATCACCTCTTAATCTGGACAAAATCGTGAGAGGGTATGTGATGATCCTGCCACCGCTAGACTAGTTTACTAGTCAGCCAACAGATGGCTCTGTGTGTAGCGAGCCATCAATTTATTTGTTTACTATTCAACATTGTTCTTAAAGCCTTTTCCAGAGAATTCTGTACAAGATACCGAATGAAGTTGTATGTAGACGACCTGGTAATCATAGCAGATAGAATGGACCAACTACTGGAGAAATTGAAGAAAGTGGTGAATCTCTCTAAGACAAAAGTGATGATCAAGCTACTGATCATCACTTTTGTCTTAAAGAGATTCGCTACTTTTCCAATTTCTTCAGTATATAAATTTTTACAACAGCTTCTGATCAGTATGCATGTGTTGTGCACAGGAAAGGAATACAATCCAATGCTATACAACACAATTTATGCACGTTATTGGTCCAAAAAAAGTGTAGTGGCCTGTCCTGAAAGCTGACCCCACCAGACCTCAACTGTAAGTTTAGAAGGTGTCTGGGGTAGGCAGACCCACTTGACTGCTGACCTTGCACTGAGGTGAAGTTGGACGACGACTCTATCGAAGTGGGGGACTCCTTTGGTTATCTTGGGGATACGTTGAGTACTGAATGTAGTTACAAGTTTTTCTCTACCATGAGGGTAAAATTGACATGAGATGAGTTGTGCAAAATGTTGCCAGTCCTGACATCACAAGCTATCCCTCTCACTACCAGGGGAAGAATATATAGAAGCTGTGTTGGGTGTGTGATGCTGTATGGAATTGAATACTCGGCCCCCACCCAATTCTCACTCTTCTGTCTTCAGTGTAATGACAGCAATGTCAGATCACACCTGGCATATCAGCTCTGATATTCTGTTGGTAACGCTGAATATACCAAACTTTGATGAGCTTCGGTGGTCAGTCAGCTACTTGTGTTTTGCCATGTTGAAAGGAGCTATTCTTGGATTAAAAAATGCAGAGATCTTGATGTGGAAAGCCAAAAGAAAGTAGGACACCCCAAGAAAACTTGGATACAAACCATCAACAAGGATCTAAGACGATGGAATTTTAACAGAATCAATCCTCAAGCCCACCAAATTTGGAGACTGGGATTGCAGGCTGCTAGAAATCGTCAGACGCCTGACCAAAAGAAATAAAACAATAAACAATAAAATGGATATGATGATGATGATGATGACACTGCAACTGCTTCTTTTATCTTAAAATTATATCTTATTTTGTTTGAATTTAACCCTGGTTATGGCATCACAAGTAAATTCAAGTGGCAGTTGTGGTGTTAAATGTAAACATTGGTCTATTTTACTCAAAGAAAAAGTTGAATATAATGTATAATTATTGGGTTATTGGTGTATTGATAAATTATTAAGTTGAAATCTGATGGTTTTGCAAAATGATTGATGAGCCAAGATTTGACACGGAGGTGATGAGCCAAGATTTGACACGGAGGTGATGAGCCAAGATTTGACACGGAGGTGATGAGCCAAGATTTGACACGGAGGTGATGAGCCAAGATTTGACATGATTCGTCAACGCATGATAGTTTAATTTTCTTAAATTCAAACTTGTTCGTTACTTTCACCAACCAACCTCACCACCGCCAAACAGACACACCATTGCGCATGTGAACGCATTCATATTGCAACAACATCAGCTTCAATGCAATGTGGTGTGACCAATAGATCAAAGAAAAAAACATGTAAATAAAGTTAGGAGGCAATTAATTTAGGCAATCATGCAGTATAGTTAACAGCTAATAAATCGAAAATAAACAATATACAACAAACAACTTCAACCAAACGCATTAAAATTTAATTTTCTACAGACCTATATAGTTTTAAAGTTCTGAAACTGTAAGTTTTGTTATTTCAAAGTTTGTTTTGTTACTTTTACTTAGCTGAACATGCACCCAAGTTGACGGGCGGGCGATTATTTTCTTTTTTTTTTTTCTTTGATTTTACA
The DNA here is from genome assembly GCA_963556195.1 of Sepiola atlantica. Taxonomy (NCBI): domain Eukaryota; kingdom Metazoa; phylum Mollusca; class Cephalopoda; order Sepiida; family Sepiolidae; genus Sepiola; species Sepiola atlantica. The sequence continues at coordinate 30,970,327 of OY744547.1, forward strand.
TCCTCGCTAATTTCAAGTTTAAAAAATAGTAAAAAAAGAAAAGCTTATGGTACCACTAACTCTAAGTCCGGGGGTGGATGCCTGTTTTTTTCTTCTTTTTTTACTCTTTAAATCCTGAAATTAGCGACCACCTAAAAAAATCGACCGCCATTTTGATTGACTTGTGTTCAACTAAGTAAAAGTAACGAAACAAATTTTGAAATAACAAAACCTACATTTTCAGAACTTTAAAACTTTACAGGTCAGTAGAAAATTGAATTTTAATGTTTGGTAAAAGTTATTCGTTGTATATTTTGTTTATTTTCAATTACTCAACTATTAAATATACTGAATTATTTGCCTTAATTTTATGTGATTTTTAAAAAAAATATTTTTTATTTATTTCAGTGACAAGCACGAATCCTGCCACCAACCTGCCATGCATAAGGTAAACAAAATAAATACAATTGCAACTCTTGTTATATATTAAACGAGAAGCATAAAATGAATTTCTTGAACAGAACAGTTTTGCACCGTTTTTATGTCCCCTACCAAGATTAAAATCACGATATAATATCTAGAATCCTTATTCCAATTTTGATAAAAATTCATTATATGATTTTGATTCTAGAAAATGTCTAATATTTAAGCCTTAAGCTTAAAGGGCCTGCAGAAGAAATTAAAATCCAAGGAATCTTAATTGGTGTCTAATGACTATGGATCAAATTTAATGCAAATCTGAAATATTTGAATTTTCACATGGGAGGGTGTGCCCATATTATGACATTTAAGATCCTTTTCACGAAGAGCTTTCACATATTTTTACCCCTTTTCCATAAAAGTAAATTAAACTAAATATAGCATACATTACCACCCCTTGCGCCTAGTAACCGTGTTCCAAAATTCATAATAGTCGGTTAATTAGTTTAGGAGTTAATCCTATACATACAAATATATAAACATGCCTAACTTATATATATAAAATTTATTATGATATTAAATTTATATGGAAGGTTCTTCTCCGGTTATATGCATTCCTTAACCTTCTCTTCAGATTGCATTACAAAAAGCATCCTAGATTTTGGATCCTTTGAACATTCTTCACGATCATAACTATCTTCTTTTGGACTGACTGATGAACATAATTTTAATCTTGTTGTTTGAACTTTTATTTTTTTCTTTATGCGATGGATTCCAGCATTGCGATTTGTCTTAAACTGAGAATTCTGAAGAAAAGGAATCTGTCTTTTATAGTAAACTGCCTAGATAATCATTGATTTTCTGAAAACATGTAAATCCGTTGAGTTGTTTTGGGTATAAATTATTATAAGATGATGTAATAATAAAAATCTTTAAATAAATACACATTTGTAAGAGACTTTGGTGTAATGCTGTTCAGTAGTTTGGGAGCTTATAAGTGTTTAATGTTTTTAGTATTAGTAACTGCTGCAAGAGTATTACCATTTTTACCACCTATGACACCTCCAGCAAGCCGAATTTGGTTCACTTCTACCATATAGTTTGGGAACCTATAAGTGACTTTTTGGTTTGTCTCTTTTAGAGTATATCAATCTTTTTTGTGTTGTTTAATGTAGTGCCTATGGTATAGAAGACACTACTTTGTCTCTAGCTGGAGGGGGGCGATTGTTGGTTCATACCTTTCCCTGAGAGTATTCGTGTGTAAATGATTGTAATAGATTTGATAAGATTCTAATTCTACATAGGTGATTCCGTAGGTCACAACCATATTCCAGAAGACAGAAAATACTCAATTATTGTAATATAAATTTTATTCCTTTCATTTTTTTTTTTTTTTTTTTTCTAGGGTTATGTGCTGAAAATAAACGCCAATCAAAAGTATGCCACCACTGCCATCACTGCGGCAATTTTGAGGAAAATTGCTGACATGGCAGCCGTTCCACTTCAGGTGAGTTGATCACTTTCAAATCCCCATCATCATCCGGTTTTGGTATTTAAAGTGCTTCGAATGTCCTGGACTCCAGGGTGGTCTCGCACCTGCTCTCCATGCGATCCATAGGGTTGATACGAGTCATATTGCAAGCAGTTAAGTCACTTTGTACGCACTCCAGCTAGGTTTTCCTTCATCTTCCTCATCCCTGAGGTATTGATGTGTGTTATTGAGTTTAACTTTTTTTTACATCTCTATTTTTAAACTGCGTTTGCTTATCTTTTGGGCAACTTTCATCAACTCATGAACAATAGTAATATATTAAAAAATTTTAATTTGACATTTGGCCTCTTATTTCAACTTAAAATTAACTCTAGAAATGTATTCCTCACCTTCTAAAATCCCTTTAAAATGGTATTACATGACTTTCTATGTTATCAACTTTAAAAGTTGAAAATTAATCAACATGTGACATCAGGAGTTTTTATGATGCAATATTAAGTTAAATTATGGAATTGGTTAGCCAATCAAAACTGTACTTAAGTGAAAGTTCTTAAATAAACTGATGCTTGGAAGGCTTAACAGAGGTCAGTCGGTCAGTCTGAGAGACAGACTAAGAGAAGGGCTGAAGTTGGCAACCAGTCGAAAACAGAAATAAAAAAATAAAAATTAAGAAGAATGCTTTCCACATTCGACCTCAGCTATGGAACAACAGCACAAAGTAACTTTCAAAGTTCTATAACGAAGACTTAGCATCAGTCAAATTCCTCAACTCATCTTTTCCCCTCAACATAACCCTCTGCTTTTATTATTGTTACACGCCTGTGTTTTAATCTATATAATAATACGCAAAGACAATTTCATGTTCGTACGTTATCACCCTCGACCCCTTTTTAAAAGATGCAATGCAAAAAAAAGTAATTTTAAAAATTTCATCTAATGTTGCTGTTGTGTCAAACATGAAACTTTAACTAAAATACACTTCCTTGTCCTTCGAGCTAGGATCAAAATGTATCTGTTCTGTCCAAAGATGGTAAAATAATATCATAGGGGTCTGCATTCGCGCTGGTCCATAGAATGGAAATTTGTTAGAAGGATGTTGGAGATAGACCCCCCATAACCAGATATATTCTGAAACTGCTTTAATCACTACTTAAATAAGTATGTTTCAATTTGAACGAAGGTGGTATGATAATATTGTGGGGTCTGTGTTCGCGCTGGACGTCCAAAGAATGGAAATATTTTTAAGCACAGCAGAAATATGCAACAGATGTTGGATACGACTTTGGAATTTCCACGAGTCCTGCTAGTAAATATTTATTATCCACGGCGGCACTTTTCTTGTTTTTCGGTTGCCGACAGAACCGACCACTTTCCCAAGTTCACTAATAAGTTGTGTCAAGTTCTGCAGACCTTTTAAACACAGAGCAACCGGTTGGAATGTATGTGGCCCTCATAGTATCAGATCACACATATTCAATATGGCAAAATCTGCCATCTTAGATTCTTACTATTTCTGATGCTCGTATGTTGACTTATTTTTTCACTGGAATTAATTCTACAAGAAAATGCTAAAACACAATTTCTTGCAATTTTATTTTTCCTGAAGAAGTGATGCATCAAATTGACCCAACTAATGTTCCAGTGTAAGGAGAGATATTAAAACAAAATACAGTTTCATGTTTAGAAATCTTATTTGATTGGAGTTTGGAAAGTTTTTCAAAGAAAATCTTTTAGAAACAAAATAATTGTTAATTTTTGCACATGATTTTTTTGGCCATTGTTAACAGGAAAAAAAGGGGTGAAGAAAACAAATTTACAACAAATAACTTTTACCAAACGCAAGAAAATTTTATGTATCAACTCGCATAGTTTTTGAGTTTTGGAACTTTTTTAAGTGTTTGTTTTTTTTTAGATTTTGTATTGTCGCGAAGGATCTAAAAAAAATCAAAATGGCCGACTGATGTGTTGTATGTTTAACAAGTGAAAAATCGAAAATTAAACAAAAATACAATTAATAACTGTCACCAATCAGTCAAATATTTTATTTTCAACAGATTTGTATATTTTTAACTTACTGAATCCGTTTTTACGTTCTTATTTATTTCGAAATACTTTGCACTATACCGAACCATTCGATGTCATCCAGCCAACATTTCGTTTTTCGAAGCCTTCTAGGCTGCGATACAAAATCTGAAAAGCAAACACTTAAAAAAAAAAAAAAAAAAAAAATTTTCTAACATTTAGCTTTTCTTTCTCTTTCTTTTCAGGATTTTGTGGTGCGTAATGACATGATGTGCGGCTCCACTATTGGCCCCATTTTGTCCAGCAAACTGGGGATCCCCACCGTTGATGTTGGCGCTCCTCAGCTGAGCATGCATTCGATCCGAGAACAAGGCTGCACCACAAGTGTCGCCCAAGGCATCGCCCTATTCAAGGTGGGTAACTCTTTCTGTCAAATTTCAAACCATCAAATCTGCTTTCAGTTTTTAAAAATCTTTTTGTCTTCATTATATTTTTGTTTCAGCTTTTTCTTTTTTTTTTTTTTTTTTTTAATTTCTTTTCTTAGACCTTCATTCATTCTGCTTCGTTATAACCGGGGACATTTTCTACCAAACTTAGCAACACTGAAAACATTCAGTGTTAGAGTTCAACTCATTGTAATAAGACCCCATCAAACATTTTGGACAGCTTTTTGAAATTGCCTTCCAAAGTAACATATCTCTGACCAGGTCTTTATTTATCCCTATTTCTCTCAAATCTATTCTTGTCACTTCCTCACATGTTTTCCTTGATCTTCTCTTTGTCAACTGACTCTGCTATCTCAACTGGTCTACATCTACTAGTCCAAGAACTCATCGATTTTCTTTCAATATGATCATACCAACAAAGTCTCCTGTTCTGCACACATCTCCCTATACTATATAACTCATATTTGCAACTGAAGATTATAAAACGAGTTACCTCCCTTACAATTAATTTTTTATTTCTTTTTCTGTGTAAGAATGTTCAAACAAATAAAAACTAAAAGCTAAAATTACTTCATTGCATCTCGTACAACAACGGGTAGGTACATCTCGTAACTTATAATTGTTCTCCACGTCTCCTGAACACGAGCTCCATCTAAAAATACTAAACCAGCAGTGACAATAGGGGTATAGGCATAGAATATAAAGATAGATTTTCCAGACATTTGATCTACTAACTAAAAGGAAGTAAAGTAAAAAAAAAAATTTTTCAAGGAGTTAATTCCCTTATGGCGACTCATTCCTGGAGTAATCTATAAAAGTGTGTGTGTGTGTTCTCTCTCTCTCTCTCTCCCTCTCTCTCTCTCCCTCTCCCCCTCTCTCTCCCTCCCTCTCTCTCTCCCTCCCTCTCTCTCTCCCTCCCTCTCTCTCTCCCTCTCTCTCTCTCTCCCTCTCTCTCTCTCTCTCTCTCACCAGAGAGAAGAAAGGGGGGGGGGGGTAAATAAGTTTTAATAGAAATATGTTACACTGTTGCCCCTAGGCAACGCCGGGTAGCCCTGCTAGTTATTAATAAAATTCACAATGCTTTCTGCAATCAACCATGTTTGATACAAATAAACTGAAGTTCATCCACTAAGTTTCAGTCATAACTATCCAACAGTCTTTGTCTTAATGCCTTACAATGATCTGCGAGGACATATTGGTGACCGTCTGAGACCAGTAAGTGTGATCCTGAATGGCTTCACATTCACCAGACCGTAACCCCCACCCCACCCCAGATTTTTATCTATGAGGGTTATCTCAAAGGTAATATATCTCAAAGGTAATATATCTCAAAGGTAATATATCTCAAAGGTAATATATCTCAAAGGTAATATATCTCAAAGGTAATATATCTCAAAGGTAATATATCTCAAAGGTAATATATCTCAAAGGTAATATATCTCAAAGGTAATATATCTCAAAGGTAATATATCTCAAAGGTAATATATCTCAAAGGTAATATATCTCAAAGGTAATATATCTCAAAGGTAATATATCTCAAAGGTAATATATCTCAAAGGTAATATATCTCAAAGGTAATATATCTCAAAGGTAATATATCTCAAAGGTAATATATCTCAAAGGTAATATATCTCAAAGGTAATATATCTCAAAGGTAATATATCTCAAAGGTAATATATCTCAAAGGTAATATATCTCAAAGGTAATGTCTATGAAAACAATTCCCAGACTATGCGTGAACTGAAGAAGGCCATTACAGACAAAATCGGGGCATCGCCAAGAGAGTGTCAGTTATTGACAATTTTGCAGGTCATATCCATTGGGCTTATATAACTGAATGGTGATAAAATAAAATTCAAAATCAGGTCGCAAATCATTACTATTACCGACATAAATTATTTTAAAAAGAAATACCGTTGGGAAATTAATCAAAAACAATTTATTTTCCTTTACATACTCATTTGTGACCTATTTGCGTTAAAAAAATTTAATATTTAATATTTGAAAGAAATTTCAGGCCAATTTACTTTATGGTAAATAGTGATTGAGTAAAATAATCCATGGTAGCCATTTTGATTCTGGACAGGAACTAAGTACATAACCGGAGTGGAAGCAAGTAAGGATTACATACTTGTATATCTACAGGAAATTTCGTCGGCAGCGTTCGGGCATGTTACGTAAACACCCGAGAGATGCCGAGGTGAATGGTGGCAGATAACTTTGATACTGCGTCCTATTTTTTCAGTTTTATTTTCAAGAAAGATAGCAAATAAGAAAAAAACGAACAAAACATAGCGAAATCACTGTTAATAAAGTTTTTTAAATTTTTGTAACAAAACAATGCTGAACAACTGTTGATAAATACATTTTTATTATTTTTGTTTTTTGCAATTTTTTTTTTCAGTCAACTGGTTAAAAAATAGTTTTTTGTGTGATTCTTAAAACCGAAAAAAAAAGTTTGGTGGTGGAGGCTTTTTTGACATTGTCTTATTTTATCAGTCAACTGGTTAAAGATTAGTTTTTTTTTGTGTTTCTTAAAACTGAAGATGAATGTTTGTGTTGTTGGGCTTTTTTAAAGGTTTTTTTTTTGGGGGGGGGGTAGTCTTTATTGTTTTTTACTATTTCCAACTGTCAGTATGCATTTTTATTTTTATTTTGATAATAGTTACTCACCATCTCTCTGGTGTTTATGTAACATGCCCGAACGCTGCCGACGCAAAGTTCACGGAAACTAGTTCATATTCGATATATGACATCAGACAGACGATTTTAATCCCCAACCAAAAACCTGTTTAGTGGGTTGGTTTTCAAAAACTAATTTCCAAAAGCCTCGTCCATGATCATCTTCAAAAAATTTCTGCGGTAGTTTTTTTTTGTGATGCAATGTTTGATGTACAGAATTTTTGCAAATTATAAGATATTTCTGATCAACATGTAAAATAGACTTGAAAAGTCTCTTTTTGATCTTTTTAAAAAAAGATTTAGTACAGTTGTCGACCATAGTCAAGGGCGACCCGAAGTCTCCCTTTTAATTAACTACTACACCAAGATGTAGGGGAGAGCGCCACTCTTTTCCCTGGATTACTCCACTTATCCTTGATCTTTATCTTATAATGCTGAGTGTTTAACAAGGGACCAGTATCATTTTTTAATTTTTTGCTATGACACAACAGAGGATTTAATCCTGGTCTACCGGTTCATTAACAAAACTCTTACCATTATGCCAAACGGGATGGAATGAAAAGGGAGCCTTTGGTTTGCCCTCAACTATGGTCGAATACTTTACTTTTTTAATGATACTTGTTTTTCTTTTTGTTGCAGGGTTTCTTTGAGAATTATCCAAACGTCTTCCAGTCAATCAAATTCTAATTGTCTGCATCTAAAACGGATGAACAGAACACGAGAAGAAAAGAATAACTGCTTGACAAAAATATCTACTAATCTTTCACCCGCCATTTTTTTTTTTTAATTTTTATTTTATTAAACATAAATCCTCCTATTTTTCACCAGAACATGTGCACGATTTCAATTTGAAAAATTGACTTTAGAAAACAGTTGGTTACCTCCAGTCCGATCTCTTATTTGAAGCTTGTAAGGTTAGTCAGAACAACGTGGGCGTAAAAGTTTTATTTTTGTATGTTTTTATTTTTACGTCCATCAATCCATCCATGTGAGTATGGGATGGAGAAGCGGATGCCTCATCTTATGGTCGGAAAGTTATTTATACCAAAAAAGTTAGAATCCCTACAACATTAAAAGTACATCTCCGCTACTTTGGAGGATGGGGGGGGGGCGGCAATGTATTGAATTTGATTATAGCAATGCAAAACAATGGTCGTCTCTATTTTGATGCTTCAGTTTTTAGTGAACTGAATTTTTCAAGGCATCTTTTAATTTTGAAAATTACATTAAATTGGAGATGAGAAAATAATTATGAAAAGAAACTTTAAAATAATTGATTGAAAAAATGAGAGAATTATAAAACATTAGAAAGGTTAAAATAAATTATTTAAAAAAAAAATTAAATAAATTTTAACCATAAAAAAAGGTTTACTAAGCAGCCGTTCATCAAAATAGTAAACATGAGGAAATTGACTTTTAACGATAGATTAAATTACAAATTGATTTTAGGTCCTGTTACGTACACTGCGCGTGCACCATTTCCGTTTTTTTTTTTACATTGCCACCCGGACTTAGGGTTAATGAAGGGCATATTTTGTTGTATTTTTTTGTTTTGTTTATTCAAAAATTTATTTCTCTGCAATTAATATTCACAGCGACATATGGTATGCTTCTAATGGCATTGCAAACCTTCCTGTACATCACAGCAGGTGATGAATCAGAGCCAAAATTTTGTTGATCCTCAGACATTGACATTTTTCATAATAAATTTTGGTCAGTAATGTTAACTTTACAATAAATTTTTTAAGACAGTTAATTTCGCCATTGAGTGTTTTTGTATCACTGCAGTCCAATACAGATGTAAAAAGACGTGGCTAAAACTTGTATTGTTATCATGTAATAAGAAAATATAAGAATAAAAGTAGTTTATTAAAATTTACCAATATTCTAAGAGTATCAGCACCAAAAATTGTACGACGAGGTTGTGGAAAAAGTTTGTGCACAGATTTGGTCGAAGTACCAATCCTTCAGCTTTAAATCAAAAAATTCTTGAAAGGTTTCTGTAACTTCATTGAAAGATTTGAATCGGCAACCATTCATGTAAAGTCGCATACCACCAGAACTTCACGCAAAAAGATTGAATAATTGGACGGTGTGGAAGTTCTGCCGCATCCACCCTATTCAATCCAGACGTTACTCCACCTGACTATACCATTCTATTCTGATCAATGCAACACTTCATGAAGCATCATCAATTTGAGTGTTTTGATGAAGTTAAGACTGTCAAGAATTTTTTAATTTTTTTTATTCATAGCCAAAAGATTAGTACTTTGGCCAAATCTGAAAGTTTGGAGGTCATTGGCAGGAGGTGAACAATGCTGGCCTGCAAATCTGGTGTCAGACACCTGACTCTGACTTCCTACCTTGCATCTAGGAGTCGGCTAAAAAAAAAAAAAAAAGGAGATTCAAAGCCAAGGGCAGAAAGTCATGGACAATTTATGGTCTTTATTTTAAAGAATCTTTTTTATTAAATAAGTTCTTGTATAATAGATCATTATTTTGAACACAGCAAATTTTTTCGCCAACCTAATATTTAAAAAAAAAATCAGTAAAAAAAATTGATTTCTTCCAGTTTCAAGATGCAAACTTGCTGATTTTTTTTAAGTAAATAAAAACAATTGAAAACGTATAACATGCATTAATCATCTTTTTTTTTATAAAAAATTAAAATATTTTATGCACAGATTCAAACACGTCTTGAAATTATTGCCATAACTCCTTTTTTTTGTATAAAAACTCTCAAATCTTTCAGTTGACAAACTAAGTAACGTTAGATTAAAAGATATTGACTCATCATTTCCATGTGATCCTTTTACGTTCTCTTATTTCCCTAAAAAGGAGTCATCCTTATAGCGATCAGCACAAACATTCAAAAGTTGGTCAACATCTACTCAATTGTCCTGTTGGTGCTGATCGCTACATAAATGATTGCTTTAAAAATCTTTAGTTATGCTCGATCACCTTTTTATAGAAAAGTTTTGACAGTGATTTACATTTCCCATTTACAACCTTTGAAAAGTGAAGGATTTTGTTTATTCTTTGAATGTTTTACGAACATTGTAAAAGTTTCACTGAATTTAAAATTTTGCTGTTGTGTTCAATTCTGTTAAAATTCTCACGTTGATCTGTTGATGTATGACCAGTTGAAAGATCATCTTTTATTTATTGAATTGAACCTGTTTTTATTGGCTATTTTTAAATGTTCTTCCTATCAATATTTATTCAAATATAGGTTTGGGCAGGATTGAACTTGGGCAGGGTTGATATGAATAGATGTTTGTGTAACTTTAAAATTTTTACATTCCTACTCCAATTAATTACACTGGTTTTTAATTAAAAAAAAAATTTTTTTTTAGTTTTTTAAGCATAAAAAAGTTTAGCGACATAAAAACAGAAAATTCGATATTCAAAACAACTTTTGGATGATTAATTTTATATAAATTTGTAGATTAACATCCTCTGCTACAACCCCCCCCCCCCAATAAGACTCTATTTTTAGGCGATTACATGTGAACACCCTGAAAAACTTGTCAGAAAGAAGAAAAAAAAGAGTCATTTTAGAATTTAGAGTGGGGATAAGTTTTATATATAAATTTAACATAAAATGATCCCCCATTTCTGAGTCATTTCTTACTTTTTAGAGGGCAGTTAACTAAATATTTTTACCACTAACCTTAAGTGTCAAGGTTGTAAAACTCTGAAAAAGATGCACAGAATTTATGTCCCCCTAGCAAAAAAAAAAGAATCTTTACCAACTTTATTTGAAACTAGCTGTACTTATCCTGCGTTGCCTGATATTCAGCAATGTCATTTTAGCTTTTAATAAGCGTGTATGATGTTTTTAATCGGAAGATGGAAAAATAAATGCTTGTGTAAGGGAGGATAATGCCTGTTTTAACCTTCATAACTGAAAGAATGGAAGGGAGCATAACTAAAAGTATGTAAGAATAACTTTGATTTTAACTAATCAAAGTTATCTTCCTTACATTCTTTGAGTTATGCTTAGAAATAATGACATTGTTTACGAATAACGTCTGGCATTTGCCTCATTACAGTAAAACAACAGTTGAAATAGTTGTTTTAAAAGAAAAATTGTTACCTACTGTCATGATAGTCAAATAATTGTGAGATAAATAGGCTATTATTTATAGAATAAAAATATAATTGTTTATCTGATAACTAAAATAGAGTAACAAAATTTCTTTTTATTAATGATGTAAGCTGATCTTTGCTTTTTAGGTCATAATTGAAAAATGTCTCAATTTTGCCAATCTTCTAGACTGGAATAAGTATTATTATTTTTTAAAGAAACTAAAGCAAAGTATTTTTTAAATTATTATTGCAAAGAATATGGTATAACAATTGACGAAGCAGAGTCAAATATAAATTTGTCAGATGCATTGCTATTTAGGTCTAACTTGTAAAATCCGACAGGCTTAATTTTATATATTAGATAACTCAAATCCTAAAACTTTAGTTGTTCTTCATAAAATTGTGTTTTCATTGAGACATATTTTTGTATATATCAGAAAAAAACGACTCATTTAAAAAAAACAAAAAAACTGTCATTTCGTAAAATTGATTCGGTTAACAATTGAAGCTAAAACATATTGTCATATTTTCTGTATAAAACTCAAAGCAATAAGTGATTTATTAAAATTATTCCATAGAATCTGTCATTCTTTAAAAGACAATTTTTCTTTTGTTTCTGAATCCCTGGAAATTAAAAAAAGAGCGCCGTTCGAGATTCTGTACCGATTCCCAAGTTCGACAAGATACACCTGGAGGTTGGAGGTTACATTGGCCGGAAAGGCTCCCAAAATTCACACTAGAATTGTCTGCAAGGATCCGTGATGAAATAAATAAAGTACAAAGTAAAATTCAGTTCTCAGTGACACTCTTCTGCAATTGCATATTACTGAGAACTTCTACCTGGTCATGGCTGACGGAACGAGAGCATGTTTACTTCCGTGGATTAAATAAATGCTCCCGTTCAAAATTCTGTACAGATTCCCGAGTTCCACATAAAGATTTCTCGAGTTCGACAAGATACACCTGAAGAAGGTCGGAGGTTACATCGGCCGAAACGTTATAACACTAAAGATGAGAACAGTAGTCCGAATAATCCAAATTTTTTCTTTTTTCTTTACCTTTTGTCACCAAAACTTACATTTGCATTTTTTTTCTAAAGCTTTTTCAAGAAATATATACATGTATATTTTTATGCAGATTTAAATAAAACTGTTGATTTGGAATTTTCTGTTCGTTTATTTTTTATTTTTTTTATTTATTTATTTATTTTTTTTTAAATATTTTATCTCTACTAACTGGAATATCCGTCCCAAGATGAATTCATATTGAGTGCCCACCACCCTTAGGCTCTTTAATAATTGGGAGAATAATTCAAAGAAATCAAATACTCCACAGTGTAAACTATATGAAAATAGTACTGAATATATAGTCTTAGAAAAAGATTAATTATTAAAAGAAACAAATAAAGTTTTGCTGCAATTAAGGAGTGTTAAAATGATCAAATTTTGAGCTTGCATGTTTTTGTCTTTTTAACAGATCAGAGTTTAAACATTTTCAGTAATATTGGGGGGGGGGGGTGTCAATGCTTCTTGAGGGACACGCCCCCCCCCCTCCTTTAAAAATTAAAAAAGGTTGGACGTTCAAAGACTTGAATACAATCAAAAATTGCTCTGTTGAAAACTGCTAATGGAGTTTAAATGGTTGAAGTTATGGGCTTAAAATGTGTTTATTTTGTTATGTTGAGTTTCCGTAAAAAAAAAAAGTTCACCATAGATGAGAGCAACCTGAAGGCTCTGTTTTCATTAGCTAGGGGAGGACGCCACTCCTTTCCCAGGATTGATCACCGTATAATGCTGAGTGTTCATTAAGTATATATATATATTTAAAAAAAAAAATTTTTTTTAACTTCTTGGACCGAAGATTGAATCCCGATCTCTCGGCCTATCAGCAAACACCCTAATCATTATGTCAAATGAGTCGGTCTTAAAAGGATAAAAAAAATTGCTCTAATTTTGAAAATGAGCATAATTTTGTGCAAGTTATCTGATTCAAATCGCATTAAAATCTATGGTACAAAAAAAATATTGTTCATGTTTCTGGGAGGGGTGCTATTATACAAAAAGATAAATGTGATCTCCCTCTCCTCCCACAGAAACACACACATCTCAGGAAAATCTGCATATGTAGGAGATTGATTTAGTGGATCATCATGTTCAATAGTTACTTGTGATTGTCTCGGTGGCTTTATCTGGAATCCCACGTGTAGACAGTGTTTGGATGACTCTCTTGGATTTTGAAAACTGCTAATAATACAGTTTAAATGATTGAATCTATAGTCTTACAAATGTCTTCATTTTGTTGTGTTGAATTCCCATTAAAAAATACTTTTAAAAAAAAAGGATCAAAATTTTCTTTAATTTTAAGAATAAACGGTGGTTTTCATGGTCCCTCAGGGAGGAGGAGCTTTAAAAAAAAAAAAAAGAAGATAAATATGAGATTTCACCTGCTTCGGAAAATCTACCTAGGTAGGAAATCTAATTAGTGTAAACAACATGTTGCTTAATCCTTCTGTGATTGTCTTAGTCAGTTTCAGAAACAAGGTTAGTTTAGAGTGCAAAAATGGGTAAATATAGTGAAATTCCTTCAATTTCAACTTGCAATATCAAGTTTTTTTTTTGGGGGGGGGGAGTTATTTTGATAAAATTTGCATGTGAAAAAAAATTATTTTTTTCTCTTTATAAATTACAATTTTTTTTCTCTTGTGTCATTAATAGTTTTTTTTTGGGGGGGGGGGCAACTACTTCAAGTTACATTACTATTTTCGGTGACGGGTGATTTATTTTTTACGTGAGGAAAATGTTGGTATTATATAAAAAAAATTTTTTTTTTTTTTTTTTTTAAATTTTACTTCAGTTAGTTCAAAGAGCTCAAGGGGATTCCCCCCCCCCCCCCCGGAGCTAACACTTTATTTCGTTATGATTTAAATTTATATCCGAGGGCTCTTTAAGGATAGATGTTGTCCCTTTTATGGCTGCTATCTGTATTTCGCTACAGCTTGGTCTTCCAGTGATTGTTTCTAAGTATTTTTAAAGATTTTTTTTATTAAGATTATACCGGTTGTGGTAGGAGCTACCATAACCGATATAATGTTGTTTTTTTTTGTTTGTTTTTTTAAATCATTCTTGCGTTTCAGATATTTGATCTTTTCACGTTCGGCTCTAATGAGGCCATAGTCATTCGGTACGGTTACATCAATAATGACAGTCCTTGGAGATTTGTTCCATATAACAATGTTTGGCATGATGGCATTGTCTTTTATGTATCTGTCGGCCTGTATGTCTTTGTCATAGAACACTGTCACCTTTCTGTTTGATGTGATCAGTGAAGGTTCATGCACCCAGATGTTTCATCTGTCAAGTTGCATCTCTCTGCAGATCTTCTGGTGCTACCAGATCAGGCTGTCTGAAGATACCGGCTTCCTGACCAAAAATGCACCAAACATTAATGTTTTATTGTTTTTTCCTTTTCCTTTACAAAACTCAATCGTGTTCTTCAAAGCTAAAAACAAAAACAAATTAGTTATTTAAGTGAAGTGGCTGTTGCAAATTTTCAAAACAATGGAAAAATCTGAATTTCGCTTGTTGATAAAGCATTGCTTTCTGATGGGAAAAATACTGTTCAAGCAAAACAATGACATAAGTGTTATTCAGACTCTGCTCTATTGGAAGCAGCAGGTAACAGTTGGTATGCTGACTTTAAATGTGGTGATACAGTCACAAATGATGCTGAACGCTCAGGTTGCCCAACTTTAGCAGTCATAACAGAAAACAGAAAATAAGTCCATACTCGCCTTGGTCAATCGTATGTTGAAGTTGCATGAGATAGTTGAAGATATCAGAAGGCAGTGTATTCACCATTTTACACGAACATTTGTCAATGAGAAAGCTGTGTTCAAAGTGGGTGCTGAGTTTGCTCAGTCAATAAAAAAAAAAAAAACAAAAAAAACGAGTCAATGATTCAGAGCATTGTTTGCAACTGTTTCAATGCAGCCAAAAGTTTTTGAATAAGTATGTGACAATAAATAAAACCTGGATCAACCACTTCGCTTTTGAATCAAATCGGAAGTCAGCTATTTGGACAGTAGCAGGTGAAAACCATCCAAAGACGCAAACATCAGCAGGCAAGGTTTTGGCCTTCGTATTTTGGGATGTGCAAGGTATTTTGTTCATTGAATACCTTGAGAAAGGAAGAACCATCAATAGCGACTATTATATAACATCATTATTGATGCATTTGAAAGAAATCACTAAAAAACGGCCACAAATAAAGAAGAAAAATATGATCTTTCACCAAGACGATGCACCATGTCACAAGTCTATCGCAACTCCATGAATTGCTTCCACACCCACCCTATTCTCCAGATCTGGCCCCAGCGACTACTGACTGTTTGTAGACCTCAAAAGAATGTTCCAGAGAAAGAGATTTGGCTCCAATTTGAGGCCTGCATTTTTTTTTATACACTGAAAATTGGCTTCTGAACCGACAGCAAATTTTCCAATTTCCAACAAGCTTTGAACTGTGATAATTCGGTGGCTAAGTGAGCTACCAAAATAAAGGTGGTACCATTGTTTGTTTTGTAAAGATCTAAAAGATGTGCTCCAAAATCAGAAGTCTAGAATGAAAAAACTGGGATATCAAATCTGAATTTGATAGAGGCCATCAGTTCTCTCATAAAAGACACCTAAATCAAATTAGGGAACGATTATCGGAAGACACCGACAGCACTCCCCAGGAAGATGTTATGGTTACCAGATATGACACTTTCGACATACAGCTACTCCAATTAGCCTCAGAATAGTGGCAATCGAAAAAGATAACGATACTGTGACTCCTGAGTAGGTAAGGCTTGGGAGGGGAATATTATGGTACCTTACCTTTACTTGAATTCTTTCACTCACCATAAATACTGGGAGCACCTGCTTCTCAGTGTTGGGTCCACACCAGTCCGTATGGTCTCTTTGTAACGTCAGTTACTTTGAGAAATAGCATACAAGTACAATATTTGACAATATTTGGTGCGTTTGTGACGTGAAAAGAATTCTTTTTCTCAAACGCAACCTGCTCATTAGTATTCAAAAAAATGTGGTGCAATTCTTTTCACGTCCTAATCACTTGCAATTTAGAAATACATTGTGCCTTGTTGAACATCAAGCCAGTCTCTCTAAGTAAAAGGAACATTTGAACACAAATGCTAAATATTTGTCCAGGAAATAAAACAATATTGCGAAACAGAATTATTTGTAATATTAAAATCAAAACAATCATTGAATTAAAATACAATAACAACTAATAGTTAATTAATAAAATGTCGTTTTTCAAAACCAATATGCAAATTAGTTAAACTTGTGCCTTATATCGCATATACATAAGCAGTATATAAAAAAGATGGGGCGTCTATTTTGTAAAGTTTAATTAACTTCCATGAAAAATGCCAGTATACTGAAATCATATGCCCTTAATAGGGTTTAGATGAAAATTCATATACACTAAATGTACAAAAGCAAGGAAATTCCCAAATTTTTACACTTTTATTGTCATTAAGGGTATGACTACATATCAACCAAACCATTTCATTATCACATCACTACAGTATAAATCTCTATTCATGAGTGGATGAAGTGGGTGAGGTGCGCTGAAGAAAAATTCCTACCAGTAAAATACATAGCCCTGTTGTGCTCGCATACCCTTAATGACAATAAAAGTGTAAAAATTTGGGAATTTCCTTGCTTTTGTACATTTAGTGTATATGAATTTTCATCTTAACCCTATTAAGGGCATATGATTTCAGTATACTGGCATTTTTCATGGAATGTCACTACTTTTGTAAAGGCTATGCCTCAATACAATGCCTTCTCATAACTGCTATAGTTGGTAGTTTGACTAATCAAGGTATATGGTAAACTGAAATTAAAATGCCATCAACTAGACACTAGAACCTCTATCTTTGCCAAAAATCAGCTGAATCCATCAAATGGCCGATAAGATATAGAATAAAGTGTACGAATACTGGTAATTTTTAAGGTTTTTTGGAATTTTCTGGAAAACTAAGGTATATGGTAAACTGAAATTAAAATACCATCAACTAGACCCTAGAACCTCTATCTCTGCCCAAAATCAGCTGAATCCATCAAATAGTTGATGAGATACAGGGTGGCACATACGTACGTACACACAGATAACATGATTTCATGATTAAACTTTCTGGATCTCTGGGTTGCCTTGACTAATAATGCTGAAATTCTACACACTTATCAAATAAAAATTTTGTGCAAAGTTTTAACTAATTTGGTTTATTGGTTTTTGAGTTATGATTGATCAAAGAAATGAGATTTCCAGCATAGGCCATTCGTGTAGTCTATTAAGGGATAGAGCGCTCTCGTACCTCCCTTGATTAAAATATGACGTTGTGACTTTAGCGTTAGTGCGAGAAATGGGTCCAACTTTTGCATTTATTCATTTAGATATATCTTATATATATATATATATATATATATATAAAACTCAATATCTGTGTGTATGTGTAAGATGTTTGTGTGTTCCTTATAGAAAGAAAGGTTAGATAATCTACATAAAATTTAAAAGTGTATTCTTATGTAAAATTTACTGGGGAAGACAATGGAAGTGTTTCCGGATCTCTAAGTGCATCCCCAATCTAAGGGAACTGAACCTCCTTTAAAACTTACACATATATCCTATTTTTATGAAATTTATATCACATGTATAAAATTTTCCAGGAAAAACAAAGTAAGTGGTCCTGAATCTCGACGATACCCTCTATGTGCCGAATATCTATGTGCACCCACCTCTAAGTGACCCATGGGGACAAAATCCCCTTAAAACTTCAAATATGTATATCAGATTTTAATGAAATTTAAACCATATGTATAAGACATTAATTCAGAGAGTTTTTCCCACATTTCATCTTCTTCCGACTATATTAGGGGACGAAACGGATAAACAAAGAAAGTAATATGGTGTTATGAGCATAGTGCAAAAGTACATAGTAGTGATCGTCATTCAATCCCGGGCAACGTCGGGTCTTCCTGCTAGTATATAATAAAATACATACTAATAAAAAAAAATGTTTTTTTTTTGTTTTTGTTTTTACCTCTCTGGTTGGTTTGCCACTCTGACTGTAGTTTGGTGACCTCTGATAAAGATAATGGGATACAATTTGCCTCTATTGAAATTAGCCGTGTATTTAGAATAATTGGTGACCTTATCATATCTGCTGTTCAAGCCTTTTTGTCACTGGTTTATGTCTGTTCACTGCGACGACGATTGCCCGTCGTGATGTTCTACAAGGTTTAAGCGTTGAATACTCTCACAAGTTTATCACTTTCCTGTCTCGATTTATGTCAGCAGGAAAGAACGGTGTTCACAGCAGTCGGGCGGTTTTCTTAAAGAGAAACTGTTAAATCGGAGCCGCGACTTGCTGAACAAGAAACGTGTCAATAAAGGTTTGTTTTTTTTACCCCGCCTAATAAACCGGTATTGTCCGGGCCTTTGGGTCTGGCTTTACGTCGGTCCTGTACAGTTCTAGGAGGTGCACCCTCCCAGGCTTTGCCTCCCCTCTTTGGGGAGGAGTAAGTTTATTGCTTACTGTCTGAGGCGCCCCTGCTGGGGAATGCCGACGGGGCTGCCCAGGCAATTTTTAAACAGCCAGAGTGCTCAAATTCTCGAGCGCTGGTTCTTTCCCACTTTCCCGACCTTGTGTCACATCTTACCTTGTGGGAGGAAGATAAATAGAAGTAAATGAAAGTAGAAAGATGGCGTATGCAACTAGTGTCCCCTATCTGTCGAGTCGCAAACAACACAACTATTTATTCTACTTTGATTTCATTCGAAACTTCATAAACTGTGGCATATCTGTTAAGGTAAAATTGTCGTTTCCCAACCAAAATGTCGGACAATAAATCGTCTGCAGCTTTCCGACCTCACAGATGAGTAAGTTAACCCAAATAAACTGTTTTAGACTAATTTAAAATTTACCTTAAATTATTTTAAAGGAAATGCAGTTAGGAAATTAGTTCAAAACAATTTATTTGGGTTTACTTACTCATTTGTGAGGTCGGAAAAATATCAGAAAACTGCAGACGATTTATTGTCCACCATTTTGGTTAGGAAACGACAATGTTACCACTAAAAAATAATGTCTCTACTACTATACCTTTATTGTTGTTATCGTTATTGTTGTTGTAGTTGTTATAATAATAATAATAATAATAATAATAATAATAATGATAATAATAATAATAATAATAATAATAATAATAAGAAGAAGAAGAAGAAGAAGAAGAAGAAGTATTATCTATATAATAATATGCTAAGTAAATTCATTTTCGTACTATGTTATCACCTTTCACATATTAAAAACAATAAGATCGACCGATTTGTGATTAATCTGATGTCGCTATGATTTAAAAAATAATCCTACTTTACCCATTTTAAAATTAATTGTTCCAAAATCAAATTATGTTATCCTGTCGACCAGTACACTTTGAAATAAATACATTTCAAAAAGTGACATTCGTTTGATGTATTTGAAGAATATTTAGTTGACAATTTTTTTTTAAATCATATACGATAACAACACATAATACATGCTGAAATATACTTTAGTTCTGTGATTGAGTTATGTTTGAAAAAAAACCCAATTAGCCGTAATTTATTATAAACTAAACAAGTCACCCATCTATCTCTTAGCTATCTATGTATTTCTCTCACTCCTCTCATTCAATGTTGATTCAACCACTCTCTAGTATTTCTTAATTTTCATGCAAGCATTTTCAACGTCATCACCTAATTTACATACGTGTCCACCCACACCATAAACATGTATGTAAATTAGATTGCAAGATAATGAATCTCTTTACTTCTATATAAGAATAATAAATAATAATAATAATAATAATAATAATCCCCAACCAAGAGGAGATGAGGGCGCTAGGAGAACAAGATAGCTACAAATACCTGGGAGTTCTGGAAGCAGACACAATCAAATATACAGAAATGAAAGAGAAGATTGGAAAAGAATATCTACGAAGAACAAGGAAACTCTCAGAAACTAAACTATATAGCAGAAACCTAGTAAAAGGGATAAACACATGGGCTGTATCACTAATAAGATACTCTGGACCATTCATAGGCTGGACCAAAGAAGAACTCAGGCACCTTGACCAAAGAACAAGAAAACTAATGACTATGCACAATGCTTTGCACCCAAAAGACGACACGGACAGACTCTACGTGAGAAGAAATGAAGGAGGTAGAGGACTGGTAAGTATAGAAGACTGTGTGGAAAACACCAAAAAAGAGCTGGAGAAATATGTAACCCAGAACACGGAAAGACTGATCACCACAGCAAGAGACACCAGCCCAACAAACAACCCCGGAAGCACTGAACCCAGAAACAAAAAGACAAGAAAGGAAAAGTGGGAAGAAAAACAACTACATGGACGCTTTATAAGACTCACAAGCGATGAAGCCAATGAAAACAGCTGGGCATGGCTAAGAAAAGGAAACCTGAACAGAGAAACAGAATCTCTGCTGACGGCCGCACAGAACAATGCGATTAGGACAAACTTTATTAAAGCAAAGATAGATAAAACCCAGGAAAACAGCAAATGCAGATTGTGTGGACAAAGAGACGAAACGATAAATCATATAATAAGTGAATGCAGCAAGCTAGCACAAAGGGAATACAAGAACAGACATGACAGCATGGGGAAAGAAGTACACCGGGAAATGTGCAAACAACTGAATTTCGAATATGCAAGAAAACGGTACAAACACAAACCAGAAACTGTACTAGAAAACGAAAAACACAAAATCATATGGGATATGAATGTACAAACAGACAAACCCATAACAGCAAGGAGACCGGATATGATAATAATCAACAAGAAAGAAAAATCCTGCAAAATCGTGGACTTCGCCGTTCCAGCAGACCACAGAGTGAAGATCAAAGAGACGGAAAAGAGAAGCAAATATACTGAACTTGCCAGAGAATTGAAAGGAATATGGAACATGAAGAAAGTCAGTATAACACCAATAATCATAGGAGCACTAGGAACAGTCCCCAAAAACATGGAGAAAAGACTAGGAGAAATAGGAATCAAAGGGATAACTGAGACCATACAAAGGACAGTAATGATCAAAACAGCTACAATCCTGAGAAATGTCCTCGAATGCGGAAACCAACCCACATAAGCAACGAATGGAGAACAAACACACGGAAGCACAAAACAGAACCGGGCGCAAAATACAACCGAACGAGAGAGGCGCAAGCATAGGCTGACGCCACGAAAATTATAGACAGAGGGTCGAGGAGGGAAAGCGCAAAACCAGACCTCCACTGGAAGAGCGCGGACAGCTCTGGGACCTTGGGAAGGCTTGTTGCCACTCGGGCCCCAGAGGGGACCAATGGCCCTTATCAGCGGGAAATCGTTGGTAGGTGGCTGTTGCGATTACCGCAAGGTCATCAGCGGTGATGAACGAAAAGAGGTGGAGCATACTGGAGGCCTGAGGAGACTTGTTGTCACTCAGACTCCAGGGAATACCACAGGTTGTCGGCAGTGGGTGACCACTGACGATGACCAGTGTGATAACTCCTAGTGAGTAAATAATAATATAGAAGTAAATAGACATTTTTAGTCATGCAAAAAGCATGTCTTAAAAGATATGTCACAGTTCATGAATTTTAAAATCAAATCAAAATAGTATAAATAGTGGTAGTGGTTGTGACCCAACGGGGCATGCATACGTCTAGCTTATTTTCATACTACGATTACTTTGCTAAACATTTAACTTATTTTCCCTACTTGAATGGAAAAAAAAATTAAGAAATGCTAACTCACAATATGAAATAAGGTAAAAAAGAGACTTCAAGTTGTAAACTTGTCGAATTGTCCGCCATTTTAATTTTGACTAATTGAACGCTAAATGGTTAGAGATTCGATTGTTAGACTTACACAGTACAATAAATAGTGGTAGTAGTTGTGACCTAACGGTAAATCTAGTAATTATATATATAAAGTAAAGATAGTTTTTCTCCTATTTCTTTGATGTTAATAGCTTTGTTAACGAAAGGTATACACATGAAACTGTTCACTTAGTCAGTTTGGGCAAGTATTTGTCTGTGTTCTTAAAAAAAAATAATTTTCAATTAATTGAATTTCATAATTAATCCAATCATCAGATTTGTTTTGATTACTAATATCATAAAGAGAGGTGGAGGAGCTAATCCTCCCACAGTTACAAGTCTTCTTACTGCCACCAATTACACCATAAAGAAATCTGAGAGAAATCTAATTAAAGTCAATTTTTCGACTAATACTCTCTCTCTCCTCCATGTTTGATGAGCGATTTCCCCCAATTGAACGTTATTTTACCTACTTACACAATAACGTTCTCATAGCATGTTTTATGATCTGTGTATTAATGACACTGGCACGCCACTTCTGGCATCAACTCAATAACATGCATGGATATCCCAGGCACGAGGGTTTGTGGAAGACCAAAGAAGACGTTTTAATGATATGGAATCCCGTTGTAACTGCCACCAGGAGTCAGATCTAATGATCCAGTGTCAACGGTGTAAAACAATGTGAAAACGTAGAACTAGCCCAAGGCCAGAAAGAGGTCAAGCCTCGATTTCGAATTTTGGACAGCATCTTGAAGAGTTCATTCTTATGTTGCCAGTATAATGCAGGGGGGATAACTTGAATATGGTTCAAGGGAAGTAACACTGAATATACTGAGCCGACACGTTTTAGATGTTGCTAGAGAATGACAAAAGTCATCAACATGAAATGTTAGAAGATTTTTTCACAATTCATGAGAGACGACTTAACCGGCTGATGGATGACAAAGGCAAGCATATAGAAACCCATTGACTGCATAACTATCAATGCTCGACTATATCTTTTAATATATAAAATTAAGTCAGTTTTATTGTCAAAGTTAGACAGCAGTAGCTTATGTTTTATAAAATCAATATTTCATTCTGAATAGCCAGTCAATTACAGAAATTTTACGCCTGTGTTCTTCAAAAACAAAATTTTGCTATTTAAATCGATTTCATCGATTACATACTATATCCGCCCGGATATTTCTTTAAGTAACAGAATTTTCCAACTAGAGAGAGAACGAGGAGAATAAATTTGGAAATGAAACAAATGATTTTCTACAATTTACATTATATTTTTAAACTAAAATATTTTGTTTCTTTTAAATGACCACGGTAATTTAATTGCTAAATAAAATAATACAACTGGATTATCATTTATTCATTTCCATGCGCTAAAATATCACAATATTAAGTAGATTTTTCACCTTAACTTTAACTTTTTTTCCCTGTAATCTATTTATTTCAGCAAATTATGGCCCTGTGCAAAGCCGGGTACACCTGCTAGTATTATTATAAACTACCTGTATTAACTTGCCATTGCCGGGGGGGGGGGGCTGAATTTATAGAACAAATAATTCAAAATATATTAAAAATCACATCCTATTTCAAGATACACAGGACTTCATCATTATCATTAGTTTTAACATCCGTTGTATATGCTGGCATGTGTTGGACGACTTTAAGAAATTGACTTCTAAACTAACCTATCCCTTTTTCTCTCAAGTCCATTCTTATCATTTCCTCCCAAGTTTTCTTTGGTCTTCCCTTATGAACTGAACCTGCTACCTCAACTGTTCTACATCTACTAACCCAGCAACTTTCATTCATTCTTTCAACATGGGCATACTACCGAAATCTCCTGTTCTGCACACATCTCCCTATACTATCCAAATTTAATCTTCCTCTGAGGTATTCAGAACTAAGCCTGTCTTTAAGACTCACATTAGACATCCATCATATCATTTCTATCCATGCAACACATTCCCTCAACCTTCACTGGCCAGGTTTCACTTTCATGCATCATCACACTGTGTACCCATGCCTGATAGACTCTTTCCTTGGTTGACAGTGGTAATGCTCTGCTGGTTAGTAATGACAGAAATTCCATGAACTTATTTCATCCATTCCTAAATCTTGCAATCACGCTAGCATCTGCTCCACCCTGTGCTCCAATGGTATCACCAAGGTAACAAAACTTCCACTTAAGATTTGGAAAGAACTAAATTGTTCACTTCTAAACTATGTAACCGATCATTATGAATTTTGGAACACGGTTGATAGGTGTAAGGGATCGTAATGTGGGCTATATTTAGTTTAATTTAGTTTTATGCAAAGGGTGTAAAAAGGTGGCGGAAGGCATTCATGAAAATTCAGATACCTTCAATTTTTGTGAAATTTTAACAATAGGTATGTGATATCATTTAATAAATTTTAACACTAGGTATGTGATATCATTTAATAAATTTTAACAATAGGTATGTGATATCATTTAATAAATTTTAATACTAGGTATGTGATATCATTTAATAAATTTTAACACTAAGTATGTGATATCATTTAATAAATTTTAACACTAGGTATGTGATATCATTTAATAAATTTTAACACTAGGTATGTGATATCATTTAATAAATTTTAACACTAGGTATGTGATATCATTTAATAAATTTTAACAATAGGTATGTGATATCATTTAATAAATTTTAACACTAGGTATGTGATATCATTTAATAAATTTTAACACTAGGTATGTGATATCATTTAATAAATTTCCCCCATATTTCAGTTCCTTTAATGTATTTTAAAGGGTCTTTAGGGGGCATAATATGGGCAAAATCTCACATTTGATAATTCAGATATTTCAGATTTGCATTGAATCTGTCCATAGTCATTAGACACCAATGAAGCAAAATTCCCAGATTTTTAATTTCTTCTTAAGACCCTTTAAGCTTAAGACTTAGATGTTCGACATTTTCTAGAATCAAAATCATGTAATAAATTTTGATCAAAATTGGAGTAAGAATTCTAGCCATAAGGTTTAGTATCATTATAGCTTGATTTTAATTTTCATAAGGGAACATAAAAGTGATGCAAAACTGTTCTGTTCGGGGAATTAATTTTACCCACCCTGGGACTGGTATTCTTTTAGTTTCCTAATAATGAGTTTAAATGATTATTTCAGCATACACAGGAAGCCGCTATCCAACAATATGAGAAATGTGTTTGCCTGCATGCCCGTTAACTATTTTTAGATTATGACTAGAAGAGCCACCTGGCGTTGCCTGCTAATGAATGAGAAACCCTACATTACCATTTTTATAATGTTCTGTAATTTTCAAGTTTTCTTTTTCTTCTTTATTTATGTCATTTATTCATTTACGTCATCATCTTACTCTCCTTCTCTTATGCTGCTGCTACTACTAAACCTGCTATTCCCCTCTTCCTATCACTTCTTCTTCCCTTATTCCCTCTTCTCAAACCACTTCTCACCTCATTCGCCTTTTCTCCCAAAATCTAATACATTCAATGTGCAAACAAGCAAGATTACCAGAGTTGTAGTATCATGTTGATGAGTCAAGCTGTCTATAAAGTTGTCAAAAACTACCATTCATCCTTTATGACATCATCCATTTTCAAGTTATCTATTTACTACTAATGAATGTTATCTTGTATGGATGACGTCATAAATGGATGGAAAACTAAAACAGGTTAAAGAAATCCGAATGAGATACTTTATGACGTCATAAATGATGAAGTAACAAAAGGATGACAACATCCATTAAAACAGAGAACATAGATGGGTCACGGCTCGTCTATGTAAACAATAACTGTATATATATATATATATATATATATATATATATATATATATATATATATATATATATATATTTGTGTGTGTCAGGTTCATATTATATTCCAATAATCATGTTTTTATTTTATTATTTTCATTTTTATTTTTTCACATTTCCAAAACACATAGCATTTCTGTGAGATATATTTTTTACGGTCCGTTTCATTTGTCTTGTGCCGAACAACATTTTTATGTTAATATCGTCTCTGCAACATTACAAAATCATCACAAAAATTCATAAAGAGTAAAAAAATATATATATGCTAGACGAACCGCCTCGACCCAGAAGGTTTAGTTATATAATCATTCTTTTTGTATGTGCTCGTCTCTTTCTCTCTCTCTCTCTCTCTCTCGAATGCTTTTTCTCTCTCTCTCTCTCTCTCTCCCCCTATCTCCTGCTTCTTTCTCTTTCCTCCTTTCTCCCCCTTTTTCTCCCCCCCCCCCTGTCTGTCTTCTCCTTCCTCGCACTACTTCTTTTGTCAATTTCCTTTTAATTACATGATGACGTCATAAGAGATCGCTTCCCTTTCTCTCTCTTTTGTAATGGGTCATCCAGTATGTACGTTGACAAATACGAGTTATCCAACTCCTACCCACAATAGGAATATGTGACACAAGGTCGGAAAATGGGATTTGAAAAGCTAGCACCCGAGAAGGTGAGCACTCTGGCCATTAAACATTACCTGGGCAGCCCTGTCGGCATTCCCCGGTAGGGGCGCCTCAGGCAGTAAGCAATAAACTTACTCCTCCCCAAAGAGGGGAGGCAAAGCCTGGGAGGGTGGACCTCCTAGAACTGCACAGGACAGACCCATAGACCGGCGTAAATCAAGCCCCAAAGGCCAAGACAATACCAGTCTATGGGGTGCAGTATTCATCAGAACAGATACTACACTTTCTTCTTGGCCAAAAGGCGCCCCGAAGGACAAACAATATCCAAATGATATACTAGAACCTACGGGTCTAGACGATCATCTAGTATATATAGTCACTGTTCACATAGACGACCCGTGATCCGTCTATGTTCTCTGTTTTAATGGATAATGTCATCCTTTTATTACTTCTGCATTTATGACGTCATAAATGATCTTTTCTTAGTGTCTTCAACCTGTTTTAGTTGATGACGTCATCGCTTTGAGACGTCATCGATTGTGCACAGAGACAAAAAAATATGGCCCACGGATTTTTAGTAGTATACTAGACATAGCCGTGACCCGTTGGGTCATAACCACTTCCACTATTTTTGCTATGTTTTTTTTTTCATCTGCCAATTTGATTTCATTCGAAAATTCCTAAACTGTGAAATATCAGTTAAGACATTCTTCTTGCATAACTAAAAAATATAAATCTCTTTACTTCTGTATTATTCTTATAGAGAGACGTTATTGTGCAATCTAATTTACATACGTAATTGTGGTTTCTACAGACACTATGTAAATTAGATGCAATGCTCGCTGAAAAAAAAGAAGAGAGTCACTCTTTCTCTTAATTCTCACAGAGACATAAAAATATTAGAGAGTGGTTGAATCAACATTAGAGTAAGAGGACGAAAGAAATACATAGCTAAGTGATTGATGAATGAGTGATTTAGTTAAATATAAATTACAGCTAATTAGAACAGTTAAAACAGGATTGTTTTTCAAACATAACTCAATCCCAAAACTAAAGCATATTTTCGTATATATGTTTTGTTATTAAAGTATATAGGAAAAAAGCCTTAGGGAAACAAGCGTTCATTGACTCAGCTTTAGTATCTATTACTAATGGAGATTTGGTATCTGTCTGTCTGAAGCCGAAACTATACCATTGCTTTTATTAATTGTACTATTGTAGTATCTTACAATGCCTAATTGAAGAAGGTAGCGTAGTATCTGTTCTGTTGTCATGAGAATATTCTCCCAAGCATTACCTCCTTTGTGGAGTAGTATATGTTCGTTTGTAACGATACCATCAACCAGCTATTACCTCCTCCCTCCGGAGCAACGTAGTATATGTTCGTTCATAATGATACCATTCTCCCGGGCATTACATCTTCCCTTTTTAGAGAATGTAGTATAGTATCTGTTCTGTTGTCATAATACTATCCTTCCAGGGATTACCTTCTCCACTTTTTTGTGTGGGTGTAGGGTGATATAATAGCAAAAATAATAAGAGATAGGTAGATAGATACTAGAAGATGTTGCTCTAGCAACTAACTATTGCTTCGTAGCGAGTATTCTTACTCTTCATTTGTATTGTTTGCCTTGTAACAATTTGAGCCGGATGTCATTCATTTGAAAAAAAAATCAATGGTTTGCTCTTTGTCCTGATCTCATCTTCCTCTTTTTCTTATCAGTTCAAACGGATTCGATTGATATATTTGCATATAAATTGAAAACATTTAGATCAAGAGACGGCTTAATCACCTCTTAACGAATTTGAGGCGGGGAAAAATAAATGTCCAAGAAAACGTTTTGAATCCGGATTTCTTTAATTAAACATAAATATGTTTTAGTAATTTCCTAATTACACAAGCAACTTATTTTTACTTAGAATCTTTTATGTTTCTGCCGGGGGGGGGGGGGGGGGGAGGGAGAAAAAAAAAATTGACTTACATGAGTGATTTTCCACTGGAAGACTTGGGACTATAAGTTTTTTTTATTTTTTTTTTTTTATAATATAGTTTTAATGGTTGAGAAACTTCCGAGACTATATGTATATATATATATATATATATATATATGTCAGATTCATTTTATATTCCAATAACCATGTTTTTATTTTTATTTATTTATTTATTTTTTTTCACATTTCCAAAAAACATAACATTTCTGTGAGATGTATTTTTTACTGTTTGTTTCATTTGCCGTGAGCCAAGCAACATTTTTATGTCAATATCGTCTCTGCAACACTACAAAATCATCAGAAAAATGTCTTGAAAAAAACCTACACTATACAGTGGGTCATTAAAATGCTGTACTAGTGAGTTTCCCCACATGTGAGTTTGCTCTTTTCTTTGTTTTTTATTTGTTTTCGCCCCAAAATGACCCATACATAATTGAACACACACGTAATTATATATATATATATATATATATATATATATATATATATATATATATATATATATATATATATATATATATATATATATATATATATATAGAGAGAGAGAGAGAGAGAGAGAGAGAGAGAGAGAGAGAGTTTGAATTACCTACTGGAGAGTTTGAATTACCTACTGGAGAGTTTGAATTACCGACTGGAGAGTTTGAATTACCTACTAGACACCATCCTTGAGTGTCTTCGGTCTCTCTGTACAAGGGTTTCTCAGCACAACCTGACATGAAGATACTTCACCTTACAAATAAACTCTGACCAAATATTTAAAATAATATAGTATTCAAAGCCCAAATAAGATCCCTTCGATATGGCTATACACTGGCTCATACGAGGAATAGTGCATCTTCTCCGAGTAATGTTACCCCAATTAACAGCACTTAGTTGGATACTCCATCTGACCAGATGAATTTTTGTCCTGAAATTTATCACTCCTATATTACCATCAAAACAAGTT
This sequence comes from Sepiola atlantica, assembly GCA_963556195.1. Taxonomy (NCBI): domain Eukaryota; kingdom Metazoa; phylum Mollusca; class Cephalopoda; order Sepiida; family Sepiolidae; genus Sepiola; species Sepiola atlantica. The sequence continues at coordinate 30,999,775 of OY744547.1, forward strand.
ACTGTTATTTAAATCAATAATACAACCTAATATTGTGAAATACTGTATATATATAGTACAGATGAACAAATCAAAGACAGTTCTTTGAATGCCTAATTTGCATAACTATTTTTAACAGTTAATAATAAATTACTGTTTCATCATCATCATCATCATCATCATCATCATCATCATCATCATCAACCGGTTTATTTGTTGAATCAGGCCACATTTAATCCTCTGATGAGGGTGGGGCCTGATTGTCTAGTCTCTTGTTTGGTGTTATTAATTTGTAATTTTATTGTACTATTTTTACTATCTATATGAAGTAGTTTTGTCGATATTTACAGTAATTACTCAAAGTGATTTATTAAAAAAAAAACGGATAAATTGCTAAAAAACTTTTTAAAATTAAACTAACAGCACTCGCTATGAGACAGACAAGAAGAGAAAGGGGAGTGAGAGGCTAGCTGGCTGGCTGGCTGGCATACTTGCTTACTCGCTTTCACCCTCTCTCACTCTCTTGCCCTCTCCCTCCTCTTCTCTATCTCCCCTTCTCTCTCTCTCTCCCCTTCTCTCTCCTTCATCCCCTCTGTTTCTCTCTCACCCATTATCAACGCTTATTTTCTTTTTTATGGTTTTTGAATTCAATGACTGTTTTGATCCCGTAGGCAAAATGTTTCGCATTTGTGTATAAACGTTTCTTTGCGGCTTTTTGGGGGCCTGACTTGATTTTCAACAATTTGTCATCAGTTTTTAAATTGTAAGGCGAATTGATTTCTTCTTTCTTTTCATTTATTTACAGTCTTAGTTAAAAGATAAATAAATTTGTATCAAAATTACCAAAATCTTAATATTTATCTATTCATATGAATAAATGTGAAAGTTTTTGTCCCGTGTTTACAAGAAAGTTATGAATGAAATGTTCATTATTTGAAATTTGGAAAGCCAGCTAGTATGTACATATATACATAGTCATCCACAGACAGCTTATGACTCATCAGTATGGCTAGACATTTGCTCTGGTATCTAAAGCTGTTATTATGAGCGTAGAATCTCTGTTTGAAGATTTCTTGCGTCATCCTGATATAGATTTAATCTTTTTAGGTGTTTGCACCTGAGGTGACTCTGGCTCCATAGACAACAGATTTGATTGTGCATCTTCCTCCTAAATGGCAATTTTCACCTGCACTGCAGAATTAGAATTTGATCCTTCCCTCAGATGGTATTTGGGAATAATCAGATGGTATTTGGGAATAATTATTCCCAAATACTATCTGAGGGAAGGATGGATCAAATTCTAATTCTGCCTGATTAAATCTCAGCTTTTAACTGCTGTAGATCGATAACATCGACATGCCAGTGTCGCAGATGTTGTATATGTCTGTTTGAATAAAAACAAGAATGATCTAATTAGACTTTATTTAACGAAAATGGGCATGAATGCATGTATAAACACACACGCACATATATATATATATATATATATATATGTAAGTAAATTACGTGTACAACAGAATGGTAGGATTAATTTTAGAGGAAGCATTATTAAAATCAATGAAACAGACGAGTGGGGGAAAAAAAAAAAAAAAAAGGAAAATTGTTAAAATTACCTTAAGGCCTTGTCGTCTGACCCTCTGAGAGGAAACGTCAGAATGGTAAATTAAAAACTAAAAGTCGAATGAGAAATGAAGGGGGGAGAAAAAAATAAAAAATAAAACTTATTTCAGTTGGAGGAAACGAATTTTTTTTTCCCCTTCTCATTCGTTTCCTCCAACTGAAATAAGTTTTATTTTTTATTTTTTTCTCCCCCCTTCATTTCTCATTCGACTTTTAGTTTTTAATTTACCATTCTGACGTTTCCTCTCAGAGGGTCAGACGACAAGGCCTTAAGGTAATTTTAACAATTTTCCTTTTTTTTTTCCCCCACTCGTCTGTTTCATTGATTTTAATAATGCTTCCTCTAAAATATATATATATATATATATATATATATATATATATATATATATATATATATATATATATATATATATATATATATATAGTAATCCAGGTAAAGTAAATATCCACGAGATAGGAATCCAAAGAATTTCAACGGGCTTATAAGCTCAATATCAAAAAGAGCTTTATGTATATCATTGTTTTCTTTCTCTTTTTTGTATGCCCGATATTTCGGATACTTTAGACATTATAGCATAAATCGTGATTTTATTTTAAAAAATAAGCTGTTTTGAACTAATGCCCAACGTCAATAACATATCCGGAATTTATACCTGTAAACGATGAAATTACCCGGAATTGTTTGCCCGGAATTGAATGAGGAAAGCGTGAAAAACAGACAGACAGACAGACAGACAGACAATTTTCGTGTTTTTAACATAGATTTCGTCGTTGCCTTATTTGCATACATACTGTTTGTTGTTTGTTTGACGTTTTTGCGTTGTACGCAAATAAAAGATCCATGAATCAGATTAGCTTGAAAAAAAAAATGTAAAAAAAATAAAAGAAATAAAAAATTGCCTAAAAGAAGAAATCCACTCGATGTGAGTCACTAGTGTTGACTAAAATTTCTAATGAAGCAATTAAATTGGAATTCGAGTCGTCTAATTCGGTTTTCTGAGACACGAATTTGTAATGAGCCCAGTTTTTGCGTCAGTCGTAAATTGTTTTCTTCTGGCATTCAGTCAATTCACTGAGATCCTCTAGTGTTTCATAGACGTAGGCAGGGATTTGAATGCAATTAATGTATAACTGCGCTAATAACGACAATCCCATAAGTGATAACGATTTTTACATTGGCTCTTTCCAGAAAAAAAAAAAAAAATCTGACACAATTATATTCATATGGTCAGAATATCTACGACTGTTATGTTCTAAAAATAAAGTCAAGTAATTAAGAATAAGGAATAACCTCAGAGAATAAATTTTGGATATTTTATTTTACCTTTCTTTATACTACCACGGTCAAAAGCCACTCGAGGATAAAGGTTGATCAGAGTATTGATTTACTCCTCTCCAGGAGTTAGGCACAAGGCCAGTTTTTATCTTACTCCCACAAGTAAGATGTGACCCAAGGTCGGGTCGGGAAAGTGGGTTTAAAAAATTGCCTGGGCAGCCCCGTCGGCATTCCCCGGTAAGGGCGCCTCAGGCAGTAAACAATAAACTTACTCCTCCCCAAAGAGGGGAGGCGAAGCCTGGGAGGGTGGACCTCCTAGAACTGCACAGGACAGACCCATAGACCGGCATAAATCAAGTCCCGAAGGCCAAGACAATACCAGTCTATGGGGTGCAGTATCCATCGGAACAGATACTACACTTTGATCTTAGCCAAAAGGCCAAGTTGGATGATGACCAATACTATGAGAGGATTGAAAAAACGATGAGTGGAATGGGCAGATCTTTATTTTTTTTAATGGACATCGCTCCAGACAAGGCATGAAGCCACTTGATGTAAAGAGGATTGCTCGACACGTATTTGCTGATATTGGACAAAGATGACCATGTTGTAGTCAGCAGTGAAGCACTGACCGTGGTATTGTGTTCCACAGATGGGAAGTTCTTAGAAAGAAACTCTGTTCATGGAAGTTCCGTTTGGTTATTGGTAAACAGAGGAAGAAAGGAAAGTTCTTGGCAGTGGTGGTAGCTTTTTTTTTGCTTTTTTCAATACGTTAAGTGCATTTTGTTGAAGGGATTACCAGAGTGCCCCTGTATAGCATTGAACGGCAAATACTTTTGCAAATAAAATCAAAAGTCGAATAACTGTTGGACATTCATTACTGAAACTTGGTGGGCAAGTCAGGAATGGACAGAAGTTTATTTGTACCAAATATGGTCGGATTGCAGAAAGGATTGTGAATGTTATTAATGATTCAATAGGTGGCATTTGGGAGGGGGTCACTCTTTTTTAAGATTATGAGGACAACACAAAAAAAGAATGGGAAACATACATAATTCAGAACAAAGAAAGGCTAATCACCGTCAATATGAACAATACAGGGAACAGCAAAACGATATCAAAGCTAAAATAGACAAAACCTATGAAAACAGTAAATGCAGACTCTGTGGACAAAGAGACGAAACGGTAAACCACATAATAAGTGAAGTGAGCAAACTAGCCCCAAAACAATACAAGAACAAACACGACTGTGTGGGGAATGCAGTACACTGGGAACTGTGCAAACAACTGCCTTTTGAACATACACACAAATAGTACAAACATAAACCAGAGATAGTACTGGAAAAAGAAAATCACAAAATCCTCTGGAACATGAAGGTGCAAACAGACACTCATCCAAGCAAGACGACCGGTGTCATAATAGTCAACAAGGGGGAAGATCAAGGAGACAGAAAAACAAAGCAAATATATGGAAGTTGCCAGAGAACTGAAAGAGATATGGCACATGAAGAAAGTTAATATAATACCAATAATCTAATAGGAATAGTCCTGAAAACCCCCTGAAAAACAGACTGGGAGAAATCATGATCAAAGGGAAGACTGAGACTATACAACGTATGGCAATGATGAAAACAGCTGAAATCTGAAGGAAAATCCTCGAATGCGGAAACCAACCCACATAAACTACAAACACAACCAGCCACATGGAATTTGCAATAGAAATAAAACAAAAACATAGAAAGAACCACCAACCACATGAAACCAAGGGAACTGAAACTGCAAGACATTTTATAAGCCTCGGCTGATACCACACAAAATAGTTGTGAAAGATCAAGGAGGATTGAAAGACTGAGGAGGGACAGCACGAACCAGAAAGGAAGGGTGCGAAGAGTACAGGGGGGGGGGGGGGGCTTGATGAGTCTTATTGCCACTTGAATCCCAGAGAAGACCAATGATTGTTTCCAACAAGAAATCAATGGTACATGGCTGTTGCGATAATGCTGGAATGGTTATCGAAAGAGGTGGAGAGTACTTGAAATCTGGGGAGACTTGTTGTCACTCAGACTCCAGGGAACACCACTGGTTATTGTCAGTGAGCAATCACTGATAATAATTTGTGTGAATAATAATAATAATGATAATAATAATGATAATAATAATAATAATAATAATAATAATAATAATAATAATAATAATAATAATAATGATAATAATAATAATAATAATAATAATAATAAAAATAATAATAATAATAGTAATAATAACGATAATAATAATAACAATAATAATAATAATAATAAAAATAAAAATAATAATAATAATAATAATAGTAATAATAACGATAATAATAATAATAATAATAATAATAATAATAAAAATAATAATAATAATAATAATAATAATAAAAATAATAATAATAATAATAATAATAATAATAATAATAATAATAATAATAATAATAATAATAATAATAATAATAATAATAATAATAATATATAAGTAAAAAGACTTATTATTTTAGTTATGCAAGAAGAATGTCTTAAATGATATGTCACAGTTTATGAATTTTCGAATAAAATCAAAGTAGAAAAAAAAAAAGGGTAATGGTTGCGACCCAACGGTTCACGGGTACTCCCAGTACTTGTATACAGGAGTAGTTTATTTTCATACTACAATTACATTGCTAAACATTTGACTTATTATGAAGGAGAAATAAATTTGACTTATTATGAAGGAGAAATAAATTTATGAAATGTTAACTCGCAATATGAAATAGGGTAAAAACAGACTTCAAGTTGTAAACTTGTCGAATTGTGCGCCATTTTTAATTTTGACTAATTGAACGCTAATTACTTGTAGATTCGATTGTTAGACTTGGATGACACAAAATCGCCTCCATTACTTGGAAATTAACATATCAGGATTTTCCAGTGCTTTGATGACTGTGAAAAAAGTTAATGACATTCGCTTTGTCTTTCTGTTCGGCTCAAAGCAGTTTCGAAAAGTGTCATCATAAACTTAGTTATGTAAATCAACCCTTTTCTTTTTAATTACAGGGTGATGGGTATTTAAGTCATTCGTAACTAGCAAAGTATGATTTTCATAAATAAATTCTGCTAGGTGTAATATTAGACTGGGCTAGTATTCAAGAGAGATGGAGAAAAAGTGTACATTATTTGGGCAATCCATCAGTAAAAAAGTCATATTTTCATAAATATTTTTTTACTCATGAGTCAACACTTATCAGGGTCAAAAGCCACTCGATGATAAGGATCGATGAGATGGATGTATTGTCAGTTGAATGACGAAGAATATTATGGGAGGATTGAAAATGATGAGTGGAATGAAAGTGTAGTATCTGTTCCGATGGATACTGCACGCCTGTCCTGTGCAGTTCTAGGAGGTCCACACTCCCAGGCTTCGCCTCCCCTCTTTGGGGAGGAGTAAGTTTATTGCTTACTGTCTGAGGCGCCCCTACCGGGGAATGCCGACGGGGCTGCCCAGGCAATTTTTAAATGGCCAGAGTGCTCACCTCTCGAGCGCTGGCTTTTAACCCCACTTGCTCGACCCCGATCCTGGGTCACATCTTACCTGTGGGAGTAAGATAAAACTGGCCTTGTGCCTAACTCCGCGAGGAGTAAATATAGGAATGAACTCGGCCTTTTGGCTAAGATCAAAGTGTAGTATCTGTTCCGATGGATACTGCACGCTTGTCCTGTGCAGTTCTAGGAGGTCCACACTCCCAGGCTTCGCCTCCCCTCTTTGGGGAGGAGTAAGTTTATTGCTTACTGTCTGAGGCGCCCCTACCGGGGAATGCCGACGGGGCTGCCCAGGCAATTTTTAAATGGCCAGCGTGCTCACCTCTCGAGCGCTGGCTTTTAACCCCACTTGCTCGACCCGATCTTGAGTCACATCTTACTTGTGGGAGTAAGATAAAACTGGCCTTGTGCCTAACTCCTAGCGAAGGAATAAATAAATATCATAAGTATTTGTTGACATTGGATTTGAAGATGACCATGTTGTAGTCTGTAGAAAAGTGGTCCTATGGTGATGTGTTCCATAGACGGGCAGTTAGGAATGACGGAGAAGTGTAGCAGTGAAAGTTTACCCTTTGGGGTACAAATTAAAAGTGCTTAAACTCGTTTTTGCACATATGGCTCGGCGCAAAATTCCCATTGGATTAATAAATGCCGGTGTCTATTTTTAAGCCAATCAAAAGCATCTGTGTCAAATTATCAAGTTATTATTTGGGATCAACTACAGAGACTCTCGCGTGTATATAAAGGCGAAAATTTAATGGATCTTCAGTTGAGTATTGATTTACTCCTCTCCAGGAGTTAGGCACAAGGCCAGTTTTTATCTTACTCCCACAAGTAAGATGTGATCCAAGGCCGGGTCGGGAAAGTGGGGTTTAAAAATTGCAGATACGTTTCTGCACCTTATCAAGAACCCTCAAATGGGACAGAGATTCACCAGCCCAAATATGACAACAGTACTCCATACATGGTCTGATAGTAGAGATAGAGAATAACCTTAGGTGTGAGAATGTGTTTGGAGCGATAGAGAGAACCGACTTTACGAGAAGCAGAAAGATCAATGGATCTAATGTACGAACTCCAAGGAAGATTTTATGAAAAAAAGACCAAGAAGTCGATTTCTCCTCAAGAGCAGAGTCATCCATGAGAATCTCAGGAAGAAAAGGGACACACCTACGGTTGAAACAAGATTAAACAAGATTCTTAACAAGATTAAATGAAACAAGTCATTTCGTACCCAAATCCACAACTAGTCAACTGCTAGATCAGCTGCATATTTCAACTGACTCCAACGGATAATCTGTGGGGATTTAAGAAGTGGTCACCATAGTGCAACAGTGAGGCCCCAATTTGGAAGATTTATGGAGTGTGGAGTCACCTCTTAGCTGGCGTTAATCCCAAATACACATATGTTGTAATATATTATGACAAGACTTAAGTCATGAATTACAAGAAAGTACTTCATGCTTTTATTAGCTGTGTTTTTAAACGCTGTCTGTGATCAGAAATGGGATGAAGCCTCGTTTCTATTCCTGGAGCGACGTCAGTGAAGAGTTCCAATAAAACTAGATAATGTATAGCTGACTATTGCAACTGTGACAATATTTTGTGACACACTTACGAAGACTGCATAAGACACAAAGGTGCAACTGCATGGCGATTGTGAATCACTGACCTAATGCGAGCTTAAATTTGTAAAAATTAAGCTTTTTTCTAAGCCCATAATTTGAGTAATGTAATTTATTTTTCACACAGTTTGCAGCGTTGCAGTTTTGACGTTCAACTGCTTCCATATTAAAGAGACCCCCCCCCCCCACCCTCAGGGTTCTTCTAAGGGTGCCCCTCTTCTAAGCCTGCCTCAATATTATAAACCTGTCCTGGAATCAGTATTTTTATTTACCTCCTCTCCAGGAGGTTAGACACAAGGTCAGGTGTGGGTTTTGATGAAAGTGTTTCTGTGGAATGAACTGGTCTTCAGTCCGCATCGTTAACCACTTAGCCACCGTGCCACCCCCTCCTGGAATGAGTATACCTACTAGTAGATATATGAAGGGAAGTATTTAACTTTATATTCACAATCTACAATCTTTTTTCTCTTTCGTTCTGATAACTTTTTAGCAACACATTCATTCTTTATGATATCATGGTTACTGACATGGAACGCTTTCGTCTAGATTAATTGAACGCTGACTTAATTACGAATTATTTCTTCAACTTGAAAATTAGAAATAAATACCTTGGGTTGATTTGTGACGCCGAAGAAAGAACCTTTCTTATGGTTCACGGGAAGTTTGACCGATTTCAACGATTTTTTAATTAATGTATGCATAACAAGTTGAAATACCCGACCCTTGGAAGGGTTCATAATTAATATATGCACAACAAGTTGAAATACCCGACCCTTGGAAGGGTTCATAATTAATATATGCATAACAAGTCGAAATACCCGACCCTTAGAAGGGTTCATAATTCTGACACATTTGGAATATTACATAATATAACTCAAAATTTGATGTAGAGCAATTCTTTTCTTTATTACATTTTTTTTGTATGTCGCTTATTTTAAAAGTTTTTTTTGCGGGGTGGGAGATGAGGGTTCGAGTTTAGGAGATACCCCTCTCAAATGGTAAATTTACAAAATATAATGCACCCACGTTACTCACTGTGTTGCCTAGAATATATATTCCATAATTCATAATGATCGGTTCATTTGTTTAGGAGTGAATCCTAGACATAGGACACACACTCATGCCGGATTATTTTCTTCTCTTCACCAACAACAGACAAGACGTTCGCTCTTAGTATCAGCAGCAGTACTTTTTCTTTCTTCTCTTCACCAACAAATGATAAACCTACAACAGTCCAAAACACACGCGAACAACGTGGCGTCCAGAAACATATGTTGTCTTCCCGCAAAAATCTTACTACTTTTAATTCAGCTATTTTGGACTGTCAAAAGCGCCTATTTTGCATAATAACGACTCTCGCTTCAAAATCAAACGGTTCAGGTTTTCTCCCACATGCAGCCACTGTGTCTTTGCAGTGGACATATGCTAGCCGTAGCCGCTTATCTCTTGGTTTATCCACACCGTCACCACAAATATATATATATATATATATATATATATATATATATATATATATATAAAAAATATGAAACTAAAAGTATACTTTTAGAGGATAGAACCTATAGTGAAATGGTTTAAGCTCAATATACAAGATAGAGCAATTATAAAAGATAAATGTAAGAAGAGAGATAAAGATGTACGAATGACAAATCTATTTCAACTTCGATTGCTCAATGCAAGGTGTACTCGGTAAAAACATGTTTATTTTTCTTTTTATTTTCATTAAGCCAAGGCTTTTAAAAGATTAAAATCTTATCATCAGAGGAATTACATAGATGGATAAGTTGGTAGTGGAAAAGTCAAAATTCAAAATTTGAAAAAATATAAAGTAATGGGGAGTAAGAGTGTGCGTGTAAAATAATATGGAGTCTGTCCAGTTGATGAATCCCTTGACTTAAGGAAAGAAAAATAAACATGTTTTTACCGAGTACACCTTGCATTGAACAATCGAAGTTGAAATAGATTTGTCATTCGTACATATTTATCTTTCTTTCATTTATCTTATATATATATATATATATATATATATATATATATATATATATATATATATATATATAACTTTAAATGTAGAGATATACTTTCCTTGATATTTTCTGTCTATAAGTTATGGACTATAAACACCTGACATAACTTTTTCTTAAGTGGATATATTGTACTTAATAAGAAGTTTCATATATTTATGTACATACATTTTTATTTAACCCTAGAAAGCAGAGTGTAGTATCTGTTCTGATGCTACATTTAGTCTTGTCTATCCTCGGTCAGTGAAGGAGAAGTCCGTTTAGACTGACATATTTAATTTTTGCTCCAATCCATGGGGGAGCTAGATTTTTTCCACATTAAAAAAACAACCTAGTGTCTAACTTTGCCCTCGTCTTTATTAATGATATTCTAAATCATATTCTGAGATCATTTGTCTATGGCAGCACTTCGAAGAGCATCGGTGATGAAGATCTTGCTGATTCTCTCTCTTTCAATCTGAAGCACGTGGTGCAACGGGGGAAAAAGTGGCTCCTCAGACTGATTTTCATTCCAGATCTTAAATGGAAGACTTATATCTAATCTGTTGCTAAGAATGCTGGAAAAATGGTTGGATCATTCTACCGCCCCAGAAAGTGTCCGACTCCTGATGCAATCTTCGGACTAAGATTAAGTATTGCTGCCACATCTGGGGAGGTGCTGCTCAGAGCACTCTTTCTTGCCTTGACTCAGGTACAAAATCGACTTTTCAATCTAGTGGGTGAAGATCTCTTCTATTTTCTACAGCCTCTTTCTCACACAAGAGACGTTGCTAGTCTTTCTCTACTCTATCGTTATTTCCATGGATGGTACTCGACTGAGCTCTAATATCTCTGGTTCCTCCTTGTAAGACATTCACAGCAAGAACTTGTCTTGTTTCCAAAACTGAAAAGAACTTTCCATCCTTACTCTGTGCACCCAACATCAGACGGAATTTCCATGAACAGAACTTTTTTGCAAGGGCTTTCCTCTGTGGGACACAATACCATGGGACTGCTTCCCTGCAGACTACAACATGGCTGTCTTCAAATCAAATGTCAGCAAATACTTGTCATAAACCGTCTACATAAGTAATCGAATTTTGTTCATTCCATTCAATTATTTTCAATCCTCTCATAATATTCTTCATCATTAAACTGACAAACCATCCACCTCGTTAACCATTATCCTCGAATGGCTTTTGACCTTGATATATAGTGATCTATTAGTAAAAAAAAGTTGTATTTCATCTTGGTATAGAGCTTTGTTTTTAATTATATCCCCAAACAAAGAGACAGACAGAAAGATAGTTATTTTTGCTACTATATTTGACGAACGGACATATACTACACTACCCCCAAAGAAGCAGATAATGCCTGGGGGGATGGTCTCGTGACAACAGAACATACTACCTCCCTCCCCCCTGAATTGAGCATTGAAAGATAGTACATTAGTACAAAATAGAAGTCATACTACAGTTTCGACTTCAGACAGCGAGATATCAAATCTCCATTGTTAATAGATTATTATGGATTTGCGACTGATTCCTACCACATGTATTTATGTGTTATTCATGTATTTATGTGTTATTCATACCACATGTATTTATGTGTTATTATGCAACATGTATTTATGTGTTATTTATGCAACATGTATTTATGTGTTATTTATACCACATGTATTTATGTATTATTTATGCCACATGTATATATATGTTATTATGGAACATGTATTTATGTGTTATTCATGCCACATGTATTATGTATTATTTATGCCACATGTATTTATGTGTCATTCATGCCACATGTATTTATGTGTTATTAATACCACATGTATGTATGTGTTATTTATGCCACATGTATTTATGTGTTATTCATACCACATGTATTTATGTATTATTTATGCCACATGTATTTATGTGTCATTCATGCCACATGTATTTATGTGCTATTCATACCACATGTATTTATGTATTATTTATGCCACATGTATTTATGTGTTATTCATACCACATGTATTTACGTGTTATTCATGACACATGTATTTATGTGTTATTCATGTATTTATGTGTTATTCATACCACATGTATTTACGTGTTATTCATGACACATGTATTTAGGTGTTATTCATGACACATGTATTTATGTGTTATTCATACCACATGTATTTATGTATTATTTATGCCACATGTATGTATGTGTTATTCATACCACATGTATTTAGGTGTTATTCATGACACATGTATTTATGTGTTATTCATGCCACATGTATTTATGTGTTATCTATGCCACATGTATTCATTTGTTATCCATGACACATGTATTTATGTGTCATTCATGCCACATGTATTGATGTGTTATTCATGCTACATGTATGTACGTGTTATTCATACCACATGTATTTATGTGTTACACTAGCTAAAATTAATTCCCCAAACAGAATAGATCTGCACCACTTTTATGTACACTTACAAAGATTAAAATCAAGATATAATGAAGATACTAAATCTCATGTCTTGAATCCTTATTCCAATGTTGATCAAAATCCCTTACATGATTTTGATTCTAGAAAATGTCTCAAATTTAAGTTTTAAGCTTTAGGGGTTTTAAGAAGAAATTGAAATTCAGCGAATTATGCTCAATTGGTGTCTGATGACCATGGATCAAATTAAATACAAATCTGATATATACTGATTTTCAAATGAGAGGTTGTATCCCATATTATGCAACTAAAAACCCTTTAAAATGCTACAAAGAAACTGAAATTTTGGGAATGTTTATTGACTTGACGTCTAATATCTATTGTTAAAATTTCACAAAAATCGGAGTATCTAGATTTTCACGAAGGGCTTCGAACCCTTTTTTTACATCCTTTGCATCAAACTAAATTAAGCAAAATATAGCTCACATTCGGACCACTTACTCCTAGCAGCTGTGTTCCGAAATTCATAATGATCGGTTAATTAGTTCAGGAGTGAATCCTGTACATACAAATATATAAGCATATACACATGTTACATACAAATATATAAGCATATACACATGTTACATACAAACAGGGCTTTACGGAGCCCTCCAAAAAGGAGCGTGCTCCAGGAGCACACTCCTTTTTGCTGGAGCGAAGGAGAGGAGGGCTCATTTTATATTCAGCGGGAGTTGAGCGGGAGCAACTCCATTTGGGACTAAAGAGCGGTGGTTTTATCGCTCCGCGCTCCTCGGTCCAAAATTATTTGATTTTTTTTTAAACATTAGTTTTTTATTCAGCAATATAAAGGAAAAGTAAAGAAAGTCTCAGAGTTTACTCTAAATTATTTTAAAAAATTATATTTCTGGTAGAGAGAGGGAGGGGGCTCAGGCGGAAGACGATTTAATTGTAATGTTTTTAACAATCTTTTTTTTTATTGTTTTATTCGTTACCCCCTCCCCCAACCTCGTCGACTTGCTATCAAGCGATGAGACAGATCAAAGGCGTCATTACAGTTTTTATTGCAGTCAGTGACTTGAGCGTTCTATTTCTTTGGAAAGATTGAAGAAAGTTGAAATACATTTGAGTTTGGGGTACGAACGATTTTGACACCATCTGAGTGCAGGTCGGGAGGGGGGCGAGAGAGAGAATTCAAAATGTTTACTAGCTGACCTGAGATAATTACTAAGGCCCTTTTAAAAAGTACACTGCTATCTTTCTGTTGAATAAAAACTCCGAAACTCTAGATAGGGGAGGTAAGTTGCCCAATCAAGGTTTCAGAGTACAGTCTACCCTACTATTTAATTCATATAACTTTGGGGAGGATATATGTGGATTCATACCGTTCCTAAGTGTATTAGTGAAAGTATTATTGTTTTTCTTCTCTTAGACTAGATAGTCTGCTTGACTGGATAGAAATATGTATGTATAATACACAATTTAGGAAAACTCGTCAAAGGAAAAACTCGGCAACGGAAAATTCGTCAATGGAAAAATTCGGCAACGGAAAACTCGGCAATTTTGGCCAAGTAGGAAAATTCGGCAATTATCGAATAAATATCGATTGAAAATAGATTTTAGAACCGTTTTTACAGGAGATATACTTGTAAATACGGGGCTACCCCCTCCCCAGTGAAGAATATTTTTTATATTATTTTTTGGTACTTGTGCAGTTTACGAACCGGTCTATTTAATAAACAAAAGATATCGTAAAAATTTAATTTAACTTGAAAATCTTATCTAAAAAGATAAGATTTTCAAGTTAAATTAAATTTTTACGATATCTTTTGTTTATTAAATTGTTAGGTGAAAGTACAGAATAGTTAACAAAGCCCCCCTCACTCCATGTTAAGAATGGCTTTCTAAATAATGTTATTTCAATCCGGTTCGTAATTACGTTACGAAATTAAAGGTTTGGACCGGGTTATTTTTTACATAAAATTTTCAAGTTAAATTCAATTTTTACGATATCTTCTGTCTATTAAATTGTTACGTGAAAGTACAGAATAGTTAACAAAGCACCCCCCCCCATTCTCCTCATGTAAAAAATCGTTGTCTAAATAATGTTATTATTTCAAGCCGGTTCGTAATCAAGTTACGAGATTAAATCCATCATAATTCATTTAGATTTCTTCGTAAACAAGTCAGTCATTTTAATTGACAAAACATCAATTACTTCGTGTGTGTGCAAAACTTGAAAGGAATTTATAAACTATCGAGTAGAAAGTCATTTAAACTGGCTTTAAATTCTTAGAAAATTTCCGTGTATTTAAAAAAGCAAAATTGTTTTCTTGAAACGAAAGTTTACGTATAATCCTATACTTCGTCCGACATGTTCTCCTATAACTCTAAAAATATTAGCGAGATTTTGTCAAATATTATCTTACGGTCTTACACTTAAAGTGACATTTCAACCCATATTGATGCCCACCCCTATCCTTCGACCACTCATTGGCAGAATAGAACGTTTATGAAAGAAGGTATATTTTTTATTATGGAGCGCTGAAAAAGAGCCGCTCCTTTTTTATAGGAGTTAGAGCAGGAGCGGCTCCTTTTTGAAAATGGGGAGCGTGAGAGGAGCCAGCTCCAATTTTGGGCGTTTGAGCAGGAGCGGGAGCAGCTCCAAAAGTAGTGGAGCGCGTAAAGCCCTGCATACAAATATATAAGCATAACACGTTACATACAAATATATAAGCATACAAACGTACCTAACTTTATGAAGATAGAGATATAAGTAAACGCCACTTAATGTTAATTATAATGTATCTACTTTCAAAAACCGTTTCCTGTCATTATACGCATAAAATATCGGAGGAGTTGTTGTTGTTGTTGTTGTTGTTGTTGTTGTTGTTGTTATTTTTATTTAACTTCAGCTTTGAACTTTGATGCTGTTTGCTTAATAGGATTAGACTCATAAGTTGAAAGGTTATATATCTGTTTGGGTTGGACCGATTTCAAACAACAACCGCTTTATGTGCCTACCGAAAAGATAAGTTACTTGTAAGTTTTGGCTACTAGCAGCCCTAGTTTACTGAGTGAAACAATAATCCACGAAGCCGTGAGAGCAAGTATAAAGAGATATCTCTGTCCGTGCCACAGCGAATACAAACAACGTTTAGTTCCGCTGACGCTTGCAAGGTCTTAGCGTGAGGTGAACGCAGACCTCGTTATCATCATTGTTGGTAAGAACATTCTACTCGTTTAAGATGCGTCTACGCAACTCTAGGGTGAGGCTTTGTCTGTCGGTCGGTCAATCCCGTTTCGAATAGCATTTACATATCACGCGCATTTTATATATACGCGTCCGAGAATCTTTTTCAAATCCCTGGTCAGTTGATTGGTCTGTCCCACTTGAGTCTGAAATAGCATTTTCATTAATCTGTCACGCTTAAGTTTTAAATAGCATTTTCGTTTATCTGGCACGCTTAAATTCGAAATAGTATTTTTGTGTCAAGTTTGGGATAGCATTTTCGTTGGTGTGTCACGTTTAAGTTTGAAATAGTATTTTCGTTGGTCGGTCACGCTTAAATATAAAATAATATTATTTTCGTCTGTTCGACATGCTTCAGTTTGAAATAACATTATTTATGTTGGTCGATGGCACTTAAGTCTAAAATAGCATTTTTGTTTATCTGTCACGCTTAAGTTTAAAATAGTATTTTCATTGGTCTGTCAGGCTCGTCTGGAATAGCATTTTCGTTTGTCTGCCAGGCTTAAGTTCGAAATAGCGTTTTCATCGTAAAACGCGCAGATTGAATGGGCGCATCTTAAGAACGGATCCGTTGTTGGTTCGTTTTATTTTTTATCGTCTTCCGCTTCCTTCATTTATTTTGATCTTTTTTCCATTTTCATCGTTCATTTCTTCTATCGCAATTTTAACCCCGTACAGGCCAAAATCGATACACGTAAGGACCTCGGGCAATAACTAGACAATTAAATAAACAGTAAGAGAAAAAAAACAAGCTATTTTAAACAACAAATAATTTATTGAAGAAAAAGAAAAAAAAAGGTAAAATGGGTTCGGCAGAAAGTCATTGTTCAAAGTTCACTTCATAGACTGAATTTAAGTTCCGATGGACACACGGAAAGGCTGCATAAATAAAGTCCTAATTATGCTGCCCGAAGGCTTATTAACTTTGCTAGGAAAGACATGTCAGAAAAAAGAGAAAACTTACTTGAAAGAATTTTGTTAGTAAAATAAAAAATACCAGAAGAATATAGAAAAGTCCTTTTTGTTCGCGCAGATTTGTTTCCTTTGATTGTTCATTTTTTTATTGACATCGCATCGTTTCTTCGATCGACTCCTTTTGAGAATAGTGGCACTCTTCCACGTCAACTCTTCATTTGGAGACATCTTTCGGAACACACTTCGTTTTGTCTTTTCCAAAGGCACATTTGCCTTTCAAATGAATAACTTCCTTGTTTCTGTTTTTAGAATTCAGTGGACTTCTCCGTCCAACGTAAATATTCAACCTCGAACACTAGTTGAAACTCCAACTTCTTTGAAGATTTTTACAGGCATGCTCTCTACATATTCCTGTTTTAACATTCTTGTTTTTAGGACTTCTTCATGTCCGAGTTGAGTCGACCGACCTCTCCACCTCGAGATCGTTTCAGCAACTAACTTGAATTTCGCGGTTATTTCAACGGCTTCCGGCGTCAAACGCCCACGCTTCAGACACCGACACGTGCCATCAGCAGCAGTCATTCATTACAAGTTCTTAAAAAAGGGGGTTTTAGAAGAAGAAGAAAAGAAAAGAAGAAGAAGAAGAAGAAGAAAATAAATTTCTGACACTTCTGACAGTTTTTTTTTCTTCTTCAACTCACTTCCTCATTCATTTTGTTTTTCCTTTCTTTGCATTCTGTGTCTTTTATCAATTTCTTTTTGTGTTTTCTTTTTACCTCCATTTTGTCGCATTAACCACTAATACGACAAAATATCACCCCCAACTAACGCTCACTCCAACCTTTGTGATTGGTCGGTTGTTGTTCGTTCAATTCATTACGTGTGTTCGGATCGAGTGTCGTGTTCCCCCGATTATAAACGTGTAAAGTTGAATCAAGCAATGTTGCATGCAAAAGACAGAGTAATAATTAATAAACAAAAATGAAGTAGTTCAAATAAGGTTTATTGAACGTGTGTGTACGTGGAATGATGAAGTGTGTGATGTATGCATGTGTGTCGATGGAAAAACAGTTCTTGAAAAGGTATAAGAAGAAATGAATCCGGCGTACACAAAGAAAATGAGTTGTTAACTCTTACCGTTGTTTGCCCACGTGTTGACGGAAGAAAAGTGTGTTGGTTGTTGTTTTGCCGAGACTAGTTGAAGAGAAAAGCGTGAGACGAAACGCTAGTGTATTAGCGTCGTTCTGTCGACCAGAGAAGAGTGAAACGGAACGCTAGTGTCAGCGTCTGCCTGCCGAGGCTGGTCGGTGAGGAAGAGAGAGAATTTCCGTTTTGCACCGGCTCTTATAGTCCGAAGGGCAGATAACTCTGGTGTCGCTTTACGGCGCCACCTGTCGGTGAAAAAGCGCCACCTACCGGCAAACCGGTGTAGTTATGTTTTGAAAGGAGGAGGTAACTGCTACAAGGACTCCCCCCCAGATTGAAAAATATGAAAATATTATTCAATATGAACAGTTGTAGATGAGAAGCATTCTTTGTGGGTATGTCTGTTTTGCTGTTGAAGATTAGAAAAAGTAGTGTGCACGCTACTTATTTCTGTATCTGTATTGAATGATTGATCGCAAGTGCATCTGCGGAATTGAGTGTTTGTAACGCATGTGGATCTGCGTGTTGTTTGGGTCTGCATCAAGTTTGAGTGCAAGTGAGTTTGCGGTCGAAAAATGTTGAGTGCAAGTGAATTTGCACTTGTTGGTGGCGTTGTTCATGTTGATTAGTCTGCGTGATGCGGAGCTGATGAACAAACGTTGAATTGTCAGTGTTGTCCGGGAATGTTTGGTGCTTGGGTCTGCGCGGTTGTTGATGAGTGAGCACAAGTGGGTCTGTGCGGTGTTGATGAGCGAGCACAAGTGAATCTGTGCAGTGTTGATGAGTGAGCACAAGTGAATCTGTGCAGTTGTTGATGAATGAGCACAAGTGAATCTGTGCAGTTGTTGATGAATGAGCACAAGTGAGTCTGTGCGATGTTGATGAATGAGCACAAGTGAGTCTGTGCAGGTGTTGATGAATGAGCACAAGTGAGTCTGTGCAGGTGTTGATGAATAAGCACAAGTGGGTCTGTGCAATTGATTGATGAATGAGCACAAGTGAGTCTGTGCAGTTGATGAATGAGCACAAGTGAGTCTGTGCAGTTGATGAATGAGCACAAGTGAGTCTGTGCAGTTGTTGATGTTGTTCATGTTAATTCGTCCGTGTTGTGGAGCTGATGAACAAACATCTAGTTGTTGAGATTGGTGGTACACTATGGTCAAAATCAGATGCACAAATGTCTGCAAGTGAGTTAGCAGGTCCCGGTACAAGTGGGTCTGTACTGGTGTTGGTGCGTTGTTCGAGTTGATGTGTCCCCCAGTTGATCAACGAACGTCCAGTTGTTGAGTATTTAGTCGTGCTTGCGCAGTTGTACTCATTTTGAACTGGTGTGATTTCTTCCATAGTGTCGTCAGTGATGTCCGGAAATGTTTGGTGCTTGATGAATATCCGGGAAAAATGTGATTGTTCAAGTTGTGTTGAAGATTGTTGGTAGGCCTTAAAGGGTGATGTTGTTCGTGTTTGTGTGTTTTGTAGTTTTCTTTTCCTTTATATATATATTTCCACCACGTGGGTAGAAAGGAAAAAGAAAAGAAAAAAAGTGGAGTCATAATTTGTTTCACACGAGGAATGACGTTTTTGTTTTCGTTTGTTTGAATGTTAGTTTCCAAGTAGAGAAAGAATGGCGGCTTCTCTTTTTCTTTGTTGTTGAAAAGAAAGAAAAAAAAAAAAATTCGTATTTTCCTTTTTTCGTTTGAATTTTCATTTCCAGGTGAAAAAGATGGCGGCATTATTTTGAATTTTTTTATCAACACGTGGTTACGAAAAAGATGGGCAGCGTGAGCATTTGTTTTCTTTTATTTTCTTTTTATCTCCACGTGTTCAAAACAAAGGAAGTGGCATCTTGTAAGGTCCTTTTGTTCGTCGAAAAAGAAAAAAAAAAGGATTGGCAAAAGTTTGTCTTTTTCTTTGTATATATTTTTCCGACACTTGGGTCGAGAAAGAGAAGAAGAAAAAAAATGAAATTGTAATTTGTTTTATACTCGGAGAGAGCCGAGAAATGTTTGTTTTTCTTTGTTTGGGTATTTCCGCGTGGCCAGGAAAAATGGAGACGGTGACTTCTTTTTTTTTGTTTGTTTGTATATTTCTACCACGTGGGTAGAAAAAAAAAGGAAAAAGATGGATGTTTCACCACGAAAGAAAAAACGAGAAATGATATATATATATATATATATATATATATATATATATATATATATTTTCTTGTACGAAATTAATTACTCCGCCACATACAACAAAGCTTGCACGTCGGGTCACCAATGTTCAGATCGAGGGTCGTGTTCCCCCGATTATAAACGTGTAAAGTTGAATCAAGCAATGTTGCATGCAAAAGACAGAGTAATAATTAATAAACAAAAATGAAGTAGTTCAAATAAGGTTTATTGAACGTGTGTGTACGTGGAATGATGAAGTGTGTGATGTATGCATGTGTGTCGATGGAAAAACAGTTCTTGAAAAGGTATAAGAAGAAATGAATCCGGCGTACACAAAGAAAATGAGTTGTTAACTCTTACCGTTGTTTGCCCACGTGTTGACGGAAGAAAAGTGTGTTGGTTGTTGTTTTGCCGAGACTAGTTGAAGAGAAAAGCGTGAGACGAAACGCTAGTGTATTAGCGTCGTTCTGTCGACCAGAGAAGAGTGAAACGGAACGCTAGTGTCAGCGTCTGCCTGCCGAGGCTGGTCGGTGAGGAAGAGAGAGAATTTCCGTTTTGCACCGGCTCTTATAGTCCGAAGGGCAGATAACTCTGGTGTCGCTTTACGGCGCCACCTGTCGGTGAAAAAGCGCCACCTACCGGCAAACCGGTGTAGTTATGTTTTGAAAGGAGGAGGTAACTGCTACACGTGCGATAAATGTAAGGAAGGGACCTATAATGTCGGGGCTTCCCGTCTCGCGAGTATCAAACAATATGAAAGAACAACAACTCTGAAAGTAACGTGTTAACAGTAGCTTGGTCGCAGATAGACTGCCGTCCAAACATATATTTATTGAAGAGCGCACATACCTAAGGGTAGATAACTCATAGAGTTATGTCCCTTTGATTGGGGACATCACATCCCTCCCCATCTTGGTGCGACAACTTGTCTTATTTTATTTATTTATTTATTTATTATTTCTTTTTATTTATTTATTTATTTTACATTATGTAGTCTTTGAATCTGGCTGGGGGCAGTCTTTCCCGAGATGGATTTCGTCTCGGTAACTGGTCAGCTATTTGTGTTTTGGGTATTTCCAGGTCTTCTGAGGTGTGTGAATTGTACTCACTTTCCCAGTCTGAATCAGAGTCACGGTTCTCATTCCTAGGTGTTATGCGTTTTAGCAAAGAAGAGTTTCTAGTCATTTTGTGATTTCCTCTCTGCACCGTTATCATACTTCCCTTCATTTTTGTAATGGTATATGGTTTAGGATTGTATGGTGTTGACAGTTTGTTTTGTCTCTTCTGCCTGACCAAAACCATATCACCCAGGCTGAGAGTTGTTGTTTTTGCCTTTCTATCAGCGTACCCCTTCATCTTCTCTTTTCCTTTGGAGTCATTTTCTTTTATTCTTTTATGTGTCGGCCCTGTTACTGGGCTTTCGATACCATTTGGTATTCCGATGTTCATTTTTCGGCCCGTACAAGCTTCAAATGGTGATATTTTAGTGGTGGTATGGGGGGTGGCTCTATATTGCCTTAGGAAATGTGGTAACTGGGTCTTCCAGTTGTGGCCTTCCACCGTGGCTGCAAGAATGTATTTTTTTAAGGTGCGCATAAAACGCTCTACTTCACCATTTGCCTCCGGCCATAGAGGTGTAATGCGTCTATGTTTGAAACCTGCTTGTGCCGCTAAGTCTTTAAAGTCTTGTCCTTGAAATGGTGGACCGTTATCAGATTTTAGAATGGTTGGATATCCTTGTCTAGCAAAGATCATGTTTAAACGGGGAATAACTGTACCCGCAGCTATTGCGGGTATTACCTCCACCTCAGGGAATCGGCTGTAATCGTCGATTATGACTAACGCATAGTCACCTGATGGGAACGGACCTGCAAAATCGACTGAGATTTCAGTCCATGGTGCAACTGGTAGTGGTGAGGAGTGTATGGGTTCGCGGCTCATGTGCCTTGGGTCTGAGGCTTGGCAGGGAATGCATCCGTGTACTGTTTCCTCCACCAGTCTATCGATTCCTGGGAACCATACTTTTTCCCTTATCAGTTGTTTGGTTTTGACCATGCCCTGGTGAGATTGATGGGCTAAATCGACGGATCTCTTCCTCAATTTTGAGGGAATTACAAGCCGGTGTCCTCGAAGGACGAGACCATTGTGTGTTGAAATTTCGTCCTTGAATAGGGAAAAACTTGACAGCTGGGGGTCATTCCATCGTCCATCTTTAACCGCACCCTTGACTTTTTGTAACTGGGGGTCCTGTTCTGTGGCTTGTTTGACTTCCTCAAGAGTTAAAGATTTTGGTATGATATTCTTAGCTATATATCTTATGTAGGCTTCTGCTACATTGTCTTTAGATGGTATGTGTTGTGGGTGACGACTCAGATAGTCCGCAGGGTTTTTGTCATCTTTCCCGGGACGGTATACCAGGTTGTACTGGTAGGGCATGAGACGAAGACGCCAGCGTTCCATTCTTGTTGTTGTCGGTTTGAGACTTTTCACAATCCCTAGAAGAGGTCGATGGTCGGTGGTGATTTCGAATCTCGCTCCATATAAGTAGAGATGATAATGCTCAGCTGCATATACCACGGCTAACATTTCTCTCTCAGTTTGAGAGTATCGTTGTTCTACATCTGTGAGGGCACGACTGGCATAACATAGCACCCTCCCATCTTGTGTCAGAACTGCACCTAATCCAACTGGGCTTGCATCTACCAGTATGTCGGTGTCTTTCTTCGGGTCAAAATACGCCATCACCTCAGCTCCAGTCAACGCTTCCTTTAACTTGTTTGCAGCTGCTTCTTCTTCCTCTGTCCATCTCCAGTTTGTATCTTTTTTTGTGAGCCGTCTCAGTGGTTCACTAATAGTGGCATAATGTGGAATAAATCGAGCCACATACTGTGTCATGCCCAAGAATGATCTGACTTCACTGATGTTCCCTGGAGACTTGCATTTTGTAATAGCCGAGATTTTCTCTGGGTCAGGGGACACTCCATTCTCACTGAAAATGTGTCCGAAGAAAGTCAGTTTCCGTACAGAAAAAAGGCATTTTTCTTTGTTCAGCTTGGCTCCTACTTCTTGTAGACGTTTCAGGGTGTTCCTCAAGCTGATGTCATGAGATGACTGGTCACGTGCATATATTATTATATCATCTGATAAGTTTTTCACTCCAGGGATGTCTCCGAGGAGGTCTGATATAGCTTTTTGAAATAGTTCTGAGGATGCATTCACACCAAAACTTAGTCGCTTGTAACGAAATAAACCTTCATGCGTGGCAAATGTCGTTATATATCTGCTGGGCTCTTCCAGTTCTAATTGATGATACGCATTAGAGAGGTCTAGTTTGCTGAAAACTGTACACCCATTTAAGTCCGCTATTAGGTCGTCTACGGTTGGCATTGGATGTTTAATCCGTTGAATGGCTTCATTTGCCTTTCTCATATCGACGCAAATTCGTACGCTACCATTTTTCTTGGGAACTACGACAATCGGGCTAACCCATGGGGTAGGTCCCGTGACTTCCTCAATCACATCCGTTTCCATGAGACGTTTGAGTTCTGTCTTCACATCTTTTCTCACATGGAAGGGTATCCTGCGGTGTCGCTGAGTTACGGGGAAAACCGATGAGTCAATGTGGAGCTTAATGGTAACTCCAGAAATTTTTCCCATCTTTCCATCAAACAGTGCATGGAACTCGTCTTGAATTGGGACCGTCACATGGAACGTGAAGTTAAACGTTATCATTCCCAATGCTTCAGCAGAATTACTGCTCAAGAGGTTCTGCAGTCCAACTGAAGTATTTTCGCTGTCGACCACAAATATTTTAGCCTTACAGGATTTATCCCGAAATTTTATGCACGCATTGATAAATCCTCGGATGGGTATGGCATGTTTTGACCTGTATGCAAATATCCGGGTCGTTGTTTTGTTTATACGTGGTTTGTGTTTTAAATCATCATATACGTGTCCAGCAATTATGTTTACGCTAGCTCCCGTGTCTACCACAAACATTACAGGGGAATTATTCACAAGGGCGGTAACTTTTGGTGTCTTATTCGGATTATTGACAAGGGCGGTGACTCCTGGTGTCTTAGTTGGACGTGTAGATTTTACCGAGTAAATAGATTCGTCACTGGACGTATAGGGAGATATCGGAGGAGGATTGGTGAAACGAATTACTCTTACCGGCTTTGCTTTACATGCTCTTGCAAAGTGGTTTTTTTTGTGACAATTCATGCATTCTTTTCCTCGGGCTGGACAAGTCGGGTGTGTAGCAGAATATCCACAATAGTGACATGTTTGCTGTCCGCCATCTTTTTTTTTGTCCACCTCGTGGTCTGTTCTTCTAGGTGTCATGGCGACTATTTTGCCGCGCTGTCCGCCATCTTTTTTTTGTCCACCTCGTGGTCTGTTGTTCGAGGTGTCATGGTGACTATTTTGCCGTGAGTGTCCACAACAAATGTCTTTACTGTCGTTGACGTTGAAATTTTCGTTATTTCTACGTGTGAGACGCGTGCGGTTCTCGTTGCTGTAAATAGCTTGCAGTTCATTTCGTTCCATGTCTGCAGCACGCGTATCAGCAAGTTCTATTGCCCTAGCTTCGTCCAGGACTTGTTTCAGCGTAGAGTTGTCTCTTAGCGCCTTCCTTCTGACTTTAGAGGATGTGCACCCCTGCAAAATTTGGGCTAGGATCTCTCTGTCTTTATCTTCAAACTCGCACGTGGTGGCTAGAGTCCTTAGTCGGGCGTGGTACTGATCTAGACTTTCGTCCATGTTTTGCATAGCCCGTCGAAATTTGAAAAGTTCATATGACGTGTTTTTCTGCGGCGTGAAATGATCCGTTATCGATTTTTTCACAGTTTCATACTCGCCCGAAACTATAGAGCCGTCGTCCAAAATGTTTGTTGCACCTATGCCCTTTTGCTGGTCCGTGAAGTCATGGAAGATATCAAAGATTTCGTCTCCTGCGTAGTGAAGAAGTGTTGCTTTCTTCTTTTTGTCGTCGCTAATGTCCATAGCAATAAATAAATTTTCTAACCTGTCTATCCATTTTTTCCAGCGAACGGTAGTCGTGTTTTGGTCCGCATGTACGCTGAAACTTGGAAAAACTGGTAATCCAACGCTGGCCATTTTTTTTTTTGTTTTGTATTAATTCCGGAAAAAAAAAGATTTATTTTTGTATTAAATTCCGAAATGTAATGTGAGCTCGTCACGAAATTCTCGTCGCCAGTATAATGTCGGGGCTTCCCGTCTCGCGGGTATCAAACAATATGAAAGAACAACAACTCCGAAGGTAACGTGTTTAACAACAGCTTGGTCGCAGATAGACTGCCGTCCAAACATATATTTATTGAAGAGCGCACATACCTAAGGGTAGATAACTCATAGAGTTATGTCCCTTTGATTGGGGACATCACAGGACATCATTGGGGGCCCCTCCAATTACAAATGGTGACTCCACGTGATTCAACATAGACCTTGTGAAAAAAAAATGGCACGAAAATGAATTGAACAAACAACAACCGAGTAACAGGCAACAAAAAGGGGTTTATTTAACAGAGGGTTGGAACTGTGTCCAAGTGAAGAAAAGAGGTTGCCGGGTCGTCAGCAAATATATTCCCAATGGAGATGGCTGCTGCTGGAACGATGCAGGGGAAAGGCAGGAGAGAGATGTTTCTTCGTTGTTGGCCGATTTCTCTCTGCTGAATTCTTCAACTGACCAGGTGGTAGAAAATAGTCCATGAGGGGACCGTTGATATCAATACGCCCTGCAAGCCGATTGGTCAGTGTATGACCAATTTGCTCACAGGGTACGAGAAGAAATAGATCCTATTTCAGTCTGCTACATCTTCACTATACAAAACACGGATGACAACCTATCGATGGAGAACGTGTTGTGCGTTTGAACGACATGCACATCACGTTCTCCTTCTATAAAGTCTGGTTTCAGAGACAAGCCGAGGCAAGATAACTAAAGAGACGATGAAGTGTCAGGTTTTACATCAGAATTTCCGTCTCCTAGATAGATGATCTGACAAGATCTACGGGTCCATCTCGATGAGTGGGGTCATCCTGCGCCTGGATACTATGCCAGGTATTTTTCCGCTTCTGCTTGGTATTTAAAATAAAAATGCACACTTTAAGTTTCTACTTAGAACCTCATCTTCACACTCGCTGTGTCTGACACGCCCATTTTGGCACAGGCTTCTGTCTTGCTCAGGGACTTAACACTTGGGTCGGGATGAGGTATGGTTCTGTTCGGTCATAGAAAGACTCCCTCATAGAAGTGGTGTCTTGGTGTGTGTGGGGGTGGGGGTAGGGGGTAGGCGGATATCCAAATTGGAGAGGAATGACATCCAATCATATTCAAACTATCCCCCTTTTTCATATTTATTAGTACTAGCACTTATACTTGAATCGTTCGGGCATAAAAGCAAGCAGTTGGCCCCGGGCATTACCAGACCTGTACTACTACTACGACTTTCAGTTTCTTTATAAAACCTATTACAATTAACACGCTGTCTTTAGTTCTCTGTTATTTAAACAGTTCAAGTCTTCTCAACACCGTCAACTCAATTAATTTAGAAAAATAATTGCGTCATTTACTTCGCACTATTTCGCACATTTGCCATTGTTGTTGTTTTATTTATAACTTTCTTTCTTTCTGCGTCGTTTCTTTTTATCTTCGTCCTTTTTTTTTAACTCCATTGGTAATTTCTTTGTTTTTTAGTTATGAATCACCACTTATCAAGGCCAAACGCCACCCGAGGATAAGGGTTAAATAGATGAAATGGATTGTCAGTTGAAACGATGAAGAATATTATAAGAGGATTGAAACTGATGAATTGAATAAACAAAATAGGATTACAAATTTTAAAACTTTAATTCACCCCAAAAAGCTACTGATGTGCAGCAAGATGTTTGTTCACATT
This sequence comes from Sepiola atlantica, assembly GCA_963556195.1. NCBI lineage: Eukaryota > Metazoa > Mollusca > Cephalopoda > Sepiida > Sepiolidae > Sepiola > Sepiola atlantica. The sequence continues at coordinate 31,026,626 of OY744547.1, forward strand.
ACATTTAAATTTCTGCATGTTGCTGCAGCCATGGAAACAGAGAGCAGTACGAGGAAAGAAGCTATTAGAGTAGAAATCCTTCCGGTATCTGGAGACCTCTACAGTGAAGGGGTGGGATTTTGCTGAATGTCGGGTTGATCGGGAGTATTTACGTCGAGGGGGGGGGCACCAGGGCAGCAAGTTCGTCGGAGCACATTCCATTAAAGTACTTGTAAAACAAGCACAGGGATGCAACATTGCGGCGATGGGACAGGGGCTGGAACTTGGTAGATAGTGTGGGAGCTATTAGATTAGAGGCTCTTTTGTGACCCTGTCTAAGAGGGAGAGGTCAGTAGTTAGTGCACCAGCCCAGATGTGACAACAATACTCCATGCATGGGTGAATGAATACTGTACATTAAATAACCTGTTGCGGTGCCATTCAGGAGAATCACTCACGCAAGACTTAAAGTACACAAAAGATGACGTTTTATGCCACGTCTGTGTTGACATTGGATTTGAAAACGACCATGCAGGGAATCAGCCCCGTAATAACGTGTTCCACATTCCGTTTGATGTTAGACACAAGGAGGAAGAAAGAAAAGTTCTTTTCAGTTGTGGTAGAAGACGAATTCTTGCTGTGAATGTCTTACAATGAGGAACCAGAGATTGGAGCTCAGTCGAGCACCTTCCATGGAAATAACGATAGAGTAGAGAGAGACTAGCATCGTTTTTCTGTGAGAAAGGGGCTGTAGAAAACAGAAGAGATCATCCCCCACTAGATTGCGAAGTCTATTTTGTACTCTGTCAAGGCAAGAAAGAGTGTTCTTGGCGACACCTCCTCAGATGTGGCAACGTCTTATCTGACTTTATATAGATAGATAATGGCATTGTATTATATCGCATTTTAAAAAATCCTTCTTTTTCTTCTTTCTCCTCCTCTTTATTTATTCCTCTTCAACTTTTTGCCATTCTTTTTCTCTTCTTCTTCTTCTTCTTCTTCTTCTTCTTCTTCTTCTTCTTCTCATTATAATGTATTTAATGTTGTTTATCGTTCACTTAGTTTTTTTTTTACCTTTTATTTGTATACTATAACATTTGAAACAAAAACAAAACCTACTCTTTTCACTTATTTATTTATTTCTTCTTCCCTTTCTTTTCTTTTACTTCTCTTCTTCTTCTTCTTCTTCTTCTTCTTCTTCTTCTTCTCCTCCTCCTCCTCTTTTTTCTTTTTCTTCTTCTTCTATGAATTAAGTTAGAATAGGTGCAACGAAGACGAGTCACGGACAAAACTGAGAAAACTAAAACTAAATAAATAAAATAAGAAAAGAAATTAAATGAAAAGAAAAAAAAGAAAAGAATATGTAAATAAAAAGAAAGACGAAAGAAAGGAAGAAAGAAAGAAAGAAAGAAAGAGAAGCAAGCAGAAGAAAAAGAAAAAGAAAATAACCACTTCTGAGTGTTCGCCTTAACAAGTGTCATCTGATCTCAAGCTCCTCCTTTGTGTACTTTAAGTCTTGCGTAGGTGATTCTCCTTAATGACACCGCAACAGGTTACCCGGCCGCTGGTTACGCTGTGCGGATGAAACCAAAAAATACACACCGCTTGGCTGGGGAAACGCTTTACAGTATGACGTCGTCGAAATTCCGGCAGAGAATTATCGGTTCAATTACAGTTTTTAGCAATCTCGTTGAAAAACCCACCTCTTTGCTTTTGTGAGCACATTTTGGCTCATTATTGCCAATGTCGACGATGACGATCGGTGTTACAACTTGTTTGAGACACAAGACAATACAGTAATGGTAAAGAAGGATTTTTTTATTCTAATGAGTCACTGCTTATCAAGACTCGAAGGCCACTCGAGGATAAGAGTTAATGAGATTTTCAGTTGCCGATGAACAACACCATGAGAGGATTGGAAACGATGGTGTAAATGGTCAGAATTTGATTATTTAAGTGGGCGGCTTGACAAGAATTTGTTAACATTGGACTTAAAAACGACCATGTTGTAGTCAGTTGAGAAGCAGCTCTGCGGTATTGTATTCCATAGATGGAAAGAAACTTCGTTCATGGTAGTTTCGTTTAGTTTTAGGTACACAGAGGAAGAAAAGGAAAATTCTTTGCAGTGGTTAGCGCTAGACGAATTTTCGCTGTGAATGTTTTACAGGGAGGAAAAAGATATTGGAGCTCAGTCGAGCACCTACCATGAAAATGATGAGAGAGTAGAAAAAGGCTATCAACGTCTCTTCTGTGAGAAAAGGGGCTGCAGGGAAGAGAAGAGATCCCCCCCACCACCACCACCACCAGATTCCGAAGTCGATTCTGTACTCTGTCAAGGCGACAAAGGCAGGAATTAAAGTTGTATAAAAAAATAGCCCGTTTTATTTGGTCAGGAAAGAAGGACGTTGATTACTCGTCTGTTCGGGTTAGGAGTATTCGAAGGTGATGTGCGATTGCAAAATCGAATGGCATCTGGGCTGGTCAAGTTTCCGGCTGGACAGATGGAGGTAGTCGATAATTGGGCAAAGTCGTTAGAGCATCAGCAAGACCAGAGGCGCCAGTGAAGAGCCGAATGATATAACTGGGGTATCAGCAGGAGAAGAGGCGCTAATTCACAGCAGAACATCAAAAAAGAGCAGCTGACTGAGTCGATAGCTGAACCAACCATCGATAGTCCACAGTTTCTTTTTATGTACTAATGAGTCATCGCTTATCAAGGCCCAAAGGCCACTCAAGGATAAGGGTTAATGAGTTTGTCAGGTAGACGGTGAGACAACACCGTGAGGATTAGAGACAATGATTGAAACCGGGCAAAATTCGATTATTCAATAGTACTGCTGGACAAAAATTTGTTAACATTGGACTTGAAAACGACCAGGATGTAGTAAGCTGTGAAGCAGCCCCGTGGTATTGTGTTCTACAGACGGTCAGATCTTGGAAATTAACTTTGCTCATGGAAGTTCCGTTTAGTTTTAGCTACACAGAGGAAGAAAGGAAAAATATTTACAGTGGTTGTAGCTAGACGAGTTTTTGTTGTGAAGTTTGCCAAAACTACAACAAGCGTCCTGTTGCTGAACGAAAAAATAAATTGGGCCAATCATTTAAAACGGCCCTGGGCATCAGATATGAGCCAATATCTAAAGTGCAATTGAGAGAATTCTTGTGGACAAGAAACGTAGAGAGGAACAGATACTACACAGTAGTCACCTGACTGTATTGGTTTGAGTTGCTGGTATGACTGCTTGGTTTGTGTAAATGGGATGACAGCTTTCTGAACCAGTGATTGAAATTGTCATCAAAAGGGCAGTTTATCACATGTACTTTATGATGATTTGTCCTGAAAAGGACAGTTAATAATGAGACTGGTCCTAATAAAAACAGTTTATTGTATGTAGTGGCTGAACGAAATTTACCTGTTGATACGGTTGTCTATACAACGATTGATTGTTGTCTGCCTTCATGAATCACTAATCTACAGATGTTATGATGATGACGCCATCTTGCTGTGTTGACAAGTCGACAGCTGTTGCTGCTAAGTTCGTCATTATGGGGATGTCATAAAGGTCAGTTTTTAAATGCTGCTGCTGCTGGTGGTCGTCGTCATCATCGACAGCCCTATTTATCTACTTCCCACAGAGTAAAATGTGACACAAGGTCGGAAAGTGGGAATTGAGAAGTCAGCACTCTAGAGGAAGAGTACTTAGGACCTTTAAAAATTGCCTGGGCTAACCCTGTCGGCAGCCCTGTCGGCAGCCCTGTCGGCATTCCCCGGTAGGGACGCCTCAGGTGATTAGCAATAAACTAACCCCTTCTCAAAGGGTGAGAAGGCAAAACCTGGGAGGGTGGACCTCCTAGAACTGCACAGGACAGACCCATAGACCGGCGTAAATCAAGCTCCGAAGGCCAAGACAATTCCAGTCTATGGGGTGCAGTATCCATCGGAACAGATACTACACTTTGATCTTGGCCAAAAGGCCAAGAGAATGTGCCTGCTTATATAGTATTTGGGCTACTGCTGTTGGTCTCTTGAGGTTTTTGATTGGTTGAGAGGAAGGGTGGATGTTAAAAGAATAGATGAGAGTTCTTGGGTCTGTAGATATAGAACAGTTAAGGTAGCAGGACTAGTTAACAGGCGAAGGCCAAAGAAAACATGGGAGAGAGTGATAAGAAAGGGTTTGAAAGAAAGAAAGATATATAGAGATCTGACCAGAGATCGATTAGTTTGGAAGTCAATTTTTTAAAGCCGTCCAACACATGCCAGCATGTAAAATGTACGTTAAACCGATGATGATGATGATGATGATGATGATGATGATGATGATGATGATGATGATGATGATGATGATGAACACGGGTAACTTACATCAGAATATTGCATAATTCCTGGGATCAGGGTGTGGTATCTGTTCTGTCCTCGGTCAGAGGAGGAGGAATTTAAAATACTTTTGTCCCATTCAGAGTGCCCCTTTTGGAGAGCTGCATATCCCCCACATAAAAAAACCGTCTAACTCTGTCCTCGTGGGGAGGCAAGTAAATAGGGACTCGGTTGATTCAGTAACACCATATATAGATGTGCCACTCAGTGCATTCACATTGTTTAAATAATCAAATAACAATATGTCGCAATTCCTTAAAAAGGACTTCACGTTTGGTCTCACATTTCATGGTTTTAACTGCCATGCCGGATCGAATCAATCATTATTGACTTTGTTTTGTATTATGTGCAATTACTTGAACGAGATCAAAATGGATACCGCAGTTTATAGCTAGAAAAGGTTTAAGTATCAATGGGGTTGTGCTGGTTGGTGTCCACAGTTTGTATTAATAAAAAGTATAGACAATTTAAAATAAAGCAACAAGAAAGACTTTCTTTATCATTGAAATTCCTTGTTTTGCCGGTTGGTAGGTTATGCTTCTTGGGGCACCTCTTTTTTTTTAATCAATATTACCATATCGATCTCCAATAAAAAACACCACATACATTCTTACGGTGTATCCATTAAATGCTACAGGGTTAGGGTTAGAGTGACAGACCAACCAACGGATCGGCAGAGTCTCATATAAATATATGTAGATGCAAGATTAAATCTAGGGAGATGTGTGCAGAGCAGGAGACGTTGTTGTTTTGGTCACATTGAAAGAATGAATGAGAGTGCTAGGGTTAGTAGATGTAGAACAGTTGAGGTAGTAGGGTCAGTTGCCAAGAGAAGGTCAATGAAAACATGGAAGGGAGTAATAAGGGAGTTAGGGTTGAGAGAAAGAGGGATAAAGACGTGGCCAAAGATAGGTTAGTTTGGAAGTCAATTTCTAAAAGCCGTCACACACATGCCAGCAAGTGAAACAAGCATTAAACGGATGATGATGATGATGATGATGATGATGATGATGATGATGATGATGATGATGATGATGATGATGATGATGATGAATCTAAAAATGCTATTTCAAACATAGGTGTAACAAACAGCTTCCCCCCTGGGTGGCTGTTTCATACCAGTATCAGACCGACAGAGTCTTCGGCATTCTGTGCTGTGGTGGCTTTGTTCTCTGTCGGTCTGAGGTATGGTCCTGTGCAGTTCTAGAAGGTCCACCCTCCCAGGCTGTATCTTCTCGCCCGTTTGTGAAGGGGTTAGTTTATTTATCTGAGACGCCCCTACTGGGTTATGCCGACGAGGCTGCCCAGGCAATTTTTTGTTCAGCCAGAGCGCACTTCCTCTAGAGTGCTGGCTTTTCAAATCCTACTTCGTGACCTTGTGTCTCATCTTCCCGCCGTTGACAGATTTTGAAAAAAATAATACAGTATTATTTTCTTGTAGGTCGATTCTACACACATTTGTCTATACATAAAATATATGTAGATATCTTAGTATAATAATTAATAATAACTTACTATAATAATAATTAATAGCTTACTATAATAATAATACGGCACAATCACGTTGACACACCGGTTCCCGTTAGATCACCAAAGTTAAGCAACGTCGAGCCTGGCCAGTATTAAATGAGTGACCATTTGGGACTGCCAGGTGCTGTATGTGCTCTCTGTTTATCTCGGCATTGTTTCCAGTCGTCTTGATCTGCTTGCCATTGGAATCAAGCAGTGCCGACTCAGGAGAGGTGTTGTTAGGGATTGCGCAACCCTTGCTTCGTAATTACACGCGCAGCCAGCCCCTTATAGGGGTATCCATAGTCTATCTAGACTGAACGGAGGGAATAATAATAATAATAATAATAATAATAATAATAATAATAATAATAATAATAAACGCTGTGGGACTCAGAAGAAAGATCTGAGTGTCATGATGGGCAGGTGCTTCCTCGATGGCCAACATGAGGGACCCAGTCTGCATTCTGCGAATGTTGGCTCCTTTAATTTCAGAAACAAGATCACGGGCAAAAAACAGGTAAGTAATCTCTCTAATTCGAGGTATGACAAGAACACGGACCAAATACAAGAAAGCATGAATTAAAAGAACAAAGCAAAAAGCTATAGAAAGAAATGGACCACAAAAGAGAATAGACTGGTAATGGAATGCTATTACAAAAGTAGTACTACTCCAGATAAAGCCTCTAATTTCCATGACTGCTTGGCGGCAGCGATCGGGCAGGTCGCGGGAGCGTCCGAGAGCTGCCGAGACGAAAACGAGGCTGAAATAAAAACTAAAAAAGAAACTGACCAAACACTATCACAGACCTAAATAACTTCATATATGTGTGTGGGGGGGGATCAGTAAGTATGAAGCTAAAAAGAAAAAAAAGACTGGCCAAAAGAATGGAACGACATAGCCTGGAGTGGAAATCAGACTGGAAACTCAGATTACCAAACTTTCGAAAGAAGCTAAGACTGTAAACAGGATGAAAGAGAACAAGAAACGATGGAAGAGAAAACATCCGGTTCACAAGGAAAGACTGAATAAGAAACATGAGGAATTAAAACAAAAGATAGGAGTAATAGGAGGAAGACTGAAACCATATAGATACAAAGCTGAACAACAAAAACAAAACAGGACCTTTGAAAATAATGAAAGCCAGTTTTACAAATATGTAAATGGAGAACGAACAACAACAGAACAACCAGACCCGACAGAGACAAAACACTTCTGGAGCAAGACATGGGAAAAGCCTAAGAAACATAACAAAAAAGCCAAGTGGCTGAAAAAATGAAAGATGAACTACAGGAAATTGAAGAAGGAACAAAAACAGAAATTAATGAAGAAACTATTAAGGCAACCCTAAAGAAAATGGCAACTGGAAAGCACCAGGCCACGATGGAATACATGCATACTGCTTTTAAAAATTCACGACCCTACATGAAAGGCTAGTGCAGAAACTGAGAGGGTGTATCCACAAAACAGACGTACCAGAGTCGATTACCAAAGGAAAAACATCGTTAATACAAAATGATGCCAAAAAAGGAACGATCCCAAGCAACTACAGGCCAATAACCTGTTTACCAACAATGTGGAAAATCCTGACGGTACAACTGAGAGAACAAATCTACCAATCCCTGAACAATCGTGAACTGCTCCCCAAGGAACAAAACGGATGCCGGAAAGAGAAAAAGAGGGATGTATGATCTGCTATACATAGTTCAAAAGATCCTGAAGGAGGTAAAAATCAGAAAAAGGAACATATCCATGGCATGGATTGACTACAAGAAAGCTTACGACAAAATCCTTCAAGCATGGATAATTGAATGCTTAAAATTATACAAGATACCCGACAGGATTATTAATCTTATTAATAAAGCAATGGAAACATTCAGACTAGAACTGACAGCCGGTGGACAACATCTGACTGAGATAAAAATACAGAGAGGCATTTTCCAAGGAGACTCTCTATTACTACTACTGTTTATAATAGCTATAATGCCACTCAATTACATACTCAGAAAATGTGATGCCGGATACAAGTTTACAGACACAAAACCTAGAATAAACCATCTCATGTACATGGACGACCTGAAGCTATTTGCAAAAAGCAAAAAGGAACTGGAAAAGCTGATAAATACAACCAGAATCATCAGTCAGGATATTCAAATGGAATTCGGAAAAGTGTGCACTACTAGAAATGAAAAGAGGTAAAACTGGAGACATCAGAGTGCATGGAACTTCCCAACCAAGAGATTAGGGCGCTAGGTGAACAGGATAGCTACAACTATTTGGGAGTCCTGGAAGCAGACACCATCAAATCTACAGAAATGAAAGAGAAGATTGAAAAAGAATATTTATGAAGAACAAAAAAACTCTTAGAAACGAAATTATATAGCAGAAATCTAGTAAAAGGAATAAACATCTGGGCAGTATCACTAATAAGATACTCTGGGCCATTTATAGGCTAGACCAAAAAAGAACTCAGGCACCTTGACCAGAGGACTAGAAAATTAATGACCATTCACAACGCGCTACATCCAAAAGACGATACGGACAGACTCTACATAGAAAGAAACGAAGGGGGAAGAGGACTGGTAAGTATAGAAGAATGTGTGGAAGACTAAAAAAAAGAGCACAAAAAGGTTAATCACTGCAGCAAGAGACACCGTTCCAATGAACAACTCGAGGAGCACCGAAACCAGGAACAAAACAAAAAAAGAAAAGTGGGGAAAAAAACAATTACATGGATGCTTCATAAGACTCACAAGAGAAGAAACCAACGCAAATAGCTGGACATAGCTAAGAAAAAAAGGACACTTGAACAGAGAAACGAAATTTTTACTGATGGCTGCACAGAACAATGTGATTAGGGCAAACTACATTAAAGCTAAAATAGATAAAACCCAGGAAAACAGCAAATGCAAACTGTGTGGACAAGTGATAAAACAGTAAATCATATAATAAGTGAACGTAGCCAACTAGCACAAAAGAACAGACATGACTGTGTGGGGAAAGCAGTACACTTGGAACTGTACAAACGATTGAAGTTCGAATACGCAGACAAATGGTACAAACATAAACCAGAAACAGTACTGGAAAACGAAAAACACAAAATCCTCTGGGATATGGATATACAAACAAACTCATACAAGCAAGGAGACCGGATGTTATAATAATCAATACGAAGAAAAAATCGTGCAAAATTGTAGACTTCGCCGTTCCAGCAGACCATAGAGTGAAGTTGAAACAGACAGAAAAACGGAGCAAATACACGAAACTAGCCAGAGAACTAAAAAGAATATGGAGCATGAAAAAAGTCAGTATAATACCAATAATCGTAGGAGAACTAGGAACAATCCCAAAAAACCTGGAGAAAAGACTGTGAGAAATTGGAATCAAAGGAAGCATTGTGACTCTACAAAGGAAGCAATGATCAAAAACAGCTGCAATTTTAAGGAAAATCCTTGAATGCGGAAACCAACCCACATAAGCTACAAAGGGTAACCAGTCATATGGAATTTACAATAGGAAGAAAACAAAACCACACAAAGAACACCACATTAAGAACCAAGGAACAGAAACTGCAAGAAACATCACATAACGGCCTCAGCTGACATCACACAAAAATGAACCAATGACCAGAAATTACAAGAAACACCATAAGTTCCCCCCACTCCCCAAAAAATGTCGTCGGCTGACACCACACAAAATATTTGTATAGAGTCAAGGAGGATGAGAAGACCGAGGAGGGACAGCACAAACCAGACCTCCACTGGAAGAGTGCGGAGAATGCTGGGACCTTGGGGAGACTTTTTGCCACTCAAATCCCAGAGAAAACCAATGGTTCTTACCAGCGAGAAATCAATCGTAATCAACTGTTGTGATACCGCAAGTTCATTTGCAGTGGTTATCAAAAAGAGGTGGAGAGTAATGGAAATCTGGGGAGGTTTGTTGTCACACAGACTTTAGGGAACACCACCGGTTGTTGTCGGTGAGCAATCACTGACAATGACCTGTGTGATAACTCCCCGTGAGTAATAATTATAATAACTAGCAGGACTTTGCGAAATTATTTTTATTTAAATGTACAACTACTACTGTTCTGCATATATCATATATGAAAGATAGTTTAAGAAATAATTTCATATGATGACTAGCTAGGAAATGAATACGGAAATTCGGTTAACTGAAATCTGAAATTTTTTACAGGAAAAAAAAACTGTGAGCCGCTAAATTCAAATTTTACAAGCTAGATTCCAAAGAAAATCTCCAGATCTAGCCGGAAAACCGCTAAATTTGCAACACTGGAAACGAGTAAAAACTTTGTTTCGAACTTACAACATGGAAGAGTTATAATCAAAGGGAGATGATTACAAAGTTAGCGAATTTGTTAAATACTTCTAACAGATGGACCGACAAAATGCTATTTTAAACATAAACATAACAGACAGACGGACAGAGCCGCATATAGAGATGCATGAACGTATCCAATAAACTACATACTTTCACCTACAGGATATTATCTTATCGTGGAATGTAAGACAAACTGTTATAATATGTTGTAACAACAAAACGATCGTCAAATGAAGGGAAAACAAAGCTCTCATATAAACAACAACGTAAGGTATTTATTTGAGTTACCTACACCGTTGGGTGTAGGTTGGCGAAAGTTAGGACAGTGTCAGAATGAAGAAAGGAATTAAGCAAGAAAGTTCTTTGACTGCCGAAAATGTACGAGCAATTTATCTTCATTTTGTCGGGTTGACAGAGAAGTAGGAGAGAAAACGTCTTTCTTGTGACCTAACCACCTCACAGGGACTGCTCTCCACATGAAGAAAGAGATGCAAATGTTTCTGACGGCTACACACCTCCACCTCCATTTTATTCAATATGTGCATTTAGCGATGAAACGTTATTTCCAACGTAAACAAGGCAGACTGACCGACTTACGGATTTGGCCTCTTAGAGGATGGAATAAAACAAGGCCATAACACTAACAACGTTTTGTTACTATGATAATAGACACACATTAATAACCTTTTGTTACTATTATAACAGACATAATATTAAATGAGACCATCACATTAATTACGTTAAATACATTTTTAAACCTAAGCCTTCCAGACAAATGGTGTTAAAGTTGTCATTTTGGCAATAAAACCTAAAAACTAACGGACAGAAAGAACATGATATAAAGACATGTGGGCCGATTGACACTAAAAAGACATGTGGGCCGATTTACACTAAAAATACATGTGGGCCGATTAACACTAAAAAGACAGGTAGGCGGATTTACACTCTAAAGACATGTGGGTCGATTTACACTAAAAAGACATGTGGGCCGATTAACACTAAAAAGACATGTGGGCCGATTTACACTAAAAAGATATGTGCGCCGATTTACACTAAAAATACATGTGGGCCGATTTACACTAAAAAGACATGTGGGCCGATTAACACTAAAAAGACATGTGGGCCGATTAACACTAAAAAGACATGTGGGCCGATTTACACTAAAAAGACATGTAGGCCGATTTACACTAAAAAGACATGTGGGCCGATTTCCACTAAAAAGACATGTGGGCCGATTTACACTAAAAAGACATGTGGGCTGATTTCCACTAAAAAGACATGTGGGCTGATTTCCACTAAAAAGACATGTGGGCCGATTTACACTAAAAAGACATGTGGGCCGATTTACACTAAAAAGACATGTGGGCCGATTTACACTAAAAAGACATGTGGGCTGATTTCCACTAAAAAGACATGTGGGCCGATTTACACTAAAAAGACATGTGGGCCGATTTACACTAAAAAGACATGTGGGCCGATTCACACTAAAAAGACATGCTCCAAATTGATACTGTTACAATGCATGACAGCATATACACACTCACAGAACTCAATTACACACAAGTTCATACACACACTCTCTCACTGACGAAACAGGCAAACTAATACACACACACATCTACAATGCCTATTGAATTCACACACATGCAAACTTGCAAGTTGACAGTTGAAATAGACATGTCTGCTCAACTGCTTCTTACATGCTAAACAACTCTTTTTTCACCTAGAACGTTCTTGTACCACTATGAACTCTCGTTCATTATGAGCTCTTTATTTTTCGTTGTCTTAACAAGTTGTCAATAAAAATGAAGTAATTTTTTTCTTTCTTAAAAGGAGGTTTACTTCGAAAATTTAAAGACTATGACACCATCCATCTATCCAGGTTCGACACATTACGTTGATAAATAAATATTCAATTGAAGATTATTGAATTGTTCAATATTGTCATTAGTTGTTTCGTATCTAATCGTGTTTTTTTTACCACATTGCATTTTCACCGTCTTCAAAATTCAACTTCTTACAAACTACGCACAATGATTCAAGCAAACTACAACATCTTTCTCAAAAATTAATTATTTTTGTATTAATAGACTTTGTCATGGAAGATGAAATACATGTCTCTTAAGCGTCAATATTTAATTGTGATATTTGTACAAAGAGTAGTATCATAGTGGGGACACTGTATTGGGTGTGGGTGGGATGAACCCCGATGGTTGTTTAGAATGAACCCATGTCACCAGAATTGAAAATAGTAATATTATTTACATACAAAGCTGCTTATAGAAATTGTTAGATGGAACAGCTTTCCATCTAGAAAATAATAATAATTAAAAGAGAAAATAACTTTGGACCTAAAAGTTGTTTCCTTGCCCCAAAGTGATTTTGAAGAGAGTTATGTCCCTTTGATTTCAGACCAGCCGACATTTCATGGACGTATGTCGCACAGCAACTTCAATTAATACGTCCTCATTATAAAAGTAATTCTTCTTCAGTTGTAAATATATAACAAATAATCATTATTGTTGATCTATACAGAAGTGTTTTTATTAAATTAATTCTTTATATTCGTCCCTTACTACTCACAAACATTACTTCAAAATATTTGAACGTATCTAATAAATTACTCTAACACCATCTGTTATACTTAAGCTTGAAATAGCATTTTTTCGGTCTTTAGCAAGTTCGATAACTCTTCAATCCAGAGTTGTGTTGTTCATACCAGTCGAGCATACGTCCTCAACAATCAGTCCGGCAGTGGCTTTGTCACTGTCGGACTGAGGTATAGTTTTGTTCAGTCCTAGGAAGTCCACCTTCCCAGGCTTAACCTTTTGTTTGAGAAGGGGTTAGTTTATTGCTAATCGCCTCAGGCTCTCCTACCGGGGAATGCTGGTGGAGCTGCTCATGCATTTATTGTAGGCCAGAGTGCGTTCCTCATAGTGCACTTGCTTCTCAAAACCACACCTGACCTTGTGTCTAACCTCCTGGAGAGGATGTTAATAATAAAAAAAAACTCTTGTAATTATCTCCCCTTTATGAACTCTTTAGTGTTGTCAGTTCAAAATAAAGTTTTTACTCTTTTCTGCACTCTTTTCTGTTGTGTTATTTCTCCACTTGATTTTTTTCTTTTTTCCTTTTTCTACTCAATCTGCACGTCTGCTGCTGAAAATGCTATTTCAAACTTAAGCATGATGGACCGAAAAGGAGAAAAAGAACAAAAGGCACTTGTTGTAGTGTATCTACCAACCCATTATTTATTTCATTCCATTTGCGTATTAAGCGCTGAATATGCTTTAAACTTGACCGTGGCAAGCTAGTGAACCGATTAACAATCCAATGGACGGAACGACTGCGATGTAGAGATTCGTGGATACATCTATACAATTGACACACTCGAAATTGATATCATAACAATATACGACAGAATATGAAATAAATGTCACTTAGGCGTGTAGGGGAATCACAAATGTTTCAAACAAGAAAAAATCAAGTATTAAAAAATAACGGATGTTTATTTAATCTGCGCGTTTAGCGATGAAAATGTTAGTTCAAACTTTAGCATGGCAGACCAACAAAATGTATTTCAAACTGAAGCATGACAGACCAACGGAAATGATTTTTCAAACTTTAGCATGACAGACCAACGGAAATGTATTTCAAACTTTAGCATAACAGACCAATGGAAATGCTATTTCAAACTTTAACGTGACAGACTAATAGAAAGGCTATTTCAAACTTTAGTATGACAGACCAATGTGAATGCAATTTAGAACTTAAGTATGACAGACCAAAGAAAATGCAATTTGAAACTTAAGTATTACAAACCAATAGAAATGCTATCTGAAACTTTAGCGTGACAGACCAATGGAAATGCTGTTTCAAACTTTAGCATGACAGACCAATGGAAATGCTATTTAAAACTTTAGCATGACAGACCAATAGAAACGCTGTTTGAAACTTTAGCGTGACAGACCAATGGAAATGTTATTTCCAACTTTCGTATGACAGATCAATGGAAATGCTATTTCAAACTTTCGTGTGACAGACCAATGGAAATGTTTTTTCAAACTTTCGTGTGACAGACCAATGGAAATGCTATTTCAAACTTAAACATGACAGACCAACATAGCCTTTTATTTCATTCAATTTACACATTGATCAATCAAAATGCATTAAACTTGAGCGTGACAGTTTGCTGGACGAACCAATAAACCAATGACCGCAATGTCGAGATCTAAACACAAAAGACATGTCCGAAATTGATATCGTAACAATATACGATGGAAGATGAAATACATGTCTTTTAGGCGTGAATATTTAATTCTTAAAAAGAAAAACCAATCGAAGTGTAACGTATCTGCTCAGACAAGTTACCTAATCAAGTCATGCTTTCTGATCAACCGATTAATAATTGATCACAATAAGCTGCTGCCATTATATCCACATCTTGAGGAGAATGCGATGATATCGATCAGAAACTAGTGTTTTACATACAACGATTAATTCCATTGTTATGTAATCATCTCTCAAACACACAGACCTACTAGCGTGGGGTTTTAGGGAGAAGCAGTACATTTGGATCCGTGATATATGAGGACTAAGAACAAACAAAAGAAGAAAGAATCAATTATTAAAAAATAACGAATATTTTTTGATCTGTGCAATTTTAATTTGTGCATTTAGTGATGAAAATGCTGTTTGCAAATTTTTTAGATAAGATTGATAATTTGGATTATTCGGATGACTATTCGTATACTGGTTGTTATTTTCACAACGTTTCAGCTGATGTAACCTCCAAACTTTTGCTTTATGTATTAACAAGTCACCACTTATCAAGGCCCATAGGCCACTCGAGGATAAGGATTAATGAATTTGTCAGGAAGACAGTGAAACAACAACTGGTCAGATATTAGATTATTTAAAAGGACGGCTCAACAAGAATTTGTTAATATTAGACTTGAAAACGTCCAAGCTATAGTCAGCCGGGAAGCAGCCCCTGTGTATTATGTTCCACAGACGAATAGTTCTTGGAAAGAAACTTTGCTCAAGGAAGTTTGTTTACTTTTATGTACACAGAGAGTAAAAGGAAAATTATCTACAGCTGTTGTAACTAGACGAGTTCTTATTGTAAATGTTTTACAAGGTGAAACCATAGATTGGAGCTCAGTCGAGCACCTACCATGAAAATAACGATAGAGTAGAGAAAGACTAGCAACGTCTTTTCTGTGAGAAAAAGGCTGAAAGGAAGAGAAGGGTACATCGCGTACTATGTTTCAAAGTCGGCTTTGTACTCTGTCAAGACAGGAAAGAGTGCTGTGAGTGGCACCTCCCTAGATGTGGCAAAAGTACTCCCTCTTAGGACGTATTTGACTTTTATATAAGTAGAGGATTACGTCAGGAATTAGATACTTTCTGGAGCGGTAGAACAATCCAACCATTTTTCCAGTGACCTTAGCAACAGATTTTATGTAAGGCTTCCATTTGAGGTCTGGCGTAAAGGTCAGTGTTAGGAGTTTATCAAAGCAAGGAGCTTCTTCAAGGAGAGAGCCATTCATTTCAATTGGAGCAAAGTGAGGATCAGAGCGTTGGTGGTGAAAGGAGAGAAGCTTGGTTTTAGATATATTAAAAGTAACCAAGAAACATTTTTCCCCTTTTTACTCTTGGGGATCTTTATGTCGAACTCGAGAACCTGTACAGAATTTCGAACTGAACCCTTTATTTAATTCACGAGGGTAGATTGTTCTTGTTCCCTCAGCCATGACCGGGTAGAAGTGTTAATTATTTTATGTTATTCATAGTTATTATCGCCTGTAGTTAGGACTGAACCTTCAACCTCCAGAAGACTGTCACTTGGAACTGATTGTTAATCAATGCCTTTAATCATTACACTACGGGTTCATGATAATGATTCACAAGTTCGAAAAGATGCATCTGAAGAAGGTCGGAGGTTACATCGGCTGAAACGTTGTGAAAATAACAACAAAGCTAAGAATAGTAGTCAGAATAATCCAAATAATCCAAATTAAGCTTAACAGGCCATCAAAAATGCTATTTCTACCTTAACCCACTTAACGCAGCTGTTGCAAAATTGATACATCTACCATATCTAATAGCAGACGATACTACATGCAAAACTGGTTTTATTTGCAGTTTAAGACACAACAGCACAAATATACACAATACATTCAGCAATTGACTTATATGTGAATGAGAAAATTACAATTTTCCATGAGCGGATGATCAACCTCATTATAAATTCAAGATGGCCACCATCACATTGTGCAAATTAGTCAAATTTTACAGTTTATTTTGATAGTCCTATTTATATGCCACAAATGTCATACACATTGTTTGGGTATAAGGTTAAGTTTACAGAGTCATTTTAAAAATAGGTGTAAAAATTCATTTTTCTACAAAACAAAATTCGGTGCTCAGAGGGTTAAGCATGACAGACCAATAAACATGCTATTCAGATGTCAACATGACAGACCAACAAACATGCCTTCTTCGTCGCTTCCAGGAAATCCTATTCCTCTTGTCCGCGATTCCCAAAGGGACTGAAGTAGTCTTCAAGGGTCAGTTGAAATTAATGCACTCTTTGAGGCTGATTGGTTATCGTGTGACCTAACCACCTCACAGGGGCTGCTCTCCACGAGAGAAAATAAATATCAATGTATATGACTGCTACACGCTCTTTCTTATGTTGGTCTTTCCATCACTTCTCTCCATAAGACTCAATGATTGCAGTCGACAGCTTTCAGCAAGTTGCCGGGAAAGACGTCCGAATAAGAAGCAAATTTATAGAGCTGAAAGATAAAAAAAATATGTAAAACTCGCTAGAGCATACTTTCTCCGGGGAGCTTCATCACATGATTGATAACAGAACTTCTGACCAGTTGTATCGACACATGCGTAGATTAGCAGATCTTACTATAGTACTTGTTAAAGCATTTTCAAGATTATATATATATATATATATATATATATATATATATATTTAACATAGTTCACCCGAAACAAGGCAAGCTGCCAATGTAGACGTAAGGGGCCACTGAGAACTAGGGTGAAAGTTTAGGGGGGGGGGGTCATCCTAAATTGGGAGCTGTGCAGCGAGATGCTTGTTCACATTAATTTTTAATTTCTGCATGTCGGTACAGTTGTGGAAACAGGGAGCAGGGAGGGAGTTCCAAAGGCCAACAGCACAAGGAAAGAAGCTATTAGAGTAGAAGGCTCTCCAGCATCTGGGAACCTCCACAGTGAATGAATGGGATTTAGCTAATTGTCGGGTTGGTCGAGTGTATTTACGCTGAGGGGGCACCAGAGCAGCAAGTTCATCTAAGCACATTCCATTGAAGTACTTGTAAAACAAGCACAAGGATGCAACATGGAACAGGGGCTGAAGCTTGGTGCATAGTGAGGGACCTATTAGTTTAGCGACTCTTTTTTGGATCTTGTCTAAGAGGGAAAGACTAGCGGATGTACACCAGCCCAGGTGTGGCAACATACTCCATGCATGGGCGGATGGTGGATTTGTAGAGATATAGGATACTGTCAGGTGTGAGGAGTTTACTAGCACGGTAGAGGGAGCCAACATTCTTTGCGGCAGCTTTGGCAATGTCTTCTATGTATTTGTTCCAAATTCATGCTACCTGTGAATGTTAGGCCGAGGAGTTTGAACGTTGGACTCTCAGGTAGGGTGTTATTTGCCATGGTAATCGGTGGTTGAAGGGGTTTCTTGTAGTTGTTGAAGGAAAGGAGCTTTGTCTTTACGGCATTAAAAGTTACCAACTATTTATGACCCTATTTCACTACAGACCGGAGGTCACTATCTAAGGATTCAGTCATCCGTTTTGCCCACATGACGAGAGTAGAGCATGGTGTCATCAGCAAATATATCCATCTCAGACACAATGTTTTGCAGGAAGATTTCGCCATCCTCCCACATACAGGCCTTATATTCCCAAATGGTACTGACCAGGCTCAATGTCGCTTAACTTCTGTGATCTAATGAGAACCAGTGTCAATGTAATTAGGCCATATACTTCCACAACTCGTGCACAATCAATGCTGAGCCCATCCTTCTACCCTACACCAAAAATTGAACATCATAAAAATGCAAAAAATAAGAGCAAAATAGGCAATACGGTGCCATGGGACAAGCACAAAAGGACATAGGGCTCCTAATGTCTTAATTTATCAAGATTAGCGGCTTTTGGGTAGAGTGTTTATACTAATTCTCTAAGCATGTTGAATGCTGCTAAGGATTCTGTGTATTACTTTGGCAGTAACACACATATTGGAAATAAAAAACAGTAAAAAAAAACTGTGGTTAAAAAAGACATAACATTTATTAACAGTTTGTAAACACAAACTATAAAAACAATAAATGAGACATGTACACATAGATTAAACGTAAGATCAAATACATTGCTCCCAATCACAATAGAATGCACAAGATTATTCATAATAAATAGAAAAAGTATGTGCTAAGTGCAAAAGCATTTACTTACATTTTCCTGATCAGGTGACGTCCCCAAAAACAGGTCCTCTCTGTAGGAAGGTCGGTAGTGGCTGACGAATTATGATTTTTATTCTCAACGTTCGAGAATTGCTATTAGATCTCGGGTTGGCAATGAGATTTGAGGATTCTCTTTATTCCCAAGGGGCTATAAATCCCCTCTTTACAAAGGGGCATACCTCTAGGTTATAATAATTTATACCAAAGTGAGATAACTTAAGGCGTCCCTACAGGACCTCATCATATAGAGGAAAACTATACACAAGGCAGAACAACTGTTTTAATCTTAGTCACATAACGTACCCGGCAATCTGTGAGTTTAGTGATGAAAATTTGGTACAAATACAGAATAGTTAACAGTTAAGAAATCGTAAACAAAACAGAAACAACAAATAATTTATAGCCAACGAAGTAGAATTAAATTCTCTACCGACCTGTATACTTTTAACATGTGGAAACTAAGTTTTTTATTTCAGAATTTGTTTTTGATGTTTGGGTGGCTCATCGTCACACTAAAACCAAAATGGCTGTCCACGTGATGGCCGCAAAAGATAGTAAAAAGACATTACTTACCCTACCACTAACCCTAAGTCCGAGTTGCAAGCCTCCCACCCCAACAAAAACTCTCATAAAACCACACTCAATCATGTAGGTTTAGCAAAGTTAAGCCATCACTTTGGTCGCCATGTTGTTTTTGATGTGTCAATAAGCTACACAAACATAGAAATAAGATTTTGAAATTGTAAAATCTTGCAAACAGTTTCCATACGTTAAAAGTATACGGGTCGGTAGAGAATTGAATTCTACTTCACTTGCAAGGACTGTGGTGCAACGGATGTAAGTGCTAAGTAATAATCAGTTCTAAGGGGCAGTCTTCTGGAGGTTGAGAGTTCAATCCTCAGTGCGGGCGATACTAAGAATACAATTACGAATTATTTAAGATTTCTACTTGGTCATGGCTGACAAAACGAGAGCAAGCTAGCCCCATAGATTAAATAAAGAATTCCATTCAAACTTCCCTACATTCAACATTCCTGCGTTCAACATTAAAATTCCCTAGGTCGACAAGACGCACCTGAAGAAGGTTAAATACTGGACAAACTGACGAACTCTTCCAAGGTGATGGCCTGTTCTGTCTTCTGTCTTCACTCACAGAAGGTGAAATCCTACGAAGCAAGTGTTTCCCAAAGTGGGCTCTACCGCTTTCCTGGAGGTGGTGCTTGATACCGAGATGGGGTGGGATAATGCAAAAAGGGGCGGAAGTATATTATTAAAAGAATTTCAAGTTTATATATGTAAAAAGAAAAAAAGGAAGCTATTTATTGCTTAAATTTTACACAATAATAAGCTTTGGTATATCAAATTAACTGTTATTTTTGAAGAAGATATTTTATTTTCATATTTTTATTTTAACTTTAAAAAATAAAATACCTGCATGCGTGTATTGGCGGCAATTGTGAAGAGCAAATAAAATGGTTTATTGAAATAATTATCATTTTTGAAATTCACATTTTGTGTTGAATATTTTATGTATATGGTGAAGGGGACGCTAAGAATCAATATGGAAACCAAAGGGGTGTCAGCCTGAAAAGTTTGGGAAACTTGTATTAGATTGAAGGAATTTAAACTTTTGCCCCAATCAAGAATCCCTCTGGATTTTCCTCGCACTGAAAACTGACCTTGTGTCTAATTTTGCTTTCGTGGGGGAGGCAAGTAAATAGGGACTCCTTAAAATGATAGGTATGACACATTAAGTGACCAGCCTGTCAAAGCAGGAAATTTCAAGAAAAGAGTACAGAGAGAGAGAGAGAGAGAGAGAGAGCGAGAGAGAGAGAGAGAGAGTGAGAGAGAGAGAGAGAGAGAGAGAGAGAGAGAGAGAGAGAGGGGGGGGGTGTCAATAACGAAAAACTTTTTTCTCTGTTGACAGTGCGATCCGGTTTTTCAAGCAACCAACCAGTCATGTAACGACTGTCTTTCGTTGAGCACATATTCCGAGCACAAATACACTAAAGCAATCAAGTGAAATTAATTGAAAAACCTTCAGGAGAACGAGTCTCTGATTGAGACATATGTTGAGAATATCCTATTGTATGGTCGAAAATTATTTACAGTGAAATTATTTACTCCCAAACAAATTATTTTGCATTAAAATCATGATTTATGCCATTTTCTTGACTAAAACCAATAAAAATATTAGGGGTTTAGAAGATTCAGCGTCATCATCACAATCATCATCATCATCATCATCATCATAAAAGTAAAAAATAAAATGAAAATAAACGTGGCTAGGCATCTTCTTCAGAAAATTGCGCAGGGGCGGATAACTCACCAGACTTTTTTCCAGAAGATTGTTATCTGCCCCTGTTTTACGTAAGAAAATTACATAAACCATGATTTTTGCTTGTGAATAATGCTGAAACCCATTTCACTGTAAATAATTTTCCTACCATACACTAGGATATTACTCTTCTTTTTTGCCGCACTCTTCTTCCACTCTCCTCTAATTTTAGATGTTCGAATGTTTTGTTTGAAACTCCATTCATGTATTTAGAACGCTATGGCTCAGATCAAACTGTAGTGTCTGTTCAGTCTAAGAGAAATCTGAGTAAGGACGATCTGAGCACCAGGGAACGAGGAACGAAACAACAAAATGTTTTCTATTTTTATTATGTTGTAAAGATTCATATAATTTTATTCAATGTTCGTTACTGTGTGAATTCCAACATTTGTTGATGTACATTCAGCTATGTTCTTTCCAGTATTCTGAAGTAGTCATGTTGCGGTGTCGACTGAAAGCTTGCTGTTTTTTGTTGCATTCTGTTGTATCAACGCTCTAGTGTCAGCTGTAAAACTTTGTTGTCTTCAATATTTGGTAGTGGCAAGACTTGTGTGTGTGTGTGTGTGTGTGTGTGTGTGTGTGTGTGTGTGTGTGTGTGTAATCGTTGCAATGGGACCAAATCGGTCTGAGATGATGTTAGTTATTTCACATTTTGTCCTTTGTGTCGTTTGCTTACAACTCCCTAAAATTGAGCTTTCGGTCAGCGAGCTATGTCTTTTATCTAAGTCTCTCAGACTTATTTTGTATTTTTGATTCATATCCTTTTCTTTAATGTTCATTGCTCTGTGAGTTCCAACTTGTGTGGCCGTACATTCGGCTATGTCGTTTCCAGCATTCTGAAGTAGTAAGTAGTATTGTAAGCGTTTGTTTGTATGTGTCAGTAATACTTTTAATGAGACCATGTTCTTTCACATCTTGCCTCTTGTGTCAGTTGTTTGCAACTCTCTGGAACTAAACGTTTTGTCTGCAAGCTGTTTCTTTTATATTCGCGAAGAGACTCGAACGTTAATTACTATTTATCCATCCTATTTATAATTATTTTTATGGGTAGTTGTTATTATATCTAGAACGATTCCTTCTCTCATGTTTTTGAAGATGATTCGACGAATCAAATCAAATCGAAAGTACTCGCGAAAAAGAGAAAGAAAATGGAACAAGAAATACATGGAACTTACATACAGCAATTTGACCGAAACACTAAATTGACCATTCGGAAAATTGAAAAAATAAAAAAAAGTCTTATCAAGCAAAAACACTCTGTGTTATTTAATAATGTTTGCCTATATATATATATATATATATATTAATTATTTATTACCTACAGACATAGATGTTTCATGCTAACGCAATCTTCAGTACAGGAAGTTAATTCTCAACAGTCGGCGGGCTCGAACTCTGATCACAAATCGCCACTGATTCGCAGTCAAGAGCGTTAACCCCTCGGCCATAGGGAATTAGCTAATAATTAAGGAGGAATTTTACTTTGTAAATAGCGAGTCGGCGGCTAATTTACACGAGCAGTTGAAAGTGATCAACAAACTGTGTTTGGATCTTGCAGAAGCTATTTGTACTGCTTGTTATTAAACTCACTCAGAGTGCCCGGCCTTACGGCATGATCATTTATTTACGCTTCAAGAATTCAACATAAACAACACACACACACACACACACACACACACACACACACACACACACAAATAAATACACGTTGGGCTTTATTATAGAGTGTTGGTGTTGTTATGGGAGACTGCCGTTACGGTTTGAAAATTGTCTTTGTGATTTTTCAAACATTATCGACTAGATTCTGCCGACGATCAATAATATCGGACGTCCCACTATGACGTGAATGCAACACTCTGACTGTTAGATCACCGGAAGGAAACGCTTGTTCTGTACAAGTAAGCTTTATTTTGACACGAGGATCACAGGGCACCCAGTGAGTATCAAACTCGTTGGTAATGTTATCGTTGGTAATAATTGATAATCTTTACACAAAAGAGAGGTGTTTAAAAAAAAAGGGGGACAGACACTTATACATTTTATTTTCCAATAAAAAAATCTTTATTGAATCGAATTAAAAAAAAAAAAAATATTTTCGATCTATAAAAGTATAAATAGTATGTTTATTTTTTTTAAAGGAAGAAAGATAATATTTGGTTTATTTTTTTATGACGAAAAACTGGATCCTGTGGTGGGGTTCCAATTTGTCAGATTTGAGGTATGTCATTACTCTCAGGTCCATTCTGACAGAGTCCCATCTATGGATTAAATCGAATCTATCATCTACAGTTGATTTATTTGTCAAATATATAAAATATTTGAAATATATGAATACAAATTAATGTGCAATCCATTCGTATACAAAACAACCAAACCAAACTTGAAGCATAAAATCTTTTACCAAAATATCTGGATTCGGCATTAAATAACCCGAAAAGCGTTGATATGCCGTAAAACAAAACAACCAAACCAAACAGCATGTAGATGTTCAAACTGGGAGCATGAAAAGCTTTTATCAAAATCACTGGATTCAGCGTTGAACAAATCAGAAAAGGATTGATATGCCGTAAAACAACAACAACAACAACCAAGCCATACATACCAAACGAAACGAAACTCGCATTTTTTGGAGAAACGACTTACCTTCCGACCGCTGCCTATTTCATGGAAAAAAATAGAAAACAAAGACTGAAAATAAATAAACAGTAAGTAATTTTCATTTAGCTATTATTTCCGAGAATTACTATATTTTAATATTTAATGTTGGTAAAAGTACAGAATAGTTAACACTCGAAAACTCGTAAACAAAAAGAAAATACATAATTTATATTAAACGCATTAGAATGAAATTCTCTACCGAACCCAGCTAGTTTTAACGTGTGTAAAAAAAAAATTTAAACGGTAAAAGTATAACAAAATTAACACTCGAGAACACATAAAAAATTAAAAAATAAAAAAACGCTATTTTTAAAGTGAGGAAACGATTTCTAAGATATTTTTAAATGGTAAAAAAATCGGTGCTTCTTGCTTAAAAGTCCGAAAAAAAGATTTCTTTGTCTTTTAATGTTTAAGAGGTAAATAAGGGGCAGTAACTCTTAATTGTAATTTTGAGCCAGACTTTATCGTTAATTTCTATCAAGCCTGATATTCTCTTCAACTGGAATCATGGATTTGAAATTGTTCCAGTTTGAAGACGTACTATATTTTACTTCAGAAAAAGCAAAACAGATAGATTTTTTGCAAGCGCATGGACTTATTTCTGGAGAAGAGACCTGTAATTGTGGGCATAACATGCGACTTGTGCCATCACGAGTAAAAAACCCAAGTATAAACAAAATAAATGCGTAAATTTTCAATAAAATCTTAAATTTTCCATTTATGTATACTTTGTTGTTCATTTATTACTAATTAATTTTCAAAATCTTAAATTTTCCATTTACGTATACTTTGTTGTTCATTTATTACTAATTAATTGAATGTGGCAGTAAATTACGTTACATGTAATAACAACAGTTGATAAGAGTTACTGCCCCTTATTTACCTCTTAAACATTAAAAGACAAAGAAATCTTTTTTTCGGACTTTTAAGCAAGAAGCACCAAAAAATCTTATAAATCGTTTTCACATGTTAAAACTAGCCAGGATCGGTAGAACATTTCATTCTAATGTGTTTTATATAAATAATGTGTCGTTGTCTTTTTGTTTGGTTACGAGTTCTCGAGTGTTAATTATTCTGTAGTTTTACCTTTAAATTTTGTATTTTTTACATTTTCTTTTCAAACATAAAAAAAAAACATGTTTAATAGTGTTGGGTTAATGGTAACCATTATGGCTACACGTTCAATGGTGGAAAAGTGTAATTTTCGGCTAAATATGTTTTTAAAATACCACAGGAATGCTTCCCTTTTGATTACATGGTCATCATCTTTGGACACCAACCTATAGGATATCCTTGAAAATATAATTAGAATTTTTAAAATAATATCATTGAATATCTATCTATCTATCTATCTATCTATCTATCTATCTATCTATCTATCTATCTATCTATCTATCTATCTCTCTCTCTCTCTCTCTCTCTCTCTCTATATATATATATATATATATATATATATATATATATATATATATATATATATATGGGAAAATGAAAAAGGAAAACCAAAAATTGGATGTTTTTTATGTGTACATCAACGTTTCGTCTTTATTTATAAGACTTCATCAAGATGATCCACCAAAATCACAGCCCCCCCTCCTTCTCTACCCACCCTCCATTTCTCTGCATACACCCCCCACACAAACATTCCAACTTACTTTTTTCCCTTCAGTCTTGACCGCAGCCACCTGTTCGAATACCTCCTTCCCCCCTCTCCTCCACCCCTCCACTCCCTCACTCATTGCCATCCACATTATTCCTGCTCATCCCCCCCACCCCTTTCTCTTACTACCAGCCACAGTATCCTTGTTCACCCCCATCTTTCCACTTCTTCTCCACTCATTTTCATAACATTCATTTTTCATTCCTCACCAAGTACGGACGTCCACCCTACTGTTTTCTCCAGTAGTGGCCATTATTTTCTTCCTTTTTCCCAATATGCCAACCCTATATGTGTTTGTACTTGCATGACATTTTTCTTTATATTATCATCCTGATGAAGTCTTATAAATAAAGACGAAACGTTGATGTACACATAAAAAACATCCATTTTTTGGTTTTCCTTTTTCATTTTCCCATTACGTCGGATTACCTTCATCCTTCTCTTCCCATATATATATATATATATATATATATATATATATATATATATATATATATATATATATATATGTGTGTGTGTGTGTGTGTGTGTGTGTATATATATATATATATATATATATATATATATATATATATATATATATATATATATATATATATATATATATACAGGGTGGGCAAAAATAAGGGTCCTATTTTTAAAAATTCATAACTTTTTTATTTATTGATTTTTTTTTTTTTTTTTTTAGAATAAGTAAAGGACCCCTTCCGAAGCAAGCATGAGCCGTATTAGCCCTAAGGAACGTACCCTCATTTAGAAAACATTATTTTTGCATAAAAAACTCAAAACAGTGTAAAAAACAATACTTTAGTTTTTGTAAGTTTTAAGAAGTGTTTTTCGGCTAAAATTTGTTTTGTTTATTTCAAAAAATCTCGGAAGGGTCAGTCTACACACACATAAAGTTTGGTGAGTTTAACTTTTATTTTGTGGAAGTTATTCAAATTCAAGTTATTCAAATTTAAAGATAGGACCCTTATTTTGGCCCACCCTATATATATATATATATATATATATATATATATATATATATATATATATATATATATATATATAGTCATCCACATACAGACTGTTTTGCTGTATCACAACCGTCGAGCTGACAGTCGGCGTTCCTACCCCTGCGCTATCATATGACACTGACTGAATGTAAGTGATACCTCAATGTAAACATTGTCAAGTGCCGGAGTTGGAATTAGTTTTACCTAATGAGCTATGCCTTAAAGCTAATGGCAGTTGGCGATATTCTTACAATTAAGCTCTACCAAGGAAGGGATATATATATATATATATATATATATATATATATATATATAGACACACATACACAATTTAAGACACTAGTAAAAGTAATTAAAAGCAGCAAACAAACACGTGAGAAAATACGCGCTGGTTCGCGGTAGTTTAAGAAATCCGTTGGGGATAACTTTATGAAGCATCGACAAGTTAAAAAGCAATCAGATTAAAGACCAGATAAGCAAGGCGCGAATTTTTAATAAATGAAGCATTTGTTTTCATCAAATTTTTCTTTAACAGGATTAGACAACTGATTTTCACAAAAATCGATAGAAAAGCGACATCTAATATATAAAATTAAGTCAGTCGGATTCTACAAGTTATAGTTGTAGACCTAAATAGTTTCCGTCCTAAAATATCAGAGTCCTCCACCATTGCCACCGAGAGTTGACAAGGCCAAGCAACTAACTTCTTGCCCCCCTCTGACGTCACTGCATTGCGTGTCAAAACAATGGCCGTCGTAATAACAATAAGAAGGCATTTCGACTTCTCCATTCACTAAATAATCCATCAAAATTCAGGAAATCAACCAATTTTAATGAAATTTTCAGTATTTATTAATTAATGATCACGGAATATAATAAATGCATTACTTTATTATAAAGCTTGGTGCAAATGTATTATTTCTTGTAAACAAAAAACACCTTTACTAAAGTTATCCAAAATATCAAAACATGTTGACCATACGATATTGTAAATATTTAAAACAAAGCATTAGAAAACTTTAAAAATTGCATGTAAAAAAGAAAAGAAAGGAACACGATTCGATTTATCCTGAAACCGATCTTTATTCAATATAAATTTAAAAAAAATAATAATTCACGATCAAATACTGCAAAAAACTGAATTATTAATTACCATTATTTAAACTTCTAACCCAATCAACCGTAAGTAATTCAGACTTTGAAATTTGTTTAAAAATTATACAAAAAAAAGATTACAGATTATTGTCGATTAATAAAACTATCGCCCCTGGTATAAATTTTGAAACTGATTTAAAGAAACATGTCACGTGACTGCTTTCAACCGCCCCCCCCCCCTGCAAGCTTTGCAATTTATTCGAGGTTCTGGTTACAAAATCATTACTGCTCAAAAAAGATAGACTGACCAGGAGCCGATTGCATCGGACATGTCCAACTCCCACTACCTCATAGTATTGTTTAAAACCGGATTGTCGACAATAAACTTTTTTTTTTTAAATATTTGTATTTTGTAATTTTTTTTTAGATGAGGGTTGATAATTTGTTTACTTTGAGTTATTCGGATTACTGTTCTCATCTTGGATTTTATTCTCACAACGTTTCAGCCGGTGTAACCTTCAACTTTCTTCAGGTGCGTCTTGTCTAACATGGACCCGTGGCGTAACTGATAAAGTGCTAAATAATAATCAGTTCTTAGTGACAGTTTTCTAGAGGTGTTAGGTTCAATCCTCAATGCGGGTGATACTAAGAATATAATTAAGAATTACTTAAGGCTCGATCATGACTGACAGAACGAGAACAATCCACCCCGTGGACTTAATAAAGGATTCAGATCGAAATTCTCTACAGAAATTCCGAGTTCGACATACAGATTAACGAGTTCGACAAGAAGCATCTGAAGAAGGTCGGTGGTTACATCGGCCGAAACGTTGTGAGACTAACATCCAAACTAAGAACAGTACTTCGAATAATCCAAATAATCTAAATCAAAATTTCTTATCAATTGTTATGCTCTGATGTGACTTTACTTTGCTATAGGAGTTTCATTCTAAAATTGACACTTACTTTATAGCCGGTGTAACTGAAATCCATCATTTCCCTTGTAAACATGCACAATGATGCATGTTTAGTCGGAGGGGGGGGGGGGGGCAATGCATGCAAACGACAGACGGGAAAATATCTGACATTAGATTTTATCACCCAGAAAATGTGATGCCATTTTGAAAAAAGTATTTGCTTCTTAAAAACGAGGTTCCGTGCTGAGAATATGAGCAACTTGAGACGCACAGAAGTTATGTCTCTCAATATATATATATATATATATATATATATATATATATATATATATATATATATAGAGAGAGAGAGAGAGAGAGAGAGAGAGAGAGAGAGAGAAGTTCGTTTAAATAAATCTGAGGATTCAAAGCATGAAGTAAGTGTTGAGTGATGATTTGAAAGTAATCCAAGCATCCGAATTTTTTGAAAAGTTTAATTTTGGGAGATGTAGGTATTTAAGTCAAAGTGAGTGTTAATCACCAAAAAATATATAGGTATAAGTCTCTCTCTCACCTCCCCTTCCCTCCCCTCTCTCTCTCTCTCTCTCTCTCTCTCTCTATATATATATATATATATATATATATATATATATATATTCTGAGCAAAAAAGAGGGAAAGAGATTTGGTATTTGAGCCCAGTCGGCGAACGGACGATAATTGACCTGTTCATATTTAGTGCCGTGACGATAGGACCAATACTGCAGAATCCAGCAGACACTAGAGACACGAACATCTAGTGCCGTGACCATCAAATCAACCCTGAAGAAAAGAACATACACTAGAGAGACACACACAAGTTCACATCCTGTCTCCTATAAACATTACTCAAATAAAAACAGCGGAAGTGACGTTCTGCATTCTAAACGAAGAATTCCAGTTATAACGGTTCTTACGTAAGTGTTTGTTTTCCAACAATGGTATAATAGCGAAGTGATCTCCCTTCTCTGTCCCTGAAAATAAAATATTTTTTAAAACCTTTATGATCGTGCTCTAAACATGGTAGTTGACAATTACCTGCATTAAAAAATTTTTTTAATCGCCCCCAAACGATACGGCCATCATTCTGAAACTATATCAAATCGTTTTTAGTAAGCCCCTCCCGCAAGAGCAAGAAATGAGGAATGAAAATAATTCTCCATCCTGATCAATTCTTCTTTGGTTGAACACAATATTCCTATTCTACAAAAAATCTATTATAGACGATTAATTGAACACAAGTTATATTTTGTAATCATATAACGCAGACAATGACGACGCAGATTAGAAACAAGCCACGTATGAAAAAATAATAAGAAAAAAATCGAATTATTCTTAGAGAGAGATTGGAAATCTGAACATTCCTTTATTTTTGACCTCGATAAGACAAACAATGAGCAAAGGAGAAATACAGTTTCGTCAAAATGTGTTAAAAGGATTGTGATTTGAAATTCTGACGAAAACTAAATGGACAAGAAGACAATTAGCATCTGGCAAAAGAAAGTCAGACGATCTGACATGGTATGGCGTAGACAAGTATTATATAAACAAAGAGAGATTAGGTCCATGGAGGTGTCTAACAGAGATGCAACAATGAAGCACGGGGTAAGGGGTTATGCAAAATTACGTGTACTGTTCAATCGTTTTATGTAGGAAATTAATGAAAAATAAAGCCACTATCTTTTATACAAAATCGTTGCCTTTATTTCATTACATCCAAGGGAAAGAACTCCGCAACTAACAAGGATGAAAGTACGAATCAAGTTATTGGCCTTGCACCTAAATTGAGATTTATAATTCAAAACAATTGAAATTAGATCCTCATCGTGTAGCTGAAGGATCCATGGCAAATTCATACCTTTCCTAACACTGTTAGTGCGTAAGTGCCACAATAAACTCGATAGGATTTTAAGTCGGCGTTATTTTATTAAATACTAATATTTTATTAAATACTTATACAGGGTGGGCCAAAATAAGGGTCCTATCTTTAAATTTGAATAACTTGAATTTGAATAACTTCCACAAAATAAAAGTTAAACTCACCAAACTTTATGTGTGTGTAGACTGACCCTTCCGAGATTTTTTGAAATAAACAAAACAAATTTTAGCCGAAAAACACTTCTTAAAACTTACAAAAACTAAAGTATTGTTTTTTACACTGTTTTGAGTTTTTTAAGCAAAAATAATGTTTTCTAAATGAGGGTACGTTCCTTAGGGCTGATACGGCTCATGCTTGCTTCAGAAGGGATCCTTTACTTATTCTAAAAAAAAAAAATAAATAAATAAATAAAAAAGTTATGAATTTTTTAAAATAGGACCCTTATTTTTGCCCACCCTGTATTTTATTAAATACTAATATTTTATTAAATACTAATATTTTTATTAAATACTAATATTTTATTAAATACTTTTATTTTATTAAATACTAATATTTTATTAAATACTAATATTTTTATTAAATACTAATATTTTTATTAAATACTAATATTTTATTAAATACTAATATTTTTATTAAATACTAATATTTTATTAAATACTTATATTTTATTAAATACTAATATTTTTATTAAATACTAATATTTTATTAAATACTTATATTTTATTAAATACTAATATTTTTTATTAAATACTAATATTTTATTAAATACTTATATTTTATTAAATACTAATATTTTATTAAATACTAATATTTTATTAAATACTAATATTTTATTAAATACTAATATTTTTATTAAATACTAATATTTTATTAAATACTAATATTTTATTAAATACTTATATTTTATTAAATACTAATATTTTATTAAATACTAATATTTTTTTAAATACTAATATTTTATTAAATACTAATATTTTATTAAATACTAATATTTTATTAAATACTTATATGTTATTAAATACTAATATTTTATTAAATACTAATATTTTATTAAATACTTATATTTTATTAAATACTAATATTTTATTAAATACTAATATTTTTTATTAAATACTAATATTTTATTAAATACTAATATTTTATTAAATACTAATATTTTGTTGAATATTAATATTTTATTAAATACTAATATTTTATTAAATACTAATATTTTATTAAATATTAATATTTTATTGAATACTAATATTTTATTAAATACTAATATTTTATTAAATATTTATATTTTATTAAATATTAATATTTTATTAAATACTAATATTTTATTAAATACTAATATTTTATAAAATATTAATATTTAACAAAATTATAGTATTTAATAAAATATTAATATTTTATTAAATATTAATATTTTATTAAATACTAATATTTTATTAAACACTAATATTTTATTAAATACTAATATTTTATTAAATATTAATATTTTATTAAATACTAATATTTTATAAAATATTAATATTTTACTAAATACTAATATTTTATTAAATACTAATATTTTATTAAATACTAATATTTTATTAAATACTAATATTTCATTAAATATTAATATTTTATTAAATACTAATATTCACTATAAACTGTAACTTGGAGCTAACACTCACACCTACTTTTTCTGCATAACACAATAACTGAAACCTCACCCAGTCACTCGCTGTATCCAAATTGGAACAAGGATTATAGACATAAGGTTTAGTAGTATTATATCTTGATTTTAATCTTCGTAAAGGGTTATTATAAAAGTGATGCAAAACTGTTCTGTTTGAGGAATTCGTTTTACTCTACCTGGTTCCGGTATTCTTATCGTTAATATATATAAATTTAGCAATTAGGAAACTTTACTGGGATTAATTCTTTGCGATGATAATAGTTTATTGATCATTTTTGTGTGTGTGACTATTATACGTGTATGTGGCTGTCTATAGCAAGACATAAGTGTGCCTAACTATAGTCGGATATATTCGTTTTACTCTACCTGGTTCCGGTATTCTTATCGTTAATATATATAAATTTAGCAATTAGGAAACTTTACTGGGATTAATTCTTTGCGATGATAATAGTTTATTGATCATTTTTGTGTGTGTGACTATTATACGTGTATGTGGCTGTCTATAGCAAGACATAAGTGTGCCTAACTATAGTCGGATATATTTGTGACAGTGGCATGTAAGTGTGAAAAGCTTACTAGTAGTCAGAACCATTCAACATAAGGTGTGATCAAAAGGGAAGATGAAATGGATACTTAAGTGTTCTTTGTAGAAATTTTATTGGCTTGTGGAGGTGAAAGAGTGTGTCGTGACGAGCGACTGTTTGAAGTCAAGCGCCGTCGAAATTTTACTGATTTAATTTCTGGATTTTGTAGCTTTTTATAATCTTTGCGAAATCTCAAAAGAAATCATAAAACTCACAACTTTTTAATTAAACGAAAAACATTTTTGCTTTGATTAAACATTTTTGTATTTATTGATTTTACCAGAAATGCTGCGTTTGCCTATTCAAAACCGATGCTTTTCTCCGAGTGTCATTCAAACATGAAAAATACGACCTTTTAGTCTTAAAAATAAAATCATTCGTTTAGAGTGAAAATAATAATCGGCGACACTTGCTCTCCAAAAATGTGTTGACCCCTCTTTCTTTTAATTAATTATTCCATAATTAATTTAACGTAATTAACCAATTAATATTGCACCAGTAAAATAACTCATTGTGTCACACAGTATCATCGAGAAACCTGACCGAAAAGAGTACAAGATGGACGCCAGTGAAAAGAAAATATATACATTCAGCAAACAGATTGGGACAAGACCGGTGGACAGTCAACCTACGCATAAATGAAAACGCAACAATAACATTCAAAATTGACACAGGTGCAGAAATTAACGTTTTATATATATATATATATATATATATATATATATATATATACACATATATATATATATATATATATATATATATATATATATATATATATATATATATATATCGCATATTTATAAAATTATCTGGCCGGATATCGCGTGTGTGCGTACGTGTGTGTGCGTACGTGTGTGTGCGTACGTGTGTGCGTACGCGCGCGTGCGTGCGCGCGCGCGTGTGTGTGTGTGGGTGTGTGTGTGTGTGTGTGTGAATACGAATAAGCGTGATTTGTAAAAATTATAAGATAAATAGCGATTAAATCACTGGTCAACACAATATTTTTGGCAGGCAAAGTAAGACTGGTTTCTGGGGTTTTCAAGGGCGCTGAATCCGAATCTGACATTAGTTTTTTCAAATTGGCTCTAGTTTTTGAGTTATCACAGGGGGGTCGTTTGTCTGAAATCACCCATTCGCGACCATAGCTAAACGTACAAAAAACGGCTAAATAGTGCATAAATGTCAGATATTGATTTTTATGATGATCTTAAACCACAAAGACAGTGTAAAATCTCAATCTAACAAGTTAAGTTAGATATAACATCATTTCATTTATCCTATAACTGAACACTTTTCATAGATTTCGATGATATACAAAAACTTTGCTAAAAATTTGCTGAATTTTAATTCTCCAAGTGAAAAAAAACATTTACATAATCAGTTATATATCATAAATTAATGCAAAGCATTATACACTAGATTCTTAGTTACAATGAACACACAAAACAATATTTTATTCACAAAACTAAAATTGACGTTTATACGATTTTCGCTTGTGAGCAACTTTTGGGCAGTCTCTCAAAAGGTTCCAGCAGTAGTCTGCCATCATGTGCTCATCCCATTTGCCTTGATACCTCTCTTCCATTGTTTTGATGTCTTGATGGAATCTCTCTCCCTGCTCCTCACTGTAATCACCAAGATTACCAGGAAATCTGTCGAGGTGGCTAAACAAGAAATGAACTTTAATGCTCATATTTGCCCCTAGTTTTCCGTATGCAGTAAGCATCTTACGGACCAATTGCTTGTAATTGTTAGCTTTGTGATTTCCCAAAAAGTTTGTCACTACATCTGTGAAGGACACCCAAGCATTTAACTCAACCGTGTTCATATGATTAGTGAAGTCAGAATCCCTCATGAGCGTTCGAATCTGAGGTCCATCGAAGATGCCACCTTTAGCTTTTTCGATGGAAAGACCTGGAAATTGCCTGCATATGTACTTGAAGCAATCCCCACCTTGTTCAACGCCTTAACAAACTGCTTCATGAGCCCTAGTTTTATGTGCAATGGAGGGAAGATGATTCTATCCCTGGGTACCAAAGGCTCATTGATGACGTTGGCTGTGCCGACTTCGAGACTTTCTCGTTCTGGCCAGTTCTCCCTTCTCCAGTGCTGGATTCTTGCTCTGCTATCCCACAAACAAAGAAAGCAGGAATACTTTGTGTACCCACTTTGCTGACCAAGCAGAAAATTCACCATTTTCAAGTCCACACAAATCAGCCATTTATGAGTGTTGTAATTCAGCTTTTCAAGAACAAATTTGATAGCATCATACTCTTCTTTCATCTTGGTAGAATGGCCAATTGGTACAGGAGCAAACTTATTGCCATTGTGCAAAAGTACAATTTTTAGACTTGCTTTCGAGCTATCTATGAAGAGACGCCAATCTGCTGGGTCATATGATGAGATCCCCATGCAGTTAAGAAGTGCAGAAACGTCATTACAAAAGACCAGGTCGTCTTCTTTAGAAAAGAAACGAAGCAAGCTGCCTTCCCTTGTCCTATAGTATGTTACTTTTGTGCCAGAATCAAGAATGTTTTTCTCTTGGAGTCGTGATGCAAGAACTTCAGACTGCTCCTTCGACAAACAAAGGTCTCGCACTAGGTCATTAAGTTCAGATTGATTGAAAAGCTGAAGGCCATTTGAGGGTTCTTCATAGTCACTACAGCTATCATCACTTGATATTGAAAGATCAGCTGGAATCTCTTCGGTTTCATCGATTTCAGGCAAACTGGTGAAAACAGGCACAGGTACATCCTCAGAGTGCGCAACAGGACGGATAGCAGAATCCAGGCTCGGATACTGCCAATTTGCTTTCTTGTGCTTGTTAAACCCCGTCATGTCATTGAGACAGAAGTAGCAGTCATCAAAATGATTGTTGGGCTCTCTCCACACCATTGGTACAGCAAACTTCAGCTTACCGTTGGTCCAACCGCGGAGACTTTCTACACAGGTTTTGCACACCATATGTGGGGCCCAAGACTTGTCTTGGTCACCAAGTATCATATCGAAGTATGCTTTGTACGCCCTCTTGACAAAGTCTGTAATATTCCTCTTTTGTTGTGCCATCATATACTGTCCACAGATGTAACAAAAGACATCCGGTTCATATCTGCAACATCTTCTAGAAGAACTCATTTTCTCTCTGGAACTCATTTTCAACTGTGGAATTAAAAAGAAAATTCTTAATTACTGTTTAATTTATACTGCAACTATATTTATGGAACATGTTATTAAGTAATTACAGTATATAATTATATAAAAATTCTCCCTATATAAATAATTATATAAAAATTCTCCCTGAAATACTTCAATATATACATAATCATTATAATGATTCAATAATATCAGAAAATTATTATTTACTGCTTCTATATTGAAGTATTTCAGGGAGAATTTTAGCAGTTTAGGCTTATTTGGGGCTATCAGTATCTTCTAAACTAGAACCAATCTGGCAAAACCAATGTTATATTCGTAATCAGCGACCTTCAAAACCCCAGAAAACACTCCTAGATGGTCTGCCAAAGAAAAAAAATAAAAATTTGTTGACCAGTGTAATTAATAATTTATTTAAAATAGTTAGTTGAAAAGAATAATGTATTTAAAAACATTTCTCTAAAAAATTGTAAATAAATTAAACTTTTAATATCACATTACCACAAGACGAGTTGCGTCATGATAAGGACTATTGTAAAATTAATGTTTCCTTGCTTTAGGAGCACAAGGGAACCATATATTTGATTTTTGTCTTCAAGCCACAAATAATATCGAGTTTTGAGAATATTTTTCCTCTATTTAATTTTTTTTAATATATATTCCTGGTGTCACTTTTATACCAAAAAGCAATCTATTGAATTTGTGCAAATCTTTGTGTGTGTTTATAGTTAACAATTCTGTGCAGTTTTCTTCTAATAATATTTGCAGGTAGGCATCTGATAAATTGAATTTTGAAATTTTTTTCTCTCATTTAACTTTGAAAATATATCTTCAGAACTCGGTAATTGGTAATTGTAAGATTTTAACAATCGTTTAGTTCAGTTGAGTAATAAGCACAAACCTGAATTTTGTTGTTGCTGTTGTTATTGTTTCTTTCTTTTTTGTTTTTATTTTATTTGTTTTCTAATAAAATGTGCGACTCACCCAAGCACTAAGTCTGTTTTATTTCGACCTCTGATGAAGGGTCCAGTTCTTTTTCAATTATTTTTTACCTGCAACTTGTCTGGGTTTTTTTTGGGGTTTTTTTTTAAAATAGGCTCTGCATTATTTTTTAATTCAAGTATTGTTTTTGCTTTTGAATACATTCCTAAACCTTCAGAAAAAATGTCGGAAAAACTTGATTGAAGTTCCCTTTTAAAATTTTCTGCAATATTTGAAAAAACGTATTTATTGCTGGGTTGCATAAATTAATTGAATACATCCAATCCATTCCGAACAAGTTTCGATATCGATTCATGGCGGATGCTTTCAAGTTGATAAAAATTTAATTTTATCGATTATATCTTGGACAATTTATAAAAAGGTAATTAGCATTGATTTATTATCGCCAAGTTAAACCTAATTGAAATTTAACATTTATGTCGTCCATATTTACACTTACAAATTTTATTTTTAATGCATTTTTTGTTGTTTTTTGTAGAGTTAACCGTATTTTTACATTTTCAATTCTTTTTCTTTCTTGGTTCTTTTCTACAATGTGAGAACTTATGTCTCTACTTCCACAATTATGACATTCCTTTTTTTTTAAACAGACAATTTTTATATAAATCTATTTGACCGCATCCATAAAAAGGATTAATTTTGAAAGAAAATCTTTTTTATCTTGTTCGTTTGTGTGGAATATCTTTCTTCAATTTTTGCAGTGTCATCGCGTAGATTTATTATTGGTTGACATTCTTCTGTTATATTTTGTAATGTTAATTTAGAATTTTGTTCTAATTTTTGTAGTAAACATGATATTATTTCAGTGTTTCAGTCCTTGTACAAATATTAGACATTTGAACATGTCTTGAGTAAGTTCACTGAGTTTTAATTGTTCACATTTCTTATTCACTGAGTTTTAATTGTTCACATTTCTTATTCACTGCGTTTTAATTGTTCACATTTCTTATTCACTGCGTTTTAATTGTTCACATTTCTTATTCACTGAGTTTTAATTGTTCACATTTCTTATTCACTGAGTTTTAATTGTTCACATTTCTTATTCACTACGCTTGCAAATGTAGCATAATCTTCTGAATCCTTTTTGATTAGATTAAGATTAACGTGTGTTGAAAAGTGAGCTCCTTTCATCAAAAATATTTATTAATAGCAAAATGGTTTCTTGAAACGAAATACGAAGTTGTTTTTGGTAGTATTTAATTAGCATACTTTTAATGTTCAAAGCCCTGAATTTTCCAAGCCATAATCGTACTTTTCTCTTCTGACTATCTAGAACAATCTTCTATTTTTTATTTATTTCTCGTATCTTCGAAAATATGCTGCAAATGTTATCTCTTCTTCTAGCCTGTATCTAAATTATGGCACTAAGTTGATTACAGAATCCCGAGAAAAACAATTAGAGTTACCGGCG
This sequence comes from Sepiola atlantica, assembly GCA_963556195.1. NCBI lineage: Eukaryota > Metazoa > Mollusca > Cephalopoda > Sepiida > Sepiolidae > Sepiola > Sepiola atlantica. Next base: position 31,064,723 of record OY744547.1, read on the forward strand.
CTTGTGTCAAAGGGTTTGATAATGCAGGGGATAACTAGGTTCCACTGAGCAAATAAGCATGAAATGAAAAAAGAATTTACGACGCTTATTACACGGGAGTTTTCGAGTTTGTTTCAAGAGTAATTATTTCTAATTAAAGATATCTTTTAATACAATTAAAATACGATATTTGTTGGAGTTGTTTCGAAAACGGCTCTTTTGTTCTTTTGTTAATTTTACTCTTTGTCGTAGCTGCTACTGTGCGCTTTTGTGCTCGCATAGCAACTATATGCAACTTTGTTTGTGTTTCCATTTTACTGTAAAACAAGACCATTTTAGTTGATATTCCTAACCACCCACCCCCACCTTTATTGTGCCGTTTCATTTGTTTTTTTGTGTGTTGATTTGTTTGCTTTTTTTCGTTGTTTTTTTTTTTGTTGTTTTTTTTCTGCATAAAATTCCCTTTGATATGCTGCAACCACTTACATGGCTGAGTAATTTTGCATATGGGTTTATTCAGTGCGTCTATTTACAAATTGGACAGTCACACTCAGCCTCCGTATGAAACTTTGCATATTTCGTTCAAGCCGCGTGTGTTTGAAAATTAACGATGCACGCGTAACCGTCTCCTAAACGTTGCATTTTATTTTCATTCTTATATGTTAACTTTACATAATAATCTTTTTTACTCTGAATTGTCCAGTATGCCGCACTGTTTTGCATATCTATTTTTCCCCAAATATTTTGCATATTGAGAAATACGTATAACGCCTTTTCTTTGCAATTTGTTATTATTTGGCTTAGAATTAAACTTATGCAATGTCTGGGCAGGTCACCTTTCTTGAGATGTACAGACAACAGGTGGTCATATAGAGCGACAGAATAGACCCCGAAGCAATGGAAAAGACCTAGAGGAAGGCCAAAAACCCGGTGGAGGGACGACCTCGATAGTCAACTAGGTCCTACTTGGCCACGCCTAGCCAGGGATTAAACAAGGTGGAAAGAAACCAGGGAGGGGGGGCCTCCACCAGGAGTGAAATAGAAATAATTTGTAAAAAAAACCACCATCATCATCATCATCATCATCGTCATCATCATCATCATCATGATGACGACGACGACGACGACGACGACGACGACGATGATGATGATGATGACGATGATGATGATGATGATGATGATGATGATGATGATGATGATGATGATGATGATGATGATGATGATGATGATCTTAGCCCTCTATCTGAATATAAGGTGCATTTCGAGTGCATTAGTTGAATTCCTATGTTTATTTCTGTTGACACTTTTGGCAAGGAGCAAGTGTAGTATTTAGAAAAATACTACACTTGCTCGGTCAGTGAATTGATTTTTTTTTGTCTGAATCCATAGTGTTTGGTGCTTATGGAAGCTGGATCTATTCCCACTTTGAAAACCGACCTTGTGCCTAACTTTTCTCTCATGTGGAGGCAGGTAAATAGGGACGCTGCGTTTGAAATTCGTACGAATGTTATATACACGTATTTTTGCCTTATTTATTTAAAAGAAAGTAAGCGTATATCTCTCCCTGACTTTGACTTATAATATACACGTGTGTTCTCTCATATACTGCCATATTTAATATCTCACGTATTCAGCGTGTGATACCCACTCACGTTACAGATGTAGTATCGTGCGTTTTAAATGCTATTACTATTCTCCCTCACACTTGTTGCGTTCGTATATGTGCGATACATGACGTCGCTTCCCCTATTTCACCTACCTTAACACTTAAGATAGGATTATCTATGGGAAAAGGATTTTCATTGTGCGTTGGACAAGATTTTGATGGAAGTCATTTTGTAGCAGCGGTACAACTACAGCGACAGCCGCTCTTACGATTTTGAATCTGCGCTTAATTTATAAGCTCGGCGTTGATTGGTGAAAGCATTTAACTTCCTTTCCGGCTTGCCCAATCAGGGGCCATCTCTCATGCGAACTGAGCACGTGATCAGAGATTATAAAACGGATAGCTCCATCTTCCCTTCTACTTTTCTTCCCTGCGTACAGAGACTGACACCAACTCCATGTGGCTCGGACTAACCACAAAGTTCTCTTTTAAGACACAACAGAAACTGCCTAGGGTTCGACTTCGACAAGAAAACCTAAGAATTCAACATGGCTACTTATACCGCCGACACACGTGGACTTAATATAACACACACACACACACACACACACACATAACTACATACACATTGTCGGACTTCCACACCTGTGTACGGACATACACATTCTTCATATTTGAACTCTTACTCTTTCACTACAAACAGGACATTTCTTATATATGGACTCTTTTCTCTTCCCTACTAACGGGACATTTATTTAACACCATGTAGACTTTCTAACCTTTCCTCTTCGTCGATACTCATGGGCGTATTCATTCACTAACATCCTTCTCTTTCATTTCTCCTTTTATCCACATGTTAACGAAGACGACCAATAAAGTTGTTTTAAATGTTAGAATGAGACTTTGTCATCATATTCTACAATTTCCTTTATTTGGTGGAGCTACATCGCATAATTTTTGGGGAAATGGGGAGATGTTTTCTTTCAGTAGTCTCATTTGTTTAACGAGAAATTTGTTTTTGATAGCGAGTTTATTTTATCTATTTGTTTTGCCAGGATATGTTACTCTAAGAAAGTGTTATAAAAAAAAAAATTGCTCTTTTTTGCCCCCCCCCCCCCACGGCCTGCTTATTTGCAGTTGGTTATTTAAATTCTTTCAAAGATATACCACGTGTGATATTCGAGAAAGATACCCCCACCCCAACATAGTTGCATATTTAAACCCTCTGCCCACTCTACTTGTTTGCAGTTGAGTGAGGTTATTTCTATAAAGAGTTTTGAGAACTTTTACTTTTTCTTGTCCAGCCTTGTTAAAATGTGGATGTTTCAATTAGTTCTAAGCATTTGGGTTCTATAGTCCATTGTGTGGGACATATTTAAGTCCACTTGACTATAATTTTAATGGGGTCAAAGTGACCCTTCTAATTTGTAGCGTTGGATTATTTCCTTTTAATTTCCCTTTGCGGGTGAATTTTTTATGAAAAATATTTAAGCGCTTATTTTTTTAAAGTGTATCTCTTTAGACTTAGTCGATATTTTTTCAGGAACAAAAGTCATATGATCTCGGTCACTCCTTCTTCTGGTTTCATTGTAAGGAAACGACAGTTTTATTTAAGGAAGATAATCGCAGTATTAAATATATTGAGATTGCAAGGAATTGCTAGAGCCTTACTTTCTGGCCATGAAGGGCGATATTAACCGGTGGTTATCATCGACTTGTTATGTGATCATTTCTTGTGTGAGGATGTAGAGTGTTCACTTGTAGAGGTGGATGCTGTAAATGTTGTAGTGTTCTCATGCAGGATTGGGCGAATTCTCTCGAACTTAGCATATGGCGGAAAGTGTGATTCCTTGTGCAAGTTTGGCTTAGGGAATATTTCATTATCGTCTGAAAACTGTATTGCAAATTTCACTTAATAGGATCTGCAGTGGCAGACGTTGAAATTTAGTTTTCTTGGCTGGCAACTTGCCAGTGATATTTTCAGGAAAAATATTATGTTGTGAGTGAACTTCCCAGGTATCACGAATGATACCACTCGTGTCCACAGACGTGAACATGAGACATGTGGAATCCTTGAAGTTGATTAAATTCATGTAGAGATTTCCTGTGAATGTTAGTAAGGATATTTTACCACCTTACAATGTTAGTTTGAAGACTCGCTATATACCTAGCCAATTATTGCCCCCTTGTCAGGACACTGGTCGAGTTGGGCATGATGGTAAAATATTACTCAAGGCATGTAGCTCTGATAATGGTCAGTGGGTGAAGGACAAGAGTAAGTCTTGTGGAAAAGTGCAAGTTTTGTGCTTTTGATTTAGTGCTAGTCTTAGCACTGGAAGAGAAAGTCTCTCCCAAGATTTTAAAGCAGCTTGTCCTATATCCCCTTGTCAAGGGAGAATACTTTTGAAAGAATTCGGTGGGCGTCCAGATTCCAGTGTCACTTGTTGCGGAATCCTATGATGGAGTCTGTGGAATTTTCTAATACCATGGTGTGTAGTTCAACTCCTCTAATAATCCACAAGTGTTCTACAGAACATACTTGGTATTTTATTTACCTCCTTTTGATGAAAGTGTTTCTGTGGAACAAACTGGATTCGAACCCGGCACACCCAGGTCCTCAGTCCACATCGTTAACCACTTAGCCATAGTACTTGGTATGAAGCTGCTCCTTAATTCAATTTCAGGTGTTACAGTCTTTAAATGTTTTTTCAAGACCAACCTCGATGTAGCTGTCGAAGGCAAAATTAATTTACCCTGGGATCTTTTAGGCCCTGTGGACCATATTTAACTTTGTTAAAAGTAAATTCTATGACGTTGAGATGTCTGTCCTGATGCTGGGTCCCAGAAGCTTGGGTTGCTCTTCGATGCATATTTTCCATAGTTTTTATCTTCACGTACCTGGGTGTTTCTGATACCTATACAAGCTTTGTTTGTCTAGCTTAGTGTATAGAGCAAGACAAACCATTGGAACTTTAATTACCTTGAATAGCTTGTGCAGGATTTGGTTTTCAATTTTGAATTTCCCTAAGCATAGAGTTGGTTGGATTCGTCCCTCTCTGACTACCGGTGTGAATCTCACTAGCCTCTTGTGCTTACAACAGAGCTAAAGAGATATTTTGGTATTCGCAACAGATTTTGTAAGGGTTAAGAGATTAGATGGTAGATTATGTGACCCTTGCATTTATACCCTTTTATATATGCACTCGCTGGCTTCGCCCGCTAGCTCTCATTTCACATTTATTATATATATATATATATATATATATATATATATATATATATATATATATATATATATATATATATTTGTGTTATAATGGAATAATTCCAGGACGAAATCCGGGTAAGAGAGCTCAATGTGGTAAACAGAGCAAGAATAACGTAAAATATAATAACACGAAATTACATGATTGTCGATGCAATAATTTATTTCAACCTTGCGGTTTTATTCAAGCATCCAATTTGACAATTACATTTTTGAGACTGACAGAAAACTGAATTCACCCTCGACAATTCAAATACAACCAGAGAGAGTGGTGGTCGCAGCCAATCTGAATACCCATTACAGAGCGAGTAGGAATTAACATCTTATATTTAACTAAGGCAATCGAAAGGGATCTTATGGTTTTTTTTGTTTGTTTTTATTAAAATAATAACGTCTGTGTTAAACGCACATATTCTTTCTACATTTCCGACTTGGTGACATTTAACGTTCATACGCCTCCATACACACGCACACATATACCTATTCTTAACATCACACACACAATTTTTGGCTAGCTTGAAATTCAGTTTTCGGCCCGAAAGGAGGAAGAGAGAAATTATAACTTGGAGTAATGTCTTTCCTGATTATGCTTCTCAATTTGTATGACCTGGATGGACTGTATGGATTCAACAAAAAGTATGTTTTTGGGTTGATATGTTTGATGTTATGTATTTTTATGTATTTGTGTATATAATTTTATATATTTTCAAAGCGTAATTTTATTGCCTGTAGTAGTATAACTGCGGTAATGGTCCTCTGAAGAGAAGAATTATCTTTGAAAACTCATGAGCTAAGGACTTAAGGATGCTTTGCATGAACTTTGAATTCTAATGAAATTTGATTGACACCTTATTTTATTACTTCATTTTGTATTATAATATTAATGCTCTATCCAGTATATTGAGCTTCAGTTTTTATCTGGATGTTTCACTAATTATAAGATATTAGTTGACGCTTATATCTTTTGTTGGATTGCTTCATATATATATATATATATATATATATATTATGTAAATCATCCTTAGTTAATATGTATTAGATAAGGTATACATTTCATTGAAATGGAACCCACTTGAATTTTCGGTGGACCTATGGTTTTAATTTCAGTGTGTGGCTTGTGCCCCCGGGGACACTCTTAATATTATCAAAATTTGCTGAAATTTTGGGAATAGACATCATTTTTGGTCATTTACCTATGGTTTAAATTTCATTTGAATCAAAAGGGAAAACAGTTTTAAGGGGGAGGGGGTGCTCGGGCCCCCAGCGTTGAAATGATATATTTCTTATATAGCGTATTACCTTCACTGAGAGGTCAGTAATCCACATGCTAATTTTCAAGCAATTCTGTCCAGTGGTTTGGGTGAACATAAGACACAAAAATCAGGCAGACACATACACACACAGAACTACTATTTTATATATAGATAACCCATTCTCATCTGGCAGAATACCCTCTTGTTGAAGCAGTTGCTTCTGCTGATCGGTTTTTAGATCTGTGGAACTGGTTGTGTGTGACTCGAGCCCAACCTATGACCTGATGGTCTGATGGTATATTTTAGTACAGAATAGTCTGGTTTGAATTTTTATGTTCTCCTCTCTGTTTCCTGCAGATGTTCTGACTGCATATCCGGTGGTGTCAAAACATTTTGTGATGTAAAAAATGTCAATCAACTGCAGGTTGATTATCATTTTTTAGGGGAGAATGTCGGAATTTTTACCGATAATTATGTAAGCCCTCTAACTTTATATTCTCTATTTTGTAGTCTGTATATTTTATATATTTTGCATGTTAAACATTTTGCTCCTTTTATTGTGCTATTTCATTCGGGTTGTTTTGTGTTGTTGTTTTTTTTTCCGGCGGTTTTATTTAGACAAGGATAAAATTCCGATAAAAGAATTTTTTTTTTTAAGATAAAAATTGCTACAATTTTCAATAAATAAAGAGACGTATTCGTTTTATATAGGTATATTGATAGAAATTATTTTTTTGTTAATATTATTAAACTTTACAAAAATGTATTTTTTCAAACGAAATATCATTAACAGTATATCATGCAGATCGATGAACAAGTGTACAATTTCCACGGAGACCCAGTAGTCATATTATATAATATATTGAGGAGCACAAAGTCCCCCAAAACCCTGTTTGTCCAGACGTGACCTCACAGCACGACTGATCGTAATATGTCTGGTTCGCTCACATTACAAATAATAACAATTGAACGAGAATTTTTGTTCTCGTGTTAAAAAATCTGTCTGATGTTCCGATTTATTTGCTTTCTAACGAGGGCAAAGTTAAACATGTGGGGTATATCTCGCTCCCCCAAAACGGGACAAAAATTTTAATTTCCCCTGTCGAGAAAGATCTTCTCTTCCTGTAACCGGGGACAGAAAAGATACTACACTTTGAATTATTTATTTGCTTTCTAACGAGGGCAAAGTTAAACATGTGGGGTATATCTCGCTCCCCCAAAACGGGACAAAAATTTTAATTTCCCCTGTCGAGAAAGATCTTCTCTTCCTGTAACCGGGGACAGAAAAGATACTACACTTTGAATTATTTATTTGCTTTCTAACGAGGGCAAAGTTAAACATGTGGGGTATATCTCGCTCCCCCAAAACGGGACAAAAATTTAAATTTCCCCTGTCGAGAAAGATCTTCTCTTCCTGTAACCGGGGACAGAAAAGATACTACACTTTGAATTATTTATTTGCTTTCTAACGAGGGCAAAGTTAAACATATGGGGTATATCTCGCTCCCCCAAAATAAACTTATCCTGGAGTTTGTCGATTCATCTGCCGTAGGCTCGGCAGAGAAAGCAGGATCACATCTTATCGGTTTGGGAATCAGTCTTGAATTGAAGAGTTATGTTGATCACATGATCTGGTTTTAGTGGCAAGATAATTCATCGCACATGAATCTCGTTGTACGCAGACATGCTATACGCGCACGAGGTGAAGAGGCGATGATTACATAATCGGCAAGCCGAATCACATATCACTGGCTGTCACATAGATCAATACAAAATAGGTCACTAATGTAACTGCTACATAACCCCCTGTTTAGGCTTTTAGCCGATAAAACAAAAGAGACTTTATTAATTGCAAAAATAGATTAAATGATTGAACAAGAATGTCTGCGTTATGCTACCAAAGGCAAAATGTCTTTTTTGTTGAACAAGAAGCAAACATGTAATAATCTGAAGTGAAAAGAGGAAAATGTTAATTTGTTCAAATGTGAAAAATATTCATTTGTTCAAATGTGAAAAATGTTCATTTGTTCAAATGTGAAAAATGTTCATTTGTTCAAATGTGAAAAATGTTCATTTGTTCAAATGTGAAAAATGTTCATTTGTTCAAATGTGAAAAATATTCATTTGTTCAAATGTGAAAAATGTTCATTTGTTCAAATGTGAAAAATGTTCATTTGTCCAAATGTGAAAAATGTTCATTTGTTCAAATGTGAAAAATATTCATTTGTTCAAATGTGAAAAATATTCATTTGTTCAAATGTGAAAAATGTTCATTTGTCCAAATGTGAAAAATGTTCATTTGTTCAAATGTGAAAAATGTTCATTTGTTCAAATGTGAAAAATGTTCATTTGTTCAAATGTGAAAAATGTTCATTTGTTCAAATGTGAAAAATGTTCATTTGTTCAAATGTGAAAAATGTTCATTTGTTCAAATGTGAAAAATGTTCATTTGTTCAAATGTGAAAAATGTTCTGCTATTGTAAAATGCAAATGTTCATTTGCTGAAAAGTGAAAGACTTACAAATATTTTCAAAATGGAATAGGGTTCATTCAAAAATAGAATTTTACACATACTGGTGCAAAATTGTAGAAGTGGTAGTTAATTATTTTAAGAAATGTAAATGTTCAGATCTTCTAAAGCTGGCTGATTCAAAGCTATTTGATAGAGGTCAATATCTTCTGGTGACGAGATAGTACTGATGGGTAGACGAGATAATGCGTCTGCAGCAGTGTTCTGTAAACCGGATATATGCCGTATGTCGCTGGAGAACTGGAGTCCAAATGTCTTGATTCATGAGGAGAATACTTGTCCGGCTTAACACGTAGCGCGAACGTAAGTGGACGATGATCAGTATAAATGGCAAATTGCCGACCTTCTAACGTGTGGCGAAAATGTTTTATAACTAAGTAAATCGCCAAGAGTTCACGTCCGAAAATACTGTAACGACTTTTCGTAGGAATCAATCTTCGAGAAAAATATAGCAAAGGTTGAATCTGTTGTCAATGATGTTGCTGTAGGACTGCACCAACAGCTGAACTGGAAGTATCACTGACAATAGAAAATTCAGAATCAGGTATGAATGTGATAGCAATGATGTGTCTGCAAGCTTTTTATTCACCTCGTGAAACGCTTTAAGCTGGAAGTTATCAAGTGAAATGAGTTCATCCTTCTTCTTTCTATTTTCAACAGATCCGTCAGAGGAGTGAGTATGGCAGCATAATGTGGAATGAAACGTCTGTAATAGTTCAATAGTTCAAGAAAATGTCGCAATTGATGTAGTGAAGTTGGAGGATGTAGATCGATCAGAGCTTTGACTTTTTCAGGAAGGGGTGAAATACCTTCCAAACTTATTACATGTCCCAAGAAAGCAAGACTTGTGGTATCAAAAGTACATCCAACAGGGGTTATCGTAACAATGATTAAACAGCCGATAATTACCAAGTAGTCTTGTTGTTTGGCCTACTTCGAATCTGTTTATTTATTTATATTCCAGTAAAACGGACAGAGAGGGTTGGTTGGTCTCTCTTGGTCTGATAGACGGATGGGCCTTAAACTGATAGACTGTTTGTGTTTGGTTGAAAGAGATATTTGTTCTGATTGTAAGTCTGTCATTTGGTAGAGAAACCATTTTAACATTCTCAACATCAAACATTGTTACTTGTTTTAAACTTCTGTTGCGATTTTGTTTGGAAGGAAAATGCTTTTGTTACAGCATTGACTGAAACCAGATGATTGACACTAAGCACCGAATTCGGATGAAGACAACAAGCAGACGATCAGGGGCTGTGCAGTGAACTCACACTAACATAAGTTCACACGCATACATTAGTTTCAAACTTGCGTATTTGTTCAAAATACGTTTATTTGTTTAACACTACCATATGAGTTTCAACTGTTTAATGGATTTGCAGTTTGTGGAAATAGTGTAATGGTGTAGTATTTCTATGTCTTAATCGAAGCCATTGATATGTGTGTGTAATTGGGCATCAATTTAGTTTTGTTTTTCTGCATTGTTGCGTGAAACTAAAATCTGTCTGTAATAAAATGCATTCTATGTTGTCTATGTTCTTGTTTGATCAGTTTTAGCAAATAGTGTTGTCGCTATATATTTATTTATAAGTTGATAATAAATATTTTCTTTGTTTCCTTGAAAGTGAATCGTAAAGAAACCAATGATGAACCCAAGAAGAAAGGAAAGAAGTTACCCCGGAAAAAGTTGTTGCGCAAAATTCAAGCGTTCAATGAAAATGAGCAACAAATACTAGACGAACGAATGAAACCGTACAGGAGCCTGAAGAATATAAAAGAACCAACCGTAGTAAAAGTGGCGCAAAAGGAAAAGAATTTGGCAGAAAAGATCGCTGAAAAATTGCATGTAAGAACGAGCCTTTATTTCTTCTTTACACCACTTTTCTTAATTAGGTTTTCTATATTCAGCTTCCGGGCTAGGATCAAAGTGTAGTATGTTTTATGTCCTCGGTCTGACAAAGAGAAATCCTCCTAGATTGAGGAAATTTTTATAGGTGATTTGTTATCGTTCATGAACGCCCTTATACCATTCAGAAATGATTACACCTCACATTAAGGATCCTTGCGGGAAGGCAGGTAAATAATTACTTTGTTACCTACTTACTGTATCTACCTGGCGTTGCCCGATAACTTTTGTTTCGCTTTTCTATTTTTAACTAGCGCATGTTTTTTTTTTTTTTTTTTTTTTTTTTTTACAAAATTATTATCTTTTTAAAATAAGATTTTGAAAACTAAATTTAATTATAAGTGTGACAGTATAAAGGGTTGATTCGAAACCGCACCCTAGTTTTCCTAGGAAGACCTTCGGATTATTTTGCATCAAAAGAAAAGAAAACTAGAATTGATATAAAACGAAAGGAAAGAGGAAAAAGAACATGAAAATGTTTTTTTTTTCTTTCTCTGTATTTTGGGAGATAAGGAATCCTGGGTGATGGGAGCTATGACACCTCAATGTTGTGTCAACAGATCTGCCGACGATAGCAGAACATGTTGTGAGATCTGGAATAAGGCTTTTTTGCCACTAGCGATGAAAAAGGTTAAAAACGAGTATGTCATATTTTTCTAAGTTGGGAAAACAAAGGCGAGTTCAATCGATAAAAAAAGAATTGTTTTTCTTTTTTCAATATTTTGGAGAAATGTGAATTCCTAATGCCAGAGATAAAGAAATAGCGATAACATTCGTCACCAGCCACCTGGTTTTCGTATGTCGCAAAACAATAGGCTTTTGTTACCGAGATAATGTGGAATTGTGACAATATTGTCGGATTGAAAGAGATCAAACTGAGAATAGAGTTTTTTTCTTATATAATAAACACGTAAAAGGAATTTAAACAAAATGTTTTGACACAGAGAGAAACCAGCCAACATTGATAAGGAACGGGGAAAGGCTGTTTGAGATATGAAAAGGCGAGGGTCAGAAATGAGTGACTCGCCAGGCGGTCATTGCATCACAAACCAGGATAAAACTGTTTTACATCCTTGGCGTTGAGTGGACATTGATGTACCCAACTCTCCCAGAGTCGGTGACGTCACCAATTTGGCCGTTCCTGAGTTTGGTTGGCCTCCTGGCACTGCTCGGGAAAAGTTGCTGCTCTGATGAAGGCCGCAGATGTCAAAAGACTTGGTCCAGCAATTACCGCACTCCCACATTGTGATTGATAGATCAGTGGGTAATTATCCGGATTGGGTCATCAACTTGATACCACTGCGAAGCGAAGGGTCATTTTAAGCAGAAAAATTAAAAGAAAAAGAAAATCTTCAACAACTCGGTCTGTTGTTTTTTTTTAGAAGAAGAATTATTTGGTAAAGAAAATTTTTTTAAATCTTGGTCAATTACAAGGCAAGGTAGCTCTTTAATTCTGACTCCTAACTCTGTGTTTTTGGACCGGCGTTCTTAATACTTCTGGCCGATTTTTAGTTTTTTTGCGAGATCGAGCCCAAGTCCAGGGGTAATCTCAGAGCGACGTGGTTTTTTGGTGAGTAGCAGAGTCAAGTCCCTTCTAATTCTGTGTCTCGGACCAGCAAAGTCCCAACACGCTCTAGGCGATCATGATCTGGCGACAGCAACCCCAAGTCCAGGGGTCCGTCTTCCAACGATGTGGACCCAGGTGTCGAGCAAAACGGAGTCTATGAAACCTGTACGCTCTGTCTTATATTGAGAATCAAATCAGCATGGCCCCGCTCCTCTCCCAATAGAATTTAGTCAGAAAACAAAAGAAAAGAATGCTTCCTCATTATTATTTTCTCTGACATATTTGGGATTTCCAATTCGGGAATGGGTAATCGTATTTTCATCCCGCCCCCTCTTTTTTCCTTCTTCATCCGCTTCCATCCCTCACTGTTCCTTAGTGAGAGGAGAAGGGGAGGTCCCCCCTCCTCCTCGAACTCATTCACAAAAAACAGAGAAAATGTATTTTCACTAATGGGCATATGCCCTTTTAACTTACGTCCACCGAAACCAACTTGCCTGCGAAACACATGGTCTGTTTTTTATTTCTTGTTCGAGTAATTAACCCAGTACGCCCGATGAGTGTTCGCCTGTTATCGATTCAGACCACACCTGTTTCGTGTACAAGGTTACACCTGGTACGGACAAGTGACATTTTTTCTAACCAAGCAAGACATGGTGACGCCCGTCCCCACAACCCTTTTGTCTGTTATCCAAAACAAAACAACTTATTCGTTTTCATTTTGTCAATTCCTATTTTTCGGCCAACACCTGATTTATACGTCAGCCGTTATTTGATAACAACAGTGACATCGATGCCGACCAATCCAGACTGTGTTACGCTGTCATCTGCTGAAACACAGAAAAACAGGCAGACAATCTTCTCTTATCAATTTTCGTTTAATAAAAATATCAATGTCTTTCTCTGTTAATTCATAGTAGCATGATACCATGGTCGTCGACCTTCGTAGGCTCACTTTTAATTCATACTAGTGGTGTATTTTAGTTTTCATCTTTTGTAGGTTCGTTCAACATTGCCACATTGACATAGCCTGCGCCGATGAACTCCAAATCTTTTGCAAGAGATAAGAATTAAATTGTTTACTGGGACCCCATGCATCACCGGCCTGGCGTAGCTGGGGAAGTCGATGGGGGAGGGAAGGTGTCTGCTGAATGATATTTCCTCGTATTTTATAAATTAAAAGAAATACATTTTTTCTTCTATGAATAAGTTTCGAGGGAGGAGGAATCCCCCCACTGAAGTAACTGTGGGAGATAGAAACAGATGAAGAAGAAAAGGGGACAGAATAAAAATATGATTAGCCATTCCAGAATTAGAAGGGCGGATTGGAAATACCAAATATGGCAAAAAAAATAATAATGAGAATGCATTTTTTTTATTACTGAATTAATTCGGTTGAGAGAAAGGCGGGGTTATGCCTGTCTAATTCTCAATATAAGGTGAAGCGTAACAAGCTTCGGAGACTCCATTTTGCTCGCCACCTGAATCCACCTCGTTAAGAGATGAACCCCCTGACTTAGGGTTGATATCGCCAAATCAAGATAGCCCAGAACGTGTTAAGATTTTGTTGGTTCGAAACACAAAGTTAGAAGTGTGAAATTACCCCACCTTGTAACGGAACAAGTTTTTTTCTTTACTAAATAATTATTCTTCTAAAGAAAAACCCAACAGACGAAGTTGTTGATTTTTTTATTTTATTGTTCTACTTGAAATGACCCTTCGCTTCGCAGTGGTTCCAAAATCACAACATGGGAGAGCGGTGATTGCTGGGCAGGACCCTTCGGCCTTCATCAGTGCAGCAACGTCTCCCGAGCAGTACCAGGTGACCAACCGAATTCAAGAGTGGCCAGATTGGTGACGTCACTGGTTGAGGAGTAAAGGGGGGTACATAACTCTATCGTTTGGTCATTAGTTATAGTTTTATAATAATTTGATTTAATTTATAATTTATTATTGATTGAACGAAATTTGTTGATTTTAAACTACAACTAATTTTGTTCAGTTAATATCATTTTAATCTCTTCCATAATTATCCTGAGTATTCACGGGATAGGCATTCTAAACATCCTTTTACAATCTTGAGTAGTTGCGTTTTATCACTAAAACTAAATTTACTAGCCTGAGACGCTTCCTTCACCGACAATTTCCCATTTCCTGAGTCTGGAGAACTTTTAGTTCTTTATACAATGTGATAAGTCTCGTACTATTTTTCTTATCCTTATTTCTAAATACGAGTGACTATTTTTCTTTTTAGCAATGGTGGTGTGTTTTAGTTACTATTTTCAAAATATAAAAGAACATCTTTTCACGAGTTTATTTTTGTATTGTGTTCAAAATTCCAAATTGAAACGGATACGGAGAAAAAAGTAACTTTTTTCTAATGAATTTAAATCTCATTTGAAAGTAAAATTTCACTTTACAAAACTAATGTTGTGAGAAATGTAAATGAAACAGTTTCGGGCATAATTACAAATAAAATAAATAAGCCTAGATCTTTATTTTTTCCTTCTATTCTGTATATATATATATATATATATATATATATATATATATATATATATATATATATATAATGTGTGTGTGTGTGGGAGAGAGAGAGAGAGAGAGAGAGAGAGAGAGAATAATAACCGGATAAATTTAAACCCACATAACTTCCAAGATATTGATAATTTCATAAAACATATTCTTAAACTTGCCATCTTTTAATACTTGAGGATTTGCTAAAAATTTTAAAGCCAGTTTAAATGACTTTCTATCTGACAATTTAAGTGCTTCCAAATTCTGAAGAGTCACAAAGTAACTAAACTATTGACAAAAGATTAAAATGGATGACTTGAAATGCATTCTGGGGGATTTAATTTCGTAATGAAATTATTTTTTTTTAATTAATTTGATTACATTATGCTATTCCAATTTTTATTTCAATAAATAATCGATTAATAGTAAATAAAAAAAATAATAATGTGTAAGTCATGTAGTGGCGAGAAAGACAAACACACACACACAATTTTATTAATATAGATATTTGTATTGGTTTTCTTTGGACTATTTTCCGCACTGTTACAATTTAAGTTTCCATTTTCGGGTGTATTTTTCACCAGTGATGTTTTCCCCACATTTAAATATGCAGGAAACACCAGCCTATACAATACACGACTGATCAGCAATATTGAATACGGGGGATGTGAGTAGCCAATGGCAAAAAAATGCTGAAATCGAGATAAATTTTCCAACCTGGGGAGACGGTTCCCTGTGTGTATGTGAAGAGAGGGCAGAACAAAAAACAACTTTTTCCCAAAACAACTCCAATGAGTTTCAACTAAGAAAGTCAAAATTAAGAGAATGACACCGAGTGTGCATGTGTCGGGAAGGAGACAGGAAGTTATTCTTTGATGAAACACAAAGTCATCTAACTCTCATCGTGAATCGTTTGAAGTTTTAACATTTTCAGTTTTCAGAGAGAACTGTCATAAAAGAGAAAAGGAAGGCAAGTCAGGACAAGATAAGACGGAGAGAGAAAACTGGAAAAAAGAAAGACAGATAAAGCGAGAGAGAGCAAGAGAGGGGGGGGGGTAAGAGAAATAAAATCCAGCCAAATAGCGACAAAAAATAAAGCGGCAAGACTCTAGCAATTTGGTAGAAATCAGCTTTTTCCTATTTAAAAAAAAAGAAAGCAGATTATGCACAAAAAAGCAGAAAACTCACATTCATCATAGGCTCTAGCGATTTAAGCAGAAATCTGCTTTTTGTGGATTTCAAAAAAGTGGAGAACTCACTTCCCTGAATACCATAGTTGAATACACCTTAAGAAAGTGGTTTGATTGGAATGGAGATTATTCATTTTACGGCATATCAACCCTATAGGTCATTGTGTGCCATAAATAGTCATTTAAAATATAAAAAAATGTTTATGGAAATCGCTCCAGACAAGGCATGAAGCCACTTGATGTAAGGAGTTAACAAGAACAAAAGATGATTATCGCAGTTTTTGGAAAGAAGCTACTGGAATAGGAAGATGTATTACAATGAGGTATCAAAACAGCCAATTGATGGAGACCACTAGACCAACGAGTCAAACGAGCTGGAACAAAGGAAGTAGGGCATAGGTCAGACAATTCTGAAGAACACATGCCATAATAGTATTTATAGAAAAGACTGAGACTAGCCTGTGAGAGAGAGGGTGCAGAAAAGAAGGATGGGGCCAATCAAACTACAGATTTGATAAGTTCTGGAAAGTTATTTAATTGTATCCGAGTTTCTCATATCGGAACTAGAAGGGATTTATTTTATTCAGCTAGTTTATTATTTGAGAGGTAGGCATATTTTCGAACAACATGGTGAAGTTTGGTATGTGATAGTATTTCTTGTGGGGATTTACAGCTGATTAGAATATGTTCGACTGTGAGTAGTTGTATTACAGAAGATGCACCGAGGTGCAGCTTCCACTTTGACTAAGTCTGTATGTGTAAACATGTGCAATGCTGCATATTTAGTAGGTTGCATAGTTGCAATGCAAGCAGACGACGGGTTGTTGATAGGAAATATATCTGGCTCGGGATTTGACCACCCAATATTGATTTCTCCACTTGGAAAAGTTATTGTCTCTTAAATCAGGGTTTTATGCTGAGAAATCAAACCACTTAAAATCCTGGAAAAAATAATGCCCTTCCAGGTAGGTGGCTGTTTGGTCCACCACAAATAACACTGATATCTATATATATTCTAACAGGATGGTCAAGTTCAGTTGGGTTTCTGTGTGTCTCAGAAACAGACAGACTTTTGGGCCTGAAGCTGATAGATTGTTTGTGCTCGATTGGACGTATGTTTTGTTTAGGTCAGGCTTGAAGTTCTGATTGCAAGTCTGTCGTTTAGTGGAGCAGCATCATTGTAAGATCTCTCAAAATAAAACATTGTTACTTGTTTTAAACTAGAGTTGTGGTTTTGTTTGGAGGGAGAATCCTTTTGTTACAGCAGTCACAGAGACCACATGATTGACACTGCAAGCGGTATCGGAATCAAGCACCAAATTCAGACGAAGAAAGTGAGTGAACGCACACAGATAAATATGTTCGATTCTGACTCATCTTATCTTCATCAGGTAGCATTTCCACGTTTTCTTTTCCAACTGCTTGTCGATGTTCATATAATTTGTTGTTTGGGAACATATCCAATGTTCCTATTTACTTGCCTCCCCACAAGGCAGAGTTTAACACAAGGTCGATTTTTAATGTGGGGAAAATCCAGCTCCTCAAAAAGGGGCTCTCTGGATTGGAACAAAAACAAAATTTATGATTCTCTCGGTCTAGAAAGATTTCTAATTCACTGATAGAACAGATGAAATTAAAAAATTTTTTTTTAACATAGTTCACCCCAAACAAGGCAGGCCGCCACTGTAGACGTAAGGGGCTACTGAGAAAAAAGGAAAAGGTTTGCAGGGGAGGTCAACCTAAATTGGGAGCTGCGCAGCGAGATGTAATGCAGTATCAGAGCAGATACTATATTTTACTCCGAGCAAAAAAGGGCCGAGGATTCACTGGGAACATACCCCATATTGTTTACCATTTTCTTTTCATATATTGTAAATATGATGTTAGTTTTGTAGTCTGTATATGAAAGTGTAAGAGTCGTTATTGTTATTTTAGTTAGTTGTTTTGCAAGTATGTCCGTCTTTTGATTTCCTGATGCACAGGGCTACTACTCTGTCAGTGGCCATCAAACAATAACACTGTTACAATATTTTCATGTGCAATGATGATCTGGATTTCCTTGCAATCGCTGTCAAACTGGACGAGTCTCAAAAAATTATGTATTTTCCCTTCCTCAAGCACTTAATCATTTCTAGCGCCATTTTTATAGCTTGTAATTTAGCTATGTAGATGGAAGCATTATTTGGCCGCCTGATTTGTTTATGTGTGTGTGTGTGTGCATGTTGATGAACGCTGACATTAGCAAAAGATTAGTTCAGGGCTAGAGCCATGTAACAGTGACTTATGAAAGAGGGGAGGGGTGTTATGTACGGGGTAATCATCCAAAAATCGATAACCACAATGCGTCCAGCATTGCCATGAACTATTTGGACGCCTGCAGGCTGACCATGGCTTCCAGCAGCTTGTTCCACGGACAGCGACCTAAACCAAAATATTAGCCTTCTAACGATTAAGCCGAAATCATCACAGGATTTTTTACCCATCTGTATGGTATTTCTCTTAAGAGTTTTTCAAATTCACTTTGGCTGATGAGATAGTTGAATATGTCGGGGGGTGGGGGTGGGGTTAATTAATGTTAGGTCGATATGATATTTTGAGATTGACCATGGAGGCATCTTATTGTGAATGGCATTATGTTGTCAGGGTTCTTGTTTACTTGTGTTAGTGCTTCTTTGATGCAGAGTACACGTATAATTGAGGGTGATTTTAGGTTATTTGGGCTGGATTGGAGTCTTATGCATACTGGAGATAGTTTTTCCCATCTAAGGATTAAAAGTGGTTCATTGGCTTGTTTATAAAGTTTGCATGGGTGAAGTGTGGAGGGTTCCTAAGCTTAATCTCAGACCTCGGTTTTGTATCTAACGTAGATAATACATCTAGTCAAATTTTGGACTGTTGTGCAACCTGTATATTCTAAATCGTTACCTGGTATGGCCGCCACATCATCCGGAGTCAGTTATCTGAAACACTTTAAAGTGTGTTCTATATTGATGTGGATGCTCCAAACCTATGAGGTGGTTGATGAAGATCTGATCCTGGTGGCCGGCACAATCAAAATTTGGAAGTCATTCACGAAAAGTCTAAGCTCAGC
The DNA here is from genome assembly GCA_963556195.1 of Sepiola atlantica. Lineage (NCBI taxonomy): Eukaryota > Metazoa > Mollusca > Cephalopoda > Sepiida > Sepiolidae > Sepiola > Sepiola atlantica. The sequence goes on from OY744547.1 coordinate 31,083,624, forward strand.
ATTAGACGATTTGCTCCTCAGTTAATTTTCGATACTACTTTTAGGACTCTTAAAGCTGGCTGGAATTTTTCTTTCAGGTAATCAAGGTACTTTCAAGTTTAATTTGTTGTCGAGTAAGGAAGTGACGAGAATTGCCCGCAAAAAAAAAAAAAACCGCAAATATTGATAACGGCTTATCCCCCAAATTACTTTTCTTAAATCTTTAATTTCTAGAGATTTGATAATTAGTAAGTAGGTTGACTGTAGTCGAGGACGACCTGCAGGCTCTCTTTTAATTGTCTACTACACCGAGATGTAGGGGAAGGCACTTCTTTCCCTGCGTTGCTCAACTTACCTTTGATCCAAACCATATAAAGCTGAATGCTTAGCAAGGAGGTATGATCAAGTACAATTTTTTGAGTTTTTGGTATGACTTGATCAAGGATTGAACCCCAGTTTTCGAACACTACTGTGCCAAATGATAATTAAACGGATGTAATTCTACCAAATGTAATAATTGTTGGGCCGACTATGAATATTTGACCCATGTCTTCTCCCCGATCCTATACATATGCAGGAGTCCATCTTCCTCCCATGACACTAAGATGTGACACATGGTTTGGAAAGTGAGATTGGAAAACTCCCAGGTCTTATATCTTCCTTTGAGATGTTAATGTAGTATCTGTTCTTTAGTCATGAGACCATTTTCCCAGGGACTACCTTCTTTTTTTCGGGGGGTGGAGTGGTAGTACAGTATCTTTTCCATTGCCATGATACTATATTCACAAGCATTACCTGCTTTTATGGAGAGATCCTCCCAGGTATTACCTCCTCTATTTTGGAAGGGGTATTGTAGTACCTGTTCTGTTGTTTGTTAATAACTCCTTTGGTATTCAGTGTATGTAGTTCGTTTATCATGATTTTATTCTTCCAGCCTACCAAAAGTATGCGACCGGAGGGAGGATATATTTGCTAGTATATTTATAAAGTTAGGTATGTGTATTTATTTACAGTGTAATCTAAATTATTGACCGAATCATTATGAATTTTGACATATATTCCCAGCAACCCAGTGAGTAACACGGGCACGTCATTTTATTGTAAACTTTACCATTTAGGGGGTGCGCCACAAAAATTCACACCTGCACTAAAAAAACTTTAAAAAAAAAGATAATTTAGAAACAAAAGCTCTACGTCAAATTTTGAGATATTAATATAGTAATACATTTTTTGAGCAATAATATGTATGTGACGGGTGAAATCCGAAACTATTGAACTTAAGAATTACGGAATATTGATTTTAGGTACACTGGTGTGTAACATGGGTACAATATTTTTTTTAGAACTTCACCATTTAGGTGACCCGAAATTGTACCATACCCACCCCCAAAACATTTTATTGCTTCTACCCATCCTTGGGATGAGTATTCTACTAGTAATATATGAAGAAAAAATGTAAACCATAGTTCAATAGACCCACCAAATAGGTGTTAGTAAATAGGATTATTTTGGCTTACATACAAAACTGAATACCCTGGTAAAAGATTGAACACATTTATATTTTTGTGTTGTCTATTGGTGTTAGACAATAGACATTTGTTTGTTTAGTCTTTTCCACATCAAATGTGGGTTGCAGATTGACCATCAAGTGACTTTCTCCAATGAAACATCTACATTTGTAGAATTTGGTATATTCTCATCTTGAGTGTTATCACGTTTCGGCCGATGTAACCTCCGACCTTCTTCAGGTAAACTTTGTCGAACTATGGACGGAACCGTTTATTAAATCCACGGGGGTAGCATGCTTTCATTCCATCTGCCATGACTGGGAAGAAGTCTGAAGTAATTTGCAATTCTTCATATCACCCGCACTGAGGATTGAACATTTAGAACCGAATTTTACTTAGTACTATATCCACTGCACCACGAACTAAACCGAGTCTTGTTTTTGATCTAACTACTTATAATATTTGAGAACAGTAGTTCGAATATACCAAGTTCTACAAATTACCAACTCTCATCTAAAAAAAATTCCGAAACATCATTTATATTGTTTTTATGTGCCATTGCTGGAAGGCATCTTGGACTGAATCATTCCAAGTTTCTCTCGGCCTGCCTTTTCCTCGCTAACCCTCAATTGAGATGTGACTTATGCATAAAATATGATATATATTTCTATTGTGCAATGCAACGAATGAGTAGCGAGTGAGAATTGCCCAAGAATAGAGGGTGCGTGAAAGTTGGGGTCTTAAATTCGATAACCTGCTCACTTGGATCACTAGTTGGCTAATAAGGTTTGTCACGCCCATTCTACAGCATATTGTTTATTCAACAAAATGGATGAATTACTTTGATTTCTCTGCATCGCATGTTATTCTTTTGGCCAGCTGTTAGCTATCTGCATAAATTATTGTTACTATGGAAACCCAGATATGGATATTCAACAATTACAAATTTCATGCTTATTTTATAATAATTAAACTTTTAATTGAATAGCATATGTGGAATAACGATTTTATTTTTATGTTATATATTCGTTTTTTTGATAGCAAGTTTGGCAAACACCTTTGTGGGGGGGGGGGGGAAGGAAGAGAGAGATGGTAACATTTTCTAATTTTTTAGCATATCCACTGGTTAGGAGAAAAAAAAAAAAAAAAAAAATACAATGCATGAGTTAATTTTTACTGGCTAATGTCGAAATTAATTTTAATCAGTGAATTCATACCATGAATTGAAATTTTTAAAATTTTTCTTTCAGCAACAAAAACTCCGAAAGGAAATCTACAATCATGTTGAGGAGTTAGAACGAAAAGTCGACTTTTTACTTCAACAACTTACTGGAAAACAAGATTTAAGTGAACCTTACATTGACCCTGAAATATGGGCTACATTTCGGAGCGAAGAATTTCAACAGGAGATTGATAAATTCCTTCAGGGCCAAAGTATATAAAATGCTGCCCCATTTTCATGACATTTCATGCACATCCAAATTGTACACACATGAGAGATGTGCAAAAGATTTTTGGTGCGATGAGAGCAGATATGAAAAACATTTCCAAATAAAAATTGTTTATACTTACGCACCAGGCAAAAATAAGTATCCTCACTAAAAATTCGGAAAACGACCGAGTAGAATATTAATTTTAAAAAAAAAACCTGTTTTATTGTACTTTGCCGACTGCCATTGATTTACTATTTAATAAAACAGAGTGATGTCCCCCTGATGTAAGTGTTTTTCGCTCCAATACAATAAAACTGATTTTTAATTTTTTAACTAACATTCTAATAATTTTTGTTTAATACGTAAGTATTAGAAAAGGTATTCCGGTTAATTCATTTGGAACCATGATTTTTACCTGTGTAACTGTTTTTCAGGTGCCCTCAGCTATATAAGCATCAGATAAAACACAAAAAAAAAAACAAGGATTGATAAATTTTCAATCTAAACACAGGACTGTCCACCCTGGTTGAAGGAGATAGACAACCAATTGCAATTCCACCGAAGGTCGATCACCTGTGGAGGGGGGGGGGGGGGGGGCAAAGTCTGTGATGGTCGTTGTTCAGATCCTCAGTTGTCACCTGATACTTGCACCGCCCACACACGATTACATCAAATTAATTCTCCTAGGAAATGAGCTACATGTCCAAACCATTAAAAACGCCACTTAAAGAGACGACGGACTTTAGATTGAAGTATTGGAGAACAGCAATTAGGACACTAGCAACGAAAAATGTGGCAGAGGCAGTCATTGTTAAAGACTTCCACTAATTGACTAACCTCAAATTGGTAGACGCCTTTGATATTGAGGTCAATTGATCATACTTTAGGACCAATAATAAATCTTAAAGCCTACATAAGAGATTACACCCCCCCCCCCACACACAAAACCTTACCATCTTTGTTGAAAATATACAATTTATTCAGAGATATTCTGAATTTTTCCTCAGAAAAAAAAAAAAAAAAAAAACTTTGTAAGATAGCTTCAAGGAAGGTTATTTGAGAAACCCAACAAACAGGCAGGTACCTCAGCTAATAAAAAAAACTAAACATTAGTTTTTCTGGGGGAGGGGGGGGGGACACAAAGGCAACAGATTAACTTGTGTCAAATAGTTGTTTTGTTGTATAAACCTTAAAGCTCTGTACACATGTGAAAAGAAATAAAAAGCCGTTTGCCGATGTTTAAAGCAATTTATTTTTTGTTTAAAAAATCCAAGAAATTTCAAGTTAAAAAAAAAAAAAAAAAACATACAACAGCAAAAATCTGTAACAGTGAAAGGTTCATAATGAGTTTACTAAAGTTAAGCTAACAATTAATAAAGGCGAACCTGATTAAGAAATAAACAAAATAAATGAAAGTGACGAGATAGATTTATTTCTCAGTCACAAGTGGATTTCAATGTTGCCAAATAAATTATATATCACAAGACAACATTCCACAATGAGGATGGAATAATTACAAGCTAAGCAATCTATCTTGTAAAGTCTTATATTTAAGAAATTACATGAACCAAAAAAAAAGGGTCTTTATTATAAAATAAAGGAAATAAAACCAAGGTACGAATCTTAGCTGATAAACTATGACAAGCAAAACTAGAGAATCATTAAAAATTGAAAGCTAGAAAGTGTATATAATATACATTTAATAATGCATAAACGAACCAGGTTCAAAATGGCAAAGTTACAGAACAAAGCCTGGTCACTAAAAAGGAAGAAAATCTGTATGGGGTTAAGTAAACTTTAATTTCAAGGATGCTGACATGAACAGCTGAAGATTCTTAAGAATGTCAGAATGTGGATTAGAGTATTCATGTCATTAATACAAAAACGTGCGCTTCATTTTTTCTTTTTTCTTTTTAAACATCTAGTTTAGCAGCAAGAGATGATTTCTGCCCAACATAAGTGTATGGAAAGCCAAAAGATGAGTTTAATCAACCTCTTCGATTGTAGGGCCACTGTTTCCCGATGATTGAGAGTCGGCACCACCAAAGTTAGGCATACCGCCTGGCATGCCACCGGGCATACCTCCTGCAGCTTGGTACAGCTTTGTAATGATAGGATTGCAGACCTTCTCAAGTTCCTTCTGTTGGTGTTCAAATTCATCCTTTGAGGCCAGTTGGTTTTGGTCAAGCCAACTGATCACTTCTTGGCATTTGTCTACAATGGTCTTCTTGTCCTCTTCGCTGATCTTCTCTTTAACTTTATCATCCTCCACTGTAGACTTTGTGTTGAAGGCATAACTTTCGAGAGCATTCTTTGCAGTGACACGCGAACGCTGCTCATCGTCTTCTTGGCGATACTTATCGGCATCGTTTACCATCCTCTCAATTTCCTCTTTGCTGAGACGTCCTGTAAAATAAATAAATAAAATTATCTGGGGCTTTGATTTAAAACAGGAAGGTTCTTTTTACACAATATTGTAGAAATTTTAAATCTACTAAAATGGCTGGTTTGTTTGAGTGTCGATATTTTAATTTCTAATCAACAATTTAAGTAAGTTTAACAGGAGTCAAATAATTCATTGGTGATTAGAAAATCTTTCACATACACTCATCAATGAACACATTTGTTGTGGACTTAAAATTTGATGTCGTTGCCTATCCTGAACATCCTTTGAAAAGGTTCCTATACAATGCATACAGCGAACAAGGTTCCACTTTTACTTACAATTCAACATTGCTAAAGTTTAGTGACAAGAACAAATGGATGATTGGGATAAGTAGAGAAGGACTAGCATTTTAGAACTTTCATCTAGGGGTTAGGACCGGGGGAGGGGGGGGGGGAAGAGGTCCTAACCCCTAGATGAAAGTTAGACGAGGTTGATTTTTAATGCAAGGAAGTAACAAAACAAAACGACCAAAGGGCAAAAAAAAAATTGCCCTAATCGAAGATGCCCCCCCCCCCATACCAGGCAGAAAGTCTATAACAGGTTAAATAGTTTCACCCCCCCCCCCCCGGGTATTAGCAAGAATAATTGTTAACCTACCTTTGTCATTTGTAATGGTGATCTTGTTTTCTTTGCCCGTGCTCTTATCGGTTGCAGAGACATTGAGAATGCCGTTAGCATCAATATCAAAAGCCACTTCAATTTGTGGTACACCTCTCGGGGCTGGGGGGATTCCAGTGAGCTCAAATTTTCCGAGCAAGTTGTTATCCTTCGTCATCGCTCTTTCTCCCTCGTAGACTTGGATCAATACACCAGGTTGGTTATCAGAGTAAGTTGTAAACGTCTGCGTTTGTTTGGTTGGAATGGTTGTGTTTCTCTTGATCAACGAGGTCATCACACCACCAGCAGTTTCAATACCCATGGAGAGAGGGGCCACATCGAGCAGCAACAGATCTTGAACAGCCTTATCCTTTTCTCCAGAAAGGATGGCAGCTTGGACAGCTGGAAAATCACAATAAAAATAAAGAATTGAAATTTAAAGTAAGTAAAAAATAAAAAATAAAAAAAATAAAAAATTTTTTTTTTGATTAAACTCCAGTTGGTAAAATTACAAAATTTAAACTTGAGTTATATAATTTTATAAAAAAAGCTAAAACTGGAAGGGGCTAATAAAATAATTCAAATGTATAAAAATATACAGGAATATATCACTGCAGCAATTCATCTTGGTAGAGATATGATGCAAGTTTGATCTCTAAAAATTAATATGGCTGAACTAAAGTGTTTACAGTAGTGAATAAGATGCAGCATTACATAATTGAGAGTTTTATGGAAAATAGGGAATCTCAACGGTATGCATAAAAGTTTTTATAAGGACCCCCCCCCCCCTCCATTTACACAATCCGGGATTTAAGTTATACAAGGTGGTTTTGAACAAATTGTTTTATTTATAAAAAAAAGACCCTTGAATGAGGAGAGAAGGGCATAAGATGTTCATCCAAAGAATTCAGTTGTTTAACCCCCCCCCCCCAAAAGCAGTGTTTTCCTTTTCAATAATTACTTCCTAAGTAATTGAAGGTCAACTAAAATTGCAAATAATTTACCCAGAATTAGAGAAGGAAGGATTCATCTTTTCATATAAACCACTACTATACTGATAGTATAATCATAAGGAACTATTGATATCACAATTACATCAAATAAAAACCATTAATGTTATAATTGAGATTGTAACTGAAGTGTGCATTTCTCAAAGATAACTTAAATTCTCAACTATTGAGAAGTGTCTAATCTAATGTTAGTATTAATGATGTCAATCTATTTGCAAAGGTCATTCACAACCGAATTGTACAACATATTTACATACTGTTTGAGATATAAAAAGAAATGTCACTTCGAAAAAACAAAAGGCATAAGGATTTCTTGAGTGTTAATTGTCCAATATTTAAAAAGTAAACTAAATTTCATAAGAAATGAGTTTAAAAATCAATCCATGAACGGATTAAAATGTACCATTACTGCTAAGCCTCTAGCAATCAAGAGGATTAATTAACAGTTATGGATTTAATTTCAGCATGTAGACTCACCACACAGCTAACAGTCAGCTATGAAATGATAACACATGCTAGAGAGAAGGTGGCGCAAGAGAATAACTACCTGAACCATACAGCACTTAAAACTGTAGAGAAAAGTAAGAATCCCATTTGTAAATAATGGAAAGTTTAAAATAAAGCGAACAGCATAAACATTCAATACTGTATGAAAACTAATGATTAAAAAAAAAAAAAAAAAAAATTTTTTTTTTTAATTCAATTGCAAAATTTGTTTAAATTAAAAGCTGTCAAGGACACCGAATGGTTGACAATACTAAAATCTAAAGTGGGATGTAATTATATAGGTCAGTTGATTTTCCCAAATTCTCAAGTCGGGTGATGGTTCGAAAGTTTTTATTGCTTATCTGGATTTATTCTTGAATTTTTTAATTTAATGAGGTCCGAAACCAATATTGGATGTAAATAGCTTCCAAGCTTTTAATACAGAAGGATTTGTTTAGAATTTAAAAAAAAAGTTTAAATGAGATTGTATCCCAACGCTTACTTTTAAGTATTAACATTTTTATTATTATGCATATAGGTCACAAATGAGCAGGTAAAGCAAAATAATTTTTCACTAATTTCTCCAATGGCATTTCCTTTAAAATAATTTATGTCAGTATTAAGTAATGATGACCGCAAAATCTTAAGTATTTAATTTTGTGTAATGCGTTCATGGTTTAAATTTTACCAAGCTCTCTTGGAAAGCTTTATAAATATAAATAAGCTTCCAGACTTGAAATCTTTTAATACACAAGGACTTGCAAGGAATTTGATTCATCCAACATCAGAATGATGAAGACAATGTGAACACAAGGTGTGAAACTAGTAATCATGGACAAATTAAAAAAAAAAAAAAAAAAAAAAAAAAAAAAAAAAAAAAAAAAAAAAAAAGTAACTTCATTAAAGCAGCAAGAGAAATATATATATATATATATATAGTGAGCCAAAAGTAGGTGGACAGTAAAAAACATTTATTTACAGATCACTTATAAGTACAATTACGTGTAATAAAACAATTATATTAATGAAAATCAAGTTATTTATCAACGCAAATGTTCAAACTGTTTTCCTTCTTGATTTACACAGCTTTGAAGTCTGCCTCTTACACTTCGACAAATTCTTGCACAAATGCTGGCTCACCCTGTGTATGTGTAATATATATATATATATATACACACACACACCAACTGCTTTTAAAATCTTCTAAAAGTCTTAGGAAAATTTTCTCAAGTCTTGATGCACGAATTGGTCTGATAAAATGTTCATACCAGTGTATACATTTTTTTTTTGAATTGCTGAACACGTTAAAATGTACCATCACTGCTAAAAGCCTCAAGCTATCAAGAGGATTAATTAACAGTTATGGATTTAATTTCAGCATGTAGACTCACCACACAGCTAACAGTCAGCTATGAAATGATAACACATGCTAGAGAAAGAAGGGGGGGGGGGGCAAACATGCGACCCACAGTTTGTAATAGAAAATTATGGACAGCGGCTAAAAACATTAACTTTGATCTACCCACCAAGTGCAAATGTGGAATCAATTTTTAAAAGTAAGCATGTCAGTTCTACAGGGTGGACTACAAAAAAAAACATCCAGATGTTCCACTATAAGATAAGAGATGAAGTGTGACAGCACCAAGATGGAACAAAGAGCCATACATCCAAGGACACAGCCAATACTCCCGACTTCATTGAACCAAAATCTCACATAATTGAGTTTTCATTAGAGCACCTTCAATTACAGAATAAATACTTGTTGACGGAAGCTGAAAAAATATTTAGCTTTCACAAGTTATCCAAAGAGCAACCAATGTCGTCATGCAGCTGCTCGCAGAACAAATATGCGCTTTTGACAATTCTTCTGTTATTCACAGCAACTGGTTTCCATTACCAACAATTACATGTTAAATTAGTGAGGGGTTCGATGAGCAACATCGGAGTGTAAAAGCAATATTTCCATAACTTGATTGTTTATAAAGTCAGAGACAAGTGTCTACATTGAAAATTTCGGGTATCTTTTACAATAATCCGCAGAGTGAAAACGCTATAAAAAACAAATATACAACAAATAAAAGTAACTGTAGCCGGTAAAAGTTATTTTCCAACTTATGTGACATTTGTTTGTATTTTTAAGCCGTTTCAACTGCTATTTATTAGAAATCTATATTTTTGTCACACGAACATTGGACAAGCGATGGGGGGGGGGGGGGGGAAGAGATCGTAACGAGGTAAGGCTGGGACGCCATTTGGTTTTAGTAAAAATATGTGAAAAAAAAAAATTTTTTTTAATTTTTTTTACATCTAATAAAAACCCATTTATAGTACGTAAAAATACAAACAAATTTCATAGGTAAGTAGGAAAATATCTATTCTCGATGTAGGTCACCGTCACTTGTTGACTATTTATTTTTTTTTACCCCCGTTCTCGTTTTTGGACCCCGTTGGCGACTGCGGATCTTTTCGTTTGTGGGGCACAGGAAAAAGGAAACTACGTCAGTGCCCCCCCCCCTCCCAATGGGATAGTGCGAGAGGGAAAGAATGGCTTACCTGCACCATATGCAACAGCTTCATCGGGGTTAATGCTTTTGTTTAGTTCTTTTCCATTGAAGAAGTCTTGCAAGAGTTTCTGGATCTTGGGAATTCGAGTGGATCCACCAACAAGAACAATTTCTTGAATTGTAGATTTATCTAATTTGGCATCTCTCAACGATTTTTCGACAGGCTCCAAGGTGCCTCTGAAGAGATCAGCGTTTAATTCTTCAAATCTGGCCCGAGTGATGTTAGTGTAGAAGTCAATGCCTTCGTAAAGCGAGTCAATTTCGATGCTGGCCTGGGTGCTGGATGACAACGTTCTTTTTGCACGTTCACAAGCTGTTCTCAATCGTCTGACGGCACGTTTGTTTTGAGCAAGATCTTTCTTATGTTTACGTTTGAACTCTTGGATGAAGTGGTTCACCATACGATTATCAAAATCTTCGCCACCAAGATGGGTGTCACCCGCGGTGGACTTGACCTCAAAGATTCCATCTTCAATGGTCAATATGGAGACATCAAAGGTACCACCACCAAGATCATAAATGAGGATGTTCTTCTCGCCACCAGACTACAAAGACAACGAGCAAGAGTTAGTCGCCAGTTAAAGGATAAAAACAAATATGCAGACTTCTTTTTAAAGAAATGGTCAAATCTCACCTTTTTGTCCAAACCGTATGCAATGGCGGCAGCTGTTGGTTCGTTAATTATCCTCAAAACATTAAGACCGGCAATTGTGCCTGCATCTTTTGTAGCCTGTCGTTGGGAGTCGTTGAAGTAAGCAGGGACAGTGACAACAACATTAACGACAGTCTGAAAAATAAAATAACAGATAATTTTATATAATCACGAGTCGTAAATCGTATTTGTTTTTTTGTTTTACACTAACAAAAATATTTTTTACCCTCTGGTTGAATAGTTCTGATAAGCTGGGAGGGTTATATAGTTGCGAAAGAACTACATACAATACATAGGTAAAGCAAAATAAATTGTAGTGGACTATTAAAAAAAATTCCCAACTATTAATATAAATATACATTCATTTTTTTTATTATCACTGTTTGAATTCATGTTTTGAAACATGACGAAAATCATGAATCTATGATGTCATGCCAAAACTATAATTATTTTATTTAAGTAATGTTTTAAGCTCTATTTATAACTCCAAGCAGGTCAGTTGGAAAAACCTGAGTGAATATCAAGATTTCGATTTCCGGTCATGACATCCACTTTATGTGCATCCACTTTATGTGTTGAGAATTTATTATTAATGCAATATTCATTTCTAAAAGTATTTCAAAATAAGTCAAATTCTGAAATGTATTTATTATGTTGAAAATAATGGCGACCGACAGAAAAACTGACAAGATTTAAAATCTCTATATAAGATGTAAGATAGTTTAATAATGTCATATTTGGACTACTATTCTCATTCAAGACGTCTGGCCTCCGATAAACCATTCTATCCGGTCAGGGTTGACGGAATTTACCCCCTCCCCTCCCAAATTGCCAGAATTATTACAAATGGAAGGTTTCAATAAATTCAAACTTATTGTATTTATTTTCTTCAAATTTGTTTTCTTTTTTTTTTTTTTACATATACAGGTAAAGATTAGTATTGAATACAAGCTATTTTAGTATTAGCAACAATCCTTAAAACATCATGGCTGACTCATGATTACTTACGACCAATATGCTTACATTTTAGATTAAATAATTTTATTTTAAACGCAAAATACGTCATATGAAGAGGTAAAATAATAAAAATAAACTTATGTCTCACCCCCCCCCCCAAATAATGGATCAATTTTCATTTTTGGTTCGTCATAAACATTAATCTTTATCCAAACTCAAGCAAAGCTGCTAAATGGATGGGGGGGGGAGGAGGAGGAGGGGATAGAGAAAAGAAAGTAATAATTACCTTTCCCAAATAGGCTTCAGCAGTTTCCTTCATCTTGGTCAAGACCATCGAAGAGATTTCCTCAGGTGAGAAGATCTTGTTTTCACCTTTAAAGTTGACACTTAATTTGGGTTTCGTGGAATCGTTTATCACGTCAAAGGGCCAATGTTTCATGTCCGCCTGGATGGACGTCTCGTCAAATCTTCGGCCAATCAGACGTTTTGCATCTGAAATTTTGTTGGACAACAATAGACAGTTTTTTAGAAAAATGGGTTTATTTTAAAAGAAAAAAAATGGGCTTTGTCCATCGATCTAGGTCACATTTCTATTTGTTCCACGCATAGATAGGAAATATCAAATTTTAGGTCAGTCATGAATACATTCTATCGTTAAATAGAAATTGGAAAAATCTGATTAAAATTGAAATTTTTTTTTGTAAAGATAGGGGAAAAAAAGGTATAATTTTTAAAGCCATTTTCTGCAAGTTTGCATTCAGTAAAAACTTAAAGCAAGATTTTATTTCTCATAGGATTTTAGTTTTTCACAATTATCTAAAAATGTGGGCGAAAGAAAACAATGGAATGCTTAATTTCATTAGTCTTTAAAGGTTTTGGTTATAATCAGCATTTGTTTTCTAATAGCTTTTTGATGCATACTTCAAAATAAGTTAAAATATTGCTTAGGATTAAGTTATGTTGGACAGAAGAAAAAAGTCTAGGTATTTATGCACAGACACATTAGAATGTCATGCAGTTTATTCAGATCAAAGAGGCGAATATACTTATTTGCAATTTTAGTATTAAAAATGAAGAGAAACATGCAAAGGCTTTCTTTACTCACCGAAGATGGTGTTTTCAGGATTCATGGCAACTTGGTTCTTGGCGGCATCTCCAATCAGACGTTCTGTGTCTGTGAATGCCACATAACTGGGGGTTGTTCTGTTTCCCTGATCGTTAGCAATGATTTCGACTTTGCCATGTTGAAACACACCCACACACGAGTAGGTGGTTCCAAGATCGATCCCGACTGCTTTAGACATGCTAAAAGAAAAGAAATTTTAAAAAATGATAGCGCAAAATGGAAAAATTAAGGTTATTTAATAGAGTATTGATTTACTCCTCTCCAGGAGTTAGGCACAAGGCCAGTTCTTATCTTACTCCCACAAGATCTGACCGAACGTCGGGAAAGTGGGGGTTAAAAATTGCCTGGCAGCCTTGTCGACATTCCCCAGTAGGGGTGCCTCAGGCAGTAAGCAATAAACTTACTCCTCCCCAAAGAGGGGAGGCGAAGCCTGGACCTCCTAGAACTGCACAGGACAGACCCATAGACTGGCGTAAATCAAGTCCCGAAGGCCAAGACAATACCAGTCTATGGGGTGCAGTATCCATCGGAACAGATACTACACTTTGATCTTGATCAAGTTGAGATTTGGAAGTTTTTTTGTTTTTTTTGACATCCCATAACTTCTCAAAATCGCATTAATGAAGGTGGAAATGTGCTCTGATCAAATTAAGATATGGCATGGTAATGTTCCCATAGTAATAAAATGTACCAAGTTTTGAGGTACTTTACGTATCTTGAAAATGAAAAGAAAAAGAGCATTAAGTATTCATCAACAAATGTATATTAGATGAAGTTACTTTATTCTTGCATACATTTTCTTTCTACAATAAAAGTCCTGTTCAAGATCAGCATCACTTTGTAAAATCAGGCACACACACACTAGTGACAGATGTCACATACTAAACAACTCATCACAGGGTCACAAATGTGAAACAAACACAAAATGAACCCCTAGAATATCTCAAAACAATTCCATGATCAATTGGATCAATTTTAGAAGTCGTGTACCACTGCTAGATTCGATAAATATGTAAAAATACAGAGGGTAGACCACTTCACCCCGATCACTTTATTCTAAGAAAAAAGTCTTGTTTGCTATCAAAACATTTAAGGGTTTTGCAATTATACTTATATGGTCTTCCCATTTCAAGAATATCGTACACTAGAGTTCAAGTGATCGAAATAGAAATGAGCAAAAAGTTTTTAGATAGTGAAAAGTGCAGACCTTGGCATTCACACTTCCTTCTTCAGATCGCAGAGGAGAAAGACTGAGTTTAAATTGACATATGCAATCCATAATGGAAGCATCAAACTCGAGGGAAAACCAAGTTGGGAGAAAATAGGGATAATCATTCGTGGACCACTTCAAACATGGGTTCCACTAGAAAATATGGTCAAATGGGATTATAAAGGGAGATTTAAAAAATCATTTGGAGATAAATCTTTTGAACTAATTTTTTTTTTTTTTTTTTTTTTTTTTTTTTAAAATGGCATATTCCAAACAAGCAGGAGGGAATTAGATTGCCAAGAAACATGATTTTCCCAAACCAAAAGATTTTTTTTTCACTAACCGTAACTACTAGGTACGTGCAAAATCAATGGCCGATTCCCAAAATGAAAAAAACATTTTGCCCCCCCCCCCCCCTTAAAAATACACTAAAATTCAGGAAATCAACCAATTCTACTGAAATTTTCAATATTTATTAATCAACAATCACGGAATATAATGAAACCATTATTTTTTTTTTTAAATCTTAGTGAAAATGTATTTTTTAAAAAGAAAATACACCTTCACTAAAGTTATATTTATATATATATAAAAAAAAAAATGCATGATTTTTTGGTAAAAACGTATTGTAGTATCCATATTTTGGGAGGCTCTGCGCATGTGTCAGATTCATTCATAAAAAAGTCGTGAGTGATTCAAACCAAGCGCATGCAATTCAGTTTGTAGGGAAAAAAACGGGTTTCATTTTTTGTTTTAGATAAAAAAACACGTGTTTCTTTCGTGTTTGTTTTCATTTTGAGTTGTTTTTATCCTTAACACCTTTCGTTTTCTTCACTTTTAGAGTGTTTATTTTCAGCGATAGTAACTTGTTAAAAATGCCCACTTTTTGTTTTAGCGTGTTTGTTCTCATTCTGTTTCCTCTGCGCATGCGCTTGGTTTGAATCACTCACTACGACTTTTTTATGAATGAATCTGACGCATGCGCAGAGCCTCCCAAAATATGGATACTACAATACGTTTTTACCCATTTGGTAAAAGTGTAGAATAGTATCCATATTTTGTGAGCTCTGCGCATTCGTCAGAATTCATTCATAAACAGTCGTAGCGAGTCAATAAAACAAGCGCATGCGTATTGAGCGCACAATTCAAATGTAAACAGCCGAAAACGTTTTAGTTTTGAATTAAAATAAACACGTGTAATTATAAAATAAAATTGGTAATTTCAACGATTTTTACTTTATTGTGGCTTCCTGTTACGGCAGGATTTGTTTGAAACGAAAGGTAGAGCCGGTGCAAGGTGGAACGTGTTCCTTCGCATTCCATTACAGCGTAAGCAATTATTCAGAGTTTTTATTTTTAAGTAAATATGCTATAATAATAATACATTTTATTAATAATGTAAGTGTTTGGAATAAAACAAAAATATGCTGAATATAAAATAATACACATTTGGGCACTTCTGCATTTTTTATGAACACGCAGATTTTCTGTCCTTCTACTGAAAATAAAGGGAAGTAATTCAACCGGAAGTTACTTATTTACAACTTAAAAAAAAAAATGCAAGACTGATTTGTTTTTGGGTAACAAGAAACAATTAACAATTTCTTTTTTTTTATTATATGAATTAAAAATTTTATAAATAAAAATGTAAAGTTTTGATTGGGGTGGGGGGGAATGAATTTTTTGGTCAACATTGATTTTGTTTTTTTTTTAAATATATTGTAGTAGAAAAGTTTTGTTTGAGATTTTTTTTATCTAAATGAAAAGTTTTCATTGGGGGGGGGGGGGGGGGGGGCTGTATTTTTTTTGTCCTTTTTCTTTTATTAAACAGGATAAAGTTCTGCAATTTGACTTATAATGGCTTCCATGGGGTTAGCAGAAAACTTCTGCCGCCACATAAATTCCATTAGGTAAGACTCCACCATTTGCGTGTGGGTGCCACATTCTATTTTGTTACGCATTTTGGCCTTTTGCCACATGTTTTCCACATGATTTGTTGTGGCACCTGTGGATGGATCCACAAAATTATATCGGTGATTTACACGCAAATGGTGAAATCCTTCTGAAGCGAGTTGGTCGTATGCACGCCAACAGTCTGAGATTACTGTTGTTCCGGGACGCACATACTGCTTTATTATGGGTATTAGTGTTTCGGCATTTCTGTAAGGGACTGTTACTAAGAAGCCAGACTTAGTGGCCGCTTCATAGCCACCAAATACCCACAGTTGTCGTCGGATACGGCCCGTATTGTTCTTTCTTCGTGAAAATAGACTTTCGTCTATCTCCACGAAGCAGTCTTTGACATGACCGGCATGTCCGACTGCAAGAAATCAGGCGATGTGCCTGTAAAAAATCAATTGTTTTCTGCGTCTGGTTCATTAAATTACCAATGTCGCGAAGATTCAAATCATTTAACTCCATTCTACTAAATTCTACTTCCACTCCCGGTAAATTCGACTTCCGGTGAATTCTGAATAAATGGGACTTGGAGAAAACTAAACGGAACTCTTCAATTTCGATTTCTTAATCGGCTGCGTGTTCATACAAAATGCAGAAGTGCCCACATGTGTTTAATTATTGTTTTCTTTTACGATTTTCAAATTGTTTTGGTTTAATGAATATTTACATTGAAAAAAAAAAACAAAAAAAAAACATTTTATTAATTATGTAAGTGTTTGAAATAAATCAAAATGTCAGAATGAACACCCCCCAAAAAGTATTAGAAAAACACGTTTATTTTAATTAAAAACTAAAATGTTTTCGTCTGTTTATATTTGAATTGTGCGCTCAATACGCATGCGCTAGTTTTAGTGACTCACTACGACTGTTTATGAATGAATTCTGACGCATGCGCAGAGCTCACAAAATATGGATACTATTCTACACTTTTACCCATAATTTCTCCGAATTGTTTATATTCTAAACAGACTTTGTTTTATTTTTTTAAGTGTAAAAAAAACAAACAAAAAAATGACATTACATTCACGTGGAGTCTCGATAATTGCTTAAAAATCGAGAATTAAAACAAAATACAGATAGAAAAATATATACAGTTCTGTTGAACATTACATTGGATGTATTGTTTAATTTTTGGAATTTTGAGCGATCATCAAGCCTCATAGTGCGTGTCTTATGGTTGGCCGACACAGCTATCTTTTTCGTTCTAAGTTTGTTTTGAACTTAATTTTTTTTTATTTTAAATAAGTTAAAACATGAACTTATCGAGGTAGGTAGAAGAATAACTTATCTTGACTTTGGTAACATTTTTTGTTGTATATTTGCTTTTTCACCCTTTTTTGTGGTGTGGCTTTTGTTAAAAATGTCCTCGTTGAATTTCTGCCATTGTTTTAAGTAGGTAGCGGATTTTACCGAGCAAAAAATTGTGCACCATAGGAACAGATATGTATATTAAAAAAGTTTGTTTTTTACCGAACAAAAAGAAAAAAGTAAATTTTAAATCAATTTAAAGAAATCAAAACGATATTTCCGGTTTTTACTGGGAGAAACAGAAAAGGAGGGCGGAAATAGATTAGCAGGGATTTCCGACACTCGATGGAAAGGGAAGAAGGCCAATGGGATTGACAGAAATAAAAACAGAATTAGACTATGGCGTTTTAACTGAAAGATCAGACAATATAACTCAACATTTACTAAGTTAAGAAAAAGATAAAATAACACATTGAGTAATTTTTAATTGCTCATAGATTTTCAATTTTGGCGATTCAAATGAGTTGAATATAAACAAACTACAAACACTTTACGCGATAATTTCACAACCATTTTGGAGATACAAAAAAAAAAAAAAAAAATGGTTACGTGTTCTATACTACGCTATGCGGTCTAAAATTGGGGATCATTTTACATTTAAAAATAGAGTAAAGATATGGGCCGAACTAAAAAATTTCCACAATGTAATCACGAAAATAGAATTTCATTTTGACTTTTAGAGCGTGAAGAAAAAAAACAAACAAAAAAAAAAAGTCCAGTTCAATTTAAATATTTTAATGGTCTCAAAATTCAGAGGCGACCTTTGATCAATGTTGATAATATATACTTTATTTAACTTCAGTCTAATGTGAAGTTTATGAATAACTAAAATTGTTTTCCATTCTCGATTAAAAGAAATTGTCCTAAAAAAATGCACATGAAAGAAAAGGCGGACCAAAGATTTGAGAGGATTTTTTGATCGTGTACGTTTTCAGCCTCCCAAATTCACTTTAAGTTGGTACCGTTTTATACGAGGTTAGAATCTCGTGCTTTTAGGATTAAAAAAAAAAAGGTAGAGCTACCATACACACAAAATGGTGCCTGTAGAAAATTATTTTCATGTAAAAATCAGTATTTTGTACTTAGTTTCTCACTCACGGTACGAAAAAGAATTTAGAACTTTAATTAGAACGATTTTTCCATTTCGATGTACAACGTCTATTCGCCAACACTTTGGGCGTGAGCGATCGATGGAATAGCCAAGGGCAATAACTCCGTTGTTATTGTTAGAATTTAAAAAAGAAAGAAACACATATGCAATAATAAAATATATATTTATTAAATTTTAAAAAAATGAAATTTTTTTTTTTATTATTTCTTCACCGGGGTACTTTGCACGATATAAGAAATAAAAAATAAATATTTAATTTTTTTTTTAATTTAATAAATATATATCTTATTGCATATGTGTTTCTTTTTTTAAATTTTAACAATAACAACGGAGTTATTGCCCTTGGCTATTCCATCGATCGCTCACACCCACCTTCCTTTGGTTATCTATTCCATCAATCGGCCACAAACAAAATGTCGACGAATAGACGTTGTACATCGCCCTTATGGAAATGAAAAAAATCTTTTTAATTAAAGTTCTACTTGATATTTTTTTAAAATTCTTTTGCGTACCGTGAGTGAGAAACTATGCCTGAGTAAGTACAAAATACTGATTTTACATGAAAATAATTTTTTCCAGGGACCCTGTTGTAAATAAGCACCCACAAAATATATAACATTAAAAATGAACTGCATATCTGGAATTTATAAAAAAGATCATTTGTTATTAGTTTTATTATTTTTATATAACCACACGTGACCGTTGGGCTCGTTAATTGTTATCGGTAGTTACGGCTGTTACTTTCAAACAAATATCCCAGTTTTTGGAAGCTACCAACTCATCATTCTTCATGACGACCATTTTCATGGAATATATTTATTTGAACTACTATTTATCTACCTCCCACAAGGTAAAATGTGACACAAGGTCGGCAAAGTGGGATTAGATAAGCCAGAGCTCGAGAGGTGAGCAATCTGACCATTTAAAAATTGCCTGGGCAGCCTCGTCGGCATTCCCCGGTAGGGGCGCCTCAGACAGTAAGCAATAAACTTACTCCTCCCCAAAGAGGGGAGGCAAAGCCTGGGAGGGTGCACCTCCTAGAACTGCACAGGACCAGACAACCCCCAATAGACCGGCGTAAATCCAGACCCAAAGGCCAGGACAATAACAGTCTATTAGGTGGGTTAAAAACCCTGGGTTGAACGAAACCATTTCTGGATAGTCTTTCCCTCATCCACTGTGCACGATGACAAGCAGACCAGATCCAGACGTAGCAATACTAAGTATCCTTTATGACGTCACAATACCTTTTGCCAACTACCATTCAACCTTTATGAAGTCATAGTGTGCACGGTGACAAGATTTTATTGGATAGGACCGATAGCTTTCGATACTATTTTTTAGATGGTAAAATAAAAATTTTGATTCAAGAAAATAATAAATTCTAATCGAAGTCTTAACCCCCACCCCCAGTAAAAATAAAATACTAATTTAAGTGATTTGTATTCCATAGAGAACGTTTCGTCCGATGTAATCTCCAGGTGCGCCTTGGGAACCGTCTAGATTCTCCAAAAAGGTTCGAGAATAAAGTGGAAAACGGAAGTCGTTGGAATACAAGTTATCATTCTCACGAATTCCGAAACATTAAATAATCCAATTTTCTTCAAAATTTACAAAGCCAAAATGGTTTAATATTAGTTCGGTGCTTAATGGAAATTACGAAAAGAAATTTTCTGATTCCAAATACAATTGCAAAATTGTGGTTGTGAAATATACAAAACAAATTTCATTTATACATTTCATAAATAAAAGTGCTCGAGAGACTCGAGGAATCTTCATTATTTCGAATCGATAACAAATATCTCCATAATATAAAGCTAATAAGTAGATAAGAGGGTACTTTGATATTTCACTGAATTAGTCTTATTTCATTCTAGAGACAACGGAAGACGAGTGAAGCAAGGGTTGAGTAGTCTTGGTAAAATTGCTCAAGTAGCCCCCGACAGAAATCGAAACAGGTACGCTAAGTTCACACGCGTAACTACTACACGACGCATAATTAAAGTGGGTCTATCTTAACATAAACGAGACCATTTTACTTATGAAGCTCTGACAGAATACGAAGCCATTTGTGCAGGATCTGCTGAGAATGATTTGACTGGTTATTTATATTACATAGTATTTAAAATATTATTAGTTTTATAAAACACATAGCAAGTGTGTGGGGTTCTTTAATCCCGGACAATGTCGAGCGAATCTTATACTATATTGAGGATTGTTGAAATACTGAAACGAATACAAACATCTATGAAATATACAATGTAGAATCGGCAGAAGAGAGAAAAAAAAAAAAAAAATAATCTCGACTTGTTTGTTCATTACGGGCCATCGGTTGGACATCCAGTATATATACATTATTATATATATAAAAAAAAATTTGTTAATCACATTTTTGGCTAAACTAAAGCTAGTCAACAGAGTGAGAATATTTTTTTCTTACAATGGAGGGGGGTATCTATGTTCGCGCCATATATTCCATAAACAAAGAGTTAAAAAATTAAAAGGTTGGGGGGGAAAAAAATGAAACCTAGAAATACATGCTAGGAAGTCATTAATTTCCAGGCAATGTCGGATGAGCCCAGATATTAATTTATAGAAATTAAAACAGGTTTTAAATTAGCTTAATTTTCTTTGCTTTTCGAAAAAAAAATTATTAATCGGTTTATTGAGAATAAATAAAAGATTTGCATGCTAGCAGTGAGACCTGCATAATTTTTATATTAGACACGGATTACAAATGGAAAATTCGAACAACAGATTTTAAATGCTAGAAAAATCGAAAGTTTCTTTTATTTATAATTGTTTTAAAAAATAAACAAAATTAGATTAAATATTTTAACATCAGAATTTCATATTGTATTCAAGAAGGGCGTTTTTTGTTGAATTTTTTTTTTTTGAGGAAGGAATATATAAAAACATTTTTGAAAATTAAGACGGAAATTATATATTTCTTTTTAAAAAAAAGAAGTTATGGAAAAGTGTTGGAATTTTTAAATATTTATGCATTTAGTTTTGTTAACGTTTCAGATGACCTTCGTTTTTTTTTTTCGAATATTTATCAGGATTCATTATTCTAATCTAACCAAGGAATGTTCTGGATAATAACATACGATTAAGTACATCGTAAAACAGCAGGTAAAATTTATTTTCAACTTGCATATCAGCAAGACATTTTTTTTATTATTATCTTTGTAAAGACAAATTTTTAACGAAAATTCATGTGTATATAAAATTTATACAAATAAAGAGATTTAACAGAAAGGGGGGGGGGTAATCGTATTCAAGATGTCTGTCCTAGTTAAAATTAGTAGTCCGATGTTGCGCTATTTTTCGAAAGAAAATACATCCGTTTATACAAGAGATCTCGCCTTAAATTATTAACGGAGAAGATGCAAGTTGAACGTACGTCAGAAAAATAGCATTTAGAGAAAGAAATTGGATTTTTGTATGTACTAACCTTTCCTATCTCGGAGGAGTCTCGGTTTTTTTCGGCTCACCTGCACGTGGTAGCACGCCTGAAAAGACAGTTGCTCGACTGTGTGTGTGTGCGTGACGTCATGCACTCGTTTTTTATATCGTCCAATCAGATTGCGCGGAACGTTCGAGAACGCCGAGTTTGACAACAACAACAAACATTATCACAACAACCATAATCAATAACATTAGATTAATCTTCTTTCTCTCTCTTTCTTTCTCTCTATTTTCTTTCTTTCTCTCTATTTTCTTTCTTTCTCTCTCCTTTTCTTTTTTCTCCTTTCTCTCTCCTTTTCTTTTTTCTCCTTTCTCTCTCCTTTTCGGACTTTCATTCTTTCTATTTCTCGAACTTTCTATTTCTCGGACCCTCTTGTCCATTTGCGTGTTAAAATAATTTAGACATGTCTCTTTTGTTTTTTTTATTTTTATCTTCGTCTCTAAATACTAATCCTATTGTTTATTTACTTTAATCATAGCGCACCCATTTTGTGTATACACGGGTCTCACTGTAAAGTACTTTATACTTACGTACCAAATGATAGCATTTTCTATTTCTTTCGAGAAAAAAAGAGAAAGAAGGGTGAATTTATTTTTAAATAGGAAGAATAAATAAATAAAAATTGCTAAAATTTAAAATTCTATTCTTTTTTTTTTAATCTTTACAAAAACATGTTAATTTAAATAAAAGAAATATAGGGACCATTCAAATATATCACTTATTTAGCTTTATTTTCGCTCAAATTTTCGATATAATTTACCGTTTGTCTTAAATTGTATTTATTGTCATTAAATAAAATTCTAATTTACATTTTAAACTCTTGAAAATCTAAATTTAATTAAATGTTGGTGGTAAGAATATTTTGGTAGACATCGTTTTTTTTGTTGTTTTTTTTATTCATTTTGGAAATGGCGAACCCTAAAAGGGAGATAATTATGCTAAGTTTAATGAATTATTTAAGAATTCGTTTTTAAATGAAAGTTATTTAGTTACCCTGAGACATATTTAAGGCCACGGCCGCCACCTCAGTATACGAGACAAAGCTGGTCGGGTTATTCTTAACTACCATCACCTTGAAAATCTAAATTTAATTCCATACTGTAATCGATGGAAGCCATATTGTTTGTTTGTTTTTGTAGATGGCGCCTTAGCGGACCCTAAAAGGGGAGATAATTCTCTGAGTTTAACTAACTATTTTTAATTTTTTATATTAAGATTATTTGCATATTTAGGGTGTTAAATGAAACAAATCGGATTTAGGTTTTGAGGGAATTTTTAACGACATCTAACAGAACGAAAAAGGGGTAAAAAAAAAAAAAACACCAAACAAATAGGCAATAAATAAATTTTACTAAAGGCAAGATAAGTTACTTTTCTACTAACCTGGATACGTTTATTTGTGGTTTAACTTATTTTAAAACGTTTTTTTTTTGTTCAAAACAAACATGTTGTCCACCTGTTCAGGGAGAACGAAAAACAAAATGGCTGTTCATGATCCTTGCATGGGGGCACTTGATAATCGGTGAACAATCAAAAAATAAACAAATTAGTGTTAGAAACACATCCAATAAATGTAACATATCGTGGGAAAATGTAATGTTATATCAGTATTTTGTTTAATTTTCGTTTTTTGAACGATTATCGAAATTAATTTCCGCCATTTTTTTTTTCGTTCTAACTGAACAGGTGAACACCAGGTTTGTTTTGAACAACAACAAAAAAAAACTCTTTAAAATAAGTTAAAACACATATAAACTTATCCAGGTTAGTAGAAAAATAACTCATCTTGCCTTTCGTAACATTTAATTGTTGCCTATTTGTTTTTTCACCCCATTTTCGTTCTGTTAGCTGTCGTTAAAAATGCCCCTAAACCTAAATTCTGTTTCATTTACCTAGATGGCAGTTGACATCGTAAATATGCAAATAATGTTAATGTAAAAAAAAAAAAATTTTTTTAAATAGTTAATTAAACTCAGTAGAATTATCTCCCCTTGTAAAGTTAGATATGTTTATATATATTCTATGTATATGATTCACTCCTAAACTAAGTAAACGATCATACCCCCTGTAAGAGTAGCTGCGCATGTAATTGCGAAGCAAGGGTTGCACAATCTCAACCACACTTCTCCTAAATTGGCACTGCTTGATTCCAGTTGCAAAGAGACGTCCAGGACGATTGGAAACAATGCCAAGATAAGCAGAGAGCAAATACAACACCTGGTATTCCCAAATGGTCAGTAGACCAGGCTCAGCGTCGCTTAACTTTGGTGATCTAACAGGAACCGGTGTGTCAACGTGATTATGCGGTATATAAAAAAAATATATAATAATGGTAGACCATTATTATATTTTTTTTTAACAGGGTAATGTTGTATTAACAGAATACCTGGTGTTGCCCAGAATTAAATGAGGAACCCTATGTCCTTGTACCACCAGTCTATAACACTATGTTGCATTTTTTGGTTCCCCGATTTATAAAATCGGGCGACCTATGTTTTGAGGCATTTCCGTCCGTCCGTCCGTCCGGATTTTTCTCCGCAACCATCCATTGAATTTCTCTGAAATTTTGCATGAAGTTGTAACTTTTGTCAGGTTAGAAAGTGACATTCTCCGATTTTTGAAAAAAAATCTGGTTAGTCCCCCAGGGG
This sequence comes from Sepiola atlantica, assembly GCA_963556195.1. Lineage (NCBI taxonomy): Eukaryota > Metazoa > Mollusca > Cephalopoda > Sepiida > Sepiolidae > Sepiola > Sepiola atlantica. The sequence goes on from OY744547.1 coordinate 31,108,090, forward strand.
GTCAAAAGGCCCCAAAATGGCAAAAAATTACATTTTTTTGCCCCATAACTTTTCATCCATCTATTCAATTTCTCTGAAACTTGGCCAAAATATGGAGGCAATTGTTCCTACTAGAAAATAAGTATTGCTAACCTTGGAAAAAATCTGGTTCGCGCCCCCAGGGCATCAAAAGGCTCCAAAATGGCAAAAAATGACCCTTTTCTCCCATAACGTTTGATCCATCCATTCAATTTTTCTGAAACTTGGCCAAAATGTAGAGGCAATTGTTCTGGATATAAAATGAGCATCCTTGACCTCAGAAAAATTCTGGTTCGCGCCCCCAGGGGGTACAATGGGGGTCAAAAATGCCCCAAATTGCCCAAATTTATTGCATTTTACACTCGCCACATCCTGTCACATACAGAGGGGGACCACGCATGCGCGGCTTGTTGTTATTATTGATGTAAAGACACCATTTTTCAGCACCAGTGACAATGCGGTAATAAAAACACTGTTTATGACCGTATGTTGAGCAATGCCGAGCCAGCAAACTGTCTTAAATTGTTGCGGCCTGATTCTTTTTGCAGCCATTGAACATGTGTGGCACCCATGAATCAAAATTCTCTGATTGTCTGAGATGGATTTTTCGTGAAGAAACTCGTTTAAAACCCTAAAATCCTTCAGCTCAAAATTTCGTTTTTTTAAGGCACAACAAAAACAACGTCGAGTTGTACTTTGAGGCATCGCGCTATCTCTATACACCTCACAAATGCTTTGGCGGCATTAACTCCTCAATTATATGCAAAAAACAAAAGATATCGAGTATGAAGTTTTGTTTTAGGGATCTGAAATAGAACCAAAAAGTAATGACAAAAAATCATACATATGCATGAATGGTTGCTCTAACACATTCACTAAATGTTTGGCTTCCCATAGATTTTTTAATTTAAAAAAAAATGCTCACAACTTATTCTCCAACCCAATAAATATATGCTATGGTGGTTGCAAGACGCCAGTGCCCAAACGTGCCACCTATGGTAAATCAAGGCTTATCGTGTCAGTCAACTCAAATTTGTCATTTGCCTTGTCGGCGGGGCCACAAATTCGGCAACTGCAGAAGGATACCATCCACCCCCCCGAAAGGGCAACCTGTAGGCCTTGGGTGGTGACCCGTTATGTCTTAGGACAGATCCTGGTGGCTGAGCCACTCTTCCACTTTGCCCCTTACTTCGGCTAGACAGGAGGTCGGAGAGGCTCGATCCGATCAATCGGCTGGTCACGTCATGTCCTAGCTTCTATCAGTTCATCTCCAACCGTATTATTCAATCTGATTCTTCAAAAAATCAAAACCTTATTTCTCATTTTTATTTTCTTCCCAAATAGATACTAGAATGGGGGTGGCTGAGGGTCAATCGTGTTGAGAACGCAGAAGATTACCAATGCCAAGGAGTAATGTTTTTAAAGAGTGATGTTTTTAAAGACTAATGTATTCTAGAACTATGAATAATTATCCTACCTATAGAATTATATCTGACAACTTTATTCACCATTAAATAACCCATAGATGGTTGATATGCCGTAAAATGAACCAAACTAAACCAAACCAAATTTGTCAGATCTTTAAGGGCTGTAGATCAAGTCAGCCGCCATTGCAAATTTCTGTGAATGGTCAACTGCGACTGGGTTGCTGAAGATACTACTTTTCGAGTTTTTTAAAGTCATTCTGATCAACTCCTTTCACAAAGAAATCCATTATGATCCTAATATTAATTGGATTTTCAGACCTCTACACAAACACAGATAAATGAGAGGGCTGACCGCTGTTGATCGTAGATCTCGTGGCCTTGACAAAGGCCGTAGCTACTACAAGACTACTGGTAGATCCTTTTTTTTTTTTACTGTATCACCACTTATCAAGGCCAAAAGCCATTCGAGGATAAGGGTTAAAGAGATGAGTGTATTGTCAATTTAAATCATCATCAACATCATAATCCATCCCTTCTTTTTACTAAGGATTCACCACTTACTAAGGCCAAAAGCCATTCGAGAATAAGGGTTAAAGAGATGGGTGTATTGTCAGTTGAAATCGTCATCACATACATCTTTTTGTTTTTACTAAGGAGGCACCACTTATCAAAGCCAGCCAAAAGCCACTCGAGAATAAGGGTTTGTAGAGTTTGGGGGGGGGTGTTAAGATGCTTGTTGGGGATAGCCATTCTGCAGTAGCATCGGTATTCATCTGACTGGATTGCACTTGAGATGAAGAAGAAAAGAGGGTCACCAGGTTTCGTTTAAAAAGGCAAACATCTTCTCTACAATTATATCAACTTTATTTAACAGTTGCACACAAGAATATAAGATGGTTTGGCCTTCATGTATTAGAAAAACGGAATTGAGTTCTGGTCTTATCTCTGTTCTCAGGTCTCGTCAAAGTCATGACGAGAGGCGAGCGAGGAAATGTGATGCCTTGTTACGTTGGCATCTAAACTGAAACTGAAACTGCTTATATTTGAGCGTCAAATGGTTTTAGCTGAAATGGCTGAAAGGCGTGCATGCGCAGTGATGCTCTAATCGCCTGTGTATCACTATGCAAGTTTGGACATGCCTGTTTTAGCCAACTGAACCACATAACAATCACTATGCAAGTGATTACATGTTAGTACAAAAGAAAGTAGATCTTAATCATGTAACTGCTACAGGTAAATGAGATGGATGGATTGTCACTTGGCTGATGAAGAATATTATGAGAGGATTGAAAATGATGAATGGAATGGACAAAATTTTAATTCTTATGAGGACGGTTTATGGCAAGTATTTGTTGACATTGGATTTGAAGACGACCATGTTGTAGTCTGCAGGGAAGCATACCCGTGGTAATGTGTTTCACAGATGGGAAGCTCTTGGAAATAAACTCTGTTCATGAAAATTTTGTTTGATGCTAGGCACCCTAGTTCCTTTATGAACCAGGGAAACTAATATCTGGAGACCTGAGCATGACACAGTCTTCACTGAAGCTACACAATCTTGCACTCTTTCTTAAGGACTCCATCTCCCATGCATGTTGCTTGGTTGACACGGGAGCCACCTGCAGTATTTGGCCACTGAAACTCCTCACTGAGAAGCCACCAGTGTTGCCCATTTTACTGCAAGCTAGGGGGTATTCCCACGTACGGTCAAATTTCTCGTTCTTTGGACTTGGAATTGTGCAGAGACTTTACGTTGGTATTTACAGTAAAGGATTTACCGTATCCCATGTTGCGCGTGGATTTCCTGCACCACTTTAATCTTTTAGTGGACATGGGCAGATGTCGGCTGATAGATGCTAATATGGACTTTTCCATCCCGGGTTTGAAATCAAGCACCCCATCTATCAACCTGGTATTGTTCATTGCTGCTACCGATGACCGATACCAAACCCTACTACACTCCTACCCGAAGTTAACTAACCTGAATTTTGTTGTGAGCAAATAAACTCACTCAACAAAAAATTACATGTAGACCACAGGTGCTCCTGTGTTCTCACGCCCTCGTCGCTTACCTGCAGAGAAACCAAAGGTATCAAAGGCCGTGTTCAATCATATACTGCAGTTGGGAATTATACATCCTTCGTCGAGTCCATGGGCTTCCCCTTTGCATATGGTCCCGAAGCACTCTGGTGATTGGCGTCCAAATGGCAAGTCAGACAACCAGCTCAGACTTACCCCGCTGCCCGAAATGAATTTGGAAATAAATCCTTCACTCTATAAATAGTCAACAGTGAGTATTTTCTTTTTCTTTAGGTCATCAGAAATGATAATAACAATTTATATATGCAAAATTAAATTACTGATATAATTCTAGATTTTATATGAATACTTTAGCAACATATCTAAATAAATAGCGAGTGCGAACACTGGCGAAACATAATTTTTTTTCGTCATTTTTGGCAGAGGGTATATACTAGTTAAAAAATAATTCTGGAAAAAGAAAAAAAAAATTGTTTCCTTCAGTGTTTAAAAGACAAGATAGAAAGACAAAGAAAATCAAAATGGACGAATACAATTAGCAAAAAAAATAGGTCACGCGTGCAAATACACATTGAGCCAATATTTGCCATTGTTGTAAAAAACTGATGAGGCATACCGTAAACAATAATTTTATCAATGGAAGTAATTTTTACTACAAGGGGTGTAAAAAAAAAGAAAAAGAAGAGGTGATGTATAAATACATAACGGAATATGACGATTATTGAATGAACTAAGGACAATTTTAGTGTGCAGGTTCAGATGATGATGTTTGTCCGCAGTTATAAGCACGCAGTTATATGCATATATTTCTGTTGCATGAACTGCAAAAATTATGTGAATTTTTTTTTAAGTACGAAGCAACCTGTAAGAAGAGAGAAGAATGTCGCCATCCGTAAGGAGAACCAATTGTAATAATAAAGCGGTTTTGAGTAGATATCCATCTCGTAGGCCTCGTTTCATAAGAAGAAAAAGATGCTACTGTTAGCTTGATTATAAGGACTAACTCCTCCTTTACATTTTAAATCAATTTTATTCATACATAGTTTCACCAACAAAACAGCCAGGGACCAGCAAAGAGTTATGTAGTGACAAATACAAAAGCATGCGTATATACATCCATACCATTGGTTGGGTCTTGAGTTCACTTGTCTTGCGTATGTCAAGTCTTTGTTTGGGCTGATAGCGGAACATAGCAATCTCTTCAGCTTGAGGTCAAAACCTCCGACTAAAGAAAAATGCGGGAAAACAGGTTAAACGCAGTTCAGCAGAAGTGCCTCTCATGCAAAGTGTTCTGATTGGATAATGTACTAATTATGCAAAAGAAAATAGATTGCAATAGATATAAATCAATAAACGGATCGTCAAAAGTATCAATCTATCTTCTAAAACAATACAATATACGTTATTTAAACATGTGATATCAAAGCTGTAACAAAGTATGTTACAATTTTTTCTTTAAACATGCCATTGATTTTTGCACAAATTATAATCTTTCTTTTGCTTTTCTTTGTGTGTTTCATACTCGTCTTCCAATTACTCATCCAATTCTTTGATCTCCTCTCCCTCTCATCCGACTGCATTTTGACCTAGCTGTTGCATGGCGTTCATTTTTCTTTCATTTTGTTTTTAATTTTATACTAGTATTGTATCGAAATTAAAATTCTGAAATTGTGACGATATACATATATATATATTATATAAAAATCAGGTATGTTAGGTATATTTGTTATGTAACGGATTCAAATCCTAAACTAATTAGACTTGCATGAAATTAGGTCCATAGTCATCCAATTAAGCAAGATTTCCCGAATTTCAATTTCTTCTTAACTCTTAAATCCTTTTTGTTTCAAATATGACACATTCCAACAAAATGCCTATTTAATATAATATTCAACAAAAATGTATCAAACTGTCACTTGTTTCACATCTGCAAGGAGCCTGTTGGCAAGCGTGAGTAGGTATTAGTATGATGTTGCATCAGCATACCCGCTAAATAAGTAATCAGTATCTTTGAGGATTTTTTTTTTTTTAAACCCAATATAAACAAGCCGCGCATGCGTGGTCCCCCTCTGTATGTGACTCGATGCGGCGAGTGTAAAATGCAATAAATTTGGGTAATTTGGGGCATTTTTTTACCCCCCTGGGGGCGCGAACCAGAATTTGTCTGAGGTCAAGAATGCTCATTTTATATCCAGAACAATTGCCTCTACATTTTGGCCAAGTTTCAGAAAAATTGAATGGATGGATCAAACGTTATGGGAGAAAAGGGTCATTTTTTGCCATTTTGGGGGCTTTTGACCCCCTGGGGGCGCGAACCAGATTTTTTTCCAAGGTCAGCGATACTTATTTTCTATTAGGAACAATTGCCTCCACATTTTGGCCAAGTTTCAGAGAAATTGAATAGACGGATGAAAAGTTATGGGGCAAAAAATGTCATTTTTTTGCCATTTGACCCCTTTGGAGGCTAACCAGATTTTTTTTCAAAAATCGTAGAATGTCACTTTCTAACCTGACCAAAGTTACAACTTCATGCAAAATTTCAGAGAAATTCAATGGATGGTTGCGGAGAAAAATCCGGATGGACGGACGGACGGACGGACGGACGGAAATGCCTCAGAACATAGTTATTGGTCCCCCGATTTATAAAATCGGGGGACCAATAACTGCTAGAAACCCGTGACTCTGTCAACATTACAGTGTACCAATGCATTGGTATACTGTATATTAGTGTATACATTTGTGTCTGCAACAGTAGAAATTGAGGCCCAAAATTGAGCACACAAGTTTGACTGATATCGAAGATTTATCAACATGAAAAGTAAACATAGACATAAATAAACTTCTATAAACATTTCTAAAATAAACCAATAATAATTTTAGTTGAATTCGGATTAATTAAAGAGAGTTTGTGCATGCACTTTTTGCCTCAGTTTCAGCCTAGACACAAATATTACGTTACTGCCAGCATGCTGTCGTTTCAAAAAGGACAGTGTTGAGGCTGAAAGTTCCTCTCGTTAATTAGTACCAGAAAAGGGCAGTAAAAAAGTTGAATGCTACTTTCATTGCAAGCAAAGGGGAATAACTCACACATGTTTACAGTGACCTGAAACTCGTGATATCCAACTGCTGTGACCCAACATGGTACTGTTATCTCCACTATCGTAAAGGAAAATATAGTATACATTAGCTAAAATCTAGTGACACTAGCCACTCTACTGTGTCACATTAAGCGGTATATTTCTCTAGATTATGTGCATTTCTCTTCTTTTCATATGATTGATGAGCTACCATTCTATATCTAATCAAGTTTTGGATCCTCTTAAGTGAAATAAAAGAAACAATATAAGTATTCCTTATTTTACATTTCATAATTGTGTTTCATAATTGTGTTTCATAATATGTTTTTTTTTAATGTAAAGAACACAGAATGAATATTTCTGTAATTCACTGGCTAGGCAGAATCAAATATCAATTTGAGAGATGCTATTCAGGTTTAATTTCGTAATGAGCTCACATTTGAAGCTACTTGAACGAACTGAGATGAAAGTAAACGAAACAATTTGAATTCTGAAAACCAATCAGTTCACCTGACTAATAGCAAAATCCCACCCCTAATGTACTTTCAATATTAAACACCATGAGGTCTTCACTTTCATAAAGGAAAAATTGATATTCATTACCTTAAATATAATGACACTATCTGCTCTAATGCATCATGGTAAGAGGTACATTTCTTCCAAATATGTCCATTTCTCTTTCGTTTCATGTAATTGACGGACTACCATTCAATATCTAATCAAGTTTTGGATCCACTTGAGTGAAATAAAAGAAACAATATCAGCATTCAGAATTTTATGTTTCATAATTATGTTTCATAATATGTTTTTTTTTTATGTAAATAACACAGAATGAAAATTCTTAATTCACTAGCTAGGCAGAACCAAATATAGATTTGTCAGATGCAATGTTATTTAGGTCTAACTTCATAGTGATCTCAAATTTGAAGCTACTTGAGTGAATGGAGATGAAAACAATGTGAATTACACGAACCAACCTGTTCATGTAACATATGTCACATACTTTCATCTCTCAACAAAAATAATTATCCTTTCTTCCTAAGAAAGTTCCTTTTTAATTGGAAGCATTTTGAACAAAACATTTTGAAAAAAAAAACTGTAATTATAAGGCATTGTTAGTTGCTTGCATCAGTTTGTCGTGACTATTTCTGCCACTGTGAATTATAAACAGGTTTGCAACTAGAGAAGCTTAACTGACTAATTTTTATTAACTCACAGGGGGTCAACGTGACCTTAAGGGTGGTGGTGTTTTTCATAGCAAGTCAAGGATACGTCCTCAACAATCAGTCCGACAGAGTTTGGGCTATTTGAGTTAGGTGACGTTTTTTCTGTCAGGCTGAGGTAGGGTTCTGTGCAGTTCGAGGAGGTCCACTTTCCCAGGCTTTACCATCTCTCTCTGAGAAGGGATTAGTTTATTGCTAATCGCCTGAGGCACCCCTACCGATGAATGTCGACGAGGCTGCTAAGGCATTTTTTGTAGGCCAGACTTCTCTGCCTCTTGGGCGTTGGCTTTTGAATTCCCACCATCCGACCTTGTGTTATATCTTCCTGCGGTGGGAGGGAGGTTGGGCGCTGGCTTTTCAACCCCCACTTTCCGACCCGACCTTGGGTCACATCTTACTTGTGGGAGTAGGATAAAACTGGCCTTGTGCCTAACTCCTGGAGAGGAGTAAATAATACTTACTCAATCCTCGGCCTTTTGGCCAAGATCAAAGTGTAGTATCTGTTCCGATGGATACTGCACCCCATAGACTGGTATTGTCTTGGCCTTCGGGGCTTGATTTACGCCGGTCTATGGGACAGTCCTATGCAGTCCTAGGAGGTCCACCCTCCCAGGCTTTGCCTCCCCTCTTTGGGGAGGAGTAAGTTTATTGCTTACTGCCTGAGGCGCCCCTACCAGGGAATGCTGACGGGGCTGCCCAGGCAATTTTTAATGGCCAGAGTGCTCACCTCTCAGGCGCTGGCTTTTCAAATCCCACTTTCTCGACCTTGTGTCACATCTTACCGCTGTGGGAAGTAGATAAATATTATTGATTGCGAAAAGTTTCCATTATGATGTCATCCATCTCTCTTTGTGACATCATCTCATGTGCACAGTGACAAGCAAGCAAGCAAGGTCCATAGAGTTTTGTTGCTTCATCATTAATGATGTCATAAAGGATCTTCTATTACATTATAGGGAGAAGCTGGGTCTGTTAGTAAGTTCAGGAAACTTTTGCCATTGCTAATCAACAAGTTATTTATCTACCTCCCACAGCGGTAAGATGTGACACAAGGTCGGGAAAGTGGGATTTGATAAACCAGCGCCCAAGAAGGTGAGCACTCTGGCCATTAAAAATTGCCTGGGCAGCCCCGTCGGCATTCCCCGGTAGGGGCGCCTCAGGCAGTAAGCAATAAACTTATTCCTCCACAAAGAGGGGAGGCAAAGCCTGGGAGGGTGGACCTCCTAGAACTGCACAGAACAAACTCATAGACCAGCGTAAATCAAGCCCCGACGGCCAAGACAATACCAATCTATGGGGTGCAGTATCCATCGGAACAGATACTACACTTTGATCGTAGCCAAAAGGCCGACGAAAAAAAACAATCAGCAAGGCGTTACCGTTGTTGTCCAAGGGAAAAGTCTATCAGGCATGTGTGCTGCACAGTATGATAATGTATGGAAGTTGAGGATATGTGTTGCATGGAGATAAATTATATGAGAACAATATGGTGGATATTTATTGTAAACCTGGCCTAGAGAAATTAGATTACAGAGTTAATCTCTGACGGTAGATATTTACACTTACTGGATTCAAAACACCCGCGATGCCTTGCCTGTCGAGTAGCCATTTGTAAGAGGTCAAAATCGCATGTTCAGTGTTTGAGTTTTGTAGGTGTCAGTAATTTGCATGTATGGACAATGGCCCATTTTAAAAGGCGAAATACAATAACAATGAGGCAGAAGAAAAACGGATGAATAGGAACAAAATTTTCTGACCAATTAGGAAAAATGTTATGTAAGGCATTTACTGAACATTGTTCTCAGAACTAATGGACTTGTACAAGATTTGTGCGAACGAAAGATAAAACAATATTAGATTGACCTTTAAAATAGGATATAAACATTCAAGTCACAAAGTGCACAAACAAAATAACAAACGGATATACAGGTCAAGTTATAACAATTGGAAAGATGCATGTAAAAAAAAACAAAAAGTGGAAAAAATTAGAATCAGCCTCTTTTTTTTCTCTCCAATGCTGGACAAATCAAACATCGAAATTCGTATTCCATCTGTTTTTGTTTGTTTATTGTGTGAGAAATATATCTCACCTCTCTAAATAATTAATTTTAGAGCAGTTACTATAGATCGCCATTGGATGACCATCTCTAATTCACCTCATTGGTGATATAGTTTGTTAAACGGTGTAGTTTTTTGTAGTTCATTTACCTCTAGTTTCAGAAAATGAATTCTTGTATGTTAGTGAGTGGCTGGCCAGTAGTGATCCATGGAGTTGGGATGACATATCCGCTTTCTGCAAGACTGAAGACGGCCTGCTAACAATTGGTCTGGTGTGTTTGAGCTTTATGGTGATAAGGAGACTCAGGAGAATTCTCACTATATTTCTAATGGACTTTTCATCATTTCATTTATGTCTTTCTCTCTAACGCACATACCTAAACTACCAGACTAAACACAGGAGTGTATTATCAATTTAGAATAGTGATTCAGAAAAGCTCACTTATTCCACAACACTACTGAGAGGTTTCTAGCTATGTAAGTGTTCGATGAAACAGATTTAATCTAGAAAATATAATTAAGAAAGAAAATAACTTTGTACCAAAAGTTATATCCCTTGCCTCAAAGAGATTTTAAACAGAGTTATGTCCCTTGCATTACTGACCAGCCGACATTTTGGATTAGACATGTCGCACAGCGACTTTTAATTAATACGTCTTAATTAATAAGTAATTCTTCTTCAGTTGTAAATATATAATAAATATTATTTGTTGATTTATACAGAAGCGTTTTTATTCAATTCATTCTTTATATTCGTCCCATATCTCACAAATACCACAACATTACTTAAACTGGTGACGAGAGGATGAGATAAACAAAGAAAAACAAACCAAATCACTTTTTTACTGGACGAATATTGAAAAACAAAACAAATAAAAAACATTTATTTGAAGAAAAACATTAAATAAAGGATAGCGATTTCTCAACACTTATTAGAAAAGATTTTAATAAACCAACAAACCAGCAAAAGTTGTTTGAGGAATCTCAACTCAGGATTTTAATGGCCTTGAATCAACAATTTACACAGATTGTAGAAGATTCAATGTGCAATGATACACAAACAACAAAATCAAAAGATTTTTAGTTGATGGAACCAATTTTAGGTTTGTGAGTTGGGGTTTAAATCAGGAAGAAAATCAGAACGACGAACTTACTTGGAAGAGTAATTCGTCTGACTAAATCTGACTGAAATAGAAATGTTACATAAGCAAAATAATAACGGCTCCACAACTAAATAGATATGAAATTTTATTTGCGGGAACACAGGAACAAAATGAAGGTTGTACAATGGGTTGATTAATGTTGACAAGATAAAATAATGTTATCCTGGAGTTCCTCGATTCGTCTACCGCAGGCCTGATAGAGAGTGCAGGATAAACATCTGGTCTATTTGAAAGTAAGACTGGCACTAAATCGTTTTGTTCATCATGTGGTTTAGTTCTCGCGTCAAGACGATTCATCACGTATGAATCTCATTGAGCATAGGCGTGTTGCTTGTCCATGCAGTGAAGAGGCGATGGTTACATAATCGCAAAACCAAATCACAATCTCACTGCTGGTCACGTAGACCGATACAAAATAGTTCGTTCATGCAACTGCTACAGATTTTATTCATATAAAACTTTAAATGAATATCAGTTGTTTTTGTTTTTAATGTTTCTGAAAGGAAAGAGAGTGAGCTTATTTTAACTGCAAAAGGTAAGTAGCAGTTTTGGTACTGTCAAAGAAGTGAATGAGTATGCATATTTCTCATTTTCTGTACTTTCTGACACGATTCTGTGGTAGTAGCATTTGTGACATTAGTACAGTACGTGATTCTTCAGTCAGTGACTGGTTGCCAGTGATGCATGAAGTTGGTATGAGATATCAGCTTATTAGTGAGCATAGCCGAAGAGAGTCTGGTGTCTTTGAATTTTTTGCTTTCATGGTGACAAAGAGATTCGAGGGGAATTCCTGTTATAATTCTAACAGACTTTTTCATGCTTGGTAAAACACATGCTTTCGGGTTGGTCTTAAAAATAAATTAATTAAATATCGGAATTTGGAGCCTGCTTTTGCATAAAAAAGATACTCAGATTTTTGTTAAGGAAATCTAGTTATTTTTTGATATTATGAAGTTCACTGCTCAGCACTCTTGCCAGTGGCGTGCAGAGAGAGAAGGGGGGACGGGGCTGTGACCCCGGCATCCAAATTAAGAGAGCATCCAATCATACTCAAACTATCTCCCTTTTTCATAATATTTCTCAGTACTAGGACTTATACTTCAGTCTTTGGGGCATACAATCAAGAAGTTGGCTTCGAGCATCACCAGAGCATTACCAGACCTTTGCACGCCACTGACTCTCGCTGAGGCCCTTCGTGCCCGCCTCGTTGAGAATACCAAACATTTATTTTTCTCAACAATTGTTTAAAATAAGAATAGGAAGAAGTAAACTATAAATAATTATAATCTACAAGTCATTGTAAGTCAAAAGACAAAGACACAAAGAAAAATCCAAGTAAGTAATTATATATAATTCCATATTTCTGTAGACATGGCCAAATAAATAGCTAATCTTCTTATATATAAACTAAAAGAATAAAATTAATTCCCCCAACAGAAGAGATTTGCACCATTTTTATGTTCCCTTACAGAGATTAAAATCAAGATATAATGAAACTAAACCTTATGTCTAGAATCTTTATTCTAATTTTTCATCAAAATCAATTACATGATTTTGATTCTAGAAAATCTCTAAAATTTAAAGAAACTGAAATTCAGTGAATCTTGCTTAGTTGGTGTCTAATGACTATGGATCAAATTCAGTGCAAATCTGAAATATTTGAATTTTCAAATGAGTGAATGTGCCCATATCATGCCCCCTAAAAGCATTTTAAAATAGTCCAAAGAAGCTGAAATTTGGAGAATATTTATTAATTGATATCTAATGCCTAACACATCACTTAATAAGTCCCGGGCCTGATATATAGATGTTGATGTTAATAAAAAATCTATATGATTTGATCAAGTACTAACCTTCAAATGGCACGTGTCAAAATTTGAGCCCAATCAGATTATTAGTTTACAAATTACAGTTATTTAAGTGAAGCTACTGTTGCAAATTTTCAAAACAAAGGAAAAAATCTGAATTTTGTGTGTTGATAAACCATAGCTAAAATTTAAAGCTTAAGCTTAAGAAGAAATTGAAATTCAGGGAATCTTGCTTCATTGGTGTCATATGAATATGGATCAAATTCAGTGCAAATCTGAAATATTTGAATTTTCAAATGAGAGGTTGTGGCCATATTATGCCCCCTAAAAACCCTTTAAAATACTCCAAAAAAACTAAAATTTGGTGAATATTTATTAATTACTGTCAAATAAGTATTGTAAAAATTTTACAAAAATTGGAAATATTTGAATTTTCAAATGGGAGGTTGTGGCCATATTATGCCCCCTAAATCCTTTAAAATACTCTAAAGAAAACTGAAATTTGGTGAATATTTATTAATTGAAGTCAAATACCTATTGTTAAAATTTCACAAAAAAATGTGAGGTATTTGAATTTTCATGCAGGGCTTCCACCGGCTTTTTATCCTCTTTGTATAAAACTAAATTTAACCAAATATAGCCCACAGTATGACCCCTGTAGCAGCAAAGTTTAACCTTCGGTGCCCAAAATGAAAATGCTTAAACTCGTTTCTGTGCACACGGCTTTGCACATGCATCTGCCAGAATTATTAAAAACAATTAATAATATTTTGAACCAATCAGAAGATTTTTCTGAATTTATAGAAATTGCGCTTTTGGAGCCACCTCAAGACCATATAAGGCCAGATTTTTCTTTCAACTGAATGTTTAGCCCAGGGGCAGGCAACCTCCGGCCCGCGGGCCACATCCAGCCCGCGAAGGCCTAGCGTCCGGCCCGCCCTTCTGCTAGGCTTTATTATTGCAATCCGGCCTACAGATCTCCCAGTAAAACTCATATCATCTTGTGACATAGACGTAAAAGTAGGTTTCAATTAAGATTTACAGTGGGTTACAGCGATGATGCATGTATATTTCATTTTTCTTTAACCATTAAGAGATAACAATAGGAAAAGAGAAAGAGAGAGGCAAAGAGGTTACGAGAGACGAGGAAAGGGCATAAAACAGAGAACTTATGTGAGGTGTGTCAAAACGAATGCTGGATCAACTTGCTACTTCCCCCGTCATTATTTTTTATGATTCCAAAATGGCTCTTTGTCGGCGCCTTTTATAACATCACATACAGAAGTCTCTTGAGAAAAATATCAGATTTGTAGAGTGTTCAATGCAATTTTTGTACAATTTATTCATGTAAACAAAATATAGTAATTCTGAGATTTCGTTTTTCACTCCGGCCCGCGATCTCCTTCCAAAAGTCTCATCTGGTCCTCACTCTGAAAAGGTTGCCCGCCCCTGGTTTAGCCCAAATCCACGAGAGAGCTAACATTGACGTTTTACCAGCCCCATTGTCTTTCTGTCGGGCCTTGGGAAAGCTGAAAATGCCTTTTCTAAACTCACGCACACATAGCCACATTGACATCAACGCATACACATACACAATGCATTAACTCTTTCACTGTCTTATGCATACGCACACTATAGGCAACATACATTGCTTGAATCCTCTTTCAATGTCATCTGCTGATTGAAAACAAATTAACCATTTTAATACTTTATACATTTCTCACTGAACTTTCTAATATGGAAACAAATGATGATTGACTCCATTTTAATAACTTTCAATGAAATGTAATTTATGTAAATGAGTGAGGAAGTTTTGATTACGGTTTTCAGACCCGTGGATAATTCACAGCCCTTAAATTATCGACTCAGGCTTTATCGATATCTCAACTAATGAATCCCTCTTGTTCGGCAAAGACACTCAAAATACTGACCAATTATTCTATGTTTTCCTATCTTTGTAGACTTCCAGTTTAAACATGTATAAAATATCTCTTTTGTAAACTTATGCTTTTGTTCTCTTTATTTTGTTTGTTTATCATATAACATTTCTCTCGCTCTCTCACACATTTGAATATTACTTAAAACTGTTTTTCTTTAAAATGTTTCTATAAAACTCGGCTCTACCAAAATATTCTCCCCAAAAAAACTGGAACCCTAAAAAGGGTCCTACAAACCCCCTTGCATGTAGCAGCTGTGTTCCAAAATTCATAATGATTGGTTAATTAGTTTAGGATACAAATATATAAACATATACACATGCCTAACTTTATAGAGAAAGATATTTGCCAGATGTTTGTTTGTTTGTTTTGTTTTATGGCACATCAACCTTTTCCAGGTTATTTAATGCCGAATCAGATGTATGTTTGTATGTCCCACCGGAACTGTAATGACGTCATAATATATTACATCATTTTAAAAGGTACATCTTGAGATAACAATTCTCAGTAACTACAGCAAATATGATTCTAAATGTATGCTATGCAGACTTGTTATTATTGTGTAGAAAAGTAATATTTAAAGTTTTAATGAAAACAAACAAGTATTTTTTATTTATTTAAGATTTTTAAATTCTCATTTTTGGGAAAAGTTTTTGTAAATGGCTACCACAATAAATACGATTCTAATTTTATGCAGATTTGTTATTGTTAATATTTCAAGTTTTAGTGAAAAAAAAAAGAAGTTTGGGGAGTTCAAGACAAATTTGATAATTTTTTTAATATTATTTCATTTCAGAAACATTTGAAGTATTCAATAGCGGTAAAGTGCAGCAGATTGCTGTTTATGCAGCTCAGTGCTCTTTGAATATCTTGAAGGTCATAAGATATGAGCTTAAGAATTGCAACAGAGAAGTGGAAGCAATGGATAGCAGGAACAGTAATAGCAGGTATTCTGACTCTGTCTGCACAGCAAAATGTATTGAGAAGCTGTATAAAAAAAAGTGCAGCAAGATCTCGGCAAGACAATGTGGATCTTAGATAGATAGATGGGCATCGGAATGGCAACTATAAAGAAAGCGCTGAACGAAAATCTTTGATACTGCTCATAAAAAAGTTGCAAGAGCCAACTACTCACTGCCAAGACCTTATGAAGAGATGGAGATTGATAATTTGGATTATTTGGATTATTCGGACTACTATTCTCATCTTGGTTGTTATATTCACAATGTTGCGGCTATGTCAACTCCAACCTTCTTCAGATGCATCCTTTTTTCGAACTCGAATAAAGGATTCAGTTCGAAATTCTGTATGGATTCCCGAATTCTGACATAAAGATTCCCGAGTTTGAAAAGATACACCTGAAAAAAGTCGGAGTTTACATTGGCTGAAATAGCATTGACAGTTTAGATAAACACTAATGTCATGGCTCTATCGAAACCATCAGGCTTCCTTCTTTCTATTTCCTGCCACATGGTCACCAATATAAAAGGCACAACTCAGAAGTTCACTTCCTCTTTTCACCCTTTTTAGTATGATCGTTAAGGTAGTAACATGCTTGCCCAATCCCTCTCTGTTTTCCCCCCTTTTCTGTTTAAGACCTGAAGCGACAGAATTCGTTTGTCCACTACTCCTATTTTGTCCAGATCAGTTATGACACATGGTTGGTATCAGACCAGTTCTGTCGATGTGCTCCTAGCTTTTCATATATCTACTTATTAACATATCACTCAATAAGTCCCGAACCTGACATATAAATGGCACAACTAATAAAAACCCATATGCTTTTTATAAAGTACTAACCTTCAAATGGCACATGTCAAAATCTGAGCCGAATCGGAATATGATTTACAAATTACAATTATTTAAATGAAGCTACTGCTGCAAATTTACAAAACAATGGAAAAACATGAATTTTGTGCGTTGATAAAGCATTACTTTCTGATGGGAAAATAGACTGTTCAAGCAAAGCAATCCTTTGATATATATTACTCAGACTCTGCTCCATCGGAAACAAAAGTTAAGAGGTGGTATGCTGACTTTAAACCTGGTCATACAGACACAAATGATGCTGTATTCTCAGGTTGCCCAAATTCGGCAGTTGTCATGGAAAACATAAAAAAACGTTCACAAATTCGTTTTGTCCGGTTGTGAATTGAAGTTGTGTGAGATAGAAGAGGAGTTGAAGATATCAGAAGGCAGTGCATTCACCATTTTGCATGAACATTTGTCAATGAGAAAGCTGTGTTCAAAGTGGGTGCCGCGTTATCTCATAGTCGATCAAAAACAGCTACACATTGATGATTCAGAGAGTTGTTTGCAACTGTTTCAAAGCAACAAAAAGGAGTTTCTGCATCAATATTTGACAATGAATGAAACAAGGTTCCACCACTTCACTCAGGACTCAAATCGGCAGTCAGCTGTATCACCCTAAAAGATGACTATGTTGATGAATAAAGTCAAATTTTGCCTAAAAGTTATTGTTTTATTAGTTAGGCCTGGAACTTATTGAGTAGTGTGTTAGGAAGATTGGTATGTGTTAGGGACAGCTAACGAAAACGATTTACTTCCCTTGAACCCTTTCGGGAAGTTAAGAGTTATCGCCCTTGGAAATGGTCTTGCTGCTGGGAGAGAAAGTAAACAGACCACGTCTTCAGACTGTTAATATTTAATCTCGCGTACAGCGGCAAAATAACTCATTATTTCATTCTGTGTTCAGTTTTAATAAATCTGTTAAACGTTTCTGTTGATAGTTCATCCATTTTATTTACAAGTTATTATTTATTATAACCTAAATTACAAGGTTATAAAAATATGTGCGCATGATTTCAATGCATTCATTTTAAATAAAAAAATTTTTTTATAAGTAAGGTTTTTAATTCTGTTTTGTTTATTTCTTTGGTCTACGTGCAAGAACAATTAAGAATCTGATACTATTTATATAATGAAATCTAACATATAAAGTTATCTTGTAAATATTTGAATGAGACTAGCCTTTTTTTTTTTTTCATTTTTCCTTCCACTATTGGCACGAATGTATTTTATTTCGCTTCAGTTTTTTTTCTGAAAATATTTATTCTGGCTAAGAAAACTTTTAGAGTGGATACATTTTTCTTTTACTAAAAACAAATTAAAGGAAAGTTATCATGGACACTTATACTGAGTTCTAATAATAAGAATGATTAACCAAGGTGGCGATCAAAATAAAATATTTGGACAATTAAATAAGGCAATTACTCGCCATCCTGATGCTTTTAAATCTTATCAAATTAATCAAAATAAACTGATAGAACAAATCATAGTATATATAAATAGAAATAATGTATAATATGTATAAACGTATATATAACACATCTGCTAATTATAATAAGAAAAACAATAAAAATACAGTAGAAAGAAAGAAAGAAATGTTAAAAAAGAAGAAGAAGAAGAAGAAGAAGAAAATCGACAGTTATGAACACCGATTTTAAACACCGGGAGTTGGCAAAGAAGAAGAAGAAAAAGAAAGAAAAAGAGAACAAATTAACGGTTAACTTATAGACGCAGATTTGAAACAATGAGAAAAGAAAAAAGTCGACAGTTGTGAACGCAGATTAGAAAAACTAAAGTGAACAAGGAAGATTAATATTTATTTGAGGTTGACAACAACGGGGAGATGAACAACAAAGTAGGACGAGAGAGAAAAGGAGGAACTAAAGGTATATATATGTATGTATGTATGTATGTATGTATGTATATATATATATATATATATATATATATATATATATATATATATATATATGTATATGCATGTTTATTTATTTATCTTTTATTTTTTGATGTGTTGATGTTTTTTATATTTATAATATAAAACTAAAAATAATACATTAATCACTTAAATAATAGTGTCATGGATTCGTCCAAACACCTTAAAATGCAGCAACATTTTTGTAAGTAACGGATAAATTTTATTAGACAGACGAACAGCACAGGTAAAGCATTTTTTTTTTTGTGTGTCTTAAATAACTAATATAAGTTAGCAAAACATTTATATGGAACAAAACGTAGATTTAGTATAAGGAACGTTTATGTTTTTGTCTTTTAAGGGAAGTGGGGTCTGATCAACTCTGCTGGGAAGCCATGAAATTAAATACTGTCTTGTTTTTAAATTCCCAAAACAGTTTTTCATGGAAAACAACTGATGATCCCTTAAAATAGTGTTAGAAACTAACTAATATAATAACTGTAAAAAATAAATTGACTTACATGAGTGATTTTCCACTGGAAGACTTGAGACTATAAGGGTTTTTTTTGTTTTTTTTTTATAGTTTTTTTATTTTTTTTTATATAGTTTTAATGGTTGAGAAACTTCCGAGACTATATATATATATATATATATATATATATATATATATATATATATATATATATATATATATATATATATATATATATATATATATATATGAATTAAATTATGCGACTTCAAGCATGTGTATGTTTCCCGCCTCCACATATTCTTTACTATTAATTAATTAGCATCGAGTACAAAAATAAACTTTAAAATAATTCCTATTTCACGAAATAATTTGATTATGGAATTGAAGTCATTAAAACTAATTTCCACTTCTTTTTAACCAATTATGTCATTTTTCGTTTACTCTCAGGCAATATCATCCAGTCATTCTTTTCGTTTACTCTCAGGCAATATCATCCAGTCAGTCTTTTCGTTTACTCTCAGGCAATATTATCCAGTCAGTCTTTTCGTTTACTCTCAGGCAATATCATCCAGTCATTCTTTTCGTTTACTCTCAGGCAATATCACCCAGTCATTCTTTTCGTTTACTCTCAGGCAATATCATCAAGTCATTCTTTCCATTTACTCTCAGGCAATATCATCAAGTCATTCTTTCCATTTACTCTCAGGCAATATCACCCAGTCATTCTTTTCATTTACTCTCAGGCAATATCACCCAGTCATTCTTTTCGTTTACTCTCAGGCAATATCATCAAGTCATTCTTTCCATTTACTCTCAGGCAATATCACCCAGTCATTCTTTTCATTTACTCTCAGGCAATATCATCCAGTCATTCTTTTCGTTTACTCTCAGGCAACATCATCCAGTCATACACATATGCATATGATTACACTGGGCTCTGCTGGAACCACACAAACTGCTGTGAAGGTTCAAGGAAGATGAAAAGACTTAGGAGGGTGAGCATCAACCAGACATCTGTTTGAAAGGTGCGGAGAATACTGGAACCTTGAAGAGGCTTATTGCCACTCAAATCTCAAAGAAATCCAACGGTCATTGCCACCACAAAATCAATGGTAAACGACTGTTGCAATAACGCAACATGATTTGCAACCGTTATTGAAAGGGGCGGAGAGATCGAAATCTGAGGAGACTTATTGTTACTCAGACTCTAGGGAATATCACTGGTTATCATCAGTGAGCAATCTTTAATAATGACTTGTGTGAAAACTCCTAGTAAGTAAATAATAATGAAATCATTGTATAGAATGCTCAGGTGCTCTACAACTCATCTAAAGTGCATATATAGTACATAGAATAATGTACAATTGTGAGGGAAATGAACAGTATATGAATCATTAGATTTACGTGTGTGCATGTGTATGGAAGGGGGGCATCAGGTATAGTTTCGACGAATTTCGGGAAGCATGAGGGTTTTAAAGCATGCAGTGTCTCGGCAGCCAACAATTAATGCAGGCAGTTTGTTCTATGCTTCAACAATTCTGAGCATGAAAAAATGTTTCTGAAATTCATGGAAGCTGTGCTGTTTTCTGACTTTATATTCACGTCCACGTGTGTTAAACAGACAGAGATATAAAAAAAAAATGTTTAAGATGATTGTTGACAAGATGGTTGATAATTTTGTGGCAAATAATTTTTTTGGTGTTCACCAAGTCAGTTACTAAACAACGGAACTTCGTAGAATCCAGGTCCAGAAAAGCAAAGCGTTCAGAGTATGACAGATGTCTGACGGAGGGTATTCACTTTGTCGCTCATCTCTGAATGGTTTTAATCCAGACACAATCTGTTTCTTTTCCATTGCTGTACTGTAAAATTCGAATGAAGACATATAGAGAAAAATAGATCAATAATCACCATGGCAACAAGGGTTTTGATTGGCTAACTTAAATATAGTTTTATTTTAAATGTTTTCATGACTTAATACCTTTAAAAGGGAATATTTATTTTTATGAAAAGCATTTTAAAAATATTTCTTTAAATATTATCTCAATGAATTCAAGCCATGGGAAACTAGGCGTTCAGAGTATGTCAGGTGTCTAATGGAGGGTATTCGCTTGGTTACACGTCTCTAAACGTTTTCCAGGCGGTCAATGTTCTGAGCAAGATAGGTGTTCCAAACTGATGATGTGATTCTAAGTGCGGTCGCACCATAGATGATGTATACAGTTTTAAACAGATGGCTGGAGAATGGTTAACAAAGGTTTTGCTATGAGATGCCAAGGCAATTTTAGAGATGTGCTTTGTTCAATTCAAATCGCTGCTGACAATAATGCTCATGTCACGTTCAAAAGAAGACTTCTTGATATTAGTGTTGTGGAGGGAATATGCGAACGTTTGATTTTCCTCCTCAAATGCATGGTGGTACATTTGTGCACAGCTAGCTTCAGTTGCCAGTCTGTGATCCATTGTTGCATTGTGTCCATATTTGATTGCAGGAAAGATTTATAGAGTTAATATTTTCTGCTTGAGTTTAAACAGAAACATTCATGTTTACTTTCAACACCATAAAGATTGACACAAGTGAATACGAAACAATGGCGAACAATTGTGTTAAACGCAATCACATTTTTTTAAGTATTGATTGTATTTGATTATATTTGACGAATTCTTAACCAGCAACAGGTGGAATAATAAAAAAACGCAATGCTGCATTAAATTTTTAATCATTTATTTACCAAAAACAATTTATTGCCTTTACAAGTCAAGATTAGTATAAGTTTAAATTAATCGCAAATTAATTCAGAAAAAATAACAATAAAAACCTGTTCAATGATACGTTTAAGCTCAGGGAAACTAGGCGTTCAGAGTATGTCAGGTGTCTAATGGAGGGTAGTCGCTTGGTTACACGTCTCTAAACGTTTTCCAGGCGGCCAATGTTCTGAGCAAGATAGGTGTTACAAACTGATTATGCAATTCTAAGTGTGGTCGCACCATAGATGATGTATACAGTTTTAAACAGATGGCTGGAGAATGGTTAACAAAGGTTTTGCTATGAGATGCCAAGGCAATTTTAGAGATGTACTTTGTCCAATTCAAATCGTCACGGAAAGGTTTCCACGTAATCAATGTTCTGAGCAAGATAGGTGTTACAAACTGATTATGCAATTCTAAGTGTGGTCGCACCATAGATGATGTATACAGTTTTAAACAAATGGCTGAAGAGCGGCTAACAAAGGTCTCCCTGAATGATGCCAAGGCACCCTCAGCCTTCTTGACAATTTTAGAGATGCGCTTTGTTCAATCCAAATCACTGCTGACAATAATGATCAAGTCACGTTCACAAGAAGTTTTCTTGATATTAGTGTTGTGGAGGGAAGAGTATGTGGACGCTAGATTTTTCTTCCCAAAATGCATGGAAGATTTGACATGGAAAAATTATCTTTTTAAAGTTGAACTGCTTCTGAATGTGGTTCTGATGTTGTATAGACAGTAGACCTAAAGAAGGGTGGAGGGTACATTGGCTAAAACGTTGTAGAAATATAAATATCAACATTGCTAAGGACAGTAATCCATAGAATAACTATATAAATAATAACAACAATTTATTCCAAAAATGGAAGACAAACAAAAAAATATACATACAAACTAATAAAGAAATACAAGAGAATTACCCTGCCGTTGCCTCTCCAACACTAAAAGACAAAAAAAACTTTTTTTCGGCTTTTTATTATAGAAGCACCGAAAAAATAAACATTACTTACTTAAGATTTCTACCTGGTCATGGCTAACGGAACGAGACCAATCTACCCCCCATGGATTAAATAAAGCGTTCATTTCGAAACTCCATATAGATTTCTGAGTTCTACATAAAAATTCCCGAGTTGCACCTAAAGAAAGTCAGGGGTTACATCGGCTGAAACGTTGTGAGAATAACATTTAAGATGAGAATAGTAGTTTGAATAATCTAAATAATACAAACTCTCTCGAGTTCAATATTAAAAAAAGGAACTTCCAATTTTAAAATGTAAATAAATATTAATAACAAAATTATGGGAGCACTTAGTATTTAAAAGATATTTATAAATTTTGTAAATTATGTATTTATTCACAAAAATATTTATTTTTTATGTTTCTGTGCCAGAGTTCTTTGAGACAGGTAATTTATTTTAAAGGTTACGCAAGGGTAAAAAGGTTGAGAAACGCTACTCTAAGAGGACTGAAATGCCCCTCCCCTCCCCATTACCAAAAAAATGCATTTTTCACAAATATCTAAAAGTCTAAAAGTAAACTCATTGGTTTTCTTCCTGCCAAAATCCAATCAAAATTGTACTTGCTTACATTATTCAAGTAGTAATGAGCACAGGGATAGACAACTCATGGTTTACTTATACAAGTAGTAGTAAGCACAGAGGGAGACTCATGCTATACTTATTGATATAGTAGTTATAGCAGGGGGAGATAACTCATAGTTTACTTGTTTAATTCGGTAAGTTTTAATGGGTCACCCTATATTTTAATTTTTATATCAAACTAGAAGAATAACCGTCATAGGACGTATAAAATTAATTCTCCAAACAGAACAGTTTTGCACCATTTTTATATGTCTCTTTATGAAGATTTAAATCAAAATATAATGAAACTAAACCTTATGTCTAGAATACTTATTCCAATTTTGATCAAAATCCATTACATGATTTTGATTCTAGAAAATCTCTAAAATTTGAGGCTCAGCTTAAGGGGTCTTAACAAGAAATTGAAATTAAGGAAATCTCACTTAATGGATCAAATTTAATGTAAATCTAATATATTTGACTTTTCAAATGGGAGGTTGTACTTATATTATGCCCCCTAAAAAACTTTTTAAATACTCCCCCCCCCCCCAAATTAAAATTTGGGGAATAATTATTAATAATACCTATTGTTAAAATTTCACAAAATGCGGAAGTATCTGAATTTTCCCGAAGGGCTTTCAACTCTTTATTTTTACTCCCTTTGCATAAAACTAAATATATCCCACATTTAGACTCCTTACACCTAACAGTTGTGTTCCAAAATTTATAATGATCGGTTAATTAGGTTAGGAATCCTGTACATACAAATCTATAAACATAAAACTTTATATTAATAGAGATTAAAAATATTTTAATTTTCTAAAAATACAGTTTTTTTTTACGCTGAAAGATCTATAAACTAATTCTAGGAAAAAATCCTTTTCTTTCTAAGAAAACTAGCAAATAGGAGTGACACCTGGCGAGTTGACAGAAAACCTAAATTACTTTGTTTATCTGTAATCAGAATGATGAAATGTAAGTGTGGATTTTCAAACATTCAAACATGTATTGTGAATACTGTCGCTAAATACACTGAAATTTAAAATATTGTGTTATATAATTCTCTTTGGCACTTCTGTAGTATATATGAAGCAGCTGCCGATTAAGAAATCGAAATTGAAGAGTTCCGTTTTTTTTTCTCCAAGTACCATTCATTCAGAATTCACCGGAAGTTGAATTTAGTATTTAGAAAATGGAGTTAAATGAGATTAATCTTCGAGACATTGGTAATTTAATGAACCAGCCGCAAAAAACAATAGATTTTTTACAGGCACACCGCCTGATTTCTTAATGTTAGGGTTAGGGTTTTTATTTAAAATTATTTTACTTCATATAATAAAAAAAAGAAATTGTTAATTGTTACCCAAAAACAAAACAGTCTTGCATTTTTTTATGTTGTAAAAAAATCACTTCCGGTTGAATTACCTCCCTTTATTTTCAGTAGAAGGACAGAAAATCTGCTGCTTCATATATACTACAGAAGTGCCTTATCTTTTTCCTATTTAATGTTTATCTTGTTCCAAATTCCCCCTGATGGGGTTTAGATAGTTTTAGTTTTATACTATACGGTATAATCAGAATGATGAAATCCAACCGTGGATTTTCAAACATTCAGACATTTATCGTGAATACTGCGGTGAAGTAAAAAGATGATCATTGTTTTAATGGTATCTATTAAAATTAGAGTGTTGAGACGCTTAATCGGAAGAGAGAATCGAAAAAATCGGAATCAGAAAAATTTGTGCCTAATTTCTGATTTCCAAAACGATTCTTTTATCTTTTTGTTGTTGTTTAAAACTTAATTTTCTATTGCTGGTACTGGTACTAATGATAAAATGATAAATATTTATTGATTTGAAACTACGAGTTGAACTAAAATTTATAAATCAACGAATTTAGGTAACAAATGGCATCGAAAAAATGGCCTTGTAAAAATAACACGAGTGGATAAATAGGAAAAAATGACACAAATGAAAAATATAGATGAAAATGTCACAATGAGTTTATCAAAATCTTGGATACAATACATAAAAGGAGAAACATTAAGAAGTTCGTCAAATTAAAAAGAAAATTATAGCTACATTTAAAAGTAGATGTAGACTCTCTGTCCCCCCCTCCATAAAATAAAATTCTACAGAAGCGGAATCTGTGATTGTATTGGAATCGGAAATTTAGAACAGAATATATAATTGTATCAGAATTGTTCCATACTCGATTTGGATATATCATAAAAAATGATGAAGATCTTTTTGATGTTAACGAGAAAATGTTTATGTTTTGTCATTTAATATTCTGTGAGTCCATGTTTTCCATTAATCTTCCGGTGTTCTCAAAATTGATTTTCACAAAATTTTGCAAAAAAACTGACCGAGCCATGTCTTCTGGTATGTCCCCATATTAAATAAAAATAGTTTAATTTTCTAAAATACTCGGGGTTTTTTTTTGGCGGTGGGGTGGGGGTGGGGGAACTGGTTTATTCCCCAGGTAGCTAAAATACCTTTAAATAGCATTTAAAAAAACAACAACAATTTTTACAACGATGTAAAATTTTGATCATTAGTTTTTACTCAAAATCCACCAAAAGTTTTAATGTTTTAATTGTTATTTAAGATGTTCTTAATGTTTTAATGGTTATTTTTTAAAAAAGTTTTTAATGTTTTAATGGTTATTTAAAAAGTATTTAATATTTTAATGATTATTTATATGAAATAAATATTAATGCCCCCCACCCCAGGAAAACTGAAAAATACTCCTCTCCTCAAGTGCCAAACATTTAACTTTTTCACAAATATCTAAAAATAAACTTATTAATTTTCCCCCAAATTCAACAAAACCCGTGATTAATAACAGTTTACATTATTCAAGTAGAAGTGATCACAGGGATAGATAACTCATATTATACTGTAGCAGTCATATATAAT
Organism: Sepiola atlantica; assembly: GCA_963556195.1. Taxonomy (NCBI): domain Eukaryota; kingdom Metazoa; phylum Mollusca; class Cephalopoda; order Sepiida; family Sepiolidae; genus Sepiola; species Sepiola atlantica. The sequence continues at coordinate 31,134,289 of OY744547.1, forward strand.
AACTTATTTTCTCTTTCGGAAAACTGCCCCTGTTATTGAACTTGGTCACACACTGACCAATCAGCTTGCAGGACGCATTGATTTCATATGTCCCCTGAAGAATCACTTCAGCCCCTTTGGGAATCACATTCGGTCACCAGAGAGATTCCTAAAAGCAACCAAAAAAGACGCTTCCCTTCCTCTTTCCTGCAGTCGTCCTCTGGATTCCCGAACATCAACTATCTTCACTCGAAGATAAGCTGCTCGTTGACTCTCTGCAGCTGAAGAATTTTCTAACTTTTCATTTCTTCACTCGGACACTGTCCAACTTTCTTCAACCTATACCAAACGGTATAGGTAATTGAATAAACCCTTTCGTTGTTGTTATAGATAAGGTTTTGTTTTTCCTTTCGTACGACGGCTTTCGTTACTTACAAATAATGTATGGGAGTTGATCTTAACACCCACTAATAAAGACCAGCACTTTTATAATAATTGTATATTCAGTAAACTTAAATGGAGCAATCTATATTTCAATTTGGTGCTTTTTTACATTGGGACCCGCGCTAAAAGTGCCTCAGCATCGGTGCTTTCCGAATGTTTACGTTAAATGCCGGACAGTGCCGAATGAAAAATCTGTTGACTTACCGGCGTCCAAAAAACACAAACGAGGCTGGATTTTCAAGCGGGACAAAAAAAGCAAAAATTTTTATTATTATTGTTGCTTGCGTTAACAAAACATTTGCATGAAAGAAATATTTATTTTTTTTAACTGTGAAAAGTTAATCAAGTGTTTTTTTTATTTATTTCTTTATGAAAATTATTATTTTTTATATACTTTTTTTTTACTGATTACTATTGTTGATTTCATTAGAGTTTAGGGTTAGGGTTTGAGCAGTGTTAGGAATTAGGGTTAGGGCAGAGTTAGGACTTAGGGTTAGGGCAGGGTTAGGAATTAGGGTTACGGTAGAAAAAGATTAAAAAAGGGTAAATTTCCGTAGCTATAAATTTATGGTCCTGACAGAAATTTATCATTCCTTCGCGAGTATCAACAGCCAGTGATAGCTTGTAAAAATTCATTTCTGTATTTGTGCGTTTTGATCAGTTAAAATCGCATTCCGATCAGTTTGCAAGTTCAGCGTTTCATTCAGTTTGAAAGTTTAGATGTCGTCTGCTTACTCATCTTACTTCGGGGCTTTTCGGTGTTTAATGTAAACCACCGGAAACCACCGACGTTGAGGGACTTTTAGCGCGGGTCCCAATCTAACAAAGTACCTTTAATTTTTCATATTAAATTAAAGTATTTTAATTTTCTCAAAACCCAGGTTTTTAAACGGTCTAAAATAACATTAACAAGGAATCATTTTCTTTCTAAGAAAACTAGCAAATAAGAGTGTACACCTGGCAAGTTGACAGAAAATCTAAATTACTTTGTTTACTTGTAATCACAATGATGAAATCCTAGCGTGGATTTTCAAACATTCACACATGTATCGTGAATTCTGTGGCTAAATACACTGAAATGTTAAAATATCTTGGCCAAGATCAAAGTGTAGTATCTGTTCCGATGGATACTGCACCCCATAAACCGGTATTGTCTTGGCCTTCGGGCTTGATTTACGCCTGTCTATGGGTCCGTTCTGTGCAGTTCTACGAGGTCCACCCTCTCAGGCTTTGCCTCCCCTCTTTGGGGAGGAGTAAGTTTATTGCTTACTGCCTGAGGCGCCCCTACCGGGGAATGCCGACGGGGCTGCCCAGCCATTTTTTGTAGGCCAGAGTGCTCACCTTCTTGGGCGCTGGCTTTTCAAATCCCACTTTCCCGACCTTGTGTCACATCTTACCGCTGTGGGAGGTAGATAAATAATTATCTTTATTGAAAAGACTTTATTGAGGTTTACCTATTTAATGTTTATCTTGTTTCAGATCTACCCAATGGGGTTTAGATAGTTTTAGTTTTATACTATACAACATAATCACGTTGACACACCGGTTCCCGTTAGATCACCAGAGTTAAGCGATGTTGAGCCTGGTCAGTACTAAAATGGGTGACCATTTGGGAATATTAGATGCTATATGTGGGAGAGCTCTCTGCTTATCTTGGCATTGTTTCCAGTCGTCCTGGGCTTCTTCTTGCCACTGGAATCAAGCAGTGCTGATTGCGCAACCCTTACTTCACAATTGACTCCCCACACAGGCACCTTTACAGGGGGTATCCATTGTCTCTGAAGACTGAATGGAGGCTAATTGTATTACGCTAGACAACACGTGACCTGTTGGGTCAATGTTGGTACATTGTACATTAGTGCATACATTTAGTGGCAATGTAGCTATTATTAGATAGCGAAGGGGATGCTCGGATGGAGGGGATTGAATTGCGCCTTAAAGGGGGGGAGGGGCTAAAAGCGGAAGTCGAGGAAACCACGTGACTTCTAGGCAAGTGGGTTTCAGCCTCTTTCTGGCTGACAACTGAAGCAAGTGGATGTGACATGTTGCCGGTCCCGAGAAGCCCCGGTGGGAATGAAGGCGGTCATCTACAGTGTAGCTAAGTTTACCAAGACAGACGATCTATCCGTCTATCTATCTGCCTATCGGTCTCTCTCTTTCTCTCTCTCTCTCTCTCTCTTTCTCTCATTCTCTTTATTTCTCTCTGTAGCACGCATAAGGAGTCGATCTGTTTTCTGTTTTAAATAAATCCTGTTAATAAACCCAACAATAAGTGTCGGCTTGGTTTGTATCAATAGACAAAGGGGTCGCCTGGCTGACAATGGTGATGATGACAACGGCGACACAGAACGATACGGTGGCGACGAGAAGATCAACACACATGCATTTATCACCAACTTGGGTTCACAAAGAAACATGGGTGTATAACGGTTTATATACTCAACGGTAACACTATCTCCTATAATAATTTTGAGAATAATAGGATTGCTAAAGAAAGGAAAAACAACAATTTATATAAATTTATTGATTTTTATATGGCATACACAGTTGATTGTAGGCGTTCAGAAGTTATGACTGTTAATTTATCCTTTCAACAATTAAGTAAAGTTGGGAAGTGTCGGCTGCCTAATTTCTTTTTTGGGAACTGTATATCTTCAAGTGAGGATAGCCGTGCTCAGAGTGTCTAGTCGACAGGTGGCAGGAGAGAGTATATACGTCTTTCTTTGTGGATGTCTGGAAGCTCTCTAGCTACTCTATGAACTTCTAAAGGTCCCCGGATGGAATCCTAAAAAAAAGACTGAGACAGTAAATCAGGGGCGGGCAACCTCTGACCCGCGGGCCACATCCGGCCTGCGAAGGCCCGCCCTTCTGCTAGGCTTTATTATATGGTTAACCCTAACCCTAACCCTAACCCTAACCTCCCAGTAAAACTTTTGTGACATAGACGTAAAAGTAGGTTTCAATTAAGATTTACAGTGGGTTAAAAATGTATAAATATCAGCGAGCAATGATGCATGTATATTTCATTTTTCTTTAACTATTAAGAGATAAAAATAGAAAAAGAGAAAGAGAGAGGCAAAGAGGAAACGAGAGACAAGCAAAGGGCATGAAACAGAGAACCTATGTGAGGTGTGTCAAAACGAATGCTGGATCAACTTGCTACTTCCCCTGTCATTATTTTTTATGATTCCAAAATGGCTCTTCGTCGGCGCCTTTTATAACATCACATACAGAAGTCTCTTGAGAAAAAATATCAGATTTGTAGAGTGTTCAATGCAATTTTTGTACAATTTATTCATGAAAACAAAATATAGTAATTCTGAGATTTCGTTTTCACTCCGGCCCGCGATCTCCTTCAAAAAGTCTCATCTGGCCCTCACTCGAAAAGGTTGCCTGCCCCTGTAGTAAATAGATAGATATCTTAAAAGTACACTTATTTATTGGTACTTTATGGATCGTGTATAAGATTTTAAGAACTTGTATAACTACTAGACTACCTGTGACCCGTTGAGTCATTTTATTTGAAAATTCATAAACTGTGATATATCCGTTAAGACATTCTTCTTGCATAGCTAAAAATAATGAGTCTCTTTATTTCTATATTATCCTTATGATAACAACATAGAAGTAAAGAGCCCTATTATTTTGCTATCTAATTTACATACGTGTTTACGGTGTGTACGCACACACTATGCAAATTAGCTGAAAAGAGAGAGTCACACTTTTCTCTCAATGCTCACAGAACCATTAAAAACTATTAGAGAGTGGTTGAATCAACACACCTTGAGGGAGGGTGAGATATGCATAGATACTTAAGTTAGTTCAGTTAATCACAATTAGCGACTAATTAAAAGAATTAAATGGAAATTTTTTCAAACATAACTTTATCCCAGAACTAAGGAATATTTTAGCATGTATTTTGTGTCATTAAAGTATATAAGAAAACAGTTTTAGGGAAACAAACGTTGATAAACTCAGCTTTAGTATAATTATAGAATTACAAGACATTCTCATTTACAATATCTTTTACACGTTCCTCATTATTAACAAAAACTTTAACATTTCGTTGCATTTTACTACACTCAATCTTTGTAATATTAGGTCGTTACAAAAATAATGACCGCCTGAAGTGATCGGTTTTTAAAAGTAATTTTAACACAGAATTTGTAGTTTATTACTGGTAAATTTTAACATCTATTAATAATGGAATTTATGTATCTGTCTGTCTGTCTGTCTGAAGCCAAAACTCCAGTATGACTATTTTACTGAAACTAATCTTTTGAAATTCTTTATATACTGTCATCAAAAGTCGTTCAGACACCAGATGGGTGTTGCCATTAACATAAGTCATTCCTTTAAACCTTCAATTAAATTCATATTTACAAATATACACTTATAACTGCTATTATCCAATTTACATATGTATTTACAATATTTTCCGATAAGGTTATATTAATAAACATTATTCATACAATTAATTAAAGCCATTTTCATCATAACCGGCGTGTTTTCTAAACCATTTCAACGCGAGTACTGTTAAAATTGCAAAGTCATTAGCTGTTTAATAAGTGGTGTCCTCCCTCCCTCCGGTAATTAAATATGGCGATCTGATTAAGCAGCCGATTAGCTGTTTAATCAGTGGTGTCATCCCTCCCTCCGGTAATTAAATATGGCGATCTGATTAAGCAGCCGACGTTAATGTGGGACGTTAAATATGTAAACAACAACGCTCGCAAACACCGTGCTCAGTTTTCCATTTTTAAAACCGTCCTAAGTTTGTTTATTCTTAGCCATTATGTTTTAAAACACAAATTTATTAAATCAAATTGTTTAATTAAAATAATAATTGATTTAAAAATCACTATATAAAAACGCGCGCGCGCACGCACACACGCACACGCACACACCCACACACACAGTTCAGGTAAACTTTTTCTTTCCGAGAATTAAAAAACTTTTCGTGTTTACTGTATTTGATTTCTTAATATTATCATTTTTTCACGACCTCAACAGAATTTATGATTCCATGTTTTATTTATTAAAAAAAAAGATGTGATTTTTTTTTCTTTAATGTCAACAAAATAAACTAACACATTGTACTGGAAAACTATACAACTGATTGTAAAATCAAATTGTTTAATTAAAAAAAGGTCATTAAACAAACACCCACACACACACACACTGTGTTCACTGTATTTGATTTTTTGGTGCTTTTTCATTTTAGGACCCACGCTAACTTTGACCCCATCGTTACAGTTAGGGTTAGGTTGTTTTTTTTCCTTTTTAATTAAAAATATTTACATGTATAGGGGGGGGGGGGAGGATAAAAAAATTGGGGGAAGGCGGTCAAAAAAAAATTTTTTTATGGTCATTTGGACCAAAACAATTTGCTGCCCAAGGAACAGAAAAGCTGCCGAAAAAGATCGCATAGCACCAAAGATCAGCTTCTGAGCGATAAAATGATTCTGAGAAACTGCAAACGAAGAACTACTAACCTTGCCATGAGGTGGGTAGATTATAAGAAAGCATTTGACATGGTCCCTCATTCATGGATACACAAATGGTATTTCTTGTCATTAAATAAAATTCTAATGTACTTTTTAAAGTGTTGAGCATTGAACTTTAATTCAATGTTTTAATCTCTGGTGGACATTGCTTTTTTGTGCTTTTCTTGTAGCATAAATATTTTGGCAAATTTTTAGACTAAAAAAAAACTTTTCATACAAAACTAAACATTCTTTTTACACAAAGATACCAGTTTTAAAGAACATTTTTCATTTTATTCTTTTGAGCAAATAAAATAAAGGAGATAATTAATAATAATACTTTCAGAGTTTCTTTTAAATTAAGTTAAAAAATATTCTAAAGTGTTTTTTCCTTCAACCGTTTCTTCTTAGAGTGTGTGAATAAAATGAAAAATACATTTATTTGGCGAAATTGCCGTTTAAGAAAATTATACTCAGTACTTGCCGAATGGGTATAAATTCAAATTATTATTAAAATAGCCTTTTTATTTATTTTTATTTTTTATTATTATTATTTTATTTATTTTTTATTTAAAACTTTTTATTTTTTTAATTTTATTATTATTATTATTTGTACTCACTAGGAGTTATCACACAAGTCATCGTCAGTGATTTCCCACTAATAATAACAGGTGGTTTTCCCTGGAGTCTGAGTGACAACAAACCTCCCCAGATTTCCAGTACTCTCCATCTCTTTTCGATAACCATTGCAAATGACTTTGCGGTATAGCAACAACCGCTTACCATTGATTTCTCGCTGGCAACGACCATTGGTCTCCTCTGGGATTTGGGTGGCAATAAGCCTCTCGAAGGTTCCAGTACTCTCCGCACTCTTCCAGTGGAGGTCTGGTTAGTGCTCTCCCTCCTCGGTCTTTCCATCCTCCTCGACCCTTCATGACTATTTTGTGTGGTATCAGCCGAGGCTGGTTCTATCACTTTTTTTGGGGGGGGGGGGGGAGGGGGTAGTTTATGAAATTTCTTGCATTTTCTGTTCCTTGCTTTCATGTGGTGGTGTTCTTTCTGTGTTTTTGTTTTCTTCCGATTGCAACTTCTTCCATGTGACTGATTAGCATTCGTAGTTTATGTGGGTTGGTTTCTGCATTCAAGGATTTTCCTTAAGATTTCAGCTGTTTTCATCATTGGTGTCCTTTGTATGGTCTCAGTCTTCCCTTTGATTTCAATTTCTCCCAGTTTTTTTTCCAGGTTTTTTAGGATTGTTCTTATTGCTCCTATGATTATTGGTATTATATTGACTTTCTTCATACTTCATATCTCTTTCAATTCTTTGTCGAGTTCTGTGTATTTGCTTCGGTTTTTTAGTCTCCCTGTGGTATACTGGTACAGCAGCAGCATTGTTATTGTAGATTAACACCTTCCGTTAAATCCCTCCCCCCAACTAAAAAAAATGAGACTCTACTTTTTTAGGTGATTACATGTGAACATCCCTCAATGTTAGCAAAATGGGAAGTTGTAAAAGTTCTTTACGAACATGAAGAAACTCAGTTTGTTAAATTATCGAAACTAACTAATGTGGCAGTTTACGCAAAACCTGTTCATCAACAAAACGTTTTCAATTGTTTAAAGTTTTCTGTGATCAAACTGTAGCAGCAATTAAATCGCATCCATTATTAAATGAAGAGGATACTGCAGAAACAATTGATTCTATTGAAAAGGTGTGACATTTTGGAAAATTGTCGGAGTCAAAGAAATTTATGGCCACATTAAGAAAAATGATCCACTCAAAAAGTGATATCAGATTTAAATGATGAAAACCTTATATTTCTTCCTAATTTTTGGAAAAATGGCACAAAAATGGGAAGCAAGCAAGGAAAAAGAATTAAATCATTAACAAGGGATAGTAGTTTAGCCATTGAACATACATACATAGGTTTAACTGATGTTTGTAAATATTTGCTAAGCAGTGGGGTTAACTTTGTTATGCTTGGTAAATTTTACATAGACTATTTGGAAAATTAAGACAATATATATTATCCTATCATGAAGAAATAAGTATTTCTTTCATCTTCTGTAAAACAAATTTTATATGTAACAAACATTACAAATTTTGTAAAAATTATAAAATTGTTTCTCTGAACATTATTTTGTCCATAAAAGAGATTTTGTAAAAATTGGACCACATTTTCTAATTATATTATTGTTATGGTGCCGTACCTGTACGAAGAACAAATGGGTTCGTCCATCCATAATAAAATGCGTGTTTCCGTGTCTTTATTTCGGCCCCTAACAGGGTCACAACAATTATGTCATTATATTTTCTATAATCAATTGGTCAATATAAACAAATTGACTCATGATTTTCTTTCTAAAATGTGCCTAATTCATGTTAAATAAAGTGCTTTTTTGTGCATTTAGTTCTTTTATATTTTCGTTCGTCCATTTTACATTTGATTTTATAGAAATAAATCAATAATTGTAAGCTGTTTCCTAATAATATGTATTTAAGTTGCCAATTAACTAATTACTGGACATTACTAAGAAATTCCTTGCTAAAACTTTTTTCAGTAATTATTATTTAGTAGTAATTTTGGTCTTCAAATGTCCGCCCCCAGTTGTGGATTTTAGTAGCATGCTTGCCAGGCCTAGTATAAGTATCGTCATGCTTCAAACTGATTTGAATAATTAGAAGAATACGCGCCCCGGGTAAAATGAATTCCTCAAACAGAACAGTTTTGCACCATTTTTATATGTCTTTACAAAGATTAAAATCAAGATACAATGATACGAAACCGTATGTCTAGAATTCTTATTCCAATTTTGATCAAAATCCATTACATGATTTTGATTCTAGAAAAGGTCTAAAATTTAAGGCTTAAGTTTAAGGAGTCTTAAGGAGAAATTAAAATTCATGGAATCTTTCTTCATTGGTGTCTAATGACTATAAATCAGATTCAATGCAAAGCTGATATCTTTGACTTTTCAAATTGTGCCCATATTTTGCCCCCATAAAACCCTTTAAGATACTTCAAAGAAACTGAAATTTGGGAAATATTTATTAATTGATATCTAATACCTATTGTCAAAATTTCCCCTAAATTGAGGGTATCTGAATTTTCGTGAAAGGCTTTCATCCCCTTTTTACCCTCTTTGCATGACACTAAATTAAACTAAATATAGCCCACATTTGGACCCCTTATGCCTACTAGCAGCTGTGTTCCAAAATTCAACATACATAACTTTTAAAGATAGAGACTAGACGACCCGTGACCCTTTGCGTTAACATAGATGCAATGTACATTAGTGTATACATTTAGTGTCCTGAACCGATTGTGAAGGTAAATTTTATATGTACTAACGAATCACCGCTTATCAAAGTCCAAAGGCCACTTGAGGATAAAAGTCAATGAGTTTGTCAGGTGGATGGTGACATCACTGTGAGGATTGGTAACAGTGGTTGAAACTTGGCAGAATTAGGTTATTTAAAAAAATGGCTCAACAAGGAAACGATCGTGTTGTAGTCAGCTGAGAAGAAGCCCCATGGTATTATGTTCCACAGACGAGTAGTTCTTGGAAATAAACTTTGCCCATGGAAGTTCTGTTTTGTTGAGGAAAAAAGGGAAACTATTTACAGTGGTTGTAGCTAGACGAGTTTTTGTTGTGAATGTTTTACAGAGAGGAACCATAGATTGGACTTCAGTCGAGCACCTACCTTCTTCTTCTTCTTCTTCTTCTTCTTCTTCTTCTTCTTCTTCTTCTTCTTCTTCTTCATCCGATTTATTTTTGAACAGGCCTTTGATTAGTCCTCTATAAGAGGGTGTCAGTCTTGATTAAAGTCTTCCACGCCAGGCTCGGCGGTCGCGAGGATCTAAGTTTGTAATCCCCATGGCTGCACGGTCACGTTTACACAGCTCATCCCAAGAAAGCTTCGGTCTTCTAGTATGAAAATAACAATATAGTAGAGAAAGACTAGCAACCTCTCTTCTGTGAGAAAGAGGCTGTAGATTTCGAAGTCAGTTTTGTACTCAAAATCGATCGATTTTTTAAAAGTCCATTAAAAAATCGATTAGAGAATAAACTTACTATTTGCTTTACATTTAACAGAAATTAACAAGATTTCAAGTCCAACTATTTTATAATTATTATTTATTTTAAATAACAAATTAAAAACAACCGCCTGACGTTTATTAACATAAATAATTTATACTATACATTTTATGAATTACAAAGAATCTAAATTACTTTTATGTACGTATAAAATAAATAAAAGTATATATATTAACGAAAGATACGTCCTATAAAGTTAAGGGCGACTAATAATGCAATTTTCTGCATCTTAATCACTTAGGAAGGGAGACAATCGAAGTAGTAGTGAGCAAAAGAACAGCGAACGCTGCAATCACCAATAAAAAATAATTACATAAAAATACGTTATATATATATTCATTTTATACGTATAAAATAAATTAAAAAATATATATTAACGAAAAGTACGTCCTATAAAGTTAAGGGCGACTAATAATGAAATTTTCTGCATCTTAATCACTTAGGAAGTCGACAATCGAAGTAGTAGTGAGCAAAAGAACAACAAATGCTGAAATCACCAATAAAAATAATTACATGAAAATACATTAAAAAAGTTAAAAGATATTTCTAAATTTCATTTTTGAATCATTTACCAATTTACAATCACGGGTTTCGCTAGAGGTTTTTCTAAATTGTTCATGTTTTATTTAAGGTCTTTTCTTTAAAATAAAACCTATACTTTAAAACATAAAAAGTAGTAAGAGGTTTATGTAGTTTGCTTGAAGCATTGTTTATTAGTATATAGAAATGTGATACTTAGAAGGCAATACAATTCAGAGGTGTGACGGATAGACAAAAGTTGGAGCAAATAAGACATATAATGGTAGAACAAATTAAATAGTTTCACCCTTAATACAATATATACATACACATATATACATATATTTATTTATTTATTTTTTTTTTTTCACCAACACACATATATCTGTTTATCTACACAATGTTACAATGTTATGTAATACCTGTATCAAGATGGTCTGGTAGAAACTCCGTATGATATGATATTTCGGGAACTCTTCCCTTCTTCAGAACCTTGCTCAACTAAAAAAATAAATAAAAAATAAAAAATAAAAAAAATAAAAAGAAAGTTTATTCTATTTTTTGAATCTGGTTTGAAATTCAAATTTAACCGGTATTTTCTGTGAGACTGCATTCTACGGCTTCCTCCATATGCACGCTTGAACTTGAGTTGAGCACGGTTCTGAAGAAGAAAGAGTTCCCGAAATATTATATCATACGGAGTTTCCACCAGACCATCTTGATACAGGTATTACATAACATTGTAACATTATGTAGATAAACAGATATATGTGTGTTTGTGAAAAAAAAAATAATAAATAAATAAATATATATATATATATGTGTATGTATACATTGTATTAAGGGTGAAACTATTTAATTTGTTCCACCATTATATGTCTTATTTGCTCCAACTTGTGTCTATCCGTCACACCTCTGCATTGTATTGCCTTCTAAGTATCACATTTCTATATAAAAAGTAGTGATTTTTTGACAAAATTAATTGAAACGAAATAATATTTAAAGAAATATTTTTACAAAGCTTTCACTTAACAATAAATATTCACTATAAAAATTATTAAGTCATAAAACCTTTTAGAATAAAACTATATTTAAGTTATCCAACCAAAACCCGTGTTGCCATGGTGATTGTTAACCTATTTTATCCTATACGTCTTCATTTGAATTTTACAGTACAGTAATGCAAGAGAAACAGGTTGTGGCTGGATCAAAACCATTCAGGGATGTGCAACCAAGTGAATACCCTCCATGAGACACATGTGGGAGGTGACGGTGGTTAAGTGGATATCGACACGGACTGAAGACCTGAGTGTTCCAAGTTCAAATCCAGTCGGTTCCACAGTACCACTTTCACTTAGGGATGTTGGCAACCTTCTCGTGGTCCTTCCCGTAAGTACCCGATGTCTTTCCAGAAAGATTTCTAACTAGAAAAACACCGGGAAAACTAATGCCAACACCAGAATCATCTGATTCACACGAAGACCTGAGTGTTCCAAGTTCGAATCCAGTCGGTTCCACAGTACCACTTTCACTTAGGGATGTTGGCAACCTTCTCGTGGTCCTTCCCGTAAGTACCCGAAGTCTTTCCAGAAAGATTTCTAACTAGAAAAACATCGGGGAAACTAATGCCAACACCAGAATCATCTGATTCACACGAAAGAAGAAGACACATGTCATACTCTGAACGCCTTGCTTCCCTGGGCTCGGATTCGTTGAAGCTCCGACGTCTACCAACTGACTTGGTAAACACCCACAAAATTATTAACTATCTCATTCTCAGCAACAACAACCCTGAGCAACTTTTTGATGTCCATGTGTCTAACACATGTGGACGTGACTACAAAGTCAGAAAACAGCACAGCTCCCATGAATTTCGGAAATATTTTATACACAATCAGTATTACTAAAATATGGAACAAACTGTCTGCTAGTTGTTGACTGCCGGAGACACTGCATTCTTTAAAACCCTTTATGCTTCCCGAAATTCGCCCAAACTACACCTGCCCCCCCCCCCTGCCCACATGTATCTCGTGACTCATACGTTGTTCATTTCCCTCACAATTGTACATTATTCTATGTACTATATATGCACTTTCGATAAGTTGTAGAGCACCTGAGCACTCTACACAATGATTTCAATATTATTTACTCACTAGGAGTGTTCACACACGTCAGTATCAGTGATTGCTCACTGATGATAACCAGTGATGTTGTAGTGAAGAGAGATGCGATTCGAACGAACGCCCAAAAAGCTACCCTCTTTTTTTTCTCTGGTTCGTTTAGATACCCTCTCCTCCTCACTTCCAAAAGAAATTAAGAGTTTTCACAAAGACATGTTAACTTAACATGTCTTTCTGATTTTTTTTTTCTCCAATTTTTATTTACCTGTGGCTAGTAAGCGTTTGTTGATTATATAGGTTGGTTTCCGCGTGCAAGGATTTGCCGACTGTTTTCATCATTGCTTTTTTTATTTTTTATTTATTTTTTATTTATTTATTTATTTTTTATTTATTTATTTTTATTTATTATTATTATTATTATTATTATTATTATTATTATTATTATTATTATTATTATTATTATTGTTGTTGTTGTTGTTGTTGTTGTTGTTGTTGTAGTAGTAGTAGTAGTAGTAGTAGTAATGAGAGCAGCAGCAGCAACAACAACAACAACTTACGACCTTCGTAAAGCAAACAAATAATATTATGTGGGACGCGTGTTTGAATTGAAGTGCCCAGATGAACTGAGAGCTATGCGGCCGTGAAATGCATAAATAAAAAAATAAAAAATAAAAAAGAGGGCGTTAGAAGGTGTCTAGCGTTGCGGATCGCCGAGTTCAACAACAGAAAGTATCGGTGTCTGAGAATTTTGTGTTCCCATTTGATATTACAAACCAGTTTTAAAAAATGCTCGTAAATAATTGTTTATTAATTATTGCTTACCATAATAAGCTATACTTAGTCTGCCTGTTCGCGTGTGAAATGGTGTATCACCGACGACACTTGAGAGTGTCCAGCAAGAGAAAAGCTAGTATTTACTTCCCTCCCACCGCAGGAAGATGTGACACAAGGTCGGAAGGTGGGTTTGAAGGAAAAGCCAGTGCCGAAGCACTCTAGCCTTCAAAAAATGCCTGGACAGCCCCGTCGGCATTCCCTGGTAGGGGCGCCTCAGGCGTTTAGCAATAAACTAATCCCTCTTCAAAGAGAGAAAGCCTCCTAAAGCTGAACAGAACCATACCTCTGTCCGACAGAAAAAAGTCCACCTAGCTCAAATGGACTCAAATCCGTCGAGCAGATTGTCGAGGACGTATCCTCGACGCGGTATGAAAACTTTGATCTTGTCAGACATCATATCTGTGTGTATCACATCGACGAGGGTTCTTGCATGATTTCAGTTGGTTAGACCCTCTCCCTCTCCTCCCCACTCTCTCTCTTCGCCCCCCTCTCTCTCTCTCTCTCTCTCTCTCTCTCTCTCTCTCTCTCTCTCTCTCTTCGTGCAGGGCTAACCAAATGGCAGCGGCTTTTATAAGAATTAATATATGAGTAATATTTCTTTCATATTCATTTTATAATAATGACTTTGTAATGTTCATAAGTTCTCGTGTTGTATTGTCGCCAAAGGGATGGATATATATATATATATATATATATATATATATATATATATATATATATATATATATATATATATATATATATATATATATATATGTATGTATGTGTGTGTGTGTGTAGTATTAACACAGCATGACGTCACTATCTTTAAATGCATCGTTCCTTCCTCAAAAAAGTAGAACGCTCTGGACGTTATAGTCGTGTTAAAATTATCACAGTTTATTCGCTATTTAAAATTGGCCGTGTTGGTTAAGGCGTCGGATTTGAGTTGTAAAATATTCGTAATCCGGGGTTTCGAATCGCATGACCGATAGTGAATAGTCATATCTTTATGCTGATGAGTCCCGGTTTAATAAACAATAACACATATTATATATATATATATATATATATATAGCTAAAACCAGCCACGTTGATGAGCCGTATAACGTCGAAACATGTGTCTGTAGATAATTATATATATATATGCACGCCTCTCCAATATAGGGGGTGACACACAGTGTAAGGGAAATAACTCTCCCTCTCGACTTTAGGTTAATGCATCACCGTAAGATAGCCAAACAGATTAAACTGTGATTATCGCAAAAAAACAATAACAAAATCAAAGACATTTAAGTGACGTAAAATATACCGCATTTCAGGCAAGACTTCCGTAGCCTAACAGTAAAGACAGTGGAAGCCACTACAACCTCTGTGGTCGAGGTTTTAAATTTCGCTAAAATCAGCCACGCTGATGAGCCGTATCACGGCGAAACATGTGTCCGTGGATAATTATATTTTACAAATAAATATATGCCCTCATTAAACTAGGTGTCTCTGTGAACCGGGTTCGCCCCCTTTGACCGTCTGAGATTGTTATTTCCCTGCGCTGATGAGAGCCGTAAGTTCAAAACGACGTCGTACGTAGGTAAAATATTAAAATCTAATTTAATATTATTAGAAGCCCCTTTCAAGTAAAATTGAAAGTAGAGCACCGGAAAGATTAAAAATCAACATTCACCTAACAAGCCTCAGTGCAATGCTCTGACTCCGTTAAGTTCTATCGAATGTCTTGATATTTATACTCGCCGCTTTCAGTGTAAATATCACTTAATTTCTCCGTTATCACGTGACAATCTCTCGTGGCCTCATGGGACTAGGTGAATGCTTACACATTCACGGTATCTCTGTGAACCGGGTTCGCACCCTGTGCCCGTCTGATATTGTTATTTCTCTGCGCTGATGAGAGCCGTAAGCTCGAAACGACGTCGTACGTAGGTAAAATATTAAAATATAATTTAATATATATATATATATTAAAGTGAAATATTTTGAAAATAAACAATTGTGCAATTTAAATGAAAAATTCATTTATTTAAAATTTTTTTTCCGCGAATTTTCGTTGTAATACAACCTTGTCAGGCGAGACTGTCTTATAGTTGTTTTTTCTTCTTCTTTTCTTCCTCCTCATATTGGTGGTATTAACCCTGAGAGGTCGAATATACGTCAAGTTCTTAAGACGTTATATGTTTAGTCCTGGCGATGTTATGCGCAGATTGGCGCTTTTTTTTTTTAAATTAAATAAATGAATTTTTCATTTAAATTGCACGATTGTTGATTTTCAAAATATTTCACTTTAATACATTCTAATCCGTGCTTCAAAGATGTTGATTTCCTTACTTATATATATATATATATATATATATATATATATATATATATATATATATATATATATATATATATACTAGAAACGTACCCGTCCCAGGATGGGTAAAATGAATTATCCAAACAAAACAGCTTTGTACCACTTTTATATGATTAAACTCAAAATATAATGATACTAAACGTTATTCTAATTTTTATCAAAATCCATTACATGATTTTTATTCTAAAAAATCTCTAAAATTTAAGGCCTAAGCTCAAGGGGTCTTAAGAAAGAATTGAAATTCAGGGAATCTTACTTAATTGGTGTCGAATGACTATGGATCAAATTTAATGCAAATCTGATATAGTTGAATTTTCAAATGTTGTGCCCATAATATGCCCCCTAAAACTCTTTAAAATACTCCAAATAAACTGAAATTTGGGGAATATTTATTAATTAACAGGACCCGTGTCCTGGCGTTGCCCAAGGCAAATATAAAATATTGATTAAATCTTTAAAAAAATATTGGACTATCAATTCTGAAAAAAGAAGAAGAAAAGAACCAATTTCACTGTAATTTAGGTGATTAAAATAGGATTTAACAATGATTTTATATGAAGATAAAAAATTAATTGTTATAAAAAATGCTTTTTCAAATAAGTAAATAAAAGCGATTTATCTAAGTTTGAAGTGAGGGCTAGCCTCTCTACTTTATAGTTGTAAATAGTAGCTACCCCCCCCCCCACCAGTATTTTAAAATAAATATTTTTAAATAAGTATTTATTGTTTTCAAGCAAATAAAATTGATTGATCTAAGTTTGGAGGGAATGGGCTCCCTCCACTATAGTCTAAAATTGGGGCTAACCCCTCTCCTCAATAAAAAAAACTATGTATCAATTGTGCCTCCACGTGGCAACATTACTACTACTAATAAAAATGAAAATAATAATAAGAATAACAACACCACTAACAATATAAATAACAACAATAAAAATTATATATAACAGTAAAAAAAGGAACTGCATCAAAAAAAGTAAACGAAAATCAAAACAGACGATTGTTGTTTTTGCAGGTAAGCAAATGTTAACCATTCAAAAATAGACTTTGAAGTATAATCTGCTATTCTAGAATAAAATTCAAGTTCTAAATAAGAAATCTGAATTAGCTTAATTTCTCTGGAGTGCCCCGATAATGTTATTATTTTGTTGTTACATCAATCGTACGATGTCAAAAATGTGAAACGAACGTAAAAAGAAAAAAGTCAATATGTATAAGTATTAAATATGAAGTGAGCATGCTAGTATTCTGAAATGTGTAAGGAAGAAGGGAGCAGTCATTATTTTGATCAAGAATGTATAGTAGGTAACAGAGAAAAAGAGTAGCATAAAAAATGAAACAGAAAAAGTGTTCATGACGTTATTATGCAACAGACAATTGGTCCCTAGTGATACTAGGGGCGGTAGGAGTAGATATTATGATGTGAGTGAAAATGTCTGAAACTTTCCTTTTGGAAGTCTTAGTTGAGAGAAACAGCTTACCCGGAGAAAATGTAAGAAATTTTGAAAAGAAACAAAATGAACGCAACTTTTTGGAAAACGCATGATGGGTTTGTCTATGTTTCCGGTGGAATAGATTAGCATATGAAGCTTTACGTTCTAAACCCTTAAATAGCCAAAGCGACAAGGAAATGCGACTTTACTTTATTATATGGATTGATGTCTCATACCTATTGTTAAAATTTCACAAACATCGAAAGTGTCTGAATTCACTGCATAAAACTAAATTAAAGTAAATGTAGCCCACATTTGGACCCCTTACTTCTAGTAGCCGTACTCACAAATTCATAATGATCGGTTAATTATTTTAGGAGTGAATCCTGTACATACAAATATATAAACATATACATATATATATATATATATATATATATATATATATATATATATATATATATATATATATATATATATATATGTTGCAATAGAATATCCTACACCCCTCTTTCCTCTGTGGACTTACTAATACAGAGAACTATATATAGTGAACACTGCATTCACTGATATCTTGCTTTATATAAATAGAGAGATATCTATGTTACATCCTTTAAAAGATTTACAATATACAAGGTTGCATATAGCATAATTATGTTGACACACCAGTTCTCATTACATCACTAAAGTTAAGTGACGTTGAGCCTGGCCAGTACCGGATGGGTGACCATTTGGAAATACCAAGTGTTGTATGTGGGAGGAGGGCGAAACCTCCCTGCAAAAAAAAAACGAAAAAAATACAGCCTTGAAGATGCCTTTATCAAGTACTTCAGTATAACCTGCTAATCTAATCCCCCCCTCCCCCCCGGGCCTAAGTTATGTTCTCAATCATGTGGCGAAGCTCTCTGGAGAGAGTATGCGATAAGTTGAAGTAAGTAAGATGCAAGGTTGTTACTCGAGTGGAAAGAACAACCCAACACGATAGTAGAATGAAGAAAAACTACAATGAATGGATAGACAGAGATTAGTAAAAGATTACTAATCTCCAATGCAAGATATCAGTGAATGCAGTGTTCACTATATATAGTTCTCTGTATTAGTAAGTCCACAACGGAAAGAGGGGGTGTAAGATATTCTATTGCAACATATATATAAATAAATTACAAAATTTTTTTTTCTTCTTTTTTCAGAAAAGTAGAGAAATAAATATTGTTTGAATAAAATAAGATAACAACAGTATATATAAAAAAATATATTAAATAAATATTGAAAAAAAATAGCACTTCATCGGTGGGTTCAAATATAAAAAGTAATAAAAAAATAATATTCAGAAAAAAAAAGATAAATAAATAAATAAATTTAATAAGTAATTAAAATCATAAAAAAAAATCAATTATAGTTTTAGTTTTTTACATTTGCTGTGGATATTAATATTTACTGCATAATAAGCAATATTGTCATCCACACGTTTTTCGAGATTTAAACACCTACCATTTGATAAAGAGGTCTTCCTCGAAATATATTATGGAACACGGTCACACAGACTACATCAGTGTTTAAGTCTTGCCTAATCAAGTGAGATTTGATATATAGAAAAAAAATTATTAAAAAAGTTTTAAAAAAAATATATAATCAAAGTCACTTGTTTTTGTCTTGCTTCTCAACGCCGACATTTTTTCCATTTCTTGCATTGTGATAGCCTTTTAATACTCCTCTATATACGTATTACACACAATGCTTCAAGCAAACTACCTCTCCTTATTATATATATTTATATATATATATATATATATATATATATACATATATATATATATATGTTTATTTTTGTTATTAAACAAAGCAAAAACTTTTTAAAATCGAAACACAATCGAATTAAGACAAGATCTTGGACAATGCTATATACAGAACAACAGTAAATAATAATAATATTAATAATGAAAAGAAAGTATATATAGGAGCTACGGAAAATAACTTCAAGTGTAGATATAATCATTGGGACACAATAAGGTAATTTTATTCGTTAATATTAATTTATTAATTAAGTTGAATTAATTATGAAATAATGAATTAAAAGGAAATTTAGATCAACTCACTTTGGGTGCGACAAGTATCCCCAGATCTTATTTTCACTCAAAACGAACAATTTAATTCAAAAAGTCATGTTTTTTCTTCGAGTGATAACCAGAGAAAAGCATCGGTTTTGATTATGAATGACGCGAGTTGAAAAGGTCAAATCGTAATTTTGGAAGGTTGTTTTTCATATTCAGTTTAACGTTTGGTTTCCATCATGTCATTTGCTGAATGGCTTTTAGAAGAGATTTATCTACCCTCACAAGGTAAGATGTGACACAAAGGCCGGGAAAGTGGGATTAGAAAAGCCAGCGCCCGAGAGGTGAGCACCCTGGCCATTTAAAAATTGCCTAGGCAGCCCCGTCGGCATTCCCCAGTAGGGGCGCCTCAGGCAGTAAGCAATAAACTTACTCCTCCCCAAAGAGGGGAGGCAAAGCCTGGGAGGGTGGACCTCCTAGAACTGCACAGGACTGTCCCATAGACCGGCGTAAATCAAGCCCCGAAGGCCAAGACAATACCAGTCTATGGGGTGCAGTATCCATCGGAACAGATACTACACTTTGATCTTGGCCAAAAGGGGCTTTTAGAAATTGACTTCCTAACTAACCTATCTCTGATCCGGTTTATATCTATCAATTTTTCTCTCGAATGCATCCTTATCACTCCCTCCCATGTTTTCCTAGGCCTACCCCTATCAACTGACTCTGCTAACTGTTCTTCATCTACTAACCTAAGCACTCCCATCCATTCTTTCAATGTGACCAAAGAAGTCTCTTGTTCTGCTTGGTCTTCTCCTGCTTCCTCATCTTGGTTGTTAATTTTTTCACAACTTACGACAGGCGATAATAATTAAAAATAACATTGTAATTAATTACCACTTTTGTCTGGTCATGGATGACACAATAAGGACAATCTGCCCCCTGTGAACTAAATAAGGGGTTTGGTTCAGGGGTCCTGTGTGAGTTCCAGAGCAAGACAGAAAGATTCCCAAATAAAAAAAAAAAATTCACCGGAAGAAAGTAGAAAGTTACAGCGGCCGAAACGTTGTGAAAAAGTAAAAACCAAAATGAAAATAGTTGTCTGTTATATTTGTGGTACTAGGACACTGAATGTTACCTATACGTAATTCAGCCACGAATGTAAAAATGTTTAACGTCGCTACACGACCTTCTCCTCGTGTTTCTTCTCGCTTCCTTTTTCCTGCTCTCCTGGCCTCTCCTCTGCATAGCAACAGTTTTCTCCCATTTGATTGGTTGAATCCTCTGCCCCCGCAAATGCGTGGGCTGAATTATGAAAGCCTGTCTGTCAAACTTTCTGTTGACCCTTTTTTTGACAAACGTCGCCCGCCTGTACCCCTTTTTCTTTATGCGTAGGGGAACATGTGCCAACAAGTCCCCTGTTCCTTTTTTATGCTATATGGGGCAAAATATGTAGATATAACATGTCCAAATATCTAAATAATATAAATTATATATCCTCATCTTGAAAATTCCAAAACATACTTTTTTTCAAAAAAATAATGGAGATTATGTTTTTTTTAATGCAATAATACGTTCTTTTGAACTAGTGCCGAGCAACATATTTTAGAATTACCCTCAAGCTAATGTTAACAAAATATTCTAAAATCGATCAATCCTTCCCAGCCAGTGTCTGGTCATCACAGATCACCACAAATGGCCCAGGATTGTCCGTTGTAGTTGCAGATTACTACTTCTAGCTGCAAGAAGGCCTGTACTTTGTAACAAACCCACGTTGCTCGGTTCAACCACCAAACTCCTCTCTTGGGATGCAAACCAAATTCGACCTTAGCAACGGGCTATCAGCATTGACAAGAAGGCTTCAATATCCAAGATGTTGACCTGCCGCACGTGGACTGACCTGACGCATGTAGACTTATTCTTAATACTATTTCAACACACACTTACTTACAAACCACATATGAACTCTGTCAGCCTTAGAACTAACACCTATGTATATACGGCCTTTTAAGAACATTCCCTTATTATGAACTCTTCTCTGTTCCTTACAAATAGGACATTTATCCTTCATATTATTGACTCTCAAACCTTTTTCCTCGTCCAGACTCATTGACTTATCTTCTATTACTAACCCATTGTCGATTATTACAGGTTTAATGAAGATGGCCAATAAAGTTGATATAAATGTTAGAATGGGACTCTGTCTTTTATTCTACAGTAGCAGCCCCATGGCATGCAAGGCCAATAGAACCCAGTTTTACATACAGTATCTGGTATTCCGAAATGGTTACCCATCAAAATACTGACCATGCTCAACATTGCTTATTTTTTATATTGGTTTGAAAAGATTTTATCAAATGAAAAACGTTTCATAGGGGTAAGATACAGTAGTATAAATGATTTTTTTGAAAAAAAAATATTGAATAAAAATAAATGATGTTGCAAATGTGCAACAAATGGCATAAAATTTACATGTATAACAAAACACTACAATATATGCATCTAAATAATCATAATACACGAGAGAATCATAAAATAATGTTTACTTACAATTATAATGACCAGATTTAAAAGTTTAGGCTCTTGAATTACGAAGATGATACACCGATGACACTCGCCCAGTACATCGAAGATACCGATTACCTATTTAGCAGGTGTACTGATAAAACATCATATGAATACCTACTCACACTTGCCAACAGACTCGTTGCAGATGTGAAACAAATTGCAGTTTGACACATTTTCATTGAATATTATATTAAATAGGCATTTTGTTGGAATGTGTCATATTTGAAACAAAAATAATTTAACTGTTAACTTCAGTGATCTTACAGGAACAAATGCTTCAAAGTGATTATAGCTGGATCAGGTGAAATTGACTTTTAATGATCCCTTAGATTACAAATTGTCTTTTAACGGCCCCGTTATGCCCACTGCATGCACACTGTTTACGTTTTACCTTTTTATTTTATTTTATTTTTATATTGCTACCCGGACTTAGGGTTAGTGTTAGTGTTAATGAAGGGCAAACCTTCCTGTAAATCTTCCTTATGTACATCAGCAGGTGAACCATAGCCAAAACGTTTTTGATCCTCAGACAATATTCCTACACATTTCTGAGTGATACATTCTTCCATTTTGACATTTTTTTAAAAATAAATTTTTATCAGGAACGTTAACTTTACAATAAATTTATAGGGACCGTTAAATTTTTATCAGGAACGTTAACTTTACAATAAATTTATAGGGGCCGTTAAATTTTTATCAGGAACGTTAACTTTACAATAAATTTATAGGGACCGTTAAATTTTTATCAGGAACGTTAACTTTGCACTAAATTTATAGGGGCCGTTAAATTTTTATCAGGAACGTTAACTTTACAATAAATTTATAGGGACCGTTAAATTTTTAGGGACCGTTAAAAGTCAATTTCACCACCGTATCCTGTTATTAGGGCATATCTTTTTTCGCGTAATTATAATCTCTCATCATTTTGGCTAGGGGCAAAATGTATTATCTGTTAGTGTTCTGATACTATACTTCATCTTTTCTGTCCTCGGTCAGTGTAGGAGAAACCCTTCTAGACTGAAGCAATTTTTATTTTTGTCCCAATCCAAAATGCACCTTTTTGGTTGACTGGAATTTCTTTACATTAAAAAGCGACCTTGTGTCTAACTCTGCTCTCGTGGGGAGGAAATAGGAATAACCAACCGAATGACTTTGTCTGAGTAATAAATATTTCTAACGGAGTTATTTCCCTTACATTAGTGACCAGGATTTTAATCGAATTCTTTTTCCCCTTCCCAATTAGACATAATTGTTCTCAGGAGAGAACTTGAATGCCTACTAGACAGAACTTGAATGCCTACTAGACACTGTCCTCGAGTGTCTAAGGTCTATCTGTATAAGGGGTTTGTAAGGACAACTTTGTATGAGGATACTTCCCCCTACTACAAATAAACCCTGAAAATAAGATCGCCTCGACATGGCTACCCCACAACTGTTTTTTTCAGGAAATGCTACACCTTCTCCAAGTGTGATGAGTGTTGCCTTTAAGTTACAAACAGGAAATTTTTAAAGTTAAAACTTTTATAATCTCAATATTAATAAAATTATAATTTATTAAATCTTTTTTTTTATTTACGATTTTTGCCCCACCCCACCCCCACCGCTATCCTTTAAAACGTTTAAAAATAATTATTATTTAAAATTAAATGTTTTCGTGTTTATGAACTGTAGGTCCGAAAAAAAATTTATTTTTCTATTTTTAAGTTGAGGTGAGTCAAATAAGGGGGAGAGAGCTCTAGTTTCAAGCTTCAACCACGATTTATCTGAAAATGGATTTTTAACAATCTGAACTTGCAATGTGCTACAACTAACCACGTAGAACGAATGTGGAATGAGGCGCAGAAAAGAAACAAGGTTGAGTGTGGCACCCACACCCAAATGGTGGAATCGTACCTAGCCGAATTTATGTGGAAACAAAAATTCCGAAACGACACTGCACTGGGAACTGTTTTCCAACAAATTGCCGAATTTTACCCAGTGTAAAACTAATCCTAACCTAACCCTCTTTTTCAAAATCATTTTATTTTTCATTTTTTAATAATTACAATAGTAAAATCCATTTTCAGATAAATCGTGGTTGAAACTTGAAACTAGAGTTCTCTCCCTCTTATTTGACTCTACTCAACTTCAAGATAAATTTTTTTTTAGGACCTACAGTTTACAATCACCAATGTGTTTAATTCTTAAATTTACGATTTTTGACCCCCCCCACCCGTTCTCCTTTAAAACGTTTAAAAATAATTATTATTGAAAATTAAATGTTTTTAATTCTTAAATAATAATCAGTACCTATTCGAATAAAGCACCAAATTTCAAGGCTATAAAAAACAAAATTGGCGACATAAATTATTTTTAATTAAATACGGTTGCGAAATTAGTTTAAAACAATTTATTTTGGTGTACTTACTCATTTATCTTAACTAGGACTCAAGTCTTGGCCTTTTGGCTAAGATCAAAGTGTAGTATCTGTTCCGACGGATACTGCACCCCCATAGACTGGTATTGTCTTGGCCTTCGGGGCTTGATTTACGCCGGTCTATGGGTCTGCCCTGTGCAGTTCTAGGAGGTCCACCCTCCCAGGCTTTGCCTCCCCTCTTTGGGGAGGAGTAAGTTTATTGCTTACTGCCTGAAGCGCCCCTACCGGGGAATGCCGACAGGGCTGCCCAGGAAATTTGTAAACCCCACTTTCCCTACCCGACCTTGGGTCACATCTTACTTGTGGGAGTAAGATAAAAACTGGCCTTGTGCCTAACTCCTGGAGAGGAGTAAATCAATACTCATTTATGACCTATTTGCGTTAAAAAAATAATATTTAATCGAAGTTATAAGCATGTTAAATTACCGTAAATATCAGTTCTGAGCAAAGTAACCCATGGACAGTCGGTGACATGCCTTACTTTCTGACCTCTAGGAACCTCCAAAGAGCACCCTAGTGTTTCACCACCCCCTATATGTGTAACACACTGTAACTTTAATATCGGTTAATATTATCATCATAACGTTTAAAGTCAGTGACCTCTTATTACTTTACTCACAACCAATATTTACGGTAACTTCGTAAGCTTATATCTTTTTTTTTTAAAACGTACATAGGTAACAAATGAGTAGGCAAACAAAAATAAATTGTTGTTGATTAATTTCCGATGCTCTTGGATAGAACGTAACCGAGCTGAGGGAGATAACTCTTACACGCCGCTATTCCGAATTCGGGTCATACACAACATTTTAAGAGTAATTTAGGCGCGGAAACTTTACATCTTTGATTTCTTGTCGAGTGAACAATACTGCGAGGGAAGCGATAAAACATGTAAATAAAAGCGCTTAAAAGTTATTTTTGTGACATTTAAAAACAGAGACGTTATTAAAAATTACGGGTATATGTTACGACGCTCAGCAGAGGCGCGAACGGGGTCCAAAAAAAAAGAACGAGAAAGGGTTTAAAAACATAAATTTGCAACAAGTGAAGTTGACCTACGACGAGAATAGATATTTTTCTACTTACCTATGTAATTTGTTTTTATTTTTACGTATTATAAATGGGTTTTCATTAGATGTAAAAAAAAAAAATTTCTTGTTTTTTTTCCCACCGTTTTCACAAAAATCAATATGGCCGCTCCTAGTGCATTCGTTAGTAACCCCCCCCCCCCCAAATCGGCCATTTTTTCCCCCAAGTTGCGGTGACAAAACTATTGATTTCTAATAAATAGCGGTTGTAACGGTCTAAAAATACAAACAAATGCCACAGGCAAGTTAGAAAATAACTTTTACAGCCTACAGTTACTTTTATATATTGTATATTTGTTTTTTAGCGTTTTTACTCTACTGAGCGTCGTAAAAGATTCCCAAAATTACTGTCGCATTTACTTTCTTTCTTTGTGTTAAAGACCGTAGCATTTTTTTCAATTAATTGTTATCAAGTTTGACATTTACAAAACCAGTCGCATTTTCTTTCTTGCAGCGATAAAAAATAAAGTTATCTCCCTTGCATGCCAAAGTTTCAGCATCTAAATTACACTTAAAACGTTGTTTATGCGCACGAATTCGGCCCTCAGCTCGATTACGTTCGATCCAAGAACTTTTTCTTACCTCCTTTAATTAAAAAATATTATTTAATTTAATTTTTTATCATTTTAAATATTCTTTTGTATATTAAATTACAAGATACAGGGTTGTTTATTAAGTGCATTCTTTTCAGGAATAAGGCAAGGAAAAAGTCAGTTCCCAGTTGTCTCCCTTTATTACATAATTTGTCAAGAGTAATGATTACTGAAAATACTTTAAAATACAAAAGCGCCTAACTAGCTATGCCTACCAAGTATTGTCCGGGGAGTCTTTTTACGTTCATTTGTGTTTCGCCCCCTCCCTTTTAACTATGCTGTCTGTTTTGTTTTAACCCAATTATTTATTATTTTTATAAATAGAATTGTAGCAGTCATTAACATTTTTTCTCTTGCGGAGATTTGGTCACACGATGACCGATCAGCCTCCAGGGCGTATTAATTTCGACTGAACCTTTGAAAGACTACATCCAGACACTTTGGGATTTGCACAGCAGTCACAGAGAGCTACCAGGCACCAACGAAGAAAGACGTCTTCTTCCCTGTCTCTGTCAACTGAACAGCCGAACGAGGCTACCTTCACTTGCAGATATACTGCTCTAAGAAAATACGTTTGGCAGCCGAACGTTATTACTTTAATTCCTTTCTTCACTGTCTCAACTTCTAGCAACCTACACCCAACGGTGTAGGTCGCTTAAATAAACATTGTTGTTTATAAAAGGGCTTTGTTTTCCCTTCATTTGACGACCCTTTTGTTACAAATTATTATAAGAGTTGGTCTTACAGGTTATGTCAAGATTAACTCTCTATAGGATTTTGAAAGTTAAATTTAATTATTACAGTATTGTTGGATCTTTAAATTACCAAATTGTTATAAAACCATAACTAATGTATGTTAAGGTATAAATGTTGTTTTTTTTTTTTTTTTTTTTTTTTTTTTTTACATGGTTCACCCCAAACAAGGCAGGACGCCACTGTAAACGTAAGGGGCTACTGAGAAAAAAGGAAAAGGGGGGGAAGGATTGGTGGTTCAGCTTAAATTGGGATCTGAGCAGCGAGGTGTCTGTTTACATTAGTTTTAAATTTCTGCATGTCAGTACTGTCGGGGAAACAGGGGGCAGGGAGGGAGTTCCAGAGGCCAGCAGCACGAGGAAAGAAGCTATTTGAGTAGAATGCTCTCCGGCATCTGGGGACCTCCACAGTGAATGAGTGAGATTTAGTAGAATGTCGAGTTAGTCTAGTGAATTTACGTCGAGGGGGTACCAGAGCAGCACACTCATCGGAGCATAATCCATTGAAGTATTTGTAAAACAAACACAAGGATGCTACATTGCGGCGATGGGACAGGGGCTGGAGCTTAGCTGACAGTGAGGGACCTATTAGGTTGACTACTCTTTTTTGGACTTTGTCAAGGAGGGAGAGACTAGTAGATGATGCATAATTCTATTCATGAAATCGTTAAATGTAAATAGCTTACAAAACTGTTAATCTTTTAATACATGATTTGCTAAACATTTTAAAGCCAGAACTGACTTTCTATTCGACAGTTTAAATGCTTTTAAATTTCAAAGAGTCAAGAAGTAATTAAACAAAAGATTTAAATGAATGACTTATTTATGAAGAAACCTACATGCATTCTGTTGGATTGAATTCCATAATTAAATTTTCTTGAAATAGGATTTTCAAAAATTAGTTTTATTTTATACTATTGAATTTTTTATTTCAATAAATATTCGATTAATACTGAATCAAAACTAATAATTCAATGCATAGTTATCGAAGACAAAAATGCTCATTCTCGGCTTCACTCTAACAGACAAAACACCCAATGGTGTGTTTTGAGAGTTGCAAATATCTTGGTGCCATCATCACAGCCACGGGTTAAGGTGGAGCTGACGTCAAAGCGCAAATTGACCTTGCATATCAATTCCCGGCTCTGGTCAAGATCTGAGGTAAGGAGAAGCACCAAAGTAAGGATCTACCAAGCGCTGGTGCGAACAATCCTCCTTTATGGCAGTGAGTCCTGGCCAATGAGAGTGGAAGATGTTAGGCGATTGGAAACTTTCCATCACCGCTGCCGGCATCGTATCTCCAGTGTCCGATGGCAGCACTTCCTCTCAAACAACAAAGTATGTTTCTGCTACAAAATTAACTCCCGTCGACAAGTTATCCTCATGAGGCATCTACGCTGGCTGGGTCATGCATTTCACCGTCAATCAGGAGAGTACATCTACGAAGCAATTGCCCCAGCTCCACTACAATGTTGGAAAAAGCGATGTTATGGACAAAGAAAAACCTGGCTGATGACAGTTAAAGTTGACCTAGAACCCAACCTGGACTCCCGGATCTATGGAGTTTGTCGTTGGAACAGCGAGTGGCTAGAGATCATCCAATCAGTGACTTCAAATCGTCAGACTTTGTGGGTCTTTGTGAGGGATACAGTGACAAGGATGGATGGAGCCGGCTCAACCCATTCAAGGGGGTGAATGCTGTTGCAAGTACAAGTACAAGTAATTATCAAAGTTACATTGACGCGAGAAACACACACACACACACACACATGTAGTTGTCTCACAATTTTATTAATATAGAGATTTATTAAATACTCGCAATTTTAGCGAGCCTGGGAGGGTGGTATCATGGTGAATGAACATATACCTCCAAAAGTGGAGGTAATGACTGAGAGGATTGTATCATGACGAACGAACACTAACGCCCCCCCCCCCAAAAAAAAAGTGGGGATGGTATGATGAGGAACGAACATATGCTATACTGCCCCCCCCCCCCAAAAAAAAAGATGGGGTAATGCCTGGGAGGAATGTATCATGATGAATGAAAATATTCTAGACTATCCCCTAAAGGAGGAGATAAAGCCTGTAAGGATTCACCCCCCCCCCCCAAAAAAAAGAGGTGGTAATACCCAATGGCGATAGAAAAAATACAATAAAACTGATTTTTATTTTTAATTAAAAGTCTACTCGGTCATTTTTCATAATTTTGGGTATAGATACCTATTTTTACCTGATACGTAAGTACATCACAGAGTTTTCCTGTTAATTTATTTGGAACTGCGATTTCACCTGTTCATTTTTTTGAACAAGCACCTAAACTTTTGTTATAAATTAACATCGGCGTCCAGGTGGTTGTCAGCAAACAATCCAGAACCTGGGTTCCCGCCGGGTGTATAATGGTTTATACACTCATCGGTACGTGAAAATATAACAAAATGCTGAACGATGTATTTATTAAAACATTGAAAGTTTCGGGAGACATTTACACCAACAATTTTATAACATTATCTAAAAAAAACAAAAAATTATGCACATTTTTACAAATAATTAAAAAAAAAGTTTTAGCATTTCAGCTTTTTTTAAATTAGACACATGGTGCAAGGGAGACAACTTATAATTTCCTCATCAAGAAAACATTAAACAAAAATTTTTAAAATTTACCTTATCTGCAGGAGGTTAGACACAAGGTTAGGTGAGGTTTTGAAAAACCAACGTACTAGGTAAAGTGCACTCTGGCCTACAAAAAATGCCTGAACAGCCCGTCGGCATTCCCCGATAATGGCGCCTCAAGCGATTAGCAATTAACTAACCATTTCTCAAAAAGAGAAGCTAGGACTGAACTGAACCATACCTCAGTCCGATAGCAACAAAGACACTGTCGGACTGATTGTCGATGACGTATCCTCAATTGGTACGAATGGAAAAATATTAAGAATCTATGAAAGAAAAATCATTTTTCAGACCGTGTGTAAATACAGCACTCCCACTTAGGGCAGTTGAAAGGAACAGGTTAGCACGGCACGTATCTGACGTCACTCAAATATGTCATACCTTACCAAGCGTAAGCAAAACATAAACTATATTTTCAGGTTGACTTTGTGTCATAAGATGGAGTACTGCTGCCACATCTGGGGAGGTGCCGCTCCAAGCACTCTTTCATGCCTTGTACAAAATCGACTTTGCAATCGAGTGAGGAATGATCTCGACTCTTCTCTACAGCCCCTTCCTCAGAGGAGAGACATTGTTAGTCTTTCTCTACTCTATTGTTATTTCCATGGAGGGTACTCGACTGAGCTCCAATCTCTGGTTCCTCTTTGTAAGATATTCACAGCAAGAACACGTATTCTTACCACAACTGAAAAGAACTCCCCTGTGCCAAGTGTTAAGCAGAATTTCCATAGACAGACTTTCTTTCCAGGAACTTCCCATCTGTGGAACACATCACCACAGGATTGAAAATCCAATATCAATAAATAGTTGGTCATAAACCGTCAAGTAATCAAACTTTGTTCATTCCAATAATTATTTTCAATCCTCTCATGATATCATTCATCATTAAACAGACGATCTATCCGTCTCATTAATCCTTATCCTTGAGTGGCTATTAACCTTGATAAGCAACATTGGAATTAAAAAAAAAATTACATTTAAAAAAAAAAATTCTAATCAATTTATATAATGGAACTTTTTCTCTGCTTACTGTGAGCTCAGAGTGTCACTTTCACTAATACCCTCTGGAAAGGTATTGTTAAATATTGGGCAAGCAAACCCACTAGTATATAAAAATGGTTAGTCGAGGTCAACTTGTTGAACTAGAGGTCAAGATTACTAGACTTTGAGAATTGATAGAAACGGATATGACATTACATGGATCAAAGAGAGAGTGAGACAGGAAGACAGTTCCTTGGAAGCATCCCATGTGTGAACATGTTAAATTAAAATGGGCTGACAAGATATCAATCAATAGTGATAATCAATCTCTCTGTCCCCCCCCCATGTCTGTGATTTGGAACGAAGATCAAGTTGAATAAACCTCCTCTGTCTTCCACCAGTTTTGTTTTGAATTAGTCCTTTTGAAGGTGTGGATATGGAGCTTTGATTTCAGGACGACAAGCTCTCAGTCGGGAAGGATCACGTAGGGACGTGTACAAGAACAGACAGCTAACAAGGTATGGATAAAACTTGTGCATTTTCATATATTTTTTGGCAATAATGACAGCAACTTGGTTTTCTGCATGTCTGGCACACGGTTGAAATGCAATAGTATGCATTCATATAACTCTCATCCAGATATGGATTAAATAGCCGTGTTCGCACAACTAGTCTAAGAGAAAGAAAACACTAGTCTTTCTCTGCTTAAAGAAAATATGGTCCTTCTCTGTAAAATAGAATTGTTTGACTTCACAACGTCAAATGTCTCGATCTATGGTAAATGAGGGTTGTATGTTATCGCAGATCTCAGTCGATGAAGTTAGATTTTATTGCCAATCTGCATGAGGTCTTTGAATCACAGGTGACCCAATCGATTGTCACATCTGTGGTCGGCCTCATTGCTTGCCCGTGCTATTGTTGTACACCAGTCTCACTAATGTTTATGGGGCAAAAAATGTAAATAAAACAATCCTAATAGTAACAATAAAACATCCATATGACTTTTATAAAGTACTAACCTTCAAATGACATGTGTCAAAATTTGAGCCCAATCGGATTATTAGTTTACAAATTACAGTTATTTAAGTGAAGCTACTGTTGCAAATTTTCAAAACAATGGAAAAATCTTAATTTCGTGTGTTGATAAAGCAATTCTTTCAATTCTAGATTAAATAAAGGGTTCTGTTCGAAATTCTGTTCCCGAGTTCAACATAAAGATTCCAAAGTTTGACAAGGCATATCCGAAGAAGGTTTGAAGTTACATCGGCCAAAACGTTGTGAGATTAACATCCAAGATGAAAATAGTAGTCCGAATAATCTAAATAGTTAACACAATGGAGAAAGATTGAAAATCACAAAATTCTTTTGACCTAACATCAATAAGGCGAACAATGGAACAATTAAAATCTGGGGAAAAGTAGGCCAAAAGATCTCACATAATATGACATAAAACGAGTATTATATCCATGTACTGTATACACTTATAATCTTGAAAAAACAACAAAACAAAAACCAGTTATAAGTGGGACTTTTTGTTCTTATTTATCTCTCTCCTACGGCGAGAAGATTAGACACACGGTCAGGAAAGTGGGATTTAAAAAGCCAGTGCCCTAGAGGAAGGGCATTTTGGCCAACAAAAATTGCCTGGGCAGCTCTGTCGGCATTCCCCAGTACTGATGCCTCCGGCAATTAGCAATAAACTAACCCCATCTCAAAGGGTGAGAAGGTAAAGCCTGGGAAGGTGGACCTCCTAGAACTGCACAGGACTATACCTCAGAAAGGCAGAACAAGCCATCCTCAAAAATGGCTTCGATTCTGCTCGTCTGATTAAGTGAGACTTTTTGTTATTCTTACTGATTATCGTTTGTAGTCAGAATCACACCTTCAACTATCAGAAGACTCTCACTTAGACCTGATTGTTAACTGTTGCACCATGGGTTTCATTCAGCAGGAATATACCGAAGTTGGGCTTATTTAAACCAAAAGTTTTCATGCAAATTACCTCCCTTAAAAATTAAGGAAAATTAAGTTCTAAGAAAATGTTTGAAACTTTATCTTTTTGCAATCAGTCCAACAGTGGCTTTGTGGCCGTCGGACTTAGATATGGTTCAGCTCAGTTATAAAAGGTCAACTTTCCCAGGCTTTATCTTCTCTCCGAAAAGGGATTAGTTTATTGCTAATCACCTGAAGTGCGCCTAGCAGGGAATGCCGACGGGGCTGCCCAAGCATTTTTTTGTAGGCCAGAGTGTGCTTATCCTAGTGCAATGACTTCTCAAAACCACACTTGACCTTGTGTCTAACCTACTGACAAGGAGTTAAATAATATGTTGTATCATAGAATTAAATAAGCATAAGCCGTTTTGACGTTAACATAGTTAGGATAGGTTGAAAAAACTTTTGCATTTATTCATTCAGATTAAATGTTATTGTGGTCCTTGCTACATCCAAAAACGCGACAGTCGGCGAAATCTCATCTAAACCAGAATTCAATTAACAAGTACTAAACTGAATTTAGCCATTGCTAACTGGTACCCCATTATCATCATCACACCAACCCACCGTGCAATTTTCATTAATAATGATATTAATGACATGCGTGAGGTTATTCTTTTATTCTTAACTCTTAAGTACTAGCAAGTAGTTGGCTTATCTTTTTACTTACTAAATACCTATAGCAATACTAATCTATATAATCTATATAATAATACGATAAGGCATTTCATGTTGATATGTACGTTATTTCCTTTCACACACATTTAAAAAAATGAGATCGTCTGATCAGCAAAGAAGATGATTGGTGATTAGTCTGATGTTGCTATGATAAAAAAGAAATTCGACTTAACCTATTTTAAAATGAATTGTTCCAAAATCAAATGATGTCATTCCATCATCTAAAACAGAACAATTTTAAATAAATATATTTCCGAAAATGACATTTGTTTTATTGATTTGAAGAATATTTAGCTGACAATTATTTTTACAGTAAGAAGACAGATAATATTTGTTATTTTAAAAAGAATTAAATTCCTTCAATTTTAAAGAAATAGATAAAGAGACTTATTTGTTTGATTTGTTTAAAGAATATTTAGCTGACAATGGCAATTATTTTTACAGAAGAAGAAAGAGTAATTTTTTTTGTATGATATAATAATAATATCTTTATATATAAATGCCAATGTTTGTGTGTGTGTGTTCTCTATAGAAAGAAAGGTTAGAGGATCTACATACAAGCTAATAATGCATTTATATTTACACATTTACAGGAAAGACAATGAAAGTGGTCCCGGATCTGTAAGTGCCGTTCCTAAGGAAACTTTTAAAACTTCAAATATATTCTATTTTGATAAAATTTGAATCACATGTATAAACTTGTCCGGGGAAAACAATGGCAGAGATTCCTAATTTCTAAGTGTCCCTTTAAGGGAGCTATGAGTGCAGAACCTCGTTTAAACTTCAAATATTGATGACATTGTAATAATATGCATAACATTCTTCAGAGAAAACAATGGAAGTGGTCGCAAATCTCTACGAACCCCTCAATGTGCTAAATCTGTAAAGGAAGCTATGGGGACAGTACCCTTAAAACTTCAAATACGTGTATCTATTTTATTTATCTTCCTCCCACAAGGTAAGGAAAGTGGAATTTGAAAAGCCAGCGCCCGAGAAGGTGAGCACTCTGGCCATTAAAAATTGCCTGGGCAGCCCCGTCGGCATTCCCCGGTAGGGGCGCCTTAAGCAGTAAGCAATAAACTTACTCTACTCTAAAGAGGGGAGGCAAAGCCTGGGAGGGTGGACCTCCTAGAACTGCACAGGACAGACCCATAGACCGGCGTAAATCAAACCCCGACGGCCAAGACAATACCAGTCTATGGGGTGCAGTATCCATATAGATACTACACTTTGATCTTTGCCAAAAGGCCAAGAAGTTGTTTTTTGGGGTTTTTTTTAAGGCCAAGAAGTTACAAACGTAACTATTTTAACGAAATTTAAAGCATATGCATAAGATACTAATTCAGAGGGTTTTCCAACATTTCAGTTTCTTCTGACTATATTAGGAGGCAAAATGAGAGACATCAAAAAAAAAATTTTTTTTAATTAATATTATGTTATGAACAAAAAAGTGAAAAAAAGACATAGTGCTCCTCTTTAGATCCCGAGAAACGTCGAGTCTTTCTACTAGCAAAACATAAAATAAGAGAAAACGAAAACGATTTTTAAATCCTACTTAAAATAATTTGTGAACATGACTATATTTGGAATTATTTTTATTTAAGCCTGCCACCCGGCCAACGCCGGGTAGATACATTTGTAAGAATTTTTTTCATTAGATTTAAAAAAAGAAATATCACGTTTTCATTTTTATGCTAGCAAAATTACTTAAATTGTAGCAGTCATAAATATTAACATTTCTTTCCTCTCTCCGAGAGCAGCCGCTGTGGGGTGGTTTGGTCACACAAGGACCAATCAGCCTCAAAAGCATATTAATTTCGACCGAACCTTTGTAGGAATACTTCCAGGCCCTTTGGTATTTACACAGCAGTCATAGAGAGCTTCCAGGCACCAACGAAAAAAGACGTCTTCTCTCTCACCCCGGTCAACTTGACACCGAGCGAGGCTATTCTCCACTGGAAGATATTCCACGGCTTGAAGAATTTCGGCGACGACCTTTATTACTTTATTATTACTTCTTTCACAGTGACATTGTTTGTACTCAACGGTGTGGGTTACTCAAATAAATATATTGTGGTTGTTTATAAAAGGGCTTTCTGATTTGTTATTTATAGAAGGGCTTTGTTTTCCTTTCATTTGACGACCCTTTTGTTACAAATTATTATAGGAGTTGTCTTACAGTTTATCTTAAGATTAGGTCCTATAACATGATAAAGTTTTCTTTCATAATTGTTTGCTATATGAAAATGAATACTTTTTGTAGTTCCTATTTCAGTCAGTATTTTGAATTTGATGGGTTTTTGCATCTCTTAGCAAATTCTTTGTTGTTTTAGCAATTCTTTTTTTATTGTTTTTTTTCTTCAGTTATTGCATCCCATGGCATAATGGTTAGAGTGTTCACCAATGAGCTGGGAGACCAGGGTTCAATCCTCGCTTGAGTGATACCAAACACTTAAAAAATGTTACTTGATGCCCCCTTGGTAAACACTCAGTATTATAAGGTAAGGATCAAGAGTCAGTAGAATGACCTGGAAAAGGAATGGCACCCTCCCCTACATCTCAGTGTAGTAGCCAATGAAAAGAGGGCCTTCGAGTTGCCATGGCGCCCTCCTCTACATCTCAGTGTAGTAGCCAATGAAAAGGGAGCCTTCGAGTTGCCAAGGTGCTCTCCTCTACATCTCAGTGTAGTAGCCAATGAAAAGGAAGCCTTCGGATTGCAATCGACTATAGTCGACCACTTTACTTACTTTCTATGTAACATTCCACTACCCCACCCCACTGGGCCGGCTAGTATTAAATATATCTAGGTAAGTAGTTCCACTAAACTTTGGTAGGTATATCCAAAAAGGTGCATTGTCACATAAACAGTACAGAATTAAAAAGTCATTTAGTTATGTTGGGAATTCTCTTCTAAATGAATAAATGCAAAAGTTTTTCGATTTATCCAGACTATATTTATATCAAAACACATTCTTAGGTTTACTTAATTCAATGATACAATAAAATATTTTCAAATACGCTATATGTACTAATAGAAAAACTTACAAAACACACACGACTATACTTCATTTGCATATTTATTTTTAAAACAGTGTCTAATAAATTAATATACCGTACGATTCATTTATAATTTGATTCTACTATTTTATTATATATATGCAATAGTTTTCTTGGTATTAATATCATTATTATTATCAGTAGTAATATTACTTACAGCGATTTAATGAAAAAAAGTTTTAAAATCAAAATGATAACTTCGGTTTGATTATTTTGAAATTCAAATAACTTCCGGTTACGTTTATGCATGCATACATTTACACATAGCAAAAACTTAGGTTACTTTGGAATAATTTTTTTATAAATCCTCTTTTCATCTTTCTAAAGTACAAAAAAAAACGGATTCCTATATCTTTAAAAATCTTTGTTACATCTTTTTTTTCTGTCTTTGATGATAAAGGCAAAAAGCAGAAAGTAACCATTACAAATTATTCAGTAATATAAAATTGTTGTTTTATTTGACCAATCAATGTTCCGCTATTTCGTTTATTCATTTCATTATATAACCAGTTTATAATGAGGAATTCGTTTTCATTTTAATGCTTATACAAAATCAAATTTCCCGACTTTGAATATTGAAAAGACCATTTTTTTTTCTTAATTAATAAAATTTAACTCTATTCATACACAATATATTTGCTCAATATTTGAATATATCAAATGATACCATGACAATCATCTTTTTGTTGTTTTTCTTCAAATTGTCAAGACGTGAAATAAAAGTTATTTCTTTGTTTTTCTGTAAAGAAGACTATTGCTTAATTAATTGTTACTCGAAGGGCCGGTAATTTTTGAAAGTTGTTAATAAAAACTAGAAGAATTTGTAGCAGTTACATGAGTAAACTATTTTCTATCAGTCTACGTGACCAACAGTGAGATTTGATTCGGCTTGGCAATTATGTAACCGTCGCCTCTTCACTGCACAAGATTCATATGCAATGAATTTTGTTTTAGCGCGAACACAACCCATGCAAATCTCCAGTGCAAGTATTACTTTCAAACAGACAAGACATATATTCCTGCGCTCTCTAGGCGAGTCAACGAACTCCAGGATAATATTATTTCGTCTTTGTCTACATTAACCAACTCATTGTACAACCTTCATTCTGTTCCTGTGTTTCCAGTAAATAAATCTGCACACCTCTTTAGTTGTGAAGCCATTGTTTATTTCGTGAGGAATGGCGATCCTGTTTTGCTTATTCCGTATCAGTCAGACAATTATTCTTCTAAGTAAGTCGCCATTCTGATTTTCTTATCGATTTAAACTCAATACTAAAATTGGCGCTCTCCCAGCTAAAATGAATTCCTCAAACAAAACAGTTTCACACCTCTATCAGATTAAAATTTAAAAAATAATGATACTAAAACTTATGTCTAGAATCATTATTCTAATTTTGATCAAAATCCATGACATGATTTTGATTCTAGAAAATGTCTAAAATTTAAGGCTTAAGCTTAAGAAGACATTGAAATTCAGGGAATCTTGCTCTACTGTTATCTAATGACTATGGATAAATGCAATGCAAATCTGAAATATTTGAATTTTCAAATGGGAGGTTGTGCCCATATTATTCCCCCTAAAACCCTTTAAAATACCCCAAAGAAACTGAATTTTAGGAAAATATTTTTAATTGATGTCTAATATATATAGTTAAAATTTTGCAAAAATTGTCAGTATCTTTTTTTTTTTTTTAATGGAAATCGCTCCAGACAAGACATGAAGCCACTTGATGTAAGGAGCTAAAAAAATACTACTTCAAGGTCAAAAACTAGCTAATGATAAATGTTAGATGGATAGATTCCGATCCAGAAAGCAGCAATTCTTCCCCCTTTATCAGAAACATCGCTCATGAAATGTGAGGACTAAAGAACAAAATAACAAAAGGTTTCCATGCACTTTTTAGCCCTCTTAGCATGAAACTAAATTAAACTAAATATAGCCCACATTTGGATCTTTAAGCCTAGCAGATGTGTTCCAAAATTTATAATGATCGGTTAGTTAGTTTAGGAGTGAATCCTGTACAAATATATAAACATGCCTAACTTTATAAAGATAGAGATAATCCCAGAATGCAGGTTGTGCAAAACCGGAAGTTTGCAATCATTTATACAAATGAAAATATTTTAAATGTTTCATTCAATATTTATTTCTGTCTTGATATCGTTTGAAGAAAATGTTTCAGTCATTGTTAATTTCTGGTTTGGGAAATACAACTAGAGTCTGACTAATTGCTTAAAACTTTTTATCCATATATATATATATATATATATATATATATATATATATATATATATATATATATATATATATATATATATATATATTATAATATAAAATGAAGTAATAAAATAAGGTGTCAATCAAATTTTATTAGAATTCAAAGTTCAAGCAAAGTATCCTTAAGTCCTTAGCTCATGAGTTTTCAAAGATAATTCTTCTCTTCAGAGGACCATTACCGCAGTTATACTACTACAGGTAATAAAATTACGCTTTGAAAATATATAAAATTATATACACAAATACATAAAAATACATAACATCAAACATATCAACCCAAAAACATACTTTTTGTTGAATCCATACAGTCCATCCAGGTCATACAAATTGAGAAGCATAATCAGGAAAGACATTACTCCAAGTTATAAACAGCAGTCCATATACGTGAAATTGAAGGGGCCGGCAAAGTTATCCAGTCGCGAAATGTGTCCATATTCAATGTTAATGATAAATAAATCAAATAATACAAAAAGTCCAATCAAAGTTCCAAAATCCCGACATGTGCAACCCAAGTCAAATCAAAGTTCGTTGTTTAATTAGAAAACCCATTAAATCCGAATTGAGCAAAATAAGACTGAATCCCCGTCGCATCTTGCCAGCAGAGTGAAAAAAATAAGTAATCTTCTCTCCCCAGCGATTCAACCAGACATGACAAATCCCTAACGAACAGAAGGCGATATTAAATTGTCTACATCTCAGAATGACTTTAATGGATCTGACATTATGTCTGTGTTACTTCCTGTTTGATGGGCTCAAGAAAGAAAGCAACATACAACCCCGCCATCCACGGATAACTTTGCCGGCCCCTTCAATTTCAAGTGGCTTTTAGCCTTGATAAGTGGTAACTCATTAGTAAATAAAAAGACAAAGAAAGAAAAACCTGTATTTCGTAAAATGCCCACCTCCATCTCTCAACATAAATCTATTTTTAGTTGAGTGGGAGATACATCTATTAATAATGGAGATATCTGTCTGTCTGAAGCTGAAACAATACTATTACTTTTATTAATAATGGAGATTTGGTATCTGTCTGTCTGAAGCTGAAACTATGCTATTACTTTTATTAATAATGGAGATTTGGTATCTGTCTGTCTGAAGCTGAAACTATACTATTACTTTTATTAATAATGAAAGTTTGGTATCTGTCTGTCTGAAACTATACTATTACTTCTATTAATAATGGAGATTTGGTATCTGTCTGAAGCTGAAACTATAATATTACTATCTTTCAATGCTCAATTCAGGTGGTATAGTGTAGTATGTCATGATATCATCCTCCTAAGCATTACCTTCTCCTTTTTGGGAGAGGGGGTTAGAGTAGTATCTGTTCTGTTATCATGAGACCATCCTCTCAGGCATTATCTTGTCTTTTAGCGGTGGAGGGCACTGTAGTATCTGTTCGTTCGTCATGACACCATCCTCTCAGGTATTACTACCTCTATTTTTTATTGGGGGGATAGTGTAGTATCCGTTCTGTGGGCATGATACCATCCTCCCAGGAATTAACTTCTCCTTTTTTTTGGGGGGGGGGGGGGTGTAGTGTAGTATCTTTTCCTAGGGGGTGTAGTGTAGTATCTGTTCTGTGGTCATGATACCATCCTTCCAAGCATTACATCCTCCATTGGGGGGCAGCATAATATATGTTCGTTTGTCATATATACTCGCAAAAAATACAATAACATGGGGTTTACTCATTCATTCCCGGACAACGCCGATTATCCCTACTAGTCATTTTATGAATTCATGTTGTAATTTATGGGTTGATATTTTCAGAAGTGTACTTATATTGACATTTAAACAAATACATAAATCATCCGAATGTTTTTACTGTATTGACTGAAGTAACTGAATTTGTATTTATTAAAATATCTTTTTTCACTTCTGTATTGTTGCGAACCCTCTCTCTGATGACAGGATGAAAAATATATCTTACAATGTTTATATTATCAATAAAACATTTTTTTAAAAATGGATGCATAATATTACTAAATGTATAATATTACTAAATATATCTTACAATGTTTATATTATCAATAAAAATTTTTTTTAAATGGATCATAATATTACTAAATGTATAATATTACTAAATATATCTTACAATGGTTATATTATCAATAAAACATTTTTAAAAATGGATGCATAATATTACTAAATATATAATATTACTAAATATATCTTACAATGTTTATATTATCAATAAAACATTTTTTAAATGGATGCATGATATTAGTAAATGTATAATATTACTAAATATATCTTACAATGTTTATATCATCAATAAAACATTTTTTTAAATAGATGCATAATATTATTAAATGTATAATATTACTAAATATATCTTACAATGTTTATATTATCAATAAAACATGTTTTTAAATGGATGCATAATATTACTAAATGTATAATATTACTAAATATATCTTACAATGTTTATATTATCAATAAAACATTTTTTTAAAAATGGATGCATAATATTACTAAATATATCTTACAATGTTTATATTATCAATAAAACATTTTTAAATGGATGCATAATATTACTAAATGTATAATATTACTAAATATATCTTACAATGTTTATATTATCAATAAAACATTTTTTTAAAATGGATGCATAATATTACTAAATGTATAATATTACTAAATATATTTTACAATGTTTATATTATCAATAAAACATTTTTTTAAATGGATGCATAATATTACTAAATGTATAATATTACTAAATATATCTTACAATGTTTATATTATCAATAAAACATTTTTTAAATCGATGCATAATATTACTGAATGTATAATATTACTAAATATATTTTACAATGTTTATATTATCAATAAAACATTTTTTTAAATGGATGCATAATATTACTAAATGTATTATATTACTAAATATATCTTACAATGTTTATATTATCAATAAAACATTTTTTTTAAATGGATGCATAATATTACTAAATGTATTATATTACTAAATATATCTTACAATGTTTATATTATCAATAAAACATTTTTTTTAAATGGATGCATAATATTACTAAATGTATTATATTACTAAATATATCTTACAATGTTTATATTATCAATAAAACATTTTTTAAATGGATGCATAATATTACTAAATGTATTATATTACTAAATATATCTTATAATGTTTATATTATCAATAAAACATTTTTCAAAATAGATGCATAATATTACTAAATGTATAATATTACTAAATATATCTTACAATGGTTATATTATCAATAAAACATTTTAAAAAATGGATGCATAATATTACTAAATATATCTTACAATGTTTATATTATCAATAAGACATTTTTTAAAAATGGATGCATAATATTACTAAATGTATAATATTACTAAATATATCTTACAATGGTTATATTATCAATAAAACATTTTAAAAAATGGATGCATAATATTACTAAATATATAATATTACTAAATATATCTTACAATGTTTATATTATCAATAAATTTTTTTAAATGGATGCATAATATTAATAAATGTATAATATTACTAAATATATCTTACAATATTTATATTATCAATAAAACATTTTTTTAAAAATAGATGCATAATATTACTAAATATATCTTACAATTTTTATATTATCAATAAAACATTTTTTTAAATAGATGCATAATATTACTAAATGTATTATATTACTAAATATATCTTACAATGTTTATATTATCAATAAAACATTTTTTTAAAAATGGATGCATAATATTACTAAATGTATAATATTACTAAATATATCTTACAATGTTTATATTTTCAATAAAACATTTTTTTTAAATGGATGCATAATATTACTAAATGTATAATATTACTAAATATATCTTACAATGTTTATATTATCAATAAAAATTTTTTTTAAAAATGGATGCATAATATTACTAAATGTATTATATTACTAAATATATCTTACAATGTTTATATTACCAAGAAAACATTTTTCAATGGATGCATAATATTACTAAATGTATAATATTACTAAATATATCTTACAATGTTTATATTATCAATAAAAAATTTTTTTAAATGGATGCATAATATTACTAAATGTATAATATTACTAAATATATCTTACAATGTTTATATTATCAATAAATTTTTTTTAAATGGATGCATAATATTACTAAATGTATTATATTACTAAATATATCTTACAATGTTTATATTATCAATAAATTTTTTTTTAAATGGATGCATAATATTACTAAATGTATAATATTACTAAATATATCTTACAATGTTTATATTATCAATAAAAAATTTTTTTAAATGGATGCATAATATTACTAAATGTATTATATTACTAAATATATCTTACAATGTTTATATTATCAATACATTTTTTTTTAAATGGATGCATAATATTACTAAATGTATAATATTACTAAATATATCTTACAATGTTTATATTTTCAATAAAACATTTTTTTAAATGGATGCATAATATTACTAAATGTATAATATTACTAAATATATCTTACAATGTTTATATTATCAATAAAACATTTTTTTAAAATGGATGCATAATATTACTAAATGTATTATATTACTAAATATATCTTACAATGTTTATATTATCAATAAAACATTTTTTTAAAATGGATGCATAATATTACTAAATGTATTATATTACTAAATATATCTTACAATGTTTATATTATCAATAAAACATTTTTTTAAAAATGGATGCATAATATTACTAAATGTATTATATTACTAAATATATCTTACAATGTTTATATTATCAATAAAACATTTTTTTAAAAATGGATGCATAATATTACTAAATGTATAATATTACTAAATATATCTTACAATGTTTATATTATCAATAAAACATTTTTTTAAAATGGATGCATAATATTACTAAATGTATTATATTACTAAATATATCTTACAATGTTTATATTATCAATAAAACATTTTTTTAAAATGGATGCATAATATTACTAAATGTATTATATTACTAAATATATCTTACAATGTTTATATTATCAATAAAACATTTTTTTAAAAATGGATGCATAATATTACTAAATGTATTATATTACTAAATATATCTTACAATGTTTATATTATCAATAAAACATTTTTTTAAAAATGGATGCATAATATTACTAAATGTATAATATTACTAAATATATCTTACAATGTTTATATTATCAATAAAACATTTTTTTAAAATGGATGCATAATATTACTAAATGTATAATATTACTAAATATATCTTACAATGTTTATATTATCAATAAAACATTTTTTTAAATGGATGCATAATATTACTAAATGTATAATATTACTAAATATATCTTACAATGCTTATATTATCAATAAAACATTTTTTTAAAAATGGATGCATAATATTACTAAATGTATAATATTACTAAATATATCTTACAATGTTTATATTATCAATAAAACATTTTTTTTAAATGGATGCATAATATTACTAAATGTATAATATTACTAAATATATCTTACAATGTTTATATTATCAATAAAACATTTTTTAAATGGATGCATAATATTACTAAATGTATAATATTACTAAATATATCTTACAATGTTTATATTATCAATAAAACATTTTTTTTAAATGGATGCATAATATTACTAAATGTATATTACTAAATATATCTTACAATGTTTATATTATCAATAAAACATTTTTTAAATGGATGCATAATATTACTAAATGTATAATATTACTAAATATATCTTACAATGCTTATATTATCAATAAAACATTTTTTAAATGGATGCATAATATTACTAAATGTATAATATTACTAAATATATCTTACAATGTTTATATTATCAATAAAACATTTTTTTAAATGGATGCATAATATTACTAAATGTACCCGTGACCCGTTGGGTCACAACCACTATCATTAATTATTCTACGAAAATTCATGAACTGTGACGTATCTTTTAAGACATTTTTCTCCCATAACTAAAAATAATA
Source organism: Sepiola atlantica (assembly GCA_963556195.1). Classification (NCBI taxonomy): domain Eukaryota; kingdom Metazoa; phylum Mollusca; class Cephalopoda; order Sepiida; family Sepiolidae; genus Sepiola; species Sepiola atlantica. The sequence continues at coordinate 31,178,666 of OY744547.1, forward strand.
AGTTGCTTTACTTCTAGATCGTTACCTCCGTCGACCAAGGACAGAGTCTATCAGGCATGTATATGCAGTATGATGATATATGGAAGTGTAACCTGGCCAGTGGGGGTTGAGGACATGCGCTGCATGAAGAGAAATTATATGAGAATGATACAATGGATGTGTAATGTGAACCTTAACGATGGTCTAAGATCTGATGACCTCTGAGGAGGATTAAATAGTATCGGGAAATGTGTGCAGAAAGAAGACACTTTGATGGTATGGCCACGTTGAAAGAATGGATAAGAGTTCTTGGGTTAGTAACTGTAGAACAGTTGAGGTAGTAGGGTCATTGGTAAGGGAAAGCCAAGGGAAACATGAGAGGAAGTGATAAGGATGGACTTGAGAGAAAGAGGAATGAATAAAGTCCTGAGCAGAGATAGGTTGAATTGGAAGTCAATTTCTAAAAGCCGTCCAACGCATGGCAGCATGTAAAACAGACGTTAAACCGATGATGATGATGATGATGATGATGATGATGATGATGATGATGATGATGATGATGATGTGGAGGAGGAGGAGGAGGAGGAGGAGGAGGAGGAGGAGGAGGAGGAGGAGGAGGAGGAGGATTAAAGAGACCTATTTTGCCATCTAATTTGCATGCGTGTTTGTGCTGTGTACAGACACACAGTATGCACATAAATTTAAGATCAAAGTGTAGTATCTGTTCTGATGGATACTGCACCCCATAGACTGGTATTGTCTTGGCCTTCGGGACTTGATTTACACCGGTCTATGGGTCTGTCCTGTGGAGTTCTAGGAGGTCCACCCTCCCAGGCTTTGCCTCCCCTCTTTGGGGTGGAGTAAGTTTATCGCTTACTGCCTGAGGCGCCCCTACCGGGGAATGCCGACGGGGCTGCCCAGGCAATTTTTAATGTCAGAGTGCTCACCTTCTCGGGCTTTTTAAATCCCGCTTTCCCGACGTTGTGTCACATCTTACCTTGTGGGAGAAAGATAAATAACACGTATGCACATAAATTACATGACGTCGCTGAAAAAAAAGAGAAATATTAGAGAGCTGTTGAATCAATATGTAGTAAGAGGGCGAGAGAAATACATAGATAGTTAAGAGAGAGATAGGTGAGATGTTTATTTAATTATAAACTACGGCTAATTAGAACAATTAAAACAGATTTTTGTTTTTAAACATAACTCAATCCCAGAACATGTATGTTGTGTTGTATCTATTTATATAATATTAGGTGTATGTATATGTTTATATATGTATACGTACAGGATTCACTCTTAAAATAATTAAACGACCATTATGAATTTGGGAACACAGCTGCTAGGCGTAAGGGGTTGTAATGTGGACTATATTTAGTTTAATTTAGGTTCATGCGAAAGGGGTAAAAAGGACGTGGAAACCTTTTGTGAAAATTTAGATATCTCTGATTTTTGTGAAATTTTAACGAGAGGTATTAGACATCAATTAATAAATATTCCCCATATTTCAGTTTCTATGGAGTATTTTAAAGGGTTTTTAGGGGGCATAATATGGGCACGATCTTCCATTTGAAAATTCAAATATTTCAGATTTGCATTGAATTTGATTCATAGCCACTAGATGCCAATTTAAGCATGATTCTTTGAATTTCTATTTTTTCTTAAATTTTAGACATTTTCTAGGAGCAAAATCATGTAATGGATTTTGATCAAAATTGGAATAGGGATTCTAGACATAAGTTTTAGTATCATAATATATTGATTTTAATCTTTGTAAGCTGACATAAAAGTGGTGCAAAATTGTTCTTATTGGGGAATTAATTTTACCCGGGTATTCTTCTAGTAAAAGTATATGGGAAAACAGTCTTAGGGAAACAAACGTTGACTAGCTCCCATAACAATAGATAATTTGTGTTCTATGGAAAAGATTTGATTAAAAAAAAAAAAGAATTGTCTGTTTCTTGTTTTACAAACGTGTTTGGCTTAAAAAAATATATTTTGTTACAAAAATATCCATAGATTCGCTGGCAATTTTCACTAAAATTTGAATAAAGTCGTTTGTCTGGGAAATAAAGGCAGTAGTAAAAGGGTCAATGTAAATATGTTTGCAAAGAAAGACAAAAAAGTTCAGCTAGATTTTTGTCTCTATTTATATTTCACATAACCATCTGCTGCATGTAACAGCTTGCAAACCGAGAGTCAAGTAACAGAGAGTCTGCTCAGTTATGGGTTTCAGTCTATACTCTCAGGTTCTTAAAACTGCTTACAAAATCATAAAAGTTCACAGAGCCCGTCTCATGTAGTAGCACTTATGGAACACGTTGCCACAAGATTGCTTCCCTGAAGACCACAACATGATCATCTTCAAATTCAATGCCACTAAACACTGCATCCCTGTGTTTGTTTCACAAGTACTTCCAAGAAAATACCCCCCTCCCAACTCCCGCTCGACTAGCAGAAAAATCCCACCCCTTCACTATAGAGGTTCCTAGTTGCCGGAAATATTTTTACTCAAATAGCTTCTTTCCTCGGACCGCTTGCCTTTGGAATTCCCTCCCTGCTCCCTGTTTCCCAGACAGTACCAACATGCAGAAATTTAAATAGAAATCTGAACAAATATCTTGCTGCTTAACTCTACTACACTCTACCTTCTAATCTTTTTCAATTGGAACGAGTGTTATAGTGGACTAAAAATCTTTATTATATATATATATATACACATATATCTATATATATATATATATATATATATATATATATATATATATATATATATATATATATATATATTATACATGTGTCATTGAAGACCACAGAGTTTTCTTTCTTTGCTATCTTTCTGGTTAATTTCTCGACGCGGCGAGCGATTCGTCGGTTTTCCGGTGTCAATTGGTGGATTATGGTGCCTAACGTTGTATCTTGGGCCATTTCTCGAGCGCTTTCAGTCTCGCGACCGTCTTCAGGAGGCTGTGTCTTATTATTAGTAAAGAGCCGTATTTGTGGTTTTATTTTTGGTTATATCTATTAATTTACATATGTATATATATATATATATATATATATATATATATATATATATCTTTATTCTTTTATTTACTTACTTATTAATTTTTTATTTTTTTATTTTTTTTATTTTTTTATATATCTATTATTATTATTATTATAATTATAATTATTATTATTATTATTATTATTATTATTATTATTATTATTATTATTATTATTATTATTATTATTATTATTATTATTATTATATATAGAAATGTGATACTTAGAAGGCAATACAATGCAGAGGTGTAACGGATAGACACAAGTTGGAGCAAATAAGACATATAATGGTGGAACAAATGAAATAGTTTCACCCTTAATACAATGTATACATACACATATATTTATTTATTTATTTATTTATTTTCACAAACACACATATATCTGTTTATCTACACAATGTTACAATGTTATGTAGTACCTGTATCAAGATGGTCTGGTGGAAACTCCGTATGATATAATATTTCGGGAACTCTTTCTTCTTCAGAACCGTGCTCAACTCAAGTTCAAGCGTGCATATGAAGGAAGCCGTGGGATGCAGACTTTATTTATACAAACATTATTGGTTACATATGTACATACATGTTTCAGTTGCCTCCTCCCAACCAGGGAAATATACCGAATAAGGAAGTTTGCAATTTCTCATTTGAGTTTCTCTAAAGGTCTGAGGAAGTTGACTCTCTATAGAGGAGACAACTGAAACATGTATGCACATATGTAACCAATAATGTTTGTATAAATAAGAAATTATACTATATATATATATATATATATATATATATATATATATATATATATATATATATAGTCTCGGAAGTTTCTCAACCATTAAAACTATATTAAAAAAATTTTTTTTAAAAACAAAAAAACTTATAGTCCCAAGTCTTCCAGTGGAAAATCACTCATGTAAGTCAATTTATTTTTTACAGTTATTATATTAGTTTGTTTCTAACACTATTTTAAGGGATCATCAGTTGTTTACCATGAAAAACTATATATATATATAAAGTTTTATCAAAGGGGTTAGATTTTTGTATACCGCCTATCAATATTAATAAAGAGAAAACCTTCTTTTGAGTTAGTTGAGATCAACAAAATTTGAACATTGTTCCAAGAATTCAAAACCAACTATTATTAGGCGTACGATCGTTTCCAAGACTTTTTGGAAATATTTTATAACATCACATCTCTTGAGAAAAAACACATCATATATCACTACTAAAAGGCAACACTAGTGAAAAGACTTCAAAAATAGCAAAAACACAGCAAATTGAATAACAAATCAAATATTTAAAACATTCAAAACATTCCCCATATAGGTTGAAGCGAGAAGAAGAAATTACATAAAAGAAAAAACACACAAGAGAAAGAAATACATAAAATAAATAAATAAAAAATAAAATATAAAAAATAGTAATATTAAACAATATTAATGATAATAAGAAAATACTGATAATAATAATGTTAGAATAACATTTTAAAAATTAAAATAAAATAAATAAGAAAGTAAAATTGAGAAATAAAATAATAAATTATAAATAAGAATAAAATAAATAAATAAATAAAAAAGATAAATAAAATAAGAAATTATTTTATTTTGAATAGAAGCAAGATGGAGTATAGTTTAAATTAATGAAAAATTAAAATAATTAGAAGATAAAAAGTCTATAATAGGGATATATCAAGAAATAAAAATATAACCTGAAAATATAATTCTATTTAAGAAGAAAAAGTATCATAATTAGAAAAATGTAAAATAATAATAATGATGATGATGATGGGTAGATATATGACAAAACAATTAGAGCCCGACGGAGATCGGGTACATTAGTGGTGCGCTAGTATGCATCTTGGTGATGATGCTGGACCCTACGTAGAAACAAGGTAGAGATATAAGGCTAGTACTTATACTCAACACGACTCGGCCATCTAAGTAAAGAAAGAAAATAGCGTCAGTTGTCTGGCAAAAAAGCGTGTTAGTTGTCATTTGCAATTATCGCTACACAATGAGTCACGTTTACCATATTGGAGATTGGAATGTTGGCAAGGTCTTAATCACCAATGGACTGATAGAGGTGTCGACATCTAGGAGACAGTGAGAAGAAAGCGAGTAATTGTTTTATCATGATAAGCAATAAGAGTAAAAAGAGAGAACTCCATTTATCTGAATCGTTGAAAAGCGTACCACCCAACACCACCCAACTCCGAGAGAGGAAGAAAGACAGGGAAAGGGATGGGAGAGAGAAAGAGAGTAAGTCCGTTTCGCGCACCCCACCCACCCCGAAAGGGGAAGAGGGATGTTTGAGAAAGAAAAGGTGTGACAATACTCCCTTCGGTAAGAGAAAGGACCTTGGGTTTAGAACGAGAACACAGTTAGACAGGCAGAACGAGTTGGAATTTCGACCCTAGCAGTCGCGATTCTCGTGAGAGTCATAGCCCGGACTCAGCCACCGTTTTCAAAACATAGATTAAGGACTTAATTAAGAACTTGCAATTGTAAATGAATTCATGCACAGAGAGGCGACGAAATAGTCGAATGCAAAATACATTTTATCATAAGATAGATTTTAAATCCAATGTAAAATCAATTATTTCCTTTAATTGTTAATAATTATTTTCAACCAAAAAAATTTCGCCGATGTTTGTTGAATTATTTCTATTATCGATTTGTTCTGCTTGAATAACCTTGCCTTCACAGAGACGAGATCGACAAAGCCAGCTATCACCATTATCATCCGGACCCGGAGGAAATTCGACCGACATATCCTTTTTTTTTATTGCCACTACGACAATCATCGGCCAAAAGAGTGTTCACGGTCTGGCAAGATTTCTGTGTAGAGAACCAGAGGCGTGAGCACAGATAGAGACACGAGTGGAGACTATGTTTGTAAGTGGCTCCACAGGTCAGAGAGGCATGTAGGGTTCGTTTATAGATGAATAAACTCATATACCAGAGAAGAACCAAAAAATTCCAAATTTAAAATTCAAAACAGAAAAAATTCAGATTAGAAAAATACAAAGTAGAAGAAAATTATTTAAGTAAAATTTAAAAAATAGAAAATAAAAAATATATATAGAGAGAAATTCAATTTAAATAAGAAAAATTATAATAAAAATAATAATTAGAAAAAAAAATAATGGTTTAAAAGAAATTGATAAATAGAAAAATAGTAATTAAAAAAAATAGTAATTAGAGAAAATAATAATAACAATAATAATTAGACAAAGGAAAAATAGTATCTACATACACGTGGACAGATATATATATATATATATATATATATATATATATATATATATATATATATATATATATATATAATTATAAAAAGAAAAACTATACACACATTAAGGTTGTACACATAATAACTTATTTCGACCCCTTTAATTAGGTCTCCTCAGATGTATAGACAACCACGTAAACGTGGTTGTCTATACATCTGAGGAGACCTAATTAAAGGGGTCGAAATAAGTTATTATGTGTACAACCTTAATGTGTGTATAGTTTTTCTTTTTATAATTCTGTTTTGCTCTGTTTAAATTACATTGAGCTCTGTTATTCAAATTCTCTACACAAAATTGAAATCTACACACTATATATATATATATGATCATTTTTATTTATACAGACATGTACAAAATCTGCGACATTAGCATTTCGATGTTATCGATCAACAGCTGTTATAAACTGAGATCTCATCAGGCAGAGTTTTTGGATTCCTGTCCTGTATGTGGATGTTTACCTTGCCTGGATTATTATATATATATATATATATATATATATATATATATATATATAGTCATCCACATACAGACTGTTTCGCTGTATCACAGCTCTTCAGTGCGGCTAGACCAGGATTGAAACTCAACTGCGTCTCTTCCCTTGCTATCATACGACACTGACTGATTGTAAGTGATATCTCAATGTAAACACTGTCAAGTGCCGGGAGCTCGAATTAGTTTTACACAATGAGTTATGCCTTAAAGCTAATGGCAGTTAGCGATATCCTTACAAATAAGCTCTACCTAAGAAGGGATATATATATATATATATATATATATATATATATATATATATATGTATATATATATATATATATATATATATATATATATATATATATATATATATATATATATATATATACACATTTGAGGTTTTTTTTAAATGCTTATACTTTAAATATATCTATACCCTTCCCGTTCATAATTCAAATTAATCCTAACCACACTGGCATTCGCCTCCCACTAATTTTATACTCATACCGCCACTTACCACTGCCACTATCTATTTGCATCTCATTTTTTGTTTGTTTTTTTTTGCTCAAAACGGCCGCAGATTCTAAGCCGGCTGCCCCAAAATTTTATACTTGTGTGATGCTTTCTTCAGAAAAATACCTGAGAAAGTCTTGTAATAAAGACGAAACATTGATGAATACATAAATAATACTTTTTGGTTTTCCTTTTTCACTTCCACTTATATTTATATAGTTATATTATTCTATTGTGCATTATCACTCCACTGTAGTGAAAAAAAAATTTTGACTTTAAATTTTAAATTTTATATATATATATATATATATATATATATAATATTTTTTAAGTAGATATTAATTATTATTACCTACAGACATCGATGTTTCATGCTTACGCAATCTTCAGTGTAGGGATGTTAATTAGTGTCGGTCGGAGGGCTCGAACCTGGTTTCCAAGTCACCACTGACTCGTAGTCGGGTATTTTTCCCCTCAGACGCTATAAATTAGCATGGAAATTAGGAGAGATTTAACTCGATAAACGCCAAATCAGCAGGCGATACAGTGAACAGAGGGACAGGATTCAACAACAACAACAAAGGAGTTGGAATATCGCATATATATATATATATATATATATATATATATATATATATATATATATATATATATATATATATATAGCTAAGAGAGTCAGTCACACAACTTGGTTATTGGTCATTGCTGTTGAGTTATACTTCGGCATAGAGATCGCTAAGATCGTGCCTCAGGATTGTCTGTCTGCATAAAGTCTTGCTCGTTGGTCACAGCTATTCATTAACCTGCAAGATTACAGGTTTTTACCCCTAACGCTGATAGCGACAAGGCTTAATCGAATAAGGTTTGACCCAAAACACATAAAGGAATAGCGCAGAAGCAACATTGCCATTCTCACTCCATTGATTTGTGGTTCTGTGTCTGAAACGTTTTTGCTTGGCCTACACACAGGCAGAGATGACCAGAGGACGATGGATCCTGATGCCGACTCTTCCCGAATTTTCACCAGAACTCTATTAGCCCTATACCACTTGGTGCTAAACCTGTCCACTATGGGTGGCCCTGCTAGGAACTGGAGTTCCAGACGGAATAGCTCTGATACTATCAGTTTGCCAACACCCCTACTACGATGAAGAAGGATTGGACTGGGGGGGAGCGGCGGGTGCGGATGCTGTTTATGTGACTGCTGTACAACAAAGTTCAATAAAGTCTTCTCATGTGTCTATGAATTGTTGTGTTTCTATAGTCTTCACCTTTTATGAAGATACCAGTCGATGACGCGTTCTCAACAATACGTCCGACGGAGGGTGGACCACTGAGGCATCAGTTGGCCCACTTTCTGGCTGAGGTATTTTTCTGATCAGCCCGACAGAGGTCCACCCTCCCAAGTTTTGCCTTCTCTTTTTGAGAAGGGGTTATTTTATCACCAATTTTTTGTGAGTACACCATCTCTTGTGAGTACACCATCTCCTGTGAGTACACCATCTCTTGTGAGTACACCATCTCTTGTGAGTACACCATCTCCTGTGAGTACACCATCTCTTGTGAGTATACCATCTCCTGTGAGTACACCATCTCTTGTGAGTACACCATCTCCTGTGAGTACACCATCTCTTGTGAGTACACCATCTCTTGTGAGTACACCATCTCTTGTGCACTGGATCTTCAATCTCCACCTTTCAACCTTGTGTCACATCTTCCCATGGTGGGAGGGATGTAAATACTGTGAACTCGGAATGTCTCTAGCATTCACATAATTTGTTGCTATAGAAGTTATTCGCGATAACAGGTATTTGTTTGAGGCAGTGTCGGTGGGAGACGTCCGGCCATTATATTTTAAAAAATTTTGATTATCGTGGAAATCAGAATATGAGTTGTATCCTGTTCAAATGTTCACACTACATATACAAGTCAACCCATATTAACTGTCTAACTTGTGTTCTGAACTAATGTATGACAATCTATCCATTTCATTAAGTTGAGTGGCTTTTAGCCTTGATAAGAGGTGACTCATTAGTAAATTTAAAAAAATCATGGACCAATATGTGCCTGAGAAAATCGGATGAAACAGATTTTTGTATGTAGCTTGTAGTAAAAAAGCTATCAAGCACATAAGTATGGAGGGGAACTGACTTTACTTTATATATTAGATGTATTGTTTACAATATATATAGTATCTCGGTATTAAATGACCCAAAAGGGGTTGAAACAGAGAGACAAAACTATATTAACTGTCTAACCGGTGTTCCAATTCCCAAGTAATGTATGCATTCGCCAGCTGTTTCAGGCAAACTGACAATTTTCTTTTGAATTAATGTTGCCAAATGACAAATTACTTTTCCAGTTTCTTCATTATTGATAACTAGAAATGGTTTATGACAGAAATGGGCCAACTTCATAATTTTAGCTGACCACGTGTTTCGAATGCTTATTTGCCGCGCACATGGTAGCCATTATTCATGGGTGTTATCATTGCTAACATGCATGTGTTAGAAGAGAAGGAGGGAAACAGTTTGTTAACTTATAAATTGATTTTATTAAGAATTTGTCTGGGATAAAACATGAAAAGGCCGGTTAAGAAGACATGCAATACACAAAGGGTACACAAAAGAATAGCTCAGAAATGAGTCTTAAACAACGAGTACAATTGTTCCCAGTACAATGAGAAAACACACATGTTGTAGAGGCAAACAAATAGAGAAATGTGAGAGTACATGCAGAATTTGTGAATGTTAACAGTGGCGACACACCATGCAAAGAATAATTTATTACAACATAGACTATGATCAATGAACCAGGCAGAGAGTCGGGTGACTCCATCAAAACATAATTAAAATGTGGTGACCCACCATGGGAAAAATAATTTACTATAATGTTCTGGTTCATTGACCATAGTCTGAGAGTCGTGTGACTCCATCAGAACCTATTTCAACAGCAGTGACACACCACGCAAAACATAATTTTCTACAATGTCGCCTGGTTCATTGACCATAGTCTGAGAGTCGGGTGACTCCATCAGAACCTATTTCAACGGCAGTGACACACCACGCAAAACATAATTTTCTACAATGTCGCCTGGTTCATTGACCATAGTCTGAGAGTCGTGTGACTCCATCAGAACCTATTTCAACGGCAGTGACACACCAAGTGAAGAATAACTTGCTACAATGTCGCCTGCTTCAACGACAAGAGTCTAAGAGTTGGGTGATTTGATCAGAAAAATAACCATAACAAGCCTGTTATGGTTTGAAAAACATACTCAAATGTAGAGCAGTGAACAGATGTCCATACACCTGGTTAGAATGTGATTACGAACTCTTATGCTCTCTAGTGTTAAAGCCAAAAATATATCTCCAAGCGAGATAACTCTGGCCTAATTTCATCATTGGAAAAGAAGATATTTAGTTACCAACTCAATTTGTTTTTGAAAGGCGTAGAATTTGAGTGATGTCAGATATGTTATTCTGCTAAATCCTTTCGTTTCAGCTATTAGTGTACTTGGGATGTTGAAAATACACTTTCCCCAAAAAAGTAAATCAAGTAAAAGAGATTAAGATGTTTCTTCCCATGCTACACATCAATAAATAGATAAATAAAATGGTCTGTAGTAAAAACAGTTTATTTGCTTGTTTGTTTATTCATTACTAGTTCTACCTACACGGCGTTGCCCTGGAATCTTTTGATTTTCATTTTTGTTACGCTTTTTTTTGGTAAAACTATGTTGCATTTTTGTTTTTTTTTATGAAACTATAATTTTAATAGGATTTTAAAAATTAAATTTAAATATTGCGGTATCATTTCATCAGCATCAGGATCATCATCATCATCGTCATCGTCATCGTCATCGTCATCATCGTCATCATCATCATCATCATCATCATCATCATCATCATCATCATCATCATCATCATCATCATTGTCGTCATCATTGGCATCATCGTCATCATCATCATCATCATCTATATATATGTGAAACTGATGGTGATCATTGTCATCGTCATCGTCATCGTCACCATCGTCATTGTCATTGTCATTGTCATCATCATCATTATCATTGTCGTCATCGTCATCATTGACGTCATCGTCAACATCATCATCGTCATCATCATCTATATATGTATGTGAAACTGATGGTGATCGTCATCATCATCACCATCGTCATCGTCATCGTCAGTTTAATATACATTTTACATGCTGGCATGTGTTGTTCAGTTTTTAGAAATTGACTTCCAAACTTACCTATGTCTAACCAGGACTTTATTTATCCCTCTTTCTTTTAAGTCCCATGTTTTCTTTGACCATTCCCCTGTGAACTGAATCTGCTACTTCAACTGTTCTACATCTACTAACCCAAGAACTCTTATCCATTCTTTCAATGTGGCCATACCATCGAAGTATCCTGTTCTGCACACATTTCCCTATTCTGTCCAGATTTAATCTTCCTTCAATGTCATCAGATCTAAGCCTGTCTTTAACAATCACATTACACATCCATTGTATCATTCTCATATCATTTCTCTCCATGCAACGCATGTCCTCAATCTTCATTGGCTAGGTTTCACTTCCCTACAGCATCACACTGCGTACACATGCCTAATAGACTTTTCCCTTGGTCAACACTGGTAACGCTCTGCTGGTTAGTAATGGCAGAAGTTCCCTGAACTTACTCCATCCACTTCTAATTCTTGCAGTCACACTAGCACCTGCTCCTCCCTGTGCTTTAATTGTATCACCAAGGTAACAAAACTTCTGAACAACCTCATTAGCTTTGCCATCCAAATATACTTTTTCCACATTTGAGTTCTCATCCGTCTCCATTGTCTTACACTTCTTGCATACAAACTAGTTAGCATCTCTCAAGCTACCAGTAATTCCACTGCACTTCTTATGTACCCAATTTTTGCAAGTACCACAAAAAATTGAGTTGCGCCTTTCCACAAACTGAGCAGGGAATTTTCCTCTTTCTGAGGGATTTCCAACACAACAACCACTGATCATCACTTTGGTCCTGGTAACATTCACTTTCAGACCTTTACTTTCCATAGAATTCCTCCAAGTCTTAACAAGTAGATCTTCCATTGTTTCAAAGGAAAGTATTAAATTATCAGAATATAGTATCTCTTCCGGGCAACCTGTATCGAACTTTCTAGACAATGTTTCTAAGACACAGATAAAAGGTCATTAAATTATCAATTAAATAAAATTGTTATAAAACTATAACTAATGTTGTTTTAATGTCTATAAAATTATTGGATGTAAATATCTTCCAAAACTTCCAATCTTTTAATACATGAGGATTTGCTAAAGGTTTTAAAGACAGAAATGATTTTCTATTGCACAGTTTAAATGCTTCTAAATTCCTTTCAAATTTCGAAGAGTCACAAAATAATTCATTCTTTTTTTTTTTTTTTTTTTTTCAATTATTGACAAAATGGCTGACTTATTTACGAAGAAACCAAAATGTATTCTAGTGGATTTAATTTCGTAATTAAATTATCTTTTAAAAAATAGGATTTTAAAAAATGTGTTTTATTTTTTGCTATTGCATTTTTGATTTCAATAAATAATAGATTAATATTAAATAAAAAAAATAATTCGATGCATAAGTCACGTAGTTGCAAGAAAAAACACACACACAGACACACATGAATTTGTCTTGTAATTTTATTAATATAAACATTTTACAAGTGAATATAAATACACACTTAATCTCATATAAACAGAAGAGGTTAGGGTTAGGGTTAGGGTTAGGGTTAAAAGGTGCAGACATGCTTACAATCTGTATGATAAAAAGCTTATTCACGTTTGTGTATACGTTATCACCTTCCACACCTATTTTAAAAAATGAGATCGTCCATTCGTCAAAGATGAAAATGATTTTAGAAAATACTGGTCTATATAGGAAAATATTGTTTTAAAAGTCACTATTGTAGCAGCGGTACTACAAGTAACAACAGCAGCAGCAGCAGCAGCGACAAGTCGCGGCTAGCGATATTTTGAATCTATGCTTAATTTCTAAGCTGGGCACTGATTGGTGCAAGCATTTAACTTCCTTTCTGGCTTGCCCAATCAGAATCCATCTCTAGGCGAGCTGAGCACATGACAGGAGATTATAAAAGGGAATGCCCATGAGACTCTTTCTCTTTCTTAGCCACATGACGGTGTTGCCAACTACTCATCCATGTTGCTCGGACCGACTATAAAACTTCTCTCTTGGGACACAATACCACACACCCTCCCACCGGCCGTCTGCATATACACAATCAGGAAATGGTATTGTTAAGAGGTTTCATAGATCTATAAAATGGATTGCCACTAGTAAGGGATGCACTGCTGAAGATGCGGTTTATTGGTACAATATCACGCTAAAAGATGGTGTTCATAGTGCGACAGCTCCGGCAAATGCACTGTACAAATATGAAGTCCGGGTGAAGGCATCGATGAAGCCCTTTCGTTGCTACCAGAACACAAGCATGGAATTTATGAACAGAGGGACATTGTGCTGGCGGGATCCCGGCCAAGCAGGTGTACAAGTGAATGGAGGACAGGAACTGTAACGAAGGTGGTGATCCCCTAAATGGTGTGTGTGGACGGAGTGCCTAGCCATGTAAGAGATCTTCGCTGATATCCTCGGATGGTGAGCACATCCGAAGACAGTGGAAGTGCAGCGTCAAGCAATGGCAAATTGTGTGTGCCGGTGATGAATGATGAGGCCAGTAACTCGGTAGATGATGGTCTTAATCGGTTGACCGACAGTGACAGTGACGATGACAATAGCGAGGATCAACAAGTTTCAGTAGAACCACCTCAAGAAGCGACTGAATTAGCTGTGCCACGTCTCAGAAGGAGCCACAGGCGAAGGAGGCCGCCTCGCAGCTGCTGCGTATGTGATGATGAGAACGGGGAGGGGGGGGGGGTAATGGACTGAGTCTCCCCCCCCCCCCCTTACATAAACGACAAAAAATAGCTTGTGCCGTGCATGAAATTTGCATAGCGTCCAGGTGAATTGATAACAAGAAGGGATTTGAGAATGAAGAAAAAGGCGGCAGAAACGACGGTTGATTGTCAGACGATTGTCCCGGATTTTTCGTTTTGTTTTGTGCGTTGCTTTCTTACAAATAATGTCGACTTTCACACCTGTTATAAAAAATGGGATCATCTGATTGACAAAAATGAAAATTAACTGGTGTCGCTAAAAATTGAAAATCAACTTTGGTCAAATTAACTTTGAAAATTAATTTTGGTCACTAAAGGCCAAGGTAAAAAGAAAATCGACTTTATCTATTTTGATATGAATTGTTCTCAAATCAAATTCTGTCGTCTTTTTTAGCTGAATCAGTTTTGAAAACCTACTCTTTTCATTCTTTTTTTTTTATTTTAAGGTAATTTTAATACACATCTAACTGCTATTATTTTAAAGAAATGAAAAAAGTGACATTCGTTTTATTTATTTAAAGAATATTTAGCTAACAATTATTTTTACGGCAAGAAAGAAAGAATATGTATTGTTTTAAAAAGATTTAAATTGTTATCACTTTCAATAAATTAATAAAGAAGAGACATATCCGTTTTATTTATTTACAGAATATTTAGCTGACAATGACAAATATATTTACGAAAGAAGAAAGAAACATTTTAAAAAAAATATTATTAAACCTTACATACATGTATTATTTCAAGAGAGATATTATCCACTCATAATATAAGGGAAATTTTCTGAGTGTGTATGTGTGTGTCTGTCAGGCAGTCACAATTTTTTAAAGAAATATCTTAACTTCTTTTAAAAATACTAAATTATAAATTCCCAACAAATAAAACGGATGCAATGACCGGAAATCGAAATCGAAATCTTGAGATCTTCAGTCCGATGTTCTACGAACTGAGCCATTTAGATTTTCCTATAAATAGATCTTAAAATATTACCGTAACAAGATAATTATAGCTTTGGCATGACGTCATAGATTTATGATTTATGTCATGTTTTAAAACATGAATTCAAATATAAGCAATAATAAAAATAAATAAATGAATGGTAAAACATTATCAATAGCATTGAAAATTCTTTTAATAATCTTTATTTTGCTTTAACTACATATTGGCATTAAAACTATTAAATATATGATATATACTAGAATTTTGACCCGTATATATATATATATATATATATATATATATATATATATATATATATATATATATATATATATATATATGTAAAAGAGTAAGGCTACCAACATTTGTAAAATGTTTTTTTCAACATTTATTTATTATTTTGTTGTTTTATCATTTTATAATTTTATATAACGCGTTTCAAGTGGTGGTCCGCTTTCATCAGATATGTAAATCCATTTGAAGAAATGTCTTTCGATTTGAGGAAAGTTGTTATTGTTTGACGCTTTTGCGCATGCGCATGCGTGGGTTTGCAGGTGTGTGAATATGTGTTTTGATAATTTTATATCTTTTATTTTTTATTTTTTATTTGCCATTATTCCTGCTTCTCTTGGTCAAGTACGTGTTACTTTGACCCTTATTCCATCGGTCATCCCAGCTTCTCAGGGTGCTTAGATTTTCTTTTGAAATTTAATACTTTTTATTGCTTTTGTCGTCTCCAAGAAGGATGCTGTGCCTGCGCGTGCGTGTGTGCTCGCATGCGTGTGGTCTGTCCTGAGTCTTGTACATAGGTGAGCGACACACACACACATGCACACACACACACGCGCGCACACACACATAGGCTTGTGATTAGACAGTGATAGAGAGGTGGATAAAGGTTGAAATATATATATATATACACACACATATATATATACACACACATACATATATATACACATACATATTTATAAAAGATAAGTTAATGCAATCGGTCCAACTAGATTCGAACTTTGTTTGGCCGATTTCATAGTCCGGTATTTAATGTGCAAATCTAATATCTATTGTAAACGATTCATTTAACACAAGTTGATATTTGACTCATA
This sequence comes from Sepiola atlantica, assembly GCA_963556195.1. NCBI lineage: Eukaryota > Metazoa > Mollusca > Cephalopoda > Sepiida > Sepiolidae > Sepiola > Sepiola atlantica. The sequence goes on from OY744547.1 coordinate 31,194,964, forward strand.
GCTGTGTAGAAGTGCGTAATAAGAAGTTATGTACTAAGATTATCTTCCTTGAATAAGAATTTTCTAGTCTATAGATAACTATAAATAGTTATTTATGTTTGTACTTAACTAGAGGTGGATAAAGTTTGATAAAAGTATGTGTTGTTAGGGTTATGATCTGTTTAATGTTGGATTGAATTTAAATATGAAGTTTTTTTCTTGTGTTAGTAAGTAAGTGTAATCTTGGCTTTGGAAAATTGGCATTATTTTAAATTTTCCTCCGGTGCATGAGTGCACATGTTGGGAGACGAATAATCTACGGTTTTCTTTGATTTTAATGTTGCTTTTATGTAAAGATACTCTATTATTAAATGTGTTGGTCGCACCTATATAAGCTTCATTACATGTTGTACATTCTAGTACATAGACAACGTTCTTGGAGGTGCAGTTAAGGTCTTTTTTTATTGTGAATGTTTGTGTTGGGTGTTTAAATGTGTATGAGTTCCCCTCTATTATTATGTCACAGACCCCACACCTTTCCTTGTTGCATTTTGTGACTCCTTGTATTGTGTGTTGGTTGAGTTTGGATGAGGTCAAAATTTGTTTGAGATTTTTTGGTTGGCGTTTGCTTTTTATTATTTTCGTTGTTTTTAATATGTCGTTTAGTTTGTTGTTATGGTTGAGTAGGGTTAGGTTTCTTGTTATTTCTGTGAATAATTCTGGATTGTTTTTGTTGTGTGTAGAGATGTATGCTAATATTTGTTCTTTGTTTCATTTTTTGGGGATTCGTAACTGTTCTAATGGAATGTTTTCTGCTAGTTCTATACCTTTATGTATTATTTGTAGCGGGTATCCTCTTCTTTTTAAAGTTTTCCGTAGTTCCTCCAGTCGGACAATCCGGAGGACTTTGTCACTGACTATGGTACAGATCCTGCGTGCTAGGGAGTAGGGTATAGATTTTAGGCAGCTTTTGGGGTGATAGCTTCTAAAATGGAGATATTGTTGGGTGTCTGTGGGTTTGTGGTAGATGTCTGTGATTATGTGAGTGTTTTTAATTTTAATCAGTACATCTAAGAAGGGTAGTTCTGTTTGACTGTGTTCAATGGTGAGTTTAATCTTGGGGTGTAGGTTTTGTAGTATGCTGTGTAATTTATTAATGTCCCCCATGTGGGTTCCCAGAGGATAAAACAATCATCCAGGTATCTTTTCCAAGATTTTATGAAGAGAGTTTGAATATTCTGTCCATATATTTCTTCTATCTTTTCATACAAGATCTTCTCTAGGTAGGCCAGTGTTAGGGTGGCATATGTTGGTGTCATTTTGGTTCCCATTGCTGTACCTAGAATCTGGATGTAGTTTTTGTTATTAAATTCAAAGGAGTTGTTGTTGAGAATAATGTCTATGCTGTCGAGGATGAATTGTTTGGTGAATCTGTGGTGTAGTATTTGTTAGTGTTTGTCCATCCAGTGTGATATTGCCTGTTTACCTAAGTCATGGGGAATGTTGCTATATAAGCTGCTGATGTCAAATGTAACTAATTTAGTCCCGGGATTTACTATTTGTGGTAAGGAGCCTAGGAAGTGTATGTCGTCTCTTATGTAGCTCTTGACTTGATCGGTGAATGGTTGTAGTAATATGTCAATTAAGTTACTCAGTCTGCTTGTTGGGCATGATGGTCCTGCTACTATGGGTCTAAATGTAAGGTCACTGGGACTCGGGACACTAATATATTCTGATGCCTGTGTGTTGATGGCATTTCTTATCTCATTTGATTTATGTATCTTAGGTAGTCCGTAGAAGTTGTTTGTTTTAATCATGAAGTTTGTTAGGAAATCTTTTTCTTTTTTGTTAGTATATTATTGTATGTTGTGCAAAGTTTTGTGATTTTTGAAATGGTGTTGTTATCAATGTTGGTTTGTAGTAATCATTGTTTTCTAGTACCTCTATACTTTTCGATTTATAGTAATGTTTATCCATGGTGACTACCGCACTGCCTTTGTCAGCTTCTTTTATAATTATCTTCTTATTATTTAGGATGTTATCTAGTGCTTGGTTTTGTTTAGATGTTAGGTTACTGGTAGGTTTAGTTTTACTCTGAGGGTTGATGTTCCAGAGGTTTTCAAAGTAGGTGTTTAGTTCTTTCGTATTGTTGTGTTTGTTAGGGAAATATGTTGATTTGTTTCTCACTAATGAATCATCTGTTTTGTTTTCTTTATTGTTTAGTGTTTCTATTAGTCTAAATTTGCGTTCAAATTCTTTAAGGTCCTTCCTCAGTTCCGTGATATTACTTTTGGGAGTTGGGCAGAATTTGAGGCCTAATTTTAGTATTTCTATTTCCTCCTTTGTAAATGTGTATGTGGATAAATTGATAATTTTGGGTTTTAAATTGTCTAATCTGGGATTGTTGTCCGGGGAGGGGTTTCTAAAAAATGAAGATGAGTGTTGTTTGTTTCTTTGATTTGAGGAGTTGTTGAAGAGTGATTGCTTTCTATATATTCTGTGTGTTTTAGAGGATTGTGTTGTTTTCTGGCAAAATTGGTGTCGTGCGTGTTGTTATAATTGGCGTTGTGCATGTTGTTATAAGGGTTTATTTTGGTATATTTGAATGTGTTATTATTGTGAGTTAGTTGTTTCGGGTTGGGGTATCTTGGTAGAGGTTCTTGATGGTGGACGTAGTTGTGAGGTCTGTATTGTTGTGTAAGTTTATGTCTGTAGGAATTGTTGTATGGCTGTTTTGTTTGATTATGTGGGTAGTGTTTGGAGTATTTCGATTGTATCCATTGGTGTGTTGGGTGGTTGTAGGGTCTGTTTTGTTGTGTGTGGTAGGGTGGGAGGTTGTTGTATGAAGGTTTCATCTGTTGGTGTGGTGGGTGTGGGTAATTGTTGTAAGGTTTACTTGGGTGATTTTGGTAGGGGTTGTTGAGTAAGGGTATTTTGTGGTGGTTTGTTTGTGTGGTGTAGGGTGTATGATAGGGTTTTTTTGATTGTATTGGTTGGTGTGGGTGAAAGTATTTAGGTTTGTATTGTGTTGGCCCGTATTCGTAAGGGTTAGTGTATGGTTGAGGTGTATGTGTGTTTATGTTGTATTTGTTGTGTGTATGTGTGTGAGTGTGGTTGCGGGGTGAGTTTAATGAGGATTTGGATTGAAACTGTTGAGAGGGGTGGGTAAATGATGTGGGTATATTAATGTTGTTTCCTTGTGAGTAACTGGATCTGTTGTGTGAGTATGTTTGTGTGTGGTATGTGTTTTTCTTCTTACCTCTGTTTTGTGTTATCCACTGGTTTTGTGTATGTTGTGTGTGGGTGTTTTCCATTGGGTCTTGTTCTGGGTTGTTGTTTTGGTTCATGTATGATGTTTGTTCTGTCTTTTCTTTATCGGGTAGGCTTCTTAGCCAGGATATTTTTCTTTGGACAATATTCTTGGATTTTTCTTCCTCCTCTTTGCATTCGGATTCCCAGAGTTCTTATAGGAATTGATGAGTTTCCGTGGGGCATGCTTCTTTGATTTCAGTAGAAATTTTGTTGTCGATTTCCGTGTATTTTTTTGTGAAGTGTATTTTGTTGTCTTCTTGTATGTCGATTTGGGCTTGTAGCTTGGATATATTAAGGGCATTTTTCTTATATATATATATATATATATATATATATATATATATACAAAGTTTTATCAAAGGGGTTTAATTTTGGTATACTCTCTACCAATATTAATAAAGAGAAAACCCTCACTTCTTTTGATGTTTTGTTTTCTCAAATTAAACATCATTCCCTAATTTCCCTAGATATTATCTCTGGAATGAAATCTAGGCTGGTTGACTTGGCACACCGATATTGACCACAGTGACTTTGTCTGGAATAAAATGCATTTTAAAACTGTAAAAGCTTTAAAATCGAACACAAATATTTATATTTGTAAACCAGACAAAGGTGCAGAAGTGGTGGTAATGGATAAAACAGATTACGTTGAGAAGATGTTAACTATTCTCAACGATACCTCTAAATTTTGTAAACTCGGCCATGTTGAGTTTGCGGATAATACTTGCAAGATGAGGTCAAAATTCAGAAACGTTAACTTGCACTATTTAAAAAGAAGCTATTTTCTAAGGAAGTCTATGACAGGATTAGACCCTCTGGGTCAATTCGTCCACGATTATATGGTCTTCTGAAAATACACAAGCATGGTGTGCCACTGAGACCCATATTATCTATGATAGGGTGTGCCACTGAGACCCATATTATCTATGATAGGGTGTGCCACTGAGACCCATATTATCTATGATAGGGTGTGCCACTGAGACCCATATTATCTATGATAGGGTGTGCCACTGAGACCCATATTATCTATGATAGGGTGTGCCACTGAGACCCATATTATCTATGATAGGGTGTGCCACTGAGACCCATATCATCTATGATAGGGTGTGCCACTGAGACCCATATTATCTATGATAGGGTGTGCCACTGAGACCCATATTATCTATGATAGGGTGTGCCACTGAGACCCATATTATCTATGATAGGGTGTGCCACTGAGACCCATATTATCTATGATAGGGTGTGCCACTGAGACCCATATTATCTATGATAGGGTGTGCCACTGAGACCCATATTATCTATGATAGGGTGTGCCACTGAGACCCATATTATCTATGATAGGGTGTGCCACTGAGACCCATATTATCTATGATAGGGTGTGCCACTGAGACCCATATTATCTATGATATGGTGTGCCACTGAGACCCATATTATCTATGATAGGGTGTGCCACTGAGACCCATATTATCTATGATAGGGTGTGCCACTGAGACCCATATTATCTATGATAGGGTGTGCCACTGAGACCCATATTATCTATGATAGGGTGTGCCACTGAGACCCATATTATCTATGATAGGGTGTGCCACTGAGACCCATATTATCTATGATAGGGTGTGCCACTGAGACCCATATTATCTATGATAGGGTGTGCCACTGAAACCCATATTATCTATGATAGGGTGTGCCACTGAGACCCATATTATATATGATAGGGTGTGCCACTGAGACCCATATTATCTATGATAGGGTGTGCCACTGAGACCCATATTATCTATGATAGGGTGTGCCACTGAGACCCATATTATCTATGATAGGGTGTGCCACTGAGACCCATATTATCTATGATAGGGTGTGCCACTGAGACCCATATTATCTATGATAGGGTGTGCCACTGAGACCCATATTATCTATGATAGGGTGTGCCACTGAGACCCATATTATCTATGATAGGGTGTGCCACTGAGACCCATATTATCTATGATAGTGTGTGCCACTGAGACCCATATTATCTATGATAGGGTGTGCCACTGAGACCCATATTATCTATGATAGGGTGTGCCACTGAGACCCATATTATCTATGATAGGGTGTGCCACTGAGACCCATATTATCTATGATAGGGTGTGCCACTGAGACCCATATTATCTATGATAGGGTGTGCCACTGAGACCCATATTATCTATGATAGGGTGTGCCACTGAGACCCATATTATCTATGATAGGGTGTGCCACTGAGACCCATATTATCTATGATAGGGTGTGCCACTGAGACCCATATTATCTATGATAGGGTGTGCCACTGAGACCCATATTATCTATGATAGGGTGTGCCACTGAGACCCATATTATCTATGATATGGTGTGCCACTGAGACCCATATTATCTATGATATGGTGTGCCACTGAGACCCATATTATCTATGATAGGGTGTGCCACTGAGACCCATATTATCTATGATAGGGTGTGCCACTGAGACCCATATTATCTATGATATGGTGTGCCACTGAGACCCATATTATCTATGATATGGTGTGCCACTGAGACCCATATTATCTATGATAGGGTGTGCCACTGAGACCCATATTATCTATGATAGGGTGTGCCACTGAGACCCATATTATCTATGATAGGGTGTGCCACTGAGACTCATATTATCTATGATAGGGTGTGCCACTGAGACCCATATTATCTATGATAGGGTGTGCCACTGAGACCCATATTATCTATGATAGGGTGTGCCACTGAGACCCATATTATCTATGATAGGGTGTGCCACTGAGACCCATATTATCTATGATAGGGTGTGCCACTGAGACCCATATTATCTATGATAGGGTGTGCCACTGAGACCCATATTATCTATGATAGGGTGTGCCACTGAGACCCATATTATCTATGATAGGGTGTGCCACTGAGACCCATATTATCTATGATAGGGTGTGCCACTGAGACCCATATTATCTATGATATGGTGTGCCACTGAGACCCATATTATCTATGATAGGGTGTGCCACTGAGACCCATATTATCTATGATAGGGTGTGCCACTGAGACCCATATTATCTATGATAGGGTGTGCCCAACATTCTTTGGCTCAGTGGCTTTTAGAAGTTTTACAACCTGTGCGTAAGTTATACACTATGCATTGTATACCTGATTACTATCGGTTTGTTGACCTTATTCGTGGGTTAGATTCGGGTTCTGAAACATCCTTTTTGTGTTCCTTTTATGTCTCCAGTCTCTTTACGAATATACCATTAGATGAGACTGTACGTATCTGTACCGACGCACTTTATGATGGTCGTTTGACAGCGCCTTCCTTTTCTAAAGAGATACTTGTTGAATTAATATTTTTTTGTACAAAATCAGTGGAGTTTAGGGTTGCTGATATTATGTACAGTCAGGTCGACGCGGTCTCAATGGGGAGTCCATTACCCCCTACCGTAGCTGATATTTTCGTCGGATACTACGAATCCGTTCTTTTTAGCTCTATAAACAAACCGACAACGTATGTTAGATATGCTGACGACACTTTTGCTACGTTTGTATCGCAAAGTGAAGCGTTAACTTTCTTTAATAAGTTGAATTCCCTTCATGGGGATTTACAGATCACTATTGAAAGTGAAAAGGCTAACTGTCTTCCCTTCTTGGATGTCCTTGTGGAACGTTCAAGAGATGGTTTTCTCACTTCTATTTACAGGAAACCTACTTTCATGGGCCTGTATGTGAACTGGTCTTCTTTTGTACCAAGGTTTAGAAAGATTGGTCTTATTTATACTTTGGTACATAGAGCCCTTATGATCTGTTCTCCTAACAGAGTGGATTCTTAACTTAATAGGATCAGGGAAATATTTATTGATAACGGTTATCCAGAAGACCTTATCAATCCCCCCCCCCCTTGCTCTTCATTTTTGTTAATATATTTGATTGATTATACTATCGGTTTCTCCTGACGAGATGATAGTCGAAAAAGCTCGAGAGAGTATATATATATATATATATATGTATATATATATATATATATATATATATATATATATATATTAGACAAACTGTCTAGGACCAGAGGGTTTAGTCATTAACAGTCAATTATACTGACAGATGAAGAAAGTAACCGTAGAATTTCCACATGGTTCTGCTAGTTACCAATAATTATGTTATACTCGAAAAGTAGTGTACAGTTTTTAAAGAGAGAATTATCTCCTTACTCCTGATTGGTCCTGAAGTAAGGGTCCGGTGTTTGAATTCAAATGAAGCCATAAATTAAAAATAACGTATAGGCAAATCTTCAAGATCCTCAGTGAAGGTTTCGAAGGATTATCCTTTTGGGCACAAATCAATGTTAGTGATTAATAATCAATGAAACCGATAAATGTAAGCTGTCATTTAGTAACATTAATTAAAAATGAAAATTGCCAGATTGACTGGAGCAGCTGGTCAATGCATACAACACTATTTGAGTATGAGAACCTGACTAGGTTTCTAAATTTTTTAGATGAGGATTAAATTTTTCTATTATTTCCATTATTCAGGCTACTGTTCTCATCTTGAATGTTATTCTCACAACGTTTCGGCTGATGTAACCTCCAACCTTCTTCAGGCGTGTCTTGTCGAACTCGGAAATCTGTAGAAAATTTCAAACTGGACCCATTATTTAATCCATGGGAGTAGCTTGTTCTCATTCGGTCAACCATGACCGAGTAGAAGTCTTAATTAATTTGTAATTGTATTCTTAGTATCGCCCATACTGAGGATTGAACCTTCAACCACTAGAAGACTGTCACTTAGAGCTGATTATTACTTATCTCTTTTATCCCTTCTGCCACGCACCCTTGCGGATGTAAGTGCGAAATAATAATCAGGTCTAAGTGACAGTCTTCTAGTGGTTGAAGGTTCAATCCTCAGTACGGGTGATCCTAAGAATACAATTACGAATTACTTAAGACTTCTACCCGGTCATGGCTGACCGAACGAGAGCAAGCTACCCTCGTGGATTAAATAAAGTGTTCCATTCGGAATTCCGTACAGATTCCCGAGTTTGACCTAAAGACTTCCGAATTTGACAAGTTGCACCTGAAGACGGTCTGAAGTTACATCGACCGAAAAACGTTGTGAGAATCGGAATCTGGTGGGGGATGTCCTCTTCTCTTCCCTGCAGCTTCTTTCTCACAGAAGAGACGTTGCTAGTCTTTCTCTACTCTATTGTTATTTTCATGGCATGTGCTCGACTGAGCTTCAGTCTTTGGTTCCCCTCAGTACAACCACTGAAATAATTGTCCTTTCTTCCTCTGTGTAACTAAAACTAAATGGAACTTCCATGGGCAGAGTTTCTTTCCAAGAACTTCCCGTCTGTGGAACGAAATACCACGGGGCTGCTTCCTAGTTGACTACAGCATGGTTGTTTTCAAGTTCAATCAATGTTAACTAATTCTTGTTGAGCCGTCCCATTAAGTAATCAATTTTAGCTCAGATTTAACCAGGGTCGGCAATCCTCAAGATGCTTATCTCACCATCCACCTGACGCTAACAAATAACTCTTATTCTCGAGTGGCCTTTGGGCCTTGATGAGCAGTGACTCTTTAGTAAAAAAAACCCCCAAAAACAGTAGTCCGAATGATCCAAATAATTCAAAATATCCCCAAGTTCAAAAAGATGCACCTGAAAAAAGGTAAGAGGTTACATCGGCTGAAGATTGTGGAAATGACAACCAAGATGAGAAACGTAATCTGAATAACCCAAATAATATCAGTAAAATGTTGTCTTTGCTGATTATGGATGTCTATAATAATGTAAAACGTTATGTTTCAGCATTTATTAGGATTAAATATACTAGAATGAATGAGGACTTCTGTGTACTCTTGCTTCCAGTATTGAACCCTATTTTTATTTTTTCTATTTTTTAAATTTTTATTTATTTTTTCTATTTATTTTTATTTATTTTTTATTTTTATTTATTTTTATTTTTTATTTCTATTTTTATTTTTTTTATTCATTATAATTATTTATTTAAAAAAGTTTTTTTGTCGATAATAATAAAAAAAACGTTGTATTTCAGAATTTGTTAGAATGAAATTCACTAGAATGAATGAGGACTTCTGTGTTCTCTTGCTTCCAGTATTGAACCCTATTTTTATTTTTTCTATTTTTAACATTTTTAATTTATTTTATTTTTATTTTTTAATTTATTTATTTTTATTTTTTATTTCTATTTTTATTTTTTCTATTTAAAATTTTTTTTTTTTAATTTTTTTTTAATTTATCTATTTATTTTTTATTTCTATTTTTATTTTTTATTCATTATAATTATTTATTTAAAAAAGTTTTTTTTGTCAATAATAATAAAAAAAACGTTGTATTTCAGAATTTATTAGAATGAAATGCACTAGAATGAATGAGGACTTCTGTGTTTTCTTGCTTCCAGTATTAAACCCTATTTTTATTTTTTCTATTTTTTAAATTTTTAATTTATTTTATTTTTATTTTTTTATTTATTTATTTTTTATTTTTTATTTCTATTTTTATTTTTCCTATTTTTTAAATTTTTTATTTATTTCATTTTTATTTTTTTATTTATTTTTTTAAATTTTTTATTTCTATTTTTATTTTTTTTATTCATTATAATTATTTATTTAAAAAAGTTTTTTTTGTCGATAATAATAAAAAACGTTGTATTTCAGAATTTATTAGAATGAAATGCACTAGAATGAATGAGGACTTCTGTGTTCTCCTGTTTCCAGTATTGAACCCTATTTTTATTTTTTATTTTTTACTTTTTACTTTTTATTTTTATTTATTTTTTATTTTTTATTTCTATTTTTAATTTTTTTATTCATTTTAATTATTTATTTAAAAAAGTTTTTTTTGTCGATAATGATAAAAAAAACGTTGTTTCAGAATTTATTAGAATGAAATGCACTAGAATTAATGAGGACTTCTGTGTTCTCCTGCTTCCAGTATTGAAACCTATTTTTATTTTTTATTTTTATATTTTTATATTTATTTTTTATTTTCTATAATAATATAAAATTTTACGTTTCGAAATATTGTCCTGCACCAACGCTAAGCGCACAATATTATTGCAAAAAAAACTAACATAAAATAAATAACCTTATGATTCCACATGAAATTTTACTTGACAAAAGTAGTGCTTGACCTTGGTATAGGAATATGTTTTCACTTGCATCCATAGATAGAAATGTTGCGTCTTGTTGTCTTTTTCTTTGTCAGATCTGTGTCGTGGTTCTTTCTTTCTCGGGGCCCATGTTGTCGTTTTGTCACTGCTTCAAATATTCTTGTAGTCAGCCACTACTCGCTATCGTGTCGCCTCTGGTTAGAACCGGCATTGATTTGTCGTTGTGCATATACCTTCCTTATTTAGTTAAAGTAAGAATAACATGGTTTCAGAAATGGAGGTTTATTTAGAG
>OY744547.1:31210681-31358181 GCA_963556195.1 Sepiola atlantica
AAGCAAATACTCTTACCATAATGCCAAATGGGCAGGAAAATCTTTTCTACGCTTAATACTTGTCGGAGTTTGTCTCTATTATTTTTTCTGTTAACCCTAATATTCGGGTTACAACAGTTTACAGACTGGATTAAAATAGTTTGAGGTGTTTTATAAGGATTTTTACAATTGTATTTTTTAAAAACTAAAATACCAGATTAGTCTGATTTGGTCTGTTTAAGAAATGAAAAAGAGAAAAAGAAAATAATCTTGAACATAAATAAGACTAATCTATTTGTTCTGTAAACTTTTATTGTCCGATGAAAATGATCAAAATCAGAATTGGACAGAAATACAATAATCAGTCATGTACAGCAATCCTGGTAATCCTCTTAATGATTACATTTTTGAATGGAAATAATAAAAGCTACATTTTTAAGAAGTCAAACAAAGAATAAAGCCTTTTAATATTCCTACATTCTTGATTGAGATTGTGGGGGTCCTAACAAATCCGATTTTTGTTTAACATTAAAAAAATAAACAGAATACTAGAATCCAACATGATAACGATAAAAATCAAAATCCAGTACTAAAAATACAAAAACAGTGGTTCTCAACGTGGTCCAGGTGGACTACACAGATATTTGGAAAAGTGAAATTTGAAAAATTGAGTCGAATTAGATTTCTTCCACCTTGGTGGCAGGAAAAGGACTTAGGACTGTGAGATGGCTAACTCCTCTCACTCCTTCTATGATTATAGTAATAAAAAAAATGTTCATCGGATTAAATATGAAATTCGATGAAATCGATTGGAAATTTTTTTTTTTTCACAAATATTTGCCAAAACTGAAGTTTTAAATATTTACTTTTTTGCTAACAAAGCAATTAACATTAAAGAAATAGGGGGAAAACTGTCTTTATTTTCGAGTGATTCACAGAGATATTTGATTTAACCATAAGTATGACAAATAAGAATACAAGATGATATTCACCCCTATTTTACAATAATAATTTCGAATTTAGGTCCATGGAGATTAAAAAAAAAAGACAGTGGTTTATGGGCTGAAAAAGGCTGAAGATTACTAATATTAACTATTGTATATTAGTATTAGTAATCTTTAGCCTTGTATTGTATATTAGTAAATAGATTTGCGAGCTGAGCGAATGTGAAAAAGATATTATCTGGTATTAGCTGCTCTCTTTCTTTCTCCGTTCATTCAGTTTACTACTTCTTTTTATTTCCTTTTTATTTCTTCCTCTTTCTGTATGGAGAGGAAATGGGACACACTCAAATTAATCCATCAGAGATCACATCAGAGACGCCCAATAGAGTGAAACATTTTCTCTCTCTGCTGATCAGTGTGCAAATGAGTTAACCGAATGAGTCAAAGTAGGCATTGAAGCACATGTCTTCATGCGGAAATTCAATAGCAAGCCCATTTACCCCAATGGGTCACCTCGAATTATGCAGCTGCTATTGTTCAGAGGCAGCAAGCATTCTGTCAATTCAACCGCCATAAGTCAACTAAAAATAGACAGAAATCTGTAGCATCAAGAAATCATTGCAAGATTGTAAAAGCCGCAACTAAGAACAGGTATAACAAGATGACCGGAAAATGCTTTGCCTCCCCTCTTTGGGGTGGAGTAAGTTTATCGCTTACTGCCTGAGGCGCCCCTACCGGGGAATGCCGACGGGGCTGCCCAGGCATTTTTTGTAGGCCAGAGTGCTCATCTTCTCGGGCGCTGGCTTTTCAAATCCCACTTTCCTGACCTTGTGTCACATCTTAATGCTGTGGGAGGAAAGATAAATCCTACTTGCCCAGCGGTTCACCATGAACTCCACTTTGAACTCCACAGAACACACCCTCACAAATTTCCCATTGCGGACTCCAGCCATATTTGATCATAACCCCTTCCAATGTTTGGGACATCATAAAAAACCTTGACATCTCCAAAGCATGTGGGCCTAATCTTATCCCAGTAATGGTAATAAAGAAATACTCTGCTGAACTGGCTCCTGTCCTCTCCAAACTCTACAACAAATGCCTTGCTGAATCTTGCTTCCCTGATAGCTGGAAAACTGCCTCAAGAACTCTGGTGATAGAACTGACCCTCATAATTATCTCCCTATCTGTTTACTCCTGCTCTTCACTTAAATCTTTGAATCTTTAATCAATTAAGCGGTAGTCCGGCACCTCGTTAATGCTAAACTTCTTTCTGACCATCAGCATGGATTTAGGCAAGCACGGTTTACAGCGGATATCCTAACGGTCATCTCTGAACGCACATACCGTACACTGGACAAGGCAGAAGCTAGGGAGTAGCATTTGATATATCCAAAGCCTTTGACAAGGTCTGGCATGAAAGTCTTTTCATGAAAATAAATTCATATGGTATTTCTGGATGAATACTTAATATAATTAGATCCTTCCTATCCCAAATAAAGATCCAGGTTGTCTTCAATGGCCATTCATCCAAACAACATGACATAAATGCAAGTGTACCCAAGAGATCGATTCTTGGACCTTTATTCTTCCTAATTTTCATAAACGATGAAATTGAGTCTGAGATTGGTATATTTGCTGATGGCATCACATTCTACTCTCGACATGTGGGTAAAACAGATGCACACATATCCAAGGCAATAGCTGAACCCTTAGAAAATGACCTCAAATCTATAGTTGAATGGGGACATAAATGGATGGTAATTTTTAACGCTATTACGACAAAGCTCCTTTCCTTTAACAACTACAAGAAACCCTTTCAACCACCGATTACCATGGCAAATAACACCCTACTTGAGAGTCCAATGTTCAAACTACTCAGCCTAACATTCACAGGTAGCATGAATTGGAACAAATACATAGAAGACATTGCCGAGGCTGCTGCAAAGAAGGTAGGCTCCCTTTACCGTGCTAGAAAACTTCTCACACCTGCCAGTATATTATATCTCTACAAAGTAACCATCTGTCCATTTATGGAGTATTGTTGTCACATTTGGGCTGGTGCACCATCCACTAGTTTATCCCTCTTAGACAGGGTCCCAAAAAGAGTCACTAAATCTAATAAGTCCCTCACTATCGACCAAGCTCCAGCCCCTGTCCCATCACCGCAATGTTGAATCCCTGTGCTTGTTTTGCAAGTACTTCAATGGAATGTGCTCCGATGAACTGGCTACTCTGGTGCCCCCTCGACGTAAATGCATTCGACCAACCCGACAATCAGCTAAATCCCATTCATTCACTGTGGAGGTCTCCAGATGCCGGAGGGCTTTCTCCTCTCATAGCTTCTTACCTCGTGCTGCCAGCCTTTGGAACTCCTTCCCTGCTCCCTGTTTCCCTGACTCTACCGACATGCAGAAATTTAAGTGTAATGTGAACAGATATCTTGCTGCACAACTCCTCACTAAGGGTGCCCCCTATAATTTCTGGCCCCTAATCCACAGTAGCCCCTTACGTCTCAGTGGTAATGTGCCTTGTCTGGGGTGAATTCAAGTTTTTAAAAAAAATTCCTCTCTCTGACGTCCGCACAAAAGCAGCATGGCCCGAAATGAAACAAAAAAAAACTAACTCACATGCAGGTGTAAACTCGATAATTCTCAACCAGTCAGAAGGATTCTTGCATGTTTCAAACGGTGTGTCTTGGAACCACTGAGAACAACTTGAATCCAATATAAGCAGTCACTCAATAGCCAAAAAGGAGAGCTTTCTGGCTGACACACCCACTTTCCAATACTCCAAGGAAATGATGAAAACAATAATAATAATAATAATAATAATAATAATAATAATAATAATAATAATAATAATAATAATAATAACAAGCGCCTAACAAAGGCAGAGAGCGCACCCAAGAACCACAACTTATACCACACTGAAGATCCTGTAACGGCTATGGCTATTACTGTTCCTCACTTTCTACTATTGTATCCCAACGAAAAAGACACACACAAAATGGAATTTTAATCAAACACATACATATTTCTAAAACTTGTGTCCGTTTCTCACTTTGAACATTTTACAAATGTGAACATTTAACAAATGTGAACATTTTACAAATGTGAACATTTTACAAATGTAAACATTTAACAAATGTGAACATTTAACAAATGTGAACATTTTACAAATGTGAACATTTTACAAATGTGAACATTTAACAAATGTGAACATTTTACAAATGTGAACATTTAACAAATGTGAACATTTTACAAATGTGAACATTTTACAAATGTAAACATTTAACAAATGTGAACATTTAACAAATGTGAACATTTAACAAATGTGAACATTTTACAAATGTGAACATTTAACAAATGTGAACATTTTACAAATGTGAACATTTTACAAATGTGAACATTTTACAAATGTGAACATTTTTCAAATGTGAACATTTAACAAATGTGAACATTTTACAAATGTGAACATTTTACAAATGTAAACATTTAACTTTACAAACACAGACATGAACAATCTTCCCACACAAAATATCTTCCAATCATCTGTAAATTTGTAAATATATAAATATGTTTTCTTCCTATTATATATTTGTTATGGTGTGATGGTGATCTACCCTATTTCGTGAATATATGGACTCTTCCAGACACTATGTATAGAAGAGATTACGACAAAGTCTCGATGCAGTTTTGGAGCAGTCTTTCTGTAACATACTATTCTGTACTTCTGTAAATACACACTTTTATGAATATACCACCGTGTTGTCTTATTTATTATCGGCCTTTCAAGGTCACAAAACTGAAGAAGAATTACTGTTTATTTAATTCAATGAAACAATTGTCAGAGAAAGAAAGAGAGAGTCAACAGATGACGATTAGAGCGGAAGTGACGCCGCCGTTACTGACATAGCGTTGCCACGAACGATAGCCAGGGAGATGCGTTGGAACAACCAGGCTGACTCACGGGGCTCGTGCCTAGACGTTGAAATCCTCCGTCCAATGTCCTGAAAAAATTTAACAGTCTCGGGGCCAAGCACATCCGACGTTTCCACTGAAATTGGTTGGAAGACGAAACGGTCAGTGAGCGAGCTGTATTTTCCGCGCTTCCTTGTTTCGGCGAGTAGAGCCGCCGTGCCGGGCTTTACTTATAATTAAGATGTAATGAATTGTAAGTTGCTGTGTGACACATACAAATCAAAAATGTCGGCTGGTTTGCAATATGAAAGGGACATAACTCCGCTCAAAATCTCTTTGAGGCAAGGAAGATAATTTTGGGGCAAAAAGTTGTTTCCTCTATAAAATATTTTATTATTATTTTCTCGATGAAATTTGTTTTATCTAACAGTTCACTGACGATGCTTTTATCTCTTTCATTCACAACAACCATTTTTGTCCGTCTCAACTTGTATTACATTTTACTTGTTATCGTGGATCTTGGTACATCCAAAGAGACGCGACCATCAGCTATATCTCATCCAAACAAGGATCCATTTAACCAGCACTAAGGTGAAATCATCATCATCATCATCATCATCATCATCATCATCATCACACTAGCCACCTTAAAACAAACAATTTATTTATTACTGTTATATGAAACTTTGATCTTTTGAATAAAATGGCTCTTTCAATAAGAGTAATATAGTTGTATTTTGAAAAGAGAGAAAAATATGTTACGGGGTTTACAGCGTTTAGGTGTCAGTAAGAAGATACGGTCCTTGTCGAAAAGGCGTTTTCATGTTTTGGTTGACAGAAATAGCAGCAGCAGCCGGAGTTGTGGACAGTTTGGTGTCTCTTGTCCTCGAATTTTGAACGACTGTCTTTTTGACTGACTGGATGAAGGAAAAGTGTTTTTGTAGCCCAGCTGAAATTCTTTAATAAGCCACGAATTTAATTTTGGGCACATCCAAAATGATTTTGCTTTCGGACATATTTGAAATCAGTTCACGTGACTTGGTATTTTTACAATTTTATTTTTTGGCCGTTTGGAGCTTATGTTTGTAAAAAAATGTGATAACATTTTGTTTTAGATATTATTTTGAGGTGTGGCTTGTGTGCGTAATTGATTAATAAATATTTTGGAAGCTTGTTATTTGGTAAAATTATATATACAAGGTGTTTGGAAAATCGATCGCATAACTTCGGGATTATGTTCTATGTGTGTAAAGAAGCCATTTTGCGTGTGGGTTGCTTTTGTAATAGCACTACATTACTGTTGTAGACCCGTGCTAGGGGTCACAAAGATAACAACCACAAATTGTGACAGGTTAAAATATACAATGTATTTATTCATAGCAATACAGTAACGCAACTAAATGTGGTAGGAGATGACCGGATTCCTACCATGCGGTAAAACATGAATAGGAATGTCCTCTGTTTGAGTCTTTGCAACCATGGTATTTATTATAGATGGTTGCTTCCATTAGTTCTTCAGTAGGGGTGATTTGTACCCCACAACAATTACTAGTCGAATTTCCTTTGTGATCCATTTCTTCCTCTGTATGCGTTTGGTTTGTGCTGATCATATTTATCTACCTGGATTTGGTCTGTTGTATTCTATTTCCTGAAATAAGAAGGGTCAACATTCACATGATGCCGACCGAGTTCTTCATGCTGGCTATCAAAAGAGCCTCTGCTGATCATAACGCTCAGATCTTTCTTCTGAGTCCCATGGCTTTTATATCTGCTTGGTGCCATTTCTTGTTAGTGTATGTGGCAACACCAGACCCAAGCTTATTTTACCTGTTATACAGTCACAGGTAAAGTGTTTATCTATCACATATGTTGAAATAAAAGTGCACCATGACACACATTATACATGTTAGATGTTTACAGTAAAGAATATTGATCAGCATTTGTCTTGGGAGGTGACGGTGGTTAAGTGGATAACAATACAGACTGAAGACCTGGGTGTTTTATGTTCGAATCCAGTCGGTTCCACAGTATCACTTTCACTTATATTATTTTGGCCGAAAAATGTCATAATCCCATATGATTTGCTCTGAAATTTGAAGAACGCACAGTGATGACAAACAATATTTGAGGAAACGATGGATTTGTTGAAAAATAATCATGAATTTTTTTCACCTAGTCATTAAATGCAGAGAGATCTTGAGGTGGAAGACTGGAGGAAAGTGGGACGACCATGGTGCATCTGAGAAGCAAGGTTGGAAGCCCGTTGACAAATATTTGATTTTCAGAGAATTTTTAAGGAAATTAATGTGACCCTGAGAATAAGAAAATCTCAATTTTTTAAAATTTCTTTCCAAAAACCCCGGAATTCTCTCGCGACATGATAGGTAATTGTAAGCAGAAGAATAATTTTAAAAATTTGAGATGGTCAAAAAGAGGGGGATCAGTCTACGTTGAATTTACATTGAAAACTGATCCCCCGTCTTAAAATCTCAATTCTTAAAAAATTTTTCCAAAAACTCCGGAATTCTCTACTGACATGATAGATAATTGTACACCGAAAAATATTTTTAAAAAAATTGAGATGGTCAAAAAGAGGGGTATCAGTCTGCGTTGAATTAACATTGGAAACTGATCCCCCTTCCTAAAATGTAAAATATTTGAAAAAATTTCCAAAAACGCCGGAATTCTCTAGCAGCCTGATAGATAAGTGTACACCGAAAAAAGAAAAAAAAATGGTCAGTAAAAAGTTGTGAAAAACGGACAGTGGTAAAAGACGAACATGTGCCATTTTTACCCCGCGGTATTGTCCGGGCCTTCGGGTTTGGATTTACGCCGGTCTATCGGTTGTCCGTCCTGTGCAGTTCTAGGAGGTGCACCCTCCCAGGCTTTGCCTTCTCACCCTTTGAGAGGGGGTTAGTTTATTGCTAATCGCCTTAGGCGCCCCTACCGGGGAATGCCGACGGGGCTGCCCAGGCAATTTTTAAATAGCCAGAGTGCTCAGATTCTCGAGCGCTGGTTTTTTCCCACTTTCCCGACCTTGTGTCGCATCTTACCTTGTAGGAGGAAGATAAATAGAAAGAAGGTGTGTTGAAAGATAAATAAATGAAAATATGTATGAGGATCATATTTTTTTTACCAGAGAGCTTAATTACCTCTTTGTTCTGTTTAATACTTATCAGATTGCGCAATAAAAATACATTTTTCACACATATCGATCAAGACGAGCCAAACACACACAAATGCAATGGCCTCTAAAGGAATTCATCTGGTGCTTAGGATCCCTGGAACATAGAGTTCTCGCTGTTGATGCAGCCTGGTAGAGAGAAGTGCGCTTCATCACTGAACAACACATTCTGGAGAAAATTTATTGCATTTTCTATCAACCCCGAAAAGTACAGAATAATTTCATTAATAGTGGCAGAGTTTATACTGAGACAGTTTTCGTATGTATAATAAGTAGACCTATATTTATAAATCCCAACATTAGTATACTTAAACTGTGTACAAGTTTGTGTAGCTCATTTAAATTAAAAGTGAAAAAAATTGTCTTGTCCTGTGCAGTTCTAGGGGGTCCACCCTCCCAGGCTTTGCCTCCCCTTTTTGGGGAGGAGTAAGTTTATTGCTTACTGTCTGAGGCGCCCCTACCGGGGAATGCCGACGGGGCTGCCCAGGCAATTTTTAAATGGCCAGAGTGCTCACCTCTCGAGCGCTGGCTTTTTAAACCCCACTTTCTCGACCCGATCTTGGGTCACATCTTACTTGTGGAAGTAAGATAAAACTGGCCTTGTGCCTAACTCCTGGAGAGGAGTAAATAATACATAAGGTACAAAAGGTTGGTCACCTCTCTACTACTACTACTACTACTACTACTACTACTACTACTACTACTACTACTAGTAAACACTTATAGCCTTTAAAGCTACTGGTCAGATTGCACTATATTTAGCTTGAGTAATCATTAAGATGCCAGTTTTGTCATAGCGAGTTGAAAATTTAAATACTACTGCTAGTAAACTCCTCACACCTTACATTATCCTATATCTCTACAAAGCCACCATCCGACCGTGCATGGAGTATTGTTGCCACATCTGGGCTGGTGCATCATCTACTAGTCTCTCCCTCCTTGACAAGGTCCAAAAAAGAGTCGCCAACCTAATAGGCCCCTCACTGTCAACCAAGCTCCAGTCCCTGTCCCATCACCGCAATGTAGCATCCTTGTGCTTGTTTTACAAATACTTCAATGAATTGTGCTCCGATGAATTGGCTGCTCTGGTGCCCCCTCGACGTAAGTTCACTAGACCAACTCGACAATCGACTAAATCCCATCCATTCACTGTGAGGGTCCCTAGATGCCGGAGAGCTTTCTACTCAAATAGCTTCTTTCCTCGTGCTGCTGGCCTCTGGAACTCCCTCCCTGCCCCTTGTTTCCCCAATGGTACTGACATGCAGAAATTTAAAACTAATGTAAACAGACATCTCGCTGCGCAGATCCCAATTTAGGTTGACCCCTCCCCCCAACCTTCTCCTTTTTCTTTCTTTTCAGTAGCCCCTTACATCTACAGTGGTGGCCTGCCTTGTCTGGGGTGAACTATGTTAAAAAAAAAAAGAAAAAAAAGTACTACTACTAACAATTATAAATACTTATAGCCTACAAAACTATTGAATAGAATTCCAACAACATTGAGATGAAGAGCCCTTGGAATGCATGATGTAATAAAATTCATTGATTATGATGCATAAATAAAATATAAATAGCGCCCCACTCTGAAGACGGTCAGTAGGGGGACTTTTTGGCTAGTTTAATTCAAAAACAAAAAAGTTTTGTTTCGTTACTAGTGCTGGAACGATTAATCGAAATCGGAATCAAGAATTGGAAAAATCGCAACATTTTGGTGTATCGGAATTCGAAACAGAAAAATTTGTGCCTATTTTCTAATGCCGAAAACGATTCTTTTAATTGTTTTTTTTGTTTATTTGTTTTTGTTTAAAGCTTAAATTTTTAATTGCGAGTACTAATGAGAAAATGATGAATATTTATTGATTTTAAACTGCCAGCAAAATTAAAATCTATTGATCGTACCCACAAATGTATTTTTACGTTTGTGAAAATATATGCACATATTACATGGGCTTGTACGGTAATCCAAAAATGAAAAAACCCAAAACTTTATAGCTCAATATTTAGAGATTTTAATAAAATCGAAATCTGGAATTTAGAACAGAATCGGTAATTGTATTGAAATTGGGAAAAATTCGTTACTGCTGTGCTTAAAAGAATGACGACAAATACCTATGTATAAAAATATAACACTATATAGTAAAAATATAGTGTTATATTTTTATACATAGGTATTTGTCGTCATTCTTTTAAGCACAGCAGTAACGAATTTTTCCCAATTTCAATACAATTACCGATTCTGTTCTAATTCCAGTTCAGTTGCGGCGAACATGTAGGGTGAGAAAGGGGTGAAGAGGGAAAGAGAATTAATGGAAGTTAATCTCTCAAAATTCGCTAGCCAACAGACTCTGTTCGATATCAAGTTGGGATGAATTATTGTTATGGTACCCACCTTTACGGATTACATGAACTCTTCCGTTTCACTATAAATACCAGGAGCACATGCCTCTCGGTGTTGGACCCAACCCCAGCCCGATCAGTCTTTCATTAACTTCGGTTGAGTAAGGACGTCGGGATAGGGTAATACCAGTCGAGGATTCGTTCTCGACAATCAGTCCGGCAGGAACTGGGCCATTTAGTTGGCCTTTTATCTGCCGGGCTGAGGTATATTGTCCTGGGTTTTCCTAGGGGGCGCACCCTCCCAGGCCTTGCCTTCCCTCTTTGGGGAGGGGTAAGTTTATTGCTTGCTGCCTGAGGCGCCCTTACCGGAGAATGCCGACGGGGTTGCCTAGGCTATTTTTGATAGGCCAGACTGCTCCTCCTTTAGGGGCGCTGGCTGGCTTGATCTCCCCACTTTCCGACCTTGTGTCACATATTGCTTTGTGGGAAGCGATTAAATACCTGGAACTACCCCAATCATAACATTACTTCTGGTCTCTGTTTCTTGGTTTGGGTTGCAAATATTTTCGTTGCACTTGCTACTATTTTTGTTATCATTATTTGAATTGTTATTTATATTGTTAACTATTTTTGGGTCGCGATCAAAGTGTAGTATCTGTTCCGATGGATACTGCACCCCATAGACTGGTATTGTCTTGGCCTTCGGGGCTTGATTTATGCCGGTCTATGGGTCAGTCCTGTGCAGTTCTAGGAGGTCCACCCTCCCAGGCTTTGCCTCCCCTCTTTGAGGAGGAGTAAGTTTATTGCTTACTGCCTGAGGCGCCCCTACCGCGGAATGCCGATGGGGCTGCCCAGGCAATTTTTAAATGGCCAGATTGCTCACCTCTCGAGCGCTGGCTTATCTAATCCCACTTCCTCGACCTTGTGTCACATCTTACCGCTGTGGGAGGTAGATAAATAACCTTTCACTATTTTTATAGTACCGTATTACTTAAAAAGTTACTTTTTTGTGTTATCTTTTGATAACCTGTTTTATTTTCACGTTGTTTTTTGGTTTTTGGCGATGACGACTCCCAGCCACCTGCCACAAAACCCTAATGATATGGAGACGAACAAGAGGTCGGTTGAGGCTTCATCTCGCCCCCAAAATTCCGACTGGATTAAACCGCCTAAAGTTATCATCAATGTTCAAGAGTTCATGGCAAAAAATGTGTGCACTACAGAAAAGGGATTATTGATTGACTTGCCCAGACTTGAGGAAATATCAAAAAGGACGCTTCAAAATATTTATTGTTGATCATAACACAAGAAAAGTCATCCGAGCCACCAGTGATCTAGTCACCAAATTGATCTTAACCACAGGGCATCAGCCCCTACAGATTATTAAATGGCGTGGATATCATACGTGGAACACCTTATTTGCCACAGCGGAAGAATGTTTGTCGTTGTCCCAGACGGCAATAATAACAACGGATTATATTCTTCGGACGGAGTATTTAGGACGACGAAGGACCTCCATCTCCATATTCCACGTCCTTTTTTACGTAGACAGTAAACATCTAGGGGCATACCTTATGTAATATAGCGACATAACATAAATCACCTGCAACGAGCATCTTTCCATATGGACCTTTGAAATCCTACTTGACAAGCAGGCATTTACCGAGATCCCCTATTATTTGGAAATAGGGGATAAAAGAATCCCTGTTATGGTTGCAGGTAGGAGGCCTTCGTGTTGGACCTGCGGTAAAGTGAGCAGCTCACAATAGAATGCCCTAAATGAGAAAAAAGAAATACAAGTCCAATGATGAACCCCAAGAATAAAGTAGGAACTCACCTGAGTCCCAGGGTCGGGGAACCAATAATAGCAAAAGTAGGGACACCTTTAAAACTCCATAGCGATTCTGAAGATGAGTTCCTCACTCTCCCCGACCTACATGGATGCAAAGAGGAGAGGAAAGAGAATGAGTAGGTCCTGGTACAGGGTAAGAAGACACCTGGCAGACTTACCCTGGACCAGATGTGTGAAGAAGAAGAACAGATAAAAAATGTTGAAGGATCCAGAAAAAGACAAATTCGTAGAAATAGTACAACTAGAGAAGAGGCTAAGAGCTGAAAGAACCCCAGCCCACTCTCTTCCGAAGCATCCACAACAAAATCTCTGCCAAAGAACCCTCCACTGACCGAACTTTGCCCTCCCCGAAAGCAATGCCACCACCTATCACTGCTCCCATAAAGGAAAGGGAGTACAAAATAATCCTGCTGAGTCCCCAAAAAAAGAAAATTATCTACTCCCAAAGACCTTCCTTCCTCTTTCATCTCACCACAGCAAACTCCCCAAAGCACACCTCCTGCCTCTCCTTCAAAGACTCAAATGCCCCTCCGCCTTCCCGATTTCGGAAAAAAACAGCCAAAAACCACCCACCTCACTCCCCAATAAAAACATATCCTCTCCACCTCCCCCATCTTCTAGTCAAAAATGTCATAGGAGCCCTTCCACTGAAAAAGTGAAAAAATGTCCCCAACTTTATCTCTCATTTGTAGAATCAGTGCAAATACTTGAGAGGTGACGGTGGTGAAGTGGATAACGACACGGACTTGGGTGTTCCAAGTTCGAATCCAATCGGTTCCACAGTATCACTTTCACTTAGGGATGTTGGCAACCTTCTCGTGGTCCTCCCTATAAGTACCCGATGTCTTTCCAGAAAGATTTCTAACTAGAAAAACATCGGGGAAACTAATGCCAACACCAGAATCATCTGAATCATCTGATTCACACGAAAGAAGAAGTGCAAATACTTGTGTAAGAGCTAAAGGTCACAAACTCAGTGATTTAAACAGATTATTAGCATTCACTGAGGTGGAGGGAAAGTCAGTGGAGGATCCTGAGAATTCCCCCAGTGCACAACGCATATTAACGGTAATACGACGCAGAGAAGAGGCAAAGGCTGTTTGGAGAATGCTAGAGGAGGCAAACCTATCCTTCGACATAAACCATATTTAAAATTTTCGTAGAATACTGAAGTGTGGACTAACACTTCAGTATTCTACGAAAATTTTATTTTGGGAGGGTCCCCGTCAAACTACACCCTTCTCTCTATAGGGCAGCAAACTAACGTTCCCCTTGGATATTGGTGGTGTGTTCACGGATGGTCTCATCAGTCTTCAGATGGGAGAATATTCCATGGGACGAGCCATCGACATCCTGTCACCATTAATGTTTGTTGGAGAAACTCAACCCTAAGATACCACAATGGCACTCTTTCTAGTAAGCGTGAATGTCCGGAGTTTAAGGAGTGGTTCTCGGAAACTGCGATTATGGCAGGACCTTAAAAGCCTTGGAGCAGATGTATGCTGTATTTAGGAAACCCACTTAGTTCAAGGTGATTATTTGAGTGCCCTGTCTAGGGATTTTCATGTTTATTCAGCGTATTTCAATTCTAACTTGAGGGGGGGGGGGTTCTTGGTTAGATGCGTCGTGTGACCCTTGTTTCATCGATCCAGAAGAAAGACTTTTCGTTCTGGATGTTACCATAAAAGATAAGGCGTTTCGTTTCATTGGGGTTTGTGCACCCAATAACCTGGCTGAGCATGCTTCTTTCTTTCGATGAATTGAGCAGTTGGTTATCTTAGTGGGAGACTGGAACGCGGCCCTGGATTTTGATTTAGATCGCACAGGTAATCCTTCTAGGGGTACTAACACAGATTGGGATGCTAAAACATTTCGCAAATTTCTCGATAAGTTTGATCTTATCGATAAATTCCGAAATGAGAAGCCCCATGATGTAGTATGGACTTGGTTCAGTACAACTTTCGAGATATATTGACCGGTTCTTAATTAGGAGAGTCGACGTAGGATTATTAGAATGTCCAAGTTTTCATAACATAGATCATAGACTTGTTCGGGTTCGTGTAAACTTAGATAGACCTAAACCTAGGATAGCTGGGTACTGGAAACTCAACATTTCATTGTTCGATGTGAAGGGTTACCAGGAACAGCTTTTACTAATATATCAGTGAGAAGTGAGGGGTGCTGTAATTGGGAATAGGTGGTCGGACAACTTTAAGAAACCCATTAGGTCCTTTTCTGCTGACTTTAGCCGATGACTCAATTTAGAAACTAGGGCAGAAAAAGTGACACTAGAATCTAGATTAGATCGGGCGGTGGAGGGGGACAGCACTAATGTTACTATAATTATGGCGAAGCTGGCCTCTTTGACTTTCAAGGAGAACCAGGCTTCTTTAATTAGATATAGGTTAAAAAGAATGCCTCAAGAAGCAACAAATATGGCTGCTGAACTGCGTGCAGAGGAGCGTTGATGAGCTACCAATCGATATATCACACATGTCGCATTGCTGGATGGTCGTCTTGTGACTAAAAACAAAGGTGGAGGCTTTTCGTTCTCACTTCCAGGATCTTTTTACCAGAGAGCCCAGTCTGTCTTTAGCGCATTTCGACTCCTATTTAGCTGACTTTTCTCGCCTCGAGGCGACCGAAGTGGCTAGATGCAAAAGTTGCATAACAGTGGATGAAATCTTGGAAGCCCTAAAACAGGTCGGCCTGGGATCGATGGTTTGCCCTACGAGGTGTATTTGAGGATGCTGTACATTTTTGTAACCCTGCTGGCGGTTTTATTTAACCCTTGGTTTAGGAATGGGTCAATACCTCAGTACTTTACCAGGGGGATTGTGAAATTGTTACACAAGAGCAAAGATTGCTGGGGATAGGATAGATAATTTTCTGACCCGTCACTATACTAAACACAGAGTTAAAGATTTTGGCCAAGATTTTAGCAAATCGCCTGCAGACTGTTTTGGCTGGTCTGATTAGTTCCGAAGAGACTTATTCTGTGAAAAGTAGGACGATTCAAGATAATTTGCATGTGATATGCTTAATCATTGAGAAAGTCGACATAGAAGACACGCTGATCAATTTAGATCAGTCCAAAGCATTCGATAGGGTGAACCATCGTTACTTGGAGACTGTTTTGTTATCGGCCGGTTTTGGCCCACAGTTTCGCTCCTTGATTTGCCTCCTGTATGAAAACTCTAATGGAAGTGAATGGTTTCAAATCGAGGGCCCTATTATCCAGATCCATTTGTCAGGGATGTCCGCTTTCACTAATCATCTATGAGCTTGTGTTGGAACCCTTCCTTCACAGGCTCAGAGTGAATCCAGTCCTATGCGGGAGTACTTTGAAAGGTTTTTGCATCACGTTAAAGCACTCTGCCTACACCGACGATGTAACAGTGCTTGTAACGAGCAGTACTAAGATTAGTGTCGTCGACAGAGAAATCAGAATGTATGAAAGAGTAACAGGGGCCAAAATTAACTAAGACAAGCCTGTGGGCTTGTGCATTAGTGACTGGAAAGGTGTATCCCTACAGAAACCCTTCAGCTGGACTGATGAGCCTTGCGTCTGGTTTGGTCCTGATCTTCAGCTGGAGAAAAATTGGTTGGAAGTATTGAAAGTGATTTGAGTCGCAGTTGATCTGTGAACCCGTAGAAATCTTTAATGAAAGAGGAGATCGGAAGCATGTGTTTCACACCTCTACCCGATAATCTTATATCGTCTATCAGTGCTTTCAGCCCTGATGGATATACTGTTTGAACTGTGGCAGGCTCTTTTCAAGTTTTTATGGTTTGGTGGGGCCCCTAAGGTTCGTCGTGAAATCTGTTATCTACATACTTCTGAAGGTGGTTTGGGTAAGCCAAGCATTGAGATTCGTTAACATACACTTCGGCTATACTACCTGGATCTCATGTGTAGATCTGTTGAGGGAAACAGTGGCTTCTGGAAAGAAGAGACTAAGAAAGCCTTTCCGACTTTAAAAAGTGTGCACTTAGATAAGTTTGCTCCGAGGCGAGTGCTCCTTTACTCGCGAGTGTCGACAAACCTTGAAGTTCCTCTTACGGGTGAAAGATAGCGTCTCTAACACCCAGCTGTTGTCTCGAAAAGCATTATATCGGCTTATGGTGAGTGGATCTTTTTGAAATGATAGGATTGAGGGGCTCGGTTTGTCGAGGGGGGAGCTTCGTTCAATCTGCCCTTAAGCGTCTGGGCTAAGATGCTTCGATAATGACGAGGCACCTCTGGCCTGGCTGGTGGTCAGAAATGCACTCTCGATCGGCAGGAAGCTTCATTCAGCTGGTTTGGTGCGTTCGCCTATTTGTGTTCGTTGCGGTAATGAGGACGAGACTGTGAGTCACGCCTTCATTTTTTGCCGCATCGTTGTACCACTGATCAAGTTTGTTGCTGGTCTCATCATTCACATACTGAACGTGACGTCTTTTGACCTGGAACCTATTAATGTATGTAGCAAATGAGATCCGACAAATGATAGGGAAAAACGTTTTGTGTTTTACTGCTTACTAACGAACCGTGATATGGCAGACACGTTTGAAAGTAATTTACGATGGTGAGACCGTATTTGAATTTTCCAATATCGTCTGAAAATTCGCATTAGGGCCTAGAAGGCAGAACTCTCTCCGGCAGATTTTGGTGAAAGGTGGGTGAGAATTAAACGCCTGTGTCGAGTGAGAGTTGCTAGACTTGAGTGGTACTTAGACGTACCTTAGGCAAAGGATTTTGGGTTTCTTTAACGAACTTTAATTATGTCCCGTTTAAATATAGTTTAGGTTTATATTTAGTTCATAACTTAGCTAGTGTATGATTGATTCCATAAGGCCCCCATTTTATTTTTGTCTCCCCACCTCCGTTTTTTTCTTCCCAATTTAAGTTTTGATAATTCTCCAACAACTCATTCCCAAATTAGGTGACAGATAGCTTGATTTGCCAGAGATGCAGGTCACCCTTCGACATTTTCGAAGATTTTTTCTGTACATGAAATTTTTAACGCTCAAATACTCCATTGCATATTATTTATGTATGGGTTTTAAGTAGGAGAGTCATGGTATGAATTTTTTCGGTGTATGGTGCATGAAAGTAGTATGAATGTGGTATTTTGGTGAATGATGGTCATGAATGAAACTAGGTCAGTTAGTAAAAGTTAGGGAAGACCCCCCCCCATCCCCGCTTTTTTTGGCCGTGTGCCACACTTTTGCGAATTTTTATTATGAAATAAATACTGGAACTACTCCAGTCTAATATTGACAGTCAAGACAGACATTCAAACACTCTTGTTATATGTTGCATTATACTTTCTTCAATATACTTTGTTTCAGTTAACCCCAAGTCCGTGTTTTCCTTTCTGGGCCCTTTACAGGGCCACAACAACTGGCGACGAGGTATATTAAGGATTTTTGAGAACCTTAAAAAGGAAAAAGGAAGAACATGGAGAAACCAACGGCAAATTTACCCGACAACCTCCAAAGTTCTAAAAAAAAAGAAAAAGAAAAGGTTTTTTCATTAGTTGAATTTTTTTTTAACCAAAGTGGATTTTTTTTTAACCAAAGTGGATTCCTTTGTTTTTTTTATTACGAAGAAACCAACTTAATTCTCTAACAAGAAAGAAGAAAGTCAGTTATTTCTTTATTTCTATTCCGGCACTGTGTTAATTTTTAACAAGAAAGGAATACATTATATTTTCTTTTCCCTCTAAAACAGAAAACGTTCCACCGACGAAAGAAAAACAAATTTTTAAACCTTATTTTTACTGTTGACTAAAGTTCTACTGTTACGTGAAAAAGTGATTTTTTTTGTTGACAAAAACATTTTAATGCTTTTTTTTCAACTAATATTATATCTGCAGCATAATATAAAAGAAAAAAAAACTTCTAAAAGCCGTATTCTATAAAGACACATTTAAAACATGGAAGATTTCAAATTAACTATAGAAGAACTCGTACAATACCAAATGCAACAGCAACAAAAAAACGAAGAAATATTTCAAAAGCTTCTTACTGGAACAAAATTTAAAAAATCGATGACAGACAGCAAGAACAAAATAAAAAAACGAAGAAAGACTACTGGAACAAAATAAAGAATCGAAGATTACCACAAACAATGTCGAATAGGGGTCAAAATACCGAGAACGAAAATGCTTTTTCTCAAAATGCCGTTTGGAGTGCAATTGACAATTTCACTTATTTTCCAGACAAGAATAACACTTTTGCTTCACATTTCAGAAGGTATGAGGATCTATACCAAATAGATTGTGAAAATTGGGCAGACTTTAAAGAAGTTTGCCTACTGCTCTCAAAATTATGGACCACCGAGCATACCAAATTCGTAGCCTATATTTCACCCTGAAAAACTAACGACATGACTTTTTCTGAAGCGGTTAAACTTTTAACAGAATTATTTAGCCCTAAAACTTCACTGTTTCACAAACGGTGGAAGTGCATGAACTTAACCAGAAAAGACAGTGAAGACTATATGACTTTGCTTCAATCGTTATGATTTCAAAGTAGCTGAACTTAGCACAGATAACTTTAAA
This sequence comes from Sepiola atlantica, assembly GCA_963556195.1. Lineage (NCBI taxonomy): Eukaryota > Metazoa > Mollusca > Cephalopoda > Sepiida > Sepiolidae > Sepiola > Sepiola atlantica. The sequence continues at coordinate 31,229,446 of OY744547.1, forward strand.
TGTCTAGTATTCGTGCAAGGACTTGTATCAGCCAGAGACGCAGAAATCAGACGAAGGGTTCTAAACAAGTTAGAAAGTGAGCCAAATTTAACATTTCTGAAATTAGCCGAAGACTGCCAAACATTTGTAAGTGTAAAACAAGATTCTAAAGATATTGAAGAGTCAGGCATTGCTCACATAAGAAAGATATGTCAGAAATCACATTTTAACTCTCCTTCAAAAACAAGTCAAACCAAAAAGAGAGATTATTTTACGCTCCTACAAAAACAAGCCACCCCAATAAAAAACAGGAAAAATTACCACCTAGTCCTTCTTTTATTGTGGATCTTTTCATTAGGTAGCGGTCTAGTATACTACTAAAACACTGTGAACATTGCTTGCCTGTTTGTTATCTTGTTTGCTTGTCAAAGTGCTTGTTTTAGGGAGCTGAACTCCTACTATAAACTGACGTTGCCTTTGTCGCAATCAGGTAAACAAATCACCATTTTTGTTTAAATTAACCCTGGTGCGACTGTAAAAAAATAAATTAACAAAAAAAGAATTTGCATATTTTGTACAAAATTGGCTCCGAATTCAAATAAAATTAAATAGAAGAGAATACATATTGATGATTAATGAGAGGTGATATTTTCTTCAGCCAATGAGAAGAGATATTTCCATCAAAAGCATAAGAAGAATCAGTTTAATATTTGGTACCAAACCGCTGGAAGCCTTTCTCATTGGGGGAGGGAGGCCTCCTTAGTTCTGATCGACAACCTTCCTAGAGCTGGAGTCTCAAACAAAATATCCGGTTTGCAAACCTAAAATTGCTTAAGGTGTAGATAGACTCTACCTATCGCCCGGCCTTTGCACTCCTTCTTTGTCTATTAGCCAGGTGCAGAGGTACTAGTGCAGAGACACCTCAAAGGTGTAGAGGTACTAGCATAGAGACACCTCAAAGACACCCAGTGCTTGGCCTTGTTTCCTGACTAGGATAATGAACGTCATCTCTTTTTCTTTCTATCTGGGCAACTTGGGGAAAATATTTTGTCACTAAGTCTCACATGACTAGTCTGGGCCGCTCTTGTTCCAACAGATTGAGGGTACAGGTTAGACAGCTTGTCTGGCTGCTGTTTCCGACTGGTAGTGCAGGAGCCCTAACTCTTAGGTAACGCTAAAAACGACTGCTCCATCAACAGTTGTATAATATCGTGGGTAACTGTATGTGCCATTTCGTGTATGGAAAAGGGATCTTACAGTTATCGCCAGTGGCCTGTCCCGAGGCCACAACCCCTATGGATCAAGTCTCGACTAATGGTCTAGTTGTGTGAACTTATTGGCACCAAACAAGCACCCAATTACTTTACCCTCCCCACTCTATCTAAAACCAAAATGACAATAGCATCTCGCTGCACAGCTCCCAATTTAGGATGTCCCCTAAACTTTCACCCTAATTCTCAGTAGCCCCGTACATCTACAATAGCAACTTGCCGTGTTTAGAGTAAACTAAGTTAAAAATAAATAAAAAATATAAAAAATAAACATAGATCAGAACTTTGTTCACATCTTAATTCACAAGCATACTCTGTTTAAAAGTGAATATCTACAAAGATAATTGAGTTATTTAATAAACAGGTCAGGTTGGAAGATCCAAATTTTATTCTGTAATGATCACCTCTTCTATGCTACAGTTTTCATAACTCCCATCAGGTAAATAACATTGAATGATCATAGGAACTTTACATACTTTTAATTCTTTCATGGCAATTTGCAATCGGTCTGTTTCTGCTTCCAATTCAACCATCACTGGGGCAGATAAAACAATTTGTAAGGCTCTTGTTCCAAGTACCTCATATTTTATTACAATCTGTTTGTCTGGATCGACTTTTAAAGAAGATTCCCCACTTTGCAAAATGGCAATAGTTTCATTTTCTTCCTCTGAGTTTTCAGTTCGTTCATCTAAGAGTCCTTCATCATCAACTCCATCTAAGTCCAGTATTCAGTAACTCGTCACATACGACAACATTTAGCAGTTTGAACAAACACACTTCTCGTATCAAATAACCACTACTTGCAACAACTCGTGGGAGAAAAATACACACCAGCTGAACTGCTCATACTCACCCAATCAGCAGGAGCCTGCCACGTGCTGAGTTTTTGTAAATAAATGTATATATTTTAATTTGTACGAATTACGTTATTAATTTATTTAATGCACATTAATTACTCTACACTCTTGTTCCCAATTTATTTGCCTTCCCACGAGGGCAGAGTTAGACACAAGGTCGGATTTTAATGTGGGAAAAATCCAATTCCCCAAAACGGAGCATTCTGGATTGGGACAAAAACAAAAATTGCCTTAGTCTAGAAGGATTTCTCCTTCACTGACCGAGGACAGAAAAGATGAAGTCTAGTATCAGAAGAGATACTACACTTTGAATTATTTATTTGCACAAAATATAAAGATTTACATTAGGAACAAATTAGGCACAAGGCCACCAAAAGTGTGGGTAAAATGGGGGTCGTTGATCATCCTTAGTCAAAAATGATTAAAAAAAGTCTAAGCCTATCCTACTCTTAACTAGAATCATCTAAGTGACCACAATACCACATTTACTCTAGGAGCCATCCTTCTTCACACTTTTGATCCCAGCCAAAAAGTCGAGGATTCTCACATGTTGCTCTTATAGGACATTCACTGCTTGATATGTTTTTTTTATTTTCTCTTTAATTACATCATCATCCGGTTTTGGTATTTAAGATGCTGCGAGTGTCCCGGACTCTGGGGTGGGCAACACCAAGCAACGTCTCACGCCTGCTCTCCATGCGGTCTGATCCATTCATGTTGGAAGCAGTCAAGTCACTTTGTATGCACTCAAGTCAGGTTTTCTTTGGTCTCCCACACATCCTCAGGGGTATAAAACTAACAATAAGTTTTTTTTTTAAGTACTCCCTACTTATTACCAAAATGGAGAACTGTTGCCACATCTGGGGAGGTGCCACTCAGACCGCTCTTTCTTGCCTTGACAGAGTACAAAATCGACTTTGCAATCTAATGAGTGAAGATCTCTTCTATTCTCTACAAACCCTATCTCACAGAAGACATATAGCTAGTCTTTCTCCACTCTATTGTTATTTTCACGGAAAGTGCTCAACTGAGTTCTAGTCTCTGGTTCTTCTTCGTAAGACATTCACAGCAAGAACTCCTTTCATTTCCTTTCTCCTTCCATCTGCCTAGTGTCAGGTGGAATATCCATGGACATAGCTTCTTTCTAAGAACTTTCTGTCTGTGGAACACGTTACCTCGGGTCTACTTCCCTGCAGACTACAACATATACTTATCATAAACCGTCAAAATAAGTAATCAAACTCTGTTCATTCCAGTCACCATTTCCAATCATCTCATAATATTTTTCATCATTCAGCTGACAATCCATATATCTCTTTAACCCTTATTCTCGCGTGGCTTTTGGCCTTGAAAAGTGGTGACTTACTAATAGTAAAAAAAAAAGTGAAATATTGCCACCGAGTTTGTTTGAGTTATGATATTAAAATTAAATCCCTAAAATTTTAATTAAACGAAAAAAAGTAATTTCTATTTCCACCACACACAGTCCTTATTTACTTACCTCCCCACGAGGGCAGAGTTAGACACAAGGTCGGTTTTTAATGGGGGGTCTGGATTGGGACAAAATGAAAATTGCCTCAGTCTAAAATGATTTCTCCTTCACTGACCGAGGACAGAAAAGATAAAGATACTACACTTTGTTCCTCGCCAAAAGGTCAAGTGTCAATGCGTCGTTTTTCTTTTACTTTTGCAAACTCAAAATAACGCAAAAAACATTCATATGAAATAAAACAAAACCTGCATTCTTTTCAAGTTAAATGTCGTTTGTAATATTTACAGAGAGATTGAGGAAAATCAGCACGAGAAAATGGGCGCTTGCTGCTACTTTGTAAATGTAAAAATGACGATAAAATTGAAAAATAATGTCTAAAGTGACGTCATCACTCGCTGTTTTTTTAGCTTGCGTGCGCGTTGAGATTTTTAAAAAAAGATTGAAAAAAGAAAAGAAAAAACTTATTTAACATTTTCGAAAACAAAAAATAATAAAAACAAAAAATAATAAAAAGCCAGTTTTTATTTTTTCCGCTTTTATTAAAAAAAAATAATTTTGTTTATTTGATTGTATTTTTTTGCTATTGTTCGGTAATAAGATTCATCAGTATTTTATAGTTTTTATTTTTACTAATTTTATTAAATATATATGTATATAATTAATAAACTAGCCGGCTTCTTGATTTCAGATGAGATCGAACCCGCGTTCGTTGTCGGCAAATTTTTGTTATCGTTGGCGGCTCTCTACACCTGGTCGACGGCGATTGGTTAAATTTCCGGACGTGGCGTAAAGCTCAAAATCAGAGTTTGCTGACGATTACCTAAAATCTCATGTCGGCTCAGTTACGGAATATTCAAGTAATTGAAATAACATAACGTAAAAATGAATTTAACTCAGTATAATGTTACAATTATATAAATTATAAGCATTTATATATAATATAAGTACTTTTATACCATAAAAATATAGATAAGATATTTTTTATGATAAAACGCCTTGGATATTTTAAGTATATTTAAGCACTTTTGTGCATCCTTAGTTCGAAATAATATCGTATTTGTACTTGGTTTTGTTACTTCCCTGTTACTACAGTGTGAACAACATGGCGGATACCGGTGCGGTGAAAACAGATATCCGCACTGCGATTTGGAATCCTGGAGGATGGAAAAGTCTATTGACATTTTTCATCTTAACACTTGCTTGGTTGGCAGGTTTCAGTTCCAGATTATTTTCTGTTATTCGTTTTGAAAGTATCATTCATGAATTTGATCCTTGGTAAGTATCGTTCGCCGTAGAAAAAGCTGACATGGGGCGGCATGACTTTTTTTTTTCTCGTAGTAAAAAAAGAGAAAAATATATTTTGCTATTTTCTTTTTGTCCCCCATAAATAAATATACGATACTTATAGAAAATAATAAACAAAATCAGATTTAAAAAAACATGCAAACTAAATACCAAAAAAATCACTGGAAAATATTTATAAAAATGACTTCCTATTTGGAAATTAACGTTTTTAAACAAAATGTTTAAAAACGTTAATTTCCACCCTCTTATTCTTAAATAATAGTTAATTAGAAAATTATATTTAGTTAAATAATAAATTAATTGTAATATTTTGCGTATGAATTCATCTCAATTGGTTAATCTCTCAACTAAAAGCGAATCTTTCTTAATTTCAATAAAAATGCCGATCGTTTTTGTTTCAATCGAAATATAAAAAAATAATACAAATTATACCCTGTTAACTATTAGAAATAAAAACTAATTAAATTTAAAACGATTCTTTTTAATTACTATTTAATTCTTTATAAAACTAGTAAAACGAAATAAATAAAAATCTAAGGTAGATCAAGGGGATTGTGTACGTTTTCAGCGTCCCAAATTCTCTTTTCAATAGACGTTGTCGTTCAGGTAATTTTATAGAATCACTCCGTCTCTAATCCGGTGGTTTTTACGATTTGTTTTCGAGCGCCCTAATCCTAACCCCTAACTTTTCGTTTTTAACGGCCCAAAATATTTAGGGAAAAGAGAACTGGTTTGCACCCAGGAGTGATTCTATAAAAATACCGACATCAATTCTATACAATTATTCGATTTGTAGTTTTAAAATTACATTGATTTTCAACGTCTTGAATTCTCTTTTACACGAGTTCGTAGTTTTAAGATTCAATTGCAATTTTAGATGTAATAACAAAGTAATGATCTATTTAAAGATTTAATTTAATATCGATTCTTTTTTTTGAAACTTGATATTTTGTTTTTCTAACTTTAATATTAGTAAAAACAAACAAACAAAAACGAACCCTAACCCTAAAGTCACAAATACAGCTAAGGACGATGGATCCACATTTTAAAATTGGTTAAAAAAATGTTTACAAAAATATATTACGTTTTTTTTTTTTTTTTTGTTTTTTTAATCGATATTGAATTAAATATGAATATTTTGGTAAACGTTATTGTCGACATAGAGAAATTAGTCAAAAACGATTTATTTTGATTTACATACTCTTTTGTAACCTATTTGCGTTTTTTTTTTAAACTAGAAGATATAAGCGTTTAAATTACCGTAAATATCGGTTCTGAGCAAATTAACCCATACCCAACCATCTTGTTTAGTCACAGGAAGTAAGGTACCTAACCGGCTGTCCATGGATTACTTTGCTCAGAATCGACATTTACGCTACTTTAAAACACTTACATTAAGTTTTTTTTTTTAACGCTGATAGTCACAATGGAATAGGTAAACCAAAATAAATTGTTTTTTTGATTAATTTTCCAACTGTATTTCCTTTAAATGATTTCTGTCGGTCGCCAATCGTAACGTTTACCAATAAATATTGTTACTTTGTTACATCTTAAAATTGTAATTTTAGAACTACAAATCGGATAGAAATGAGTTTTTCTTCAAAAGAGAATTTGGGACCTGAAAACGTACACATCCATCACAGGTATCATGTGCTTTTTTTGTTTACTTAACTTTACATCTAAAAATGTATATTTTAGTACTAATAAATAGACGTAATAAACATTAAAGTGTTTTTTAAAACTTAATTCGACAAATAAGCGTAATATCTTGGCCTTTTGGCTGGGATCACAGTGTAGTATCTGTTCCGATGGATACTACACCCCATAGACCGGTATCGTCTTGGCCTTCGTGTCTTCATTCCGCCGATTTGTGGGTTTGTCCTGTGCAGTTCTAGGTCCACCCTCACAGGCTTTGCGTCCCCTCTTTGGGGAGGAGTAAGTTTATTGCTTACTGCCTGAGTCGCCCCTACCGGGGAATGCCGACGGGGCTGCCCAGGCATTTTTTGTAGGCCAGAGTGCTCACCTTCTCGGGCGCTGGCTTTTCAAATCCCACTTTCCCGACCTTGTGTCACATCTTACCGCTGTGGGAGGAAGATAAATAAATAAAAATCTTAAGTACTAAGTAGACATCACCCACCTTTCTAACGGAGAGCGAGAAAAAAAGGCAGATCGATGTTTGCGTTGGATGTTTTTTTTGTTTTTAAATCTATTTTATTTTAAAAAGTTGAACCACCCACTCCACCAAAAGAATGTTAATAAAAGAACAACAAACGTTTGAGTAAGCATGTAGAAAAAAATCACAAAATGGATTTTATTTACCTATCTTAAAAATTGGTAATTATATAGATCGGTCCCCATGGCTGCCAATATTGGCTCGATAAAATCCGGTAACAAGTTACAACAACCGAAAGGTAACCACACAAAATGAAACCCAGGTTCCTGAAGAGAAAAACGGAAAAACGAAAAGTACTTGCTGATTTATGTTGCATTTTAATTTACCCCCCCCCCTCCCCAATATAAATAAATAAAATGCCCGCGTGACTTAAAAACAATAATTACAAAAATAAATAAAAAGCAACAACTTACAAAAAGATGCAATGTAATTCAGTGTTTTTTTTTTCTTTTTCCATTTTTCGGGAACCCGCGTTTAATTTTGTATAGTCGACTGTTGTAATTCGTTACTGGATTTTATCGAGCCAATATGGGCAGCCATTAGGGCTGATCTGTAGAAGCACCTTAAATTTAATTACATTTTTTATTAATTGGATTGATGCACAAACTGGAAAAGAATAGTACTTAACAAAAATATTCAGATTTTTATTGGGGGGAGGGGACTGAAGATTTTTCAGTACTTATGTAGTCAGTCCCAAGTATCGACGGAGAATCCAGAGCCAGTCCCGGAAATGGCAGAAGCAGTTCACAATCTGAAAGTCGCGAGAAAATGTAAAAACGGCAGACGCTACTAAGCATACAAAGGGTTAAAAAAATTTAGCTCCTAAAAAAAAAAGGAGGGAGGGCTTTCAAATCGTAAATTGCTCGGCCATTTCCGAGACTGACTCGATATTCTCCGTCGATACTTGGGACTGACTACGTAAGTACTGACATTCTCTGGGTGCCTATTCATTACTGACATTACAAGTACCAAATAAGTCATATGTATGATTATTATTTATTTTTATTTTCAGATTTTCTTAATTTAAAAGAAAAAAAAATCTTGAAATTCATATTTTCGCAATGGTTCACAAAACAATTAAAAAGCTTTTAAGGATATTTTTTAATTATTGTTTTGTGAACCACTGCGAAAATAAGAATTTCAGGATTTTCTTTTTTAAATTAATAAAGAAAAACCTGAAAATAATAATAAATAAACAATAAAGGGCATCACTTTTTGTCGCCGCCACTAGACTCCACTCCATGCCAGGATTTGTCTCACGTGACTCACATGAACCAATCAATCGCAATCATTTAAAAACAGAAAATCGTCTTCATTATTAAAAATAAGCATCGAATTGTCATTTTATTGCCATCCTCCCCTGAATACTGTATTTTTCTTTTCGGTTTATTTTTATTTTGTTACTTTTCAAAATAGAATTACCGTTGATTTTTTTTTTTTTTTTTTTTTTTTTTTTTTTTTTTGTAATTTTATTTTAAAACTTTACTCGAAAAGTAAAAAATCAACGTTAATTCGCGAGATAGGAAAAAAATCTAAAAAAATTAATAATAAACACAGATTTCGGCTGCACTTTTTGTTCCCGCCACTTACCGCCACAAAAAAACAACGTTAATATTGTAGGGGGGGGGGGGCTTAAAAATAAGTACCGAATTGTATTTCTTAAAACATTAAATGCAGACGATGCTCTTCAAGATTTTATCAATTTTAGAGTTAGGTACGTGCAAAATCAATGACCAATTCCCAAAATGAAAAAACATTTTGACCCCCCCCCCCCCCTTCACTTAAAAATACACTAAAATTCAGGAAATCAACCAATTCTACTGAAATTTTCAATATTTATTAATCAACAATCACGGAATTTAATGAAACCATTATTTTTTTAAAAAATCTTAGTGAAAATGTATTTTTTAAAAAGAAAATACACCTTTACTATAGTTATATTTTTATATATTAATAAAAAAAAAATCCATGATTTTTTAAATGTTGATTATGTAAATAAAGCATCGTAGATGTTAACAATTAAATTTTTTTTTCAAAATATTTCGTATATATTACGAAAAAGGCCAGTAAATACTGTGTTAATAAAATCACTATAACTCGAAGAAAAATTAATTTTTTGAATTAGCGATATTATTATTGAATAAAGCATTGTTTAATCAATATTTTCACCAAAAAAATAATATAATTGCAAAAAATATTTCATGTGATTTTAATGATTAGAGTTTTTGGAAAAATAAAAAATGCGACATAATTATATTTCTCTTTCATAGATGAACGTGGCATCATCAGCGCAAGAAATTTTTTTTAGAATCTTGAAAATAAACCAAAAATTGACAAATTTGAGATCCAGGAACTTAACGAAAAAAAGAATTTAAAAAATAATTTCTACTAACGATGAACTTTCATTAGTATGGGCGTTCTGTAATAACCAGGTGGGATTAGCCTTCCAACAATCACTCACTTTTACAGCGCACTCAAATTTTTTTTTTTTTTTTTTAGAGATTCAACAATTTCGTTCATTTCACAATTCATCGTCAATTATTTGGAAAGATTTGTATTTGTTTTGTCTTTTTTTCATTAATAAATATTTAAGTTAAAAACAATTATTAATAAAGAGAATTCAAACATGACATTTTCTTTCAAAATTGAATTCTGTTTATCAATAAATAACTGTTTTAACTTTTTTTTCAATGAATAAATTGTCAGTGTAGTCACTGACTTTAATTTACTTTTTCACACTTAAAATAAAAAAAATAAAAACACTTTATTTTTAAAAGAATCAATGTAATTTATCGTTACAACACGTTAAGAATAAATCGAGTAACTAAAGTTTTAAATCATGTAAAAAAAAATTGATAAAATTGACGCAGTTCGTAACATAAAAATATTTTTAACATTTAAAAAATAGTTTTATTTCAAATTCTAAGGAAAAACATTGGTAAACAGACGTCATCAATAATTTCAGAGTATTACGAAATTAAAAACAACCTTTTCAGTTAAAAATAATTGCGTACACTCACAAATAATTAAATAAGCATTTCCTTTTTTATTATAACAAAATAAGGGTACTTAAATTTGTTTATAACCTTAAAAAGAATAAAGAAATTAATGGATAATAATTTTTCAACTTCTATAAACTATTATTACATTTTTATATATAAAGTTAAAAATGATAAATTATGACATTTTTGTCTTCCATATATTTTGCATAGCGATAGTCAATTGGTAAACAAAATCCTTTTCCGATGAAGTTATGGCGGATTTTACTCATTTATCACATTTGAAGGGATAATTTTGCTAATTTTTAGTCAAACGTGGGATTTATTTTTGTTTAATTCAGTGTCTTATGACTTTAATTTAATAACTATCTTTAAAATAGTTCCCAAAAACTTATATTTATCTTTTAAGGGATTTTTACAAGTAATTTTTTCAAAGTTCAAAATTCATTGAATTTTTGGGGTTTTTGACCGTCGTAATTACATATTTTATTATAATTTATTTTTCACACGTAAATATGCAGTTTTTTTCGTTTAGAGATTAAGTTTAGGCTTTTATCTTTCAAACACAATCAAAGTTTACACGGAAACTAATTAAATAATTAATGATAAGCGCTTTTTAATAAGCATAGTCCGTACAAGAAGGCGCCATTTTTGCACGTACCTATTAGAGTTGATTGTTCCAAAATTGAATACATATAATTTTGTCGCCATCGGCTTAAGTGAAATTCGTTTTATTTAATTAGCTAGCAATTATTTTTATAGTAAGGGTTTAAATTATTACAATAAATAAATTAAAACGTTCATTGGTAAAACTGCATAACACAGCCCCCCCTGGCTGTGCGCATGCGCCAACAAACGGAAGCGCAAAAATTAAACGTCTATCGATAAAAATAAAAGAACAAACCTAAATTTAAACTGGATACAAATTGTTGATTTTATTTACTAATGCTATAAAAAACATCTTTGTTCTTTTCTAAGCAAATATTCACAAATATACTCCCATTGACGAGGGATTTTATTAGCGCTTCCGTTTGTTGGAGCATGCGCACGGCCAGGGGGTCTGTGTTATCCAGTTTTACCCCCGTTTCCAAAATGTAGATTCTTAAAAACAAAACGAAAAATTCTTGAATACCCCCCCCCCCTTGTGTTTCTAAATAAGCAAACGTGTTATTTTGACAGCAATTTAATCATACCAATCTGTAACCGTTGACCAAGAAGACATAAATAACCGTGGGTCACCTGATAAGTATTATGACTTTCGTGTGGGTGATATGACCCCCCTCTCTCTCTCTCCCCCCCCACACCCCCACACACACGTAGCTGATTCGATTGTGTTTTTAATTTTAACGTTTCAAACTTTTTATTTATTTTTTGCTTTTTTTTTTTAAGGGGGGGGGGGGTTGTCCAGGATCGGATCCTACTTTATTATTTTTTTAATTTAAAAACAAGCGAGGTAACTAGGGACGGACGGGCAATGAAAGTGATAGTTATTTGTTTCTGAAAGAAAAAAAATCTACCAAAAATCAGAATGATCTGATCTTAATGAAATTTTAAAAAGTATTTATTTTATTTTAAAAAAAGAAAAATTTTTGGTCACTTGAACTACTTTACCCCTCCTTCATTTCGAGGACAAAATATCTTATTATACCCATAGTTGAAACTCGGTGACCACCTTTACAAAGAGATAACATCCTAAAAGAATTTAAGTATTTTCAGCTAAAGACATTTAAATTTTTTTCTCATTTAAATTTCCACTTTTTAAGTATCATCTGAGAGAGCTGCCTTATATATATATATATATATATATATATATATATATATATATATATATATATATATATATATAAGGCAGCTCTCTCAGATGATACTTAAAAAGTGGAAATATATATATATTTTATAAATTTATTGTATACAGATTTTTATAATTAATTTACTAATTAATTTTTGCGTGTAGACATGGACACACGTTTCTGGCTATAACCCATCAGCAGCATGACTTACCGGGCAGGGATTGAACCCTCAATGTTTATATTCGTAGTCTAGTGCTGTCACCACTAGACCAGATTGGCCTGCCACATTTGTGTTCTACTTTTTTTATATATATATACACTTTATATTAGTATTCATTTATTAATAAATACTGAGAATTTCGTTAATTCAGATTTTTTTTTTCAATTGAAGGGGGTTATTTATTTTTTGGTTAAAAACATTATTTTCACCTTCATTGCCTGCTTGAATTTAAACAGATAAATTGTATCCTGTTCTGGACAATTGCCCCAAAAAAACTAAATGGGTCCGCATAAATTCAAGCATAACTTTTTAGAGTCTTAAACCTAATCTTTTGTGATGAATCAAACTATATTTCGTTTGTGGGAAGATTGCTGAAGACATGTGGAGCCATGGCAAAAAAAAAAGCGGATGTCTGGTACTTAATGACACTTTTTAAAAGTTTGTGTGGAGGGAACAATACGAGAATCACTTCTGTGATGCTTGTATGTGTCTGTTTACTTCCCCCCCCTCCCACACTAGAGCAGAGTTAGACACACAGTCAGTTTTTAATGTGAGGAAATCCAGCTCTCCCAAAAAGGGCACACTGGATTGGATCAAAAATAAAAATTGCTGCAGTCTAGAAGGATTTCTCCTTCACTGACTGAGAACAAAAAGATGAAGTGTAGTATTAGAACAGATACTACACTTTGCTCTGAACCAATTTGTGAACAATATGAATTTTCTATGTGCTGTGAATTAAATGTGCATGTTTACAGTTACCTCCCTTTATAAAACGCAAACGTAGCAATTTTAATTCTCAACACAAGATTTTGGATTTAAAGGTTGGCCAACATCTACTCAATAGTTATGTTTGCGCTGGTCGTTCTATTTTTATCTGGCTAGGCTAGAATCAAAGTGTAGTTTCTGTTCAGTCTCAGGAGGCCATTTTCCCAGGCATTATCCTTTCCAAAAGGAAGGGGAATGGGTTTATCGCCTGCAAACTTTAGAACCTGTGCGCAGAGCTACAGCGAATCTCAGGCAATCGTCATCAACCAGGTTACCAACAGCCGATGATGGGAAGGCTGTTAGCCATGCACCGCTGTGTGGCGAACTTGCAGCTTGAAGGCAAGCCAGACGGTGTTGGTCGCAAGATGATTTTAGGGATTCGACACTGGTCATGATCGTGTTCTAGCTCTTCCGTCTTCCTGTCTGCTCCGGAACGATTAGACCAGCTTCCCTCCAGTCAGGGTAAGGTCATGGATCAGTTGGTCGAGAGGAGATTCGGATGCTTCATGTAGAATACTCTCAACGAGATGTGCAGATGGATGCGGCGTAAGCAGGCAATGCAATGTTGGTCGTTAATCTAAGACCAAGTTCACCAAAGGAGATAGGAAGAGTGGCCTGGCACCAGTCTACATCATCAAGATTTATTTTTCTTTTAAAACAAAGCCGATTTGCATTAGTTCCTCGTGAGTTGACAAAAGGCTATTTGAATTTTTCATAATTGAAAATAGTCGATGATTGGTATGCAAAATAAGAAGACGGTGGAGGAACATAATAGTTAACAAAACCCCCTCTCCATGTTGATGAGTTACTATTTAGAAAACCATTCTTAACATGTGAAGGGCTGGGCAGGGATGCTTTGTTAACTATTCTGTGTCTTCCATTTATCAAAGAATGTTCATATTTTTACCCTAATTATAAAGGTTTGGTCGGTTATTGCTACTGTCAATATAACAGATATGTAGTAGATTGATGTGTTTTACTGTAAAAAGAAAAACAAGATACAGATAATAAAAGTAATACTACTACCAATAATAATAATGGCAAATTTGTAGATTAACACGATCAGCTGAATCCCCCCCCCCCCAAAAAAAAAAAAAATTAGATTCTAATTCATTTTAGATGATTAAGTGTGAGTATCTTGAAAGACTTGGAAAAAAAACCCAATTATTTTAAAATTTAGTGGAAGATCAGTTTTGTATATAAATTTAACGTAAAATGATAATTTCCAGGCCATTTTAACTTTTTAGTTATGTTCACTAAATATTTTTACCACTAACTCTAAGTCCGACTGGCATGGTCATAAAACTATGCGTAATCGCTTAAAAAAAAGTAGACCCCCCCCCCAATTAAATGCACAGAATTTATCTCCCAGAGCAAAATAACAATTGGTTAACTGCGCTAAAACGCTAGAATGTCTTGGTAATGAGAACTCATTTTACGTTAAATTTATATGTGAAACTGATCCCCCAGTCTAAATTCTGAAATTGATTTTTTTTCTTCCCTTTAAGTTTTTCAAGGTGTCTCATTTTTGTTTGGAGGGCTGATTAAGCTGAGGGTGTTAATCTACAATAATAATAATAATAATACTTATAAGTTCTTATATAGTAAAATAATCTATTTAATTTCTACAAAGATACATTAAAATATAAGTTAGTATTAAATAAAAATTAATAAGAAACATGTTAGTAATTTTTTTTTTTCATAAAACACATTTTAAATGTGTTTAAAATAGTCTAAAAAAAATATACTTACATTTTAATGTTGGAAAAGTTTCAGTCTTTGAGTAAAAAAGAAATTTAACAACTAAACTGCCAAGAATCATTTTTATGACTTGTCTTTGATTTTATTGCCTTCTATCTCCATCCCAAGCCCCATTATTTAGAAACTTTGTTTTACAACCAGACATGGAAAATAAAAATCAAAACTGAGCCAAAGTGTTCTTGCACAGACGTGAAAATCTTTAAATTCATTTATACCTAATTCAACTCTAGACCATCCTTTGAAAATGCCTTGAGTTTTAAAACTCCACCGGACAAAAGCCCACCATATAATTAAAAACAAAAACGACAAAAAGCCTAACAGCATAAAATAAATAAAAAAATTAAAAAATAAATTACAAAACACTTTTTATATTATTACTTTAAATTATCAATGATGTTTGACAGTATTTTTCTTGACAAAAATGTTTTATTGAATTTTTAAACATTTTTTTAACTTTGTAAATCAACTGCATTCTTAAAAAAAGTTACCTAGCAAATTTATGCAAAGTTTTATTTTTTTGATGATATGATCTATAGATTTCAGTTTTACTGATACTATGAAGGCATTAAATATTTGCCATTGGTACCAGCAATGGACAATTAAGTTTTAAAAAAATATTAAAAGAATCGTTTTTGGAATCGGAAATTAGGTTCAAATTTTTCAGATTCCGATTCCCCCCAAAAGTTCTGATTTTTCTGATTCCAATTCCGATTAATGGTCCCAACACTAGTAAAAACGATACAATCTGTATAGAAAGGAAAAAAGAAAACTTCTCATGGAAATAGTGAAGGATTTCTTTCCGAATTCATTTCAGACGAGGGGGTGGGGCTGACTTGCTATTTGCTTTCTCTCTTTCCCTAAACACTTGAAATCGTTTCGTCCAACACGTTTTTTACTTGTGTGATGAGAGTTAAATATATATATAATATACATTTTTTGTCTTTTATTATAGAGTGGAGGATCAGTTATGTTGACGTGAAAAATACACACACAAAGTTGTCTCATAATTTTATTAATATAGAGATTTTAAAATTGTTTAAATCTTATGAGTGAACAAAAACTATCAAGTAGATGGGATGTATTTTTCCCTCTATGAATGGTTATGAGGCTGTCTTTTGTTTATCCATTTTGCAGATTTATGTTTTAATCAGATTATATTGTCCATATGTTCAGCTTTTGTTTGATTTCATGCTTTATAATTTAACGCTTTTTTTTTTCCTCTTAATCATCTGTCTGTGTTTAATTTGTAAAATAAACAAAAAAACATAAGGGAATAATATAAACCTATTGTAAAGTATATAATCGATAAAATTTAAATTCAGGTGGGACTTCTTTTTTTTTTTACTTAACTATACCTGAGGTTGCTCAGAAATCTACTTTTTTTTTTAACTATGCCATTTTTTTCCCCCCTAAATTATTTTTTTCTAATAGGATTTTTAAACTTAAATTTATTCATTATTTTTAATTAACTATTTAAAATTAATTTTTTTTTTGTTTTTATTTAAAAAAATTTACAAATCACACTTATTTGTATTCATACATGCACACAATATCTGATCAGATAATTTTATAAATAGATTAGAAAAATCCAGGAAGATGTCAGCCTATGCAAATGAAAAATCAGAAGTTGCTTCCTGTGAAAATGTTGGTGGATGGACAGGAGTGTACAGCTCTTGATTTCGGATGCAAAGCTATGTATCGCTTTTGGTGGTAGTACTGACTGCCGATATGAGGATCCTGAAGTTTCTTGGGTACAGCAAGATCAAGTTGGACAGTTGCTGGGCTTTGATTAGGGAGATCAGAGGTGTGCACCTAACTGAATCGGGTGAAGCGCACTTTGAAAACCTGAACAGGTGCACCACCATTTCAATTGATGATGAGTCCAACCAATGTGACGTTCCCTGTATAGTGCCCAATTCTGTCACCACTGATCTTAATGTGATTATAGTTCCCATAAAAAATAGGCAGGTCAAATATAGTTTAGTGACTCAGTTACTTTTTAATTTATTATGTTGTGTTTTCATAATACTTCATTGATATTTTGTTATAAAAATGTTTTTATTCATTTTCTTTTAATGTTAACTCTTAAAAAGCCAGAGGTGCATGCCATTTTTTTAGCATTTTCTACTTAGAAATTTACTATCTGTATTTGTCCGGGTGGGATCATGTTGCCAAACTATATTAAAAGTCGCATCCTATTTCATGATACACAGCACTTCCACTTAAACCTGTTACCACCTCCCATGATGTGGACCAGAGGTTGGATTTAGAGAGGCATAAACATTGCGTCGGTTTAGATTGTCAAACAAACCAAACCCTGTTCTCTGGATTTACAGTAGAAACCATCAATTACCATTTTTTTTATCCAAGACTCACTCTAAAAGTAAATATGAGATTACAACAAAGTCATTCGATACACAATGTTCGAGTTTTTACTTTATGGTGTAAAGGGATTTTTGATAAATAAAAAGATATGAAAATTGAAATCATGAGAAATTTAAAATAGATGTCTAAACGAAAATCCTGTTCACTGTCTTGCGAGAAAATTGAAAAAATACTAAAGATTTTAAGTAAATTTATTTATTACAAACATTGGAAAATGGCAATTGAAAAACAACTAAATTGAAACATGGAATCAACAGTAATCGTCGAAGTGATTTTATAAATAATGAACCATTAATGTTTGACAGCTGAAACGAATAAAAAGCATACATTCAATTTTATGTGATGAGATTAAGAAGCTGTTCACAATTTTTGTTTAAAATAGGATTTTTAAAAAATTGTGTTAAACACAAAAGTCCAAAAATTTTAAGATAGTTCAATCACTCCTCAGGTAATATATTTTCATTTTCTCTTCAATCGTACTCATAATATAGATTGAGTCGAAGTCAAACACAAAAAAATGTTGGAAGTTTTTGTTCATACTTAGAAATGTGTAAAATATATTGTAAATAAGAATGTTTTGTAAAAATAGTTATAGAATTTCTTCAAATTTAATACATGTTCCATAAACTACCAATAAATAAATGTACTTTTAAAAGATTTATTTACATTCATAACCGGTTAAGGAAACTAAATGTATACACTAATGTTCAATGTACCATTGGGTCATTGGTCGCCTAGTTATTTATAAACGCTGGAAATTTTTTTTTTATGTCTACGCACATGCTACACCGGGTAAATCTCTTACTCTTTTATATATATATATATATATATATATATATATATATGTGTATATATATATATATCTTGTACAAATGTTGGCTATGTTAAGTTTAATATGGACACAACCTCCCATTTGAAAATTTAAATATATCAGATTTGCATTGAATCTGATCCATAATCGTTAGACACCAATTAAGCAAGATTCCCTGAATTTCAATTTCTTGTTAAAACCCCTTAAGCATGATCCTTAAATTTAAGACATTTTCTCAAATCAAAATGATGTAGTGGATTTTGATCAAAATAAGGATTCTAGACATGAGGTTTAGTATCATTATATGTTTATTTTAATCTTCGTAAGGGGACATGAAAGTGGTGCAAAACTCTTCTGTTTGGGGAATTCATTTTACCCTTCCTGAGATGCATATTTTCTTTTTGTATACAAAAAGGTTCGACAATATAGTAATATGTGTTGGTTTGATCACATTGAAAGAATGGATGAGTGCTTGGGTAGATGAGGTAGCAAGATTATTTGGCAGGGGAAGGCCAAGGAAAACATGGGAGGAAGTGATAAGAATGAATTAAAAAAAAAACAACATTTTTTTTATGGAAATCGCTCCAGACAAGGCATGAAGCCACGATGTACGAGCTAACAAGAATGAAAGATGATTATTGCAAATACAGGAGATGCCTATTGGTCTTAGTCTTGATAAGACCAAGGCTATAGGTAGGAGGAAAACAGTCAACAGGAAGAGTTCCACAAACCTGCAGTTCTTGAAAAGAAGCTACTTGAATAGGAAGCTGTATTACAATGAGATATCAAAACAGCAAATTGACGGAGACCACTAGACCAACGAGTCAAACGAGCTGGGACAAAAGAAGCAGGGAATAAATCACATAATTCTGAAGAACAGCGAGAGAAAGAGGAATAAAGTCTTGGCCAGAGATAGGTTAGTTTGGAAGTTAATTTCTAAAAGCTGTCCAACACATGCCATCATGTAAAAAACGACATTAAATCGAGTATTATGAAGAGTTTGGTTATTTTGTTTAACGACATATCGACCTTTACAATCATTTAATGCTGGGAACCATTTTTTTTTTTTTTTTAAACCTTTTATTTTTGTAAGTAAATTGTTAGAAGAACAGTAGTTGTATTATTTAACCCATAAATGGGGGGGGGGCAAGGTTTCATACCTTTTTCAAGTTGGGTGAATATGCTAGTTAAGAATATGATTACTTCAAAGAAGTTGAAACAGTAAGAATGAATGAAATAGATTTTAGCAAGCCATGCTATATTTGTTTCATTATTTGAATCATATATTCAAATTTTTGTTAGAGATACTTTATAGGTGATTTTATCAATATCAATTTGGTATATTTCCAAATAGAAAAGTGAAATGTGTTATACTAAAAATAGCCATCGACCTGTCAGCAGCAATTTTCAGGTAAATGCACAAATGTTTCGATTGTAGCTTTTACTTATCCAAAATTATTAGTACAATGACCTTTCACGTTTACTAAATTATTGCTTCATTTGATTCGAATATTCACAAAAATAATCTAACTGGAATAATGTAACATTCATAGTAACCTCACCTGGATTTCAATTAGCAGCAAATATCTTTAATGAAAAATTGTTAATATCGAGTTTAAGCGTTTCGCATAGAAAGAATTCAGCCTCTCTATATTTATTGTGAATCCAAGAAACTTCAATTTATCAACTCCGCAAAGTACAACATTTTAAAGTTAATTTTTAATATATTCTATAAAAAAAAAAAAAATTGCAGATTTTTTAAAAACTATTTAAAATAGATTTTCTTAACGATTTTGTATAATTAAACTTACTCTGTACAAAGTAAGAAATGTGTGCATCAGATTTACTAGCAGACGTGAAGAGTTAGCGATTTTCTGTTTTTGCAGTGGTCGGCTTTTAAAACAAGGATTTCGGATTATTTTCAGCCGACTTGCGTTAAAAAAAATTTTTTTTTTTTTTTTTTTTTTTTTTTTACACTTACTCAGAAGTGAGATTTTACTACTGATCCCCTTCTCCAACCTCCTAGAAAATTTTAGCTCGCGAGACCTGTGGAAATTCCACGATTGCTTTTTTTTCATCTATCTATATAATATATAATGGTAATATTTCTCTTAAAATAGTATGTGTATATAAAGTTTAATAATATTAAAAAAAACATTGTCTATTTCTTTTTCTGTAAAATAATTGTCAGCTAAATATTCTATAAATAAATAAAACTTATCTTTATTTTAAATTGTAAGTTTAAGGAACTTCTGCCATTGCTAACCAGCAGTGTTACCACTGTTAACCCAGGAAAGAGTCGATCAGGCATGTATACAAAGCGTGATGATGTCTTGTAGTGAAACCTAGCCAGCGAGGGTTGAGGACATGTGTTGCATGGAGAGAAATAATATGATGTATGTTTAATGCGAGTCATAAAGACAGGCTTAGATCTGATGACCTCAGAGGAAGATCAAATCTGAACAGTATAGAAGGAAATTTTGTTGGTTTTGGTCACATTGAAAGAATGAATGAGTTTTGGGGTTAGTAGATGTAGAACATTAGAGGTGGCGGCGGCGAAAGGTCAAAGAAAACTTTTTTAGCAGAATTCCGCTTGTTTTTTTTTAATCCAGAAAAAGCGGATTTCCACTTAAATCGCAAGATGTGAGTTTTCTGCTTTTTGGTTAAAATCGCTTTTATATTTTTTTTTTTTAATTTTTTTTTTTTAAGTAAAAGCTGTTTTCTGCCAAAACACTAGAACCTTACCTACTTATTTTTTTTGTCGCTATTTCTCTTTCGCTTTTCCTGTTTTTCTCTCTCTCCGTCTTGTCTTGCCTACCTTTTCCCACTTATGACAGTTTTCTTTTGAAACTGAAAAATGTTAATTTTGCTGTAAAGGCTAAGACTTCAAATGAAGGGGGTAGGAGAATTAGATGACTTTTATTTCATCAAAGAATGACTTCCTGTCTCCTTACCTCCACATATGCATTCGGTTTCTTTCTCTGAAGTTTAACTTTCTAATTTGAAACTTATGAGTTGTTCAGGAACACCCAGCCCAAAAAATAATCCGAAAAACTGACCTGTCGTCAGCTCAATTAATCTGATGATTAACTTGTAAATTTGCCTGTTTTTTGTTTATCAAGATTTTTTAATTTCACTAATGAAACATTTTTCAAATTATTTTTAATGTGTTTTTACTACTTATCACTAGCACATCACCCAAGTTGTTTTTAGTGCTGTCCTCTCTTTACACACAGGAGGGGGGTCGTGAACCAGCAGGTTGGGAAATTTATCTCAATTTCAGTTTTATTTGTTTTACCATTGACTACTCTCATCCCTGATAAATATCAGAAGCTTGAGAGTTGGTATATAAACAGGCTGGGATATTCTGTTGTGCTTAGATGGGCAAGTTCATTCTCTGGTTGCTAGTTCATGAGTGGACATTTGAGTGTATAAATATATCTTAATTCAAGTAGGAATTTTTCTGTCAACTGAACTTTCATGTACATGTTTTTGAACTTCGGAACCTGTACAGAATTTCAAACTGAACCCTTTATTTAATCTATGGAAGTAGATTGTTCTTGTCCTATCAGCCATGACCGGGTAGAAGTGTTAATTATTATCTTATTCTTATTGTTAAACATTCAACCTCCAGAAGACTGTCACTTAGAATTAATTGCTAATCAACGCTTTTAACTGTTGCGCCACAGGTCCACATAGGCATATATATATCTCTACAAAGCCACCATCCTCCCATGTATGGAGTATTGTTGCCACATCTGGGCTGGTGCATCATCCGCTAGTCTCTCCTTAGACAAGGTCCAAAAAAGAGTCGCCAACTTGATAGGTCCCTCACTATCCACCAAGCTCCAGCCCCTGTCTCATCGCCGCAATGTTGCTGCCTTGTGCCTGTTTTACAAGTACTTCAATGGATTGTTCTCTGGTGAGCTTGCTGCTCTGGTATGGTACCCCCACAACGTAAATTCACTAGACCAACCAGACAATCTGCCAAATCCCATCCATACACTGTGGAGGTCCCCATATGCCGAAGAGCTTTCTACTCCAAAAGCTTCTTTCCTTGTGCTGCTGGACTCTGGAACTCCCTCCCTGCTCTCCTGATGTTACTGACATGCAGAAATTTAAAACTAATGTAAACAGACATCTTGCTGCGCAGCTCCTAAATTAGGTCCCCCCCCCCCCAAAAAAAAAAACCTTCACCCTCTTTTCTCAGTAGTCCCTTATGTCTACAGTGGCGGCCTGCCTTGTTTGGGGGTGAACTATGTTAAAAAAAAAAAAAAGAAGATTCTTAACACCGAATAGATGCATATGAAGATTGGATGTTACGTTGGCCAAAACAACCAAGATGAGAATAATAGTCCGCATAATCCAAATAATTAGTTTTTGTTAATATTTTCTAGTGTGAATTAAATGATTTCATTTGCGTTTAATGTTGCAAAAAAGAACATTTGAAACAACAGAGTAAAATATTAGTTCTTAAGCTGTACATACTCGGCGTTGCCTGGGATGCAGTGAAGTTATTTTAATCTGAAGTTTTGTTTGCACATTTTGTAAACTTATACAGGAAAATAAATAAAACTTTAGTTGTAAGGGAGACAATTTTTTTATATTCTTCAATTGGAAATAGGAGTTATTTCCCTTAGTGATGAGTCAAAAATGTTTCATAATATAAACTGTCTGGACTGGACGATGTATTTAAGTAAATTTTAGCAAAGTATGTCATGTTGCCAATAACAATAAGTTTGATTTGTCAGCTGAAATGCTATTTGTGTATAAAAATCCAACAAAAAACTTTATAGATTTTATGAAAGTGTTCAAATTTATTTGTATGAAATGAATTCAAATTATTGGTAGTTATTTTTGTATGCTAACCCCATCCAACCAATGTTGCAAGTTACCTATGTGCTGCATACTAATTGAGGCCTTTTGCTCGACTCTGACTTCAAATTGTTACGTTTGAATATATTAAACTTCTTTTTTTTTTTAAATAGACATGTTGCTGGCTATGAATATATTTAACCAC
Organism: Sepiola atlantica; assembly: GCA_963556195.1. Lineage (NCBI taxonomy): Eukaryota > Metazoa > Mollusca > Cephalopoda > Sepiida > Sepiolidae > Sepiola > Sepiola atlantica. Next base: position 31,252,274 of record OY744547.1, read on the forward strand.
ACTCTTTTCTTCAGAAGTGGAGTCCATTTAAAAAAACAAAAATAACCCTCGATTCCAACTCCTTAAAACAAGAACATAAATCAGTCGTGAGTCAAATTAACCTTTTTTTTTGTTCCTTCCATTATGTTATTGGAAGGAATATATTTTATTTTGCATCAGTTTCTATCTGAAAATAATTATTTCAGCTAAGAAAACTTTTAGAGTGAATATTTTTTTCCCTTATTCACTGAATATTATTAAACATTGAGGTGGAAACAATTATGTCGAGTTATTTCCCTCGACTTCTTCAAAAAAATAAATATCTAAAAACAAAATAATTTGCTTACACCATTAATGTCAGAAATTATTTTCCTTTTTTTATATATACAATTCAGTCATTCTTTGGGTAGGTACAGCTTGTCAGAAATTATATAAAAGAAAGTTGTATTCTGTATGTGTGTGTGTGTGTGTGTCCGGCTAAAACTCGGAAATTACCAAAGATATACTTACAAACTTCACATATTTCAATTCAATATGACTCCGAGTTGGTAAAAAAATTATATATATATATATATATATATATATATATATATGAGAAAGGAAGGATGAGAGTAATCCGACGTAATGGGAAATGAAGGAGAAAAACCAAGAGATATTTTTTATATATTCATCAACATTTCGTCTTTATTGTAAGACTTCCTCAGGATGATAATTTTAAGAAAAACCCAATATTTCGATGTACTTGCATGACATTTTTCTTAAAATTATCATCCTGAGGAAGTCTTACAATAAAGACGAAACGTTGATGAATATATAAAAAATATCTCTTGGTTTTTCCTTTTTCATTTCCCATTTAGAAACCAAACAACCATTTTTTTTAACTTTTTTTTTTTTTTTTAATAAATAAAATATTTTAGGTTTTTAATTTTCGGCATAGACGCGATAATCATAGAATGTTCTTTTTTTATCTCTTTATCTTATATACATACTTTAATATTCATTCGCTTGGGGTAGGAGTCAGAAGAATGTTTTTACTTTTATTCTTACTAGTAATTGTTTGAAAAAGAACACTGAAACTAGATCAAACCGTCTTCTGCTGATGACTTAATCTCTTTTTCTTTCCTTCTATTATGATAAACCAGTTGCCAAAGTTTTAGTATAAATGAATGAGAGAATGTGTAGAGTGGAAGGGAAAGATGTACGCGCTCTTTTACTTTTCTATTTTCTTATCCAGGATCCCGGGCAATGCCGAGTAGCCCTGCTAGTATCATAAATAATGACTGGAAACTCTTTTTAGGTGAAATACACTTTATTCAATTTGTTTCGATAAAATTATACCTTCATCAAATATGTAAAACCTTGGAGAGAAAAAAAGCTCCTCATTCTGAGAAACAATTACATAATAAGATAAAAAATAAGGGGGGGGGGTTACATGTGACGGTAAGAGAGGGAGAACATTTGCAGAATAAAAAGAGAAAATGAAGAGCATAAATATCATTTTTAAATGTAGGTTGCTGCTTTTTTGGTGGACACCTGTCTGGATAGGCAAATGCTGTCATTAAGTGAAACTGTTATATTATCTACCGACCTGGCGTTACCCAGGGTCTATTATGTTCAAATTTGTTTTATAAATATTTATATGATCTATAATCATGCCCTTTTTGTTAGGTTCAATAACTAAGCTAAAGAAATAAATAATGCTAACTCTTTCTAAATGAATAAGTTATTCCTTATAGTTGATTTTTTTTCTTTTTTGGTGTTTATTTAAGAATGTCTCTATATTAGCAAACCAAATTGAATGTTTTTTTTAAAAATAAATTGTAGCGAAGTATGTTAGTTTATTGCCAATAACATGGTACAACAATAACAAATGAAAATTTGCTAAAAGTTTGATATGTCGGCTTAAATTCTATTTAGGTCCAACTTTTAAAATCTGGTCGACATAATTTTATATATTAGATGGAAAATCCACATAAAGAAATAAAATCCTACCCATTTTCGAACCTGTGCCCTAAGAATAAGTCAATGTCGACAAAAACATTTGTCCACTGGATCTGTGATTATTTAAAGGCTGAAATAATCTCTACAGAACTAAAATTTCCTGCTTTGTTGATATTATTTTTTTTTTTTTTTACATTATTATATCTAAATTGTTGGATGGTATGATAATTTCAGTTTCTGTATCGTTTTTTTTTTTTTTTCCTTTCTCTCTCTTCATACCTCTGTTTCCAGTTTGGTTTTGGTTTTTTATTTTATTTTGTCATTCTGTTGTGTGATGATGATGATTAGTGATTAGTCTACATCTTGTGGGCCATCATGATTTGAGATGTAGTGCAGGTGAGAGAAGAAGCCGGCTCAACCCAATCAGGGTGAACGCCATTGCAACAACTACATCTCGTTGAACTATGCCATGCCACTATTGCAATAAAGGGTTACTCAATTTGTTACTTTAGCATTCTAATGAGCTAACGGTTGAAATATTTTACTTTCGACACTTAAAACGGTGACTATGATCATGAACACTTTATTTTGGCCTACCCCTTTAAAAGAAATTCTTGGCCTTTTGGCTAAGATCAAAGTGTAGTATCTGTTCCGATGCATACTGCACCCCATACTGGTATTGTCTTGCCCTTCGGGGCTTGATTTACGCCAGTCTATGGGTCTGTCCTGTGCAGTTCTAGGAGGTCCACCCTTCCAGGCTTTGCCTCCCCTCTTTGGGAGGAGTAAGTTTATTGCTTACTGCCTGAGGCGCCCCTACCGGGGAATGCCGACGAGCTTACCCAGGCAATTTTTAAACCCCACTTTCCCGACCCGACCTTGGGTCACATCTTACTTGTGGGAGTAAGATAAAAACTGTCCTTGTGCCTAACTCCTGGAGAGGAGTAAATCAATACCCCTTTAAAATAAACACATTTAAAAAATTTTTTTTTATTGTTGTTGGTGAGGGGCGGGTGCTGTACCTAAAACCCAGAAAACAACAAAAGCAATTAGCAAGAGGTTCAGACTCTGAAGTAAATTTACCATATACTTTTTTTTTTTATTTTATTTTATTTTTTTGTACCTATATCAGTCAGCATAAAACGGTCTGTTGTTTACAGCAGTTACAAAAATATATTTATTTTGATTTACTTTCAATAAATATATATGAATTTTATAAATATACACGTCGTTGTCGTGCATGTGTAAAAAAATGTTGACTCCTATTATCTACGGACCTGCTCATAGACACCATCTTGATTAACAGCATTATCTTCACAATAAAAAGTAAAGACTCCCGACAACGCCGTTTAGGTAAAGCTATTATTATCATTATATAATAATACGCTAAGGCATTTCATGTTCATATGTGCGTTATCACATTTCACACATTAAAAATTTTTTAAAAATGAACATATTTAAAAAAAAAAAAAAATGATTCAATCGGCAAAGATGGTGATTGGTGATTAATCTGATGTCGCTAAGGTAAAAAAATTCTGACTTTACCCACGATACTATTTTAAATAAATACATTTAAAAAAAGTGACATTCTTTTTATTGATTTGAAGAATATTTAACTGACAATTACGCTAAGACAGAATATTTATTGTTTTAAATTGCTACTATTTTAAATAAAAAAAAAAGCACCATTTTATTTATTTTAAGAATATTTAGCTGACAATTATTTTTATGGAAGAAGAAAGAGTCCTTATTAATAGTATATTTTATTTAGATTAGAAAGTGGACCATGGGTTTACTTTCGGCAGCCTCGTAACTCTCGCTTCCCTTATTTTGTCCTTTAGTCCTCACATTTCATGAGCCATGTTTCTGACAAAGGAGGAATAATTGCTGATTATTGTTGACTAGTTTTTGATATTGAAGTAGTATTTTTTTTTTTTTTCAAAGCTTCTGACATCAAGTGGCTTCATGCCTTGTCTGGAGTGATTTCCATAAATTTTCTTTTTTAAATAGTATTGATCCTAACACATTTATTTAAAAAAGATTTTTTTTTTTTTTTCAGTAAATTATACAGATTCATGTAAAAAGCACTGTGGAATTTTAATACCTTACTTTGTAAATATAATCAAGCTATGGCAAGTTTCTGGACCCCCCCACCCATCTGTCTAAAGGTGGAAATATAGACAAAGAATGTGGGTGATTTACTATTCATTTAAAAAAACCCAACAAATCCATTAAGATGTGTCCATTCAATGAGTGTTTAAATCGTGACCGACAGACGGACAAAACCTCTTCTGGAGATACAAGTTGCTATCTAAAAATGCAACTCAAATCTCTTGCATGGCCGAAATTACACAATAACTTTGCCGGTGTCCCCATTTACGAGGACAAGTTAGACACAAAGTTGCTTTTTAATGTGTTGAAAAATCCAGCACCTTAAAAAGGGGACACACTCTAGATTGAACAAAAATAACCTGTGTAACTCCATTGGCACTCCCTAATAAAGGAGGATGCCTCAGGCGATGAACCATCCCTCCCCTCTGAAATTAGAAGGTAATGCCTCCGAGGGTTGTCTCCTCAGACTGAACAGATACTACACTTTGATCTTACCCTGCATTTATTATTGTCTTTATTATTTTGCCCTTGTTTCCTACCCCCTCCATTCCATTGTTATCTTGTCTTTTTTTCCCCCTATTTTAGTTCAGTTAGTCCTCAGATATCACGTAAGCCTCCTCCTGGGGCTAAAACTTGATTTCTGTATGAGTTACTCTTTTTTTTTACACTCGTCTCTATTTAGGCCAATCATTCCGGACAGTTCCACTCGTTCATGCGTTTAAAATTTCTTCCCTACTAATATTTGTATTCGTCTTTTCTTTGTCAAATATTTTACACTTAATGGCCGATCCTTGTTAAACTGTAATGCATTAACTCGCCGTTAATTGATCGTTATCCTATTATGCAAATGTCACGCTCGTCTTTTGCCGTATTCATTTCATTGGATGCACAGGTACACACTTTGTCTTATGTCGATCATTAGAAAAAGTGACAAACAGTTGGTTAATATTCAAAAGCATTTTGGAAGGCGAGAGTAGGGCGTCACATATTCCAATAGTGATTTTTTTTTTTTTTCCCCCCCTTCATATTTGCTGTTTTGCTTTTGTTGAATGTGATCATACATTTTGCTACGTTAGATATTGCTAACAGACTTTAACTTAAAGGTGCTTTATGCAGGTGTTGCCATCGGGAGTGTTTTTTTGTTTTTTTTTGTTTTTTTTTTAAAAGACTTGTGAATAATTTTTAATCTATTATATAAAGTACATGTGTGTCCAGGTAAGTCAGAAACTACACAAGGCTGATATATTCTGTTTCAGCATTGCTTTGGACAGAATATGGACACTTTCTTTTGTAATATTCATTCATTTAGGGGTCACCAGGAACAAAATTAGCTAGGGGGGGGGGGGGTTACACATATTTTTTAACTTTTCTATTTTGTTGTCCATGACCCTTTTTCTAATATTGTGTTTCTGCATTAAATAATTAAAAAAAAAAAAGGATGATATGTCGTAAAACAACCAAAATACTTGTATGCCTCAATTTCTGGTGGTTGTCATTTGAAATCAAAACTGGATACCTTCTCTTCCTGTTTCAATGTCAACAGAATTGGAAATCGGTTTATTAATCAGTTCGGTTAATTTCAGTAATGGTAGCTGGGCAGGTGAAACTGCAACGGACTTGGATTATTCCACTTACAGAGTTCCAAATCATGTTTTTTGTCAAGGAAAACACATTATAAGTTCTGCATCTACTTGACTGATATCTGTTCTATTAATTTCCTTACGATCCAATGATGGAATTTTTTAAATTTCAGACTCCGGAGCCAGTTTAAAAAAAATCAGATTTTGATTTCCCACCTCTGGTACTATTCCTTGTCGGTTGATTTGCCTTGACCTTATAGACTTTGTCTCTTTGGACCTCTGTAAACCGGAGGAGGAAGAGGTTACTTCTGAACCACCTATCCTATGGCAATGAAATTTGGCTCACACAAAGAGCAACCATGGAGGAACACTTCATTTTTTATTTTAAAAAAAAAAAGTTGCTGATGGCAGTCTTAAAAATATATATATATTTTTTTTTTTACGTCATCATATCGAGATATTTTAAAATTTAGGACTTTCATAATATGCAAAGTTTTCTCAAACAACTATAACTGTTGCCATGAAATTTTGTATTGACAAAAATTATTTTAATAAATATTGGCTGGCATGCTAATTTTTCTGCTGACATCAATTTTACCCAAATTTGCTGATTCTTAATGAATTTACCCGTGAACCCGACAGGAATAAAAAAAAATATATATATATAAATGATATGCGGATGCTTTTTTAATTCTGAAAATTTTTCCTGTCGACAGGGGGTCAATCTCCACAAAAAAAAAAAAAATTTCGATTTTTGGATGTCCAGCAGCACCGCAGACCCCAGAATATTATTATTCCCTTTTTTATCAAAATGAAATACTTATCAAATTACAACAGGTAATGTAGTTTCAGAATATATATATGGTTAGGAGGGGGTACGGGCGTCTATTTCCATCTTCAAGTTATAGATATAATAAAATAAAGTTGTGTATGAATACAGATCCTTTAATATTATCTTTTGATTAAATTGAAATATATTTATCCAAGTATCCTGGCTAATGTAGTTTGAGAATATATATGCTTATAGGGAGGTGGTTTATTTCATAAAATGAGATTGCTTGTTAACATATACTGGTAGTAGTAATTATGGACTGAACAAAACGAAATATTGTTTCATATTTATTTATTTTATAAATAAACTAGCTGTACCTACTTGGGCTGCCCGGCAATCTTTGTGCATTTATTTTTGTTTCACATTTAAAAAAAAAAAGAAAAAGAAATTTTAATATATGAAAATTTGTTAAGAATTTTAAATGCATCCAGGGAAGCTGCTTTTCTGAAAAAAAATCTTTGTTACCTCCCTTACATTATAATGGAAAAAAAAGTATCCTCTGTTTTCTTAGCCGGAATAAGTATTTTCAGAAAGAAACTGACACAAAATAAAATATATATCTGCCAATAACATGGTGGAAGGGAGAAATGAAAAGAATAGGCTAGTTCGCATCATTTAGTGATATCTCAGACAGATTGCTATCTGGGTCTGATTTTGAAAAAAAATAACTTTATGTTAGGTTATAAGTAGTGTGAATAAATTTCAGGAAAAATCACTGAGTTTAATAGTAAAAATTTTATCTTTTCAAAAGATATGGTATATTCGGGTTAATCCCAGAAAAGGAGTAATGCACATCCTCTCTCCCTAACATAAGTTCTGTCATGTTAGCCTTCATGACCTCTTCTTTGGCTATGGATTTCTTAACTCTCTTTCAGATTTACTGAGGACGTGTTTTCTCATTAATATCTCCTTCCTTATCGGCAGAAATTGTTATAGGTGCAATCTATTATTATACTAAAGCTGAATTAATCAACGTTTGTTTGCCAAAGTTTTGTTTCTATATATTTTAATTACACAAAACAAATGTTAAAATATTCCTCGGTATTGAGATTGAGTTATATTTATGAAAAAAATTCCATTTTAATTGTTCTGATTAGCCATAACTTGTAATTTAAACACCAAGTGATCAATCTCTTAAGTTTGTCTATTACTTTCACCCTCTCTCACTCTGTTGTTTGACCCCTCTTTTATTTTATACCGTTTCTATCACTTTTGCTTGCATCCTTCCCTTCCTCTCTTTTCAGTCAAAGGTAATAAAACTAGCTACACGATAGATTGAAATAGTCCATTATAAACAATAGGGAATATCACCGTGTAATTAAACGACTTTTTCTTTTCTTGTCTTTTCATACCAGCTGGGGAATCCATGACACGTTCTAATCTTATCTTAGGGTCTGGTTCGCAAGGGGTCCGATGCTTTTGTCTGAATTAGGTCTGATTCAGTTCGGTCGTATCGCTATTCTTCCAGCCATTACCTCCTTGGGGGGAGGGGGGGGGGGCGTAATGCCGGTTGCGTTTTTCCTAATTCAAACAATTTAACAATAACTTAATGAGTGACCCAATGGGTCAGTTTTTTTCTACTTGTTAAATCCGTTTCTTATACAGGATCAAGTGTATCTTCAGAGCATGCTTTCAGTTGTAACACTAACTCTTTTTTTTTTTTTAACTGTTCTGTCGTTGACCCCCCCCCCCATCCCTTATGAAATTATGACATAATTACATTATTGGTGATACAGGTTGGAGGAGGGGGAATCACACTCATCTTCTATTTATCTGGGGCAAATATAGTTGCTAATATCGGAGGATGCAACTAATTTCTCTTAAACCTTTTTTTTTTTTCAACTTCCTGGGATTTCTGTTATAGTGACCTTTTTTTTTTTTGTATTCGCCAATTGAACTGATCCAATTCTTAGGGAAGAATGTGTTTGCCATTGTAGGAAGGCTGCAAAGTGGGTAGGTCAAAATGTAGATAAATAGTATAATGTTGGAAATAAGTATTTTAAAGAGTAAAAGAGAAAGTCTTTTACTCTAATATCATTAGAAAAATACCCGTCCCAGCACAGGTGAAATAATTTCCCCATACCGACAGTTTTGCACCACTTTTATTTCCCTTTACAAAGATTAAAATCAAGATATAATGTCACTTTATGTTTAGAATCCTCGTTCCAAGTTTAGTCAAAATTCATGATTTGGATTAAGTTTAGGGGGTCACCCTTAAATGCTTTATTTTTTATATTGGTTTAAAAAAAAAAAAATTATCATCGAAGATAATGATTACTTATTTAGTGGGTATGCTGATGCAACATCATACTAATACCTACTCATGCTTGCCAACAGGCTCCTTGCAGATGTGAAACAAGTGACAGTTTAACACATTTTTGTTAGAATGTATCATTAAAGAGTTAAGAAGAAATTGAAATTCGAGAAATCTTGCTTAATTGGATGACTATGGACCGAATTTAATGCAAATCTAATTAGTTCAGCATTTGAATCCTGTACAGAACAAATATATAAACGCATACCTGATTTTTATATAATATATATATATATATATATGTATAGCGTCACAATTCCAGAATTTTAATTTCGATACAATACTAGTATACAATTAGAAACAAAATGAAAGAAAAATGAACGCCATGCAACAGCTAGGTCAAAATGCAGTCAGATGAGAGGGAGGGGAGATCAAAGAATTGGATGAGTAATTGGAAGACGAGTACGAAACACACAAAGAAAAGCGGAAGAAAGATTATAATTTGTGCAAAAATCAATGCCATATTTTCAGAAAAAATTGTAACATACTTTGTTACAGCTTTGATATCACATGTCTAAATAACGTATATTGTATTGTTTTAGACAATCCGTATATCGATTTATATCTCTATTCTACTAAAACTCTGGATCTTGCTTGTTTGTCCTCATGCACACAGAAAGTTAAATGAGAGATAGGAATAACGGTGCACAGTGAATGCTGTCAACCATTAAAACAGAAGGGGGATAACCGTGCACAGTTGATGGCATCATTCATCGAACCAGTCTAGATCCCCTGGAGTCGAGTATATTTATAAAACTGTGTGCATTTTGTTTGTTAGCTTACTTGTTTGCTTATAATATTTATTTTTATAAATATACAAAATGTGGCACAAGGCCAAGATGGGAGAGCTAGTCTTTTTTTTCTTTTTCTCTTTTCTTAACCAACTTTGTTTTTCTTAGGCAAGACTAGCAGAGTTAATCATTTGTTGTATACTTTTCCTTTCAAAATATGTTAAAGTCTGTATCGTGTGGTTGCGATCAGCTTTAAACATGGCTTCCTTGAGGAAGGGATAACATTTTCTGGTCTTTTGTCTATGAAAAACATTCTCGAGCACTTCTTAGTGATGTTGTCCAATCTTAGAAGGTTATTGTATCTTCTTCCTTTCACAATATGTTACGGTCTTTATCCTGTCTTGCTTGCCTGTCTCTCCTTACAAAGGCCAGATGTGACACAAGGTCGATTCTCTATGTAGGGCAGGTCATAAGCACCACGAGGAGGTCTCATTCTGATATGGAATCGCTCACAAAAACCATAACATTGCACAAGTAAATATAATATTTACTTGAAAATTCATAGAGGATGAATGGTAGTTGCAACAATCTGAGAATGTTTGTTTGAAAATAGCAGCTATAACTGCTAGCTTCTGCTGTTTTATTAACCAGTGTCATTAATTAAATTATATATTTAATAATATATAACAAATACTGTCCTAACGGGGCACAAGTGGTCTAGTCTAAATGAATGAATGCAAATGTTTTTCCCACTTAGCCAAGCTATATTAACATCTAAATGGCTTAGGTTTATTTAACGTGATGATACAACATATTTTGAAATACCTTTATATATATATATATATATATATATATATATATATATATATATATATATATATATATATATATATATATATAAATATAATGAATCTGCAAACACTGAAACACAGCTATGTATGTTTAATTTACATACTTATTTTATAAACAGTTTCTAATAAATCAATATTCTGTATTTATTTGTAATTTTTATTGTCCTATTTTTTTTATATATATGCAATAGTTTTGTCGATATTATTAATTAAAGTGATTTAATGAAAAAAAAAGGATAATGAAAAGTTGCAGTTGAAATTATTTTGAAAGTTCACATGTGTACCTATGTACATTCACATTCAACAACTTAGATTAGTGCACAAGAGAATAATTTCTTTGAAAAATAAACTCCATTCTCAACGAAATTAAAGTTTTTATTTTAATAATTAAATATGTACTTTTATTGTACTTTTATTTTTAAAACATTTTTATTTATTAAGTATTTGTTTTGTGTGATGATAATAATAACCAGGTACATATATATATATTAATTCATTTTTTTTCATAGCTTTTGATAAATCTTAAGTTTTTATTTTTTATTTTTGTGTTTTTTTAATAATAATGGCAAAAAACACAAACTAACCATTTCAAATTATTCGGGAATATATTGTTTTATTTGACATATCGACATTATGCTTTTTCTTTAATTCATATCGTTATATAACCAGTTTTTAATGGGAAATTTATTTTCATTTTTATGCTTGTACAAAATCAAGTCCCTCAACTTTGGATATCAAAAAGACCATATAAAATAACCTTGTTTGTTTTTTCCTAATTAATAAAATGTAACTATGTTCATACACAGTAAATTTCCTCAACATTGGAATATATCAAATGACACCATCAAAATCGTTTTTGTTTTTCTCCAAAATACCAAAATATGAAATGAAAATCTTAATTTTTTCTGCAAAGAAGGCTACAGCGGAGGGGAGCGGGTATTTTTTATTTATTTATTTTTATCAAAACTCTGATAATCTTTTTTGGTTGATTGTTTGCACACGATATTACAAATTTTAAATGATGGTAGGATATTATGTTCCAGGAATATTTGTTTATAGCAAAGACTTGTAACAAAAAAGACTGCAATCATTATTAGAAGTGCAGGAAATTTATTGAAACTCTCCAATATTTTTCATACTAATGAAATGTAGTTTTAATCATTTTAATTTTTTTTTTTTTTTTTAGATAAACGTTACATCAAGCATTTCTTTGGAAGGTTAACGGATGATCCATTTTGAAAATTTCTTTGCAGTCATTACTGAAAGTGTTAAAAATTTCATAGTTTCACAATTTTCCTAAATAAAACGCATTTGACGAAAAATGTCATTAGAGAAAACATCTGATCCAAAAATTAGTAAAATTTCAGATGCGTCCCTCCAACGGATTCATGCTTCTGGCAAGTTCAGAATGATATGCTTCTGATCCCCTCCTCCAATATCACTTTTGACTGTTTTTGGATGGTGCAAATATGAGTTTTTATTGCTGTATAACTAAAAAAATAAAATGTGACTACATCTTTATTGAGCTACTAGCACGGCTTCCTGGTATTCCCCAGAGGCATGGATAAAAAAGATAGTGAACAAATTGAAACCTTTTTCTTTCACTCTACACAATCGTCAGTCACGTTACTTTTTGAACATCTTTGATTCACGTGCAAACTTTGACAACTCGTTCAATATAAAAAGAAAAAAGGTTGTTATCAGCAGTCGACAGTTTGACTAGTTTCAGTAATTTTTTAACATTAACCAGTAAGAAAGTAATTTTTTTTCGCCCCCCCCCCCCCCCTCCCTGCAATAATTTGATCCATGGTAATCCCAAGCATATGAGTATTTGAGTATTTTTTGTTGTTTTTTACCATAACCTGTTCGTGGCCATACTGAATCAGAATATGTAAGGTTTGTAAGTGTATCTTTGGTAGTTTCAGAGTTTATCGCAGACACAGACTGGAGGGGGTAGATATTGCTTTCCTTTGTATAATAGATGAATCTGATTTAAGAAATTGCAATGTGCTTACATGATACTCACATGAGCAGTCAAAGTTGTTCGTCTGTAATTTTTGCTCTATTCTTTAGAACACAATATTTCCCCAATATTAAGTCTGGTCTGGTCTATTATTGATTCCATATGTATTATCTTGTTTACTTGAAGATGCCCGTTTGTCTACATGTCTGTTTATTAGAGTTGGGCGGTTTTGAAATTTTGGTTTCGGTATCGGTTTCGGTTTTTTTCCCTTAAAACCTCGGTTTACGGTTCGGTTTTTCGGTTTTGTTGAAAAAAATTTTTTTTACTATGGAAGCTATTCATTCTGTTGTGTGATGATTAGTTATTATTCAACGTTTAGTTGAATTATGCCACTGTTTCGATAATTTTGTGACTGAATCATTCTCCATGATATGAATCATAAGTTTTAAGGTGTTGACTGTTGTAATCAAAGTTCTGATACCTTTTTAACAGTTAACTCGTTAAAACAGTGACCAAAGATTCATGAAAGATTTCTGAAGAATAAAACTGAGTTTGAATATACATTCTATCTAATTCTTTAACCCATCAGAAGCTAAAATATAACTCAGAAATGCAAGAAATTAAAAAACGAAAATTTATTTAAACAAACAAAATAATTTTACATATAAAATTAAGCAAAAATGATGATGAAAATGAAATATTGTCAAAATTATTTGACAGATACAAATTTTAATTTTTTAATAGGTGAAAATGTTTGCAAGACGTGTTTTGTCACGTAAAATAAACACACCATATACTTCTCGAATTGCCGGTGTTGACTGTTGGGATGTCTGTCATTTTGTGTGCTCGAAGTTCTGTCAACTGGTGCGTGTTGGGGTTAATATTTGTTTTTAAGACAGGGTAATAAAACTTTATAGACATGCGTAAAAGACTAGTAGTACAACCGAAAACCGCGCCAAGGGAAAAGGAAGGATGGTTAAAAAAAAGTAGATATTATTAATTCATCTAAAGTCATTTTTTAAGCTTTAAGGTAATTTTAGTCATAGAATTCATGACTTGGATTAAAGTTTAATAATTAAACTTTCGAATAAATTGTCAACTCTAAATAAATACCATATTAACAATTTAGTAAAATATAAATCGTTGCATAGTCTACTTTTTGAATAACCCATTTTTGGGAGAGAAAACGGTATAGTTGAGAGATAGTTCTCTAGAAATTACAATTTATGTATGAAGTGGCTTTTCAAAAGTAAACAATGAAATGCCTAATGTTTAAAATAATTTTAAAAATCCGAATAAAGTGACATTAGCATTGGCAACTACTTTTTTTCTTTTTAAATGTTTATACTTACTCACTACTTTTCGTTTATTTACTTTTACAAGTATTTTTTCAAAATTTCATTTTAATAACTTATTTTTTTAGATAACTCTGAAACAAACAAATAATTATTTTACAATTTTGAGTTGAATCAAATAGATTTTCGACATCATACGGAACGCGTTTGATTTTTTCTTTTTCATTTGAAAATAGTTTATGCTAAAAATACGATGTCATGTTGTCTGTCGTATTTCTCTCTTTTTCATTTGAAAATTCAAAATGTTAATAAACAAATTGTAAACAAAGATTTCTTCCTACAAGTAGCAATACACATGAAAAAATTTAAATTGCTTAAAATATCTCAATAATGGCATACATAGGAAGAGCTTGATGATCTAAGAAAGAATCTTTTTAAATTTTTTAAATCTGACTAAAAATAAGGAAGTTATAACTATTTTTGTGCCTCGCACAATTGGATATTTTCCCCTCTTTAATACCATATGCGTTTCGTCACATTTTTTACACTAATTTTTCAGTAAAAATGTTATATCTTTGTTAAAACACAAGATTAAGCAATGAAATTTACCGTATAAGTGTATTTTTGTACAAGGAATCAGAATATGCCACTGAAAATCTCCAGAAATTAATGGTTTCCAAGTAATCTGCACTAAGTGCACATAAATATGCTGCAATACCTTAAAAATACCATGAATCCATTAAAAGAAAGAAGTTAGAAAACTCAAAGTTGAATTGTAATACATTTTATGTACAAGAAACTAAAATCTAATACTAGGACTGTTTAAAAATGAATATATTGCAAGATTTCTTTAGCATTATTGTAGATTTACACCTTCTGCTAACTCACCCCCTTACCTCCCCAAAATATGAGATTCTACTTTTTTTATTTAGGCAATTACATGTTAACACCCTGAAAAACTTGGCAAAAAGAAAGAAACAAAAACAATTATTTTAGAATTTAAAGTGGGGATCAGTTTCACATAAAATAATCCCCCATTTCAAGGCCATTCTAGCGTTTTAGGACAGTTAATTATTTTTTCTATGGGAGATAAATCCTGTGCGTTTTTCTTGTTTTTTGTTTTTTTTCTGTTTTTTTAGACGATTATAAGGGTTTTTGTGGGAGGAGGGGGGCTTACCACTTGAACTTCAGGTTAGTGGTAGGGCTAGGGGCAATTAAGTGTGAACACCCAGAAAGAAAAAAAAACAATTCATTTAGAATTTCGAGTGGAGGATTAGTTTCACATATATTTAATGCAGAATAATTCACCATTTCCGGGCCATTCAAGCGTTTTAGGGCATTAATCAATTTTTTTCTATGGCAAATAAATCCTGTGCGTTTTTAATGGGCTTTTTTGTAGGATTAGGGCTTCCTACTCGGACTTAGAGTTAGTGATAAGGTTAAGGAAGGGGTTTTGTTTTGGATGGAGGTTGCCATTCGGACTTAGTGTTAGAGTTAAGGGAGTTTTTTAGGAGTGGCTTGCCACTCATATTTAAGGTTAATGGTACGATACGTTCAAGATGGCATTTTTAGGAGGTGGGCTTGTTAGTCGTACCTAGAGTTAATGGTAGAGTAATTATTTATTTTATAAATTTCACTAAAAGGCAAGAATGCCCGGGAAATCGGAGATCATTTTACATTAAATTTATATGCGAAACTGATCCCCCACTCTAAATTCTAAACTATTTTTTGTTGTTTTGTTTTTTCTTTTTTCGCCAAGACTTTAAGACGTAATCGCCTAAAAAAGTAGAATCTTAATTTTTTTTTTTAAATTGGCGACTAGAAATTCATTACTACTAGAAGTTCGAAAGTTGAGTGAAAACCAGTATTTTTTAAAGTATTTTTTTTAAAAGTATTTTTATCTTTTTTTACAAGACGCTGCTGCTGATTGATTGTTATATCAGCAATACTAGTAGCCATTGTTGACTTTCGCTCAAAAAAAGGACAATATTTTTTAGGATAAGATAATTTAAAATTACTATTACCGAAAGACAAAACAACGTACAATTATAATTTTAATGCATAAAAAAAGATGAAAGATTAATTTATTTACTAGTTGGGTACGAAAAATGTAACAACATTTTCTATATTCATATTTTAAAATGTTTAAAATTCGTTCTAGAATGAAAATAAACAAAAATCGCCTCGTGTTTATAGCAGTAATTGCAGTAATATATTTGTTCAATCTGTCCTCTTACTAATATAACATTTTTTGGTAATATTCAATTTTATTCAAATCGGAAAATCTTTTCAACCGTGTTTCCTTGTATATGGTGGCTTACTGTAATAAAAACACAATACCGAACGGTTACGGTTTAAAAAAAAAAAACGATTCGGTATACGGTATGGAGACGAAACCGAAAAACCGCGGTTTTTCGGTAAAACCGCCCATCTCTACTGTTTATATTTAAAATTATTTTTAACTCGTTTGAAGTCTGAATCTGCCGTCATAATTTGGCTTGGGTCCGATAGCATGCGGGACAAACTGTGAATGCTAACTAGCTTTACCTACCCGGCATTGTCCGGGAGTCTTTGTATTGTTTATTTTTAAATTTTAATCACAAATATTTTTCGATTTTTATTATTATTTTTTTAAACTCTTAAATTTATAAAAAACTAGCGGAACCTGCGCCTTGTCTTTGTTCGGGAAGTAGGAGGAGAGATTGAAGAAACCAAGAAACTTATGTTCCCACCCTTGAACCCCATATTACTATTTTTATCTGAACTTTTTACTTTCTATAAGTAATAGAACTGTTATATTAATAATCATTGAATTGGAAAACAATAAAAATGAATAGTTAATTTGAGATATCCTTTTGCAAAGCAATATGCAAATTAGCTAGCCTTACAACTTCGATCGCATATGCATGGTCAGTATGTTAGAAAGATATTGTTCTTCTATTGTGGCGTTTATGCAGCAGTACAAGTAGTGACTTTTTACCATGTCTCATTTCATTTCGTACATTTTTCTACATAGGATTTTCTAAAAGTTTGTTTTAGTACTTTACGCTATTACATTTTTGATTTCAATAGTAGGTGTGTTCGTAAAAACTCGAGGATACGTCCTCGACAATCAGTCTGTTGTGGTTTCTTCTGGCCCTACTCTTTCGGACAAAGGTATGGTTCTGTCCACTCTCCCAGGCTTTATCTTCTATGTGAGAAGAGGTTTATTGTTAATCGCCTAAGGTGGCTCTACCGGGGAATGCTGACAGGGTTTCTCAGGCATTTTTTGTAGGCCAGAGTGCGCTAATCCTAGTGTGCTGGCTTTTCAAAATCACACCTGACTAACCCCCTGGAGAGGAGGTAAATAAAATACAGATAGATGAGAAAAGGTAACATAATTTTATTAAAACTTAAAGAAAGAGGCAAAATGCCTTTTTTTAAAAAAAAAAAAATTATTTTGATTTTAATAAAAATATCTACATCTAACACTTTTTTTTTTTTTTTTTTAAAGTGTTAGATGCAGATATTTTTATTAAAATCAAAATATTTTTTTTTTTTCTAATCTTGATTTTTTTTCTAATTTCGCTCGGTATAACGAGCTTCATCAGAGATTTAAACAAATAAAAGGTATTTTTTAAAAATTTTCTCGTAAGAGTCCTTCCTGGTCTTGTAGAACAGGCGCCCGATGTTGTGTGGACAGTGTAATGTCTCTTAAATTTGAACTTAAATCGCGCATGGTCGCTGGTAGGTATAAATTTGGGAAACTGTTTTATTGATAGTCAGCCATTTACAACAGTATTAATACTCATACTCATTTACAGTTTTTTTGGTTTCTTTTTTTTCAGTCTTGCATTGCATCTTTCTATATGAAAGGCGCATTTTTATTTTTTGTCATCCTAAAAAAAAAATGTATAAATCTATTGAACGTTCTTGTTATTTACTAACCTTTCCAAATTTGTTCATTTCAGGTTTAATTACCGATCTACTCATTATATGGTTAATAATGGCTTTTACAATTTCTTGAATTGGTTTGATGACCGGGCATGGTACCCACTTGGCAGGATTGTTGGTGGGACTGTAAGTATATTGTTTTTATTTTTATTTTTTCTGATTTGTGCAAGCAATTTTTGGTTCTTTGATATGGCAGGAATGCATGAAAAAACTTGTTTTCCTTTTGGTTTAGGGACATTATTAAAAGGTTTAATACTATAACCTGAACACTCATCAGTAGATGTAGAAAGCGTTGTTTTCTGGAATGCACAATTCACTTAAAACAAATTAATGTATGGAAGTCCGTGATAATTTTGACGATTATTCTCATCGGGGGACTGAGAACTATATAAATAATTCATTAAAGATAACTAGAAAATTAACCAGAAAAAGCATTTAAACAAAATGTCAACTTAACAGTTTCTACATAACAATAAGATTAATACAGAAAAACTTGTGAAAGCGCAAGAAAAACTAGTAATACAACTTTCAACTCCTTGTTAGTCTTCTTTTAATAAAACTTGTTTGAACAAAGTTTTACTCTCCACTTTATAACTAGAAGAATACCCGTCCCAGGGAGGGTAACATTAATTCTCTGAACAGTTTTGCACCATTTCTATGTCTCCTTACAAATATTAAAATCAAGACATGATACTAAACCTTATATCTAGAATCCTTATTCCAATTTTGATCAAAATTCATTACATGATTTTGATACTAGAAAATGTCTAAAATTTAAGACTTAAGCGTAAAGGGTCTTAAGAACTTGAAATTCAAACTCAGAATCATGCTTAACTAGTGTCTAATAACTATGGATCAAATTTAATGCAAATCTGAAATATTTGAATTTTGAAATGGGAGGTCGTGCCCATATTATGCTGCTAAAAGCCCTTTAAAATACTGCAAAGAAACTGAAATTTGGAGAATATTTGTTCGTTGATGTCTAATACCTATGTCGTATCATAGAATTGATACAAATCTGTCCGACTGGCTTTGTTGCTGTCTGGCTGAGGTATGGTTCTGTTCGGTCTTAGGTCTACCCTCCCAGGCTTTACCTTCTCTCTGAGAAAGGGTTAATTTATTGCTAATCGCCTGAGGTGCCCATATCAGGGAAATGTCGACAGGGCTGCTTGGGCATTTTTGTCGGCCAGAGTGCTCTAGCTTCTCGAAGCCAAACCTGACCTTGTCTAACCTCCTGGCAAGGAAGTAAATAATGTCTCGTATTGAAACTTCCGAAAAATTTGCGGTATCCGAATTTTCACAAAGGGTTTCCATCCCCTCTTTGCCCCCTTTGCATAAAACTAAATTGAACTAAATATAGCTCACATTACCTACTCTTACACGTAGTAGGTGTGTTCCAAAATTCATAATGATCGATTAATTAGTTAAGGAGTGAATTCTATACATAGAAATAGCAATACACATGAAAAAATGTAATTGCTTAAAATATCTCAATAATGTGTAGTTTTAAGAGGGTCTTTGTGTGAGGTGGTGGTGGTGGGGGGGCTTGCCATTCGGACTTCGAATTAGTGGTAGGGCTAAGGGCAATTACGTGTGAACACTTTGAAACTTTAGCAGAAAGAAGAATAAAACAATTATTTTAGAATTTAGAGTGGGGGATTAGTTTCACATAAATTTAATGTAAAATAATTCACCATTTCCGGGCCATTCTAGTGTTTTAGGGCATTAATCGATTTTTTTTCTATGTGTTTTTCTTTGTGTGCTAGCTTTTTTAAAAATTAATTTTTTAGACAATTATGCGTGGTTTTCATGGGCTTTTTGTAGGATTGGGGGGCTTGCCACTCAGACTAAGGGTTAGTGATAAGGTTAAGGAAGCGGTTTTGTTTTGGATGGAGGTTGCCATTCGGACTTAGTATTAGGGTTAAGGGAGTTTTTTTAGGGTGTGGCGTGTCACTCAGATATAAGGTTAATGTTACAACACGTTCAAGAGAAGGTATTTTTAGGAGGTGGGCTTGTCACTCGAACCTAGAGTTAGTGGTAGAGTAATTATTTATTTTATATCAAGTTTTTAGCTTGAAAAAATATTTTTAAAATTGCACTAAAAGGCAAGAATGGCCGAGAAATTGGAGATCATTTTACGTTAAATTTATATGCGAAACTGATCCCCCCACTCTAAATTCTAAATTATTATTTTTATTTTTCGCGAAGACTTTTAGAGTGTTCACACATAATTACCTAAAAAAGTAGAATTTTATTTATTTATTTTTTAATTGGTGACTAGAAAGTCATTACTTCTAAAAGTTTGAAAGTTGAGTGAAAACCAGTATTTCTTGAAGTATTTTTTATAAAAGAACCACAAACAGCATTAACTTTTTAAGCACAGAAAGTATAATTTCTTTTTTTCAAAAGTCCGTAAACGAATTCTACAAAGCTTTATAAGCTTTACAAAGCTAGTTTATAAATAGCTGCTGCTGCTGATGATTGTTATATCAACAACACTAGCAGCCTTTCGCTCAAAAGGGGACAATATTTTTTCGGATACGATAATTTAAAATTACTACTACCAAATGACAAAACAACATACAATTATAATTTTAATGCATAGAAAAAGACAAAAGATTGATTTATTTACGAGTTGCTGTACGAAAAATAATTCTCTAAAGACGAATGGTACATAATTTTTTTTTAAAAAGGGAGGGTTAAAAAAAAAAACTAACGTAAATGGCCGAAAATGGCGTTAACATTTTTGACTTTATTTGCTGAAAACTCTTCAAATATATAATGTAGATCATTATTTATTAATGCATGTGAAATGATATTCATTTCTAAACAAAATGGTGGTATTTTGACAACTAAAAGTGCTTTGGGTTTTTAAAATATGACTATTTTAGAACTACCTTGAAATCCGTGATTATCAAAACTGTGGGTGGTCGGTGGGTATTGCTAATAGAAATATATAAACATATTCACATAGCTAACTTTATATAAGTAAATATTGGTACTTCTGTAGTTTATGGACCGTGCTGAAATAAGGTTATTATTTAGAATTCTATTCTATTCTTCACATGCGGAGTGGGGGTTTCGTTAACTATTCTCTACTTTCACCTAACAATTTAATGAACAAAAGATACCATAAAAATTGAATTTAACTTGAAAATCTTATCCAAAAAATAGCACGGTGTGTAAACTGCAGAAGTACCTATATATATATATATATATATATTTAATTTATTTGAAAAAACTAACATAGTTTTCAAATAAATTATATTAGCTCTCACTCCTCTGCGATCGAGCACTTTATTGATTTCTTTTCAATATAACCTGACACACTATATATATAATGTAATATATATATATACACTAGCAAAAATACATGGTGTTGCTCATTATTGATTGAGGAACCCTATAGCACCATATTACCTTGTCTATTTTTTTTTTATTTTTTTTAGAATATTCAATTTTTTGGATGGGGCCAAAGAATGTACTCAGTTATTAGATAATGTAGTACTATTTTTCACACATTTTTTTATTAAGCGAAAGCATCTTTCAATCAGAATTGGCTTGTAAGCTCTTTAATTTATCATCTATACCAGCAGGGCTTTCTGGTGTTGTCCGGGTGGATGGATAACACAAAATAAGTGTTCCAAAAAGTGTGTAAAATATCTGGCTAAGATAACATTATTTAAACTGCATAATAGAAAAGGGGAAAAATGTAGCAAGTAAAATTGAATTGCAATTGGGTTTAATTGTTCTTGCTTGATACATCCTCAGTCTTGTTACTTTTTTAACACAACTCATATTTTGAAGGGAAAAATGACTAGACGATATAGATGTTTTTGTTTCCATTCAATATCCATTTTAGTAGGTATCCAAAACCAAAATTTAATTTTCATTAGGTCTAAAAACTTTGGCATCTTGTGTGCTATTAGTTGCAAAGCCAATTTTAACAGTGTATAACTGATAATGCATGTTTCAAACAGATGAAAAATCCTTACAAATGTAATGTCATCTTGTGCTAAATGAAAATTAAGACCAATGGAAGCAATAATTATCAGATCAAACCAGCCTAAACATTGGGCAAAATCCCATCTCATACTGCTTCATTATCACCTTGAATAGGTTTTGGTCCCGGTTTTGAATCTCGCTTGATGTATATGGCTTATCTTTGATAGTTACTGAATTTTAGATGGATAGACATGGAAAACTGCCCTTTATTTAATAGGAAACTACTTAAATTTACTACTTCTAATCAGCTACTGGCCACTCTTTCATCCAAATCTATTGTATAAAACTAGGTTTACCCCACATACCTGTACGAAGAGAATAACGCCAGCAATGTACAAATTCAGTATAACGAGTTATTCATCATACCCATTCATTTGAATAGATATATTGGCAACATATAGTAAATTAACAAGTCTACCCATGAGATTTTAACGTTTTTTTTTGGGGGGGGGGGGGGGTCATATTAAATAATATAAATAAAAAAAACAACCGATTATAATATAGACGTGAAAATGTGAAATTAAATATTTACTAAGCAATAATTGTTAAAGTAGCATTAAGTTTCACCTTTCTCACATTGATTTCTAAACAGTTCAATAGAAAGCAATTGAACATAAAAGAAAATCATTAAATGGTTCGAAAGTCATGGTCGAGTGATTAGCTTGAAAATCGACCGATGGCATGTTGGACCCAATTATATCTTTTCTTATAAACAATTCTCGATCCAATGATTTATTATTGATATGTATTATATAGAAAATGGGCGAAATTGACTTTTAACGGCCCACTGTGCATGCACCGTTTCAGTTTTATTTTTTATTGTCACTCAGATTTAGGGTTAATGAAATGCATGGTTTCTTTTTTTTGATTTTCTCCCAACAATTTATTATCCCTGGCACATAAGCAGGGTTTACAGGAAGGTTTGCAATGATATAAGGAAGCCACATGTCGGTGTAAATAGTAGTGGCAGAGATAATAAATTGTTGAATGGGGGAAAGAAGCAAACTCGCATACCCTTCATTAACCCTAATACTAACCCAAAGTCTGGGTGGCAATATGAAAAAATATTGAAATGATGCACACGCAGTGGATGTAACTGGGCTGTCAATTTATAGTCTAAAAGACTGTTAAAAGTCAATTTCTCCTGGAAAAAGCATAAAATCAAAATATAATTATACTAAACCTTATGTCTAAAATCCTTATTCTAATTTTGCTCAAAATCCATTACATGATTTTGCTTCTAGAAAATAAGGCTGAAGTTTAAGAGGTCTTGAAGAAATTGAAATTCAGAGAATCTTGCTTAATTGATATGATGATAGATAAAATTCACTGCAAATCTGATATATTTGAATTTTTAAATGGGAGGTTGTGACCCCTAAAACCCTTTAAAATACTCCAAAGAATCTGAAATTTAGAGAATATTTATTAATTGATGTCTAATAGCCTTTTGGCTAAGATCAAAGTGTAGTATCTGTTCCGATGGATACTATATTGTCCTGTGCAGTTCTAGGAGGTCCCACCCTCCCAGGCTTTGCCTTCTCATCCTTTGAAAAGGGGTTAGTTTATTGCTAATCACCTAAGGCACCCCTACCGGGGAATTCTGACGGAGCTGCCCAGGCAATTTTTAGGGGTCATAAGTGCTCTTTCTCTAGGGTGCTGACTTATCAAATCCTACTTTCCGACCTTGTCACATCTTACCGCTGTTGGAGGTAGATAGAACCTATGTTATAATTTCACAAATCTGTGGTATCTGAATTTTCGCAAGCTTCCATCCCCTTTTTTACCTCCTTTGTATAAATCTAAATTAAACTAAATATAGCCCATTTTTCTTCATCCTGAAGAAGTCTGCAATAAAGACGAAACATTGATGAATACATAAATAATATAGTTTTTGGCTTTCCTTTTTCATTTTCCATTACGCGGGATAATTTTATCCCCATTTTTATTCATATATATATATATATATATATATATATATATACGCATAATACTAAAACTGATAATTTTTCTTAGTTGATTGTTTGACACATTGAATGTATTACATAGGAATGGCAAATGAGATGAAGTGGTGGGAACGGGATGCATTAAAACACCTCTCATAATCTGAAAGCTTTGAGTTCAATCCCTGTACGGGCAATACATTTTCATTTTATCTTAAATCTTGCTCAACAATAAATCTTAGTATTTTATAGATTGAGTCTAGATTAAAGGCTGCAAAATGTTAGTTTTCATTAATAATGGATAATGTGTAAAAATATGGTAAATAAGGATGTTTTGTAAATAATTATACAATTCCTTCAAATCTAATACATGTTTCATAAACTACCAATAAATAAATGTAATTTAAAAATATCTATTGCTCAGCGCATTTGTCATAATGCGCCAGGAGACTAGGGTTCAATCAAGATTTTTAAAAAATGGTACTTGATGCCTCCTTGCTAAATACTCTGCATTATAAGGTGAAGATCAAGGGTAAGTGGAGCAACTTAAGGAAAGGAGTTGCCCTCTCCTAAATATCTCAGTGTAGTAGCCAATGTAAAGGGAGTTTTCAGATTGACTATGACCGATCCATTTATTTTTTGATTTTCTACCTTTGCAATTGGTTAAGAGCACTAAATGTATACACAATGTACCAACGTTGACTTAACAGTAGGGGTGGGACGTAATGGGTGAAAATTTCAGATTCAAGCCAGTAGTATTTTTTTTGTGTTCATTTATACATAAATAACACTAAACAATCAAACATTTTGAAAATTTTGCAAAATTCAGAAGGTGCAGGCCAAAAATAGCCGTTAGGGCTCCATGGGACTCAAAATCCATTATCTTTCGGTGAAAAAGTGGTGTCATGCGACGTTGCAGATCCTCAAACATCCTCAAAAGTTATGAATGGATATAGATGGTTAAATCTGATATAGTACTTTAATTTAGGACCATTTTCAGGCTGTGAAAGGGTTTTCATGAATGTAAAATAGCCAAAAACTAGTGGCCTGCACCTTCTGAATTTTTCAAAATTTTCAAAATGTTTGATTCTTTAGTGTTATTTATGTATAAATGAACACAAAAAAATACTACTCGCATGAATCTGAAATTTTCACCCATTACGTCCCACCCCAATTAACAGATTACGGATCATCTAGTTGTCGTTAAAATTCTGTGTTAAATATAACATCTAAATCTTTTTCTATATTAAATACTCATTTTTGGGATTAAATCTGGAAGTAAAAACATTTTTAGGTTTTTTTTTTTTATATAAAGTTAAAATGATTTGGTTATTTTTTTTATATGTACTAAATTTGATTTATTTTTAATATATAGGTGTATCCTGGCTTGATGGTAACCTCTGGATCGATCCATTGGGTACTTCACGCACTTAACATCCCTGTCCACATCAGAGATATCTGTGTGTTCCTTGCACCAGTATTCAGGTAAGTAATAGCTGATATGGAAACTCAATGTCATCAAAAATTTCAGGGTTATCTTCTATATGTGTAAAAGGAGCCTCTATGGGTGGGGTGGGGGGTGCTTTTGTAAATAGCACTTCATTACTAGTTTAATTTCCTTTCTTGTTTCAGTTCTGTGTGATGTTTGGTTGGTGTTGATCATATCAGCAGAATTTCACTAAAAATAGTGAAATTCTGCTTTTTTTTTTTTTTTTTTTAAAATTCAGAAAAGGCGAAATTCCTTTTAAATCGCTAAATGTAAGCTCTCTGCTCCTTAGTTCAATTCTGCTTCTTTTTAAAAATTTTTTATATATATATATATATATATATATATAAAGAAAGGGCTGATTTCTGCCAAATCGCTAGAGCATTACAGCTGAATTTTATTTCTCTTTCTTCCTTTTTCTTGCTGTATCTTTCTGGTGCTTTTTTACATTAGAACCTGCACTAAAAGTTCCTCAGCATCGGTGCTTTTCAATGTTTACGTTAAACACCGGACAGTGCCGAATGAAAAATCCGTTGATTTACCTGCGTTATAAAAAAAAAAACACAAACGAGGCTGGATTTACATGCATGACAAAACAAGCAAAAAATTTTTGAAATTATTTTTATTTTTTAACGTAGTTTCAAATAAGTCATTTTTTTTTTTTACTTTTTTTTTTTGTTAAACATTTGTACAAAAGAAATAATTTTTTTTTTTAAATGAAGAAATAACAGGGTTAGGATTACTTGTCCTATGTCCAAATGAGCCTGCTCGAAAAATGTATCACTCCTCAGCGAAAGCCAGCTTTTGCATTTGGTGTTAAGGCATCTCCAAGAGTACTTATCCGTGAGTTTTGTTTGCTTAGCAATCTTGCATTTATCTCCATATTTTCGGCATTTTTTTCTTTAGCTGACAGAAATTTATCATTCCTTCAGGATTTTCAACAACCAGTGATACCATGTAAAAATGCATGTTGCAATCGCGTTTCAACCAGTTTGCAAGTTCAGCGTTTCATTCAGTTTTAATGCTTAGATGTCGTCTGCTTATTCGTCTTGCTTCGGGACTTTCCAGCGTTTACCGTAAAGCACCGACGCCGAGGAACTTTTAGCACGGGTCTCAATGTAACAAAGTACCTTTTTTCTTTTTTTTTCGCTTTTCCTGTTTTTTCTCTCTTGCTCTTCCTCTTTCTGTCTTGTATTACTTTGCCTTCCTTTTCCCCTCTTATGACAGGTCTATTTGAAAACGTTAATTTTGCTGTGAAGACTAAAACTTCAAAACATTCATGAAGAGAGTAGGGGAGTTAGATTAGCAATACACATCGACCAGAAAACTTTGGATAATTACAGATTTGAGGGTAGTTCTATTAAAATAGTCATATCTTAAAAACTAAAGCACTTTAAGTGCTCAAAATACCATCATTTTGTTAGGAAATGAATATCCTTTCAGGTGCATTCATGAATAATAATATACATTATATATTTTTAAGAGTTTTGAGCAAATAAAGGCAAAAAAATGTTAACGCTATTTTCAGCAATTTACGTCACTTTTTTCTTTGACCCCCCCTTCGTTTAAAAGTCTCGTACCATTGCTGTGTGTAGAATTTCGTCCTGAGACTTGGAAACTAGTCAGGAGAAACATCACTTTTAATGTTTGTTAGTGTACGAAGTAATTCGGCTAATTAATTTTTTTGAAATTTAAAAAATAAGACTTCAACTCGACGTCGGTTGAACATTTTTGAAAAATGCATTTCCGTCGCCCAATTAGTAAGTAAATCAATCATTTTACTTTTTTATGCATTAAAATTATAATTGTATATATGTGTTCTCTTTTGGTAGTAATAATATTCCATTACCCTATCCGGGGGAAAAAAAAAAGCGTTTTCGATTTATAGTTTGAAAAACTGATTGTAGTAGCAGCAATTACTGCTATAAACACGAGGCGATTTTTGTTTATTTTCATTCTAGAACGAATTTTAAACATTTTAAAATGTGAATATAGAAAATGTTGTTACATTTTTCGTACCCAACTAGTAAATAAATTAATCTTTCATCTTTTTTTATGCATTAAAATTATAATTGTACGTTGTTTTGTCTTTTGGTAATAGTAATTTTAAATTATCTTATCCTAAAAAATATTGTCCTTTTTTTGAGCGAAAGTCAACAATGGCTGCTAGTATTGCTGATATAACAATCAATCAGCAGCAGCGTCTTGTAAAACTTTGTAAAATTCGTTTATAAACTTCTTTAAAAGTAAGATAAAAATACTTTTTGTGCTTAAAGTTAATCCTATTTGGTTCTTTTATAAAAAATACTTTAAAAAATACTGGTTTTCACTCAACTTTCGAACTTCTAGTAGTAATGACTTTCTAGTCTCCAATTTAAAAAAAAATTAAGATTCTACTTTTTTAGGCGATTACGTCTTAAAGTCTTGGCGAAAAAAAGAAAAAACAAAACAAAAAATAGTTTAGAATTTAGAGTGGGGGATCAGTTTCGCATATAAATTTAATGTAAAATGATCTCCGATTTCCCGGCCATTCTTGCCTTTTAGTGAAATTTATAAAATAAATAATTACTCTACCATTAACTCTAGGTACGACTAACAAGCCCACCTCCTAAAAATGCCTTCTTGAACGTATCGTACCATTAACCTTAAATATGAGTGGCAAGCCACCCCTAAAAAACTCCCTTAACCCTAACACTAAGTCCGAATGGCAACCTCCATCCAAAACAAAACCCCTTCCTTAACCTTATCACTAACCCTAAGTCCGAGTAGGAAGTCCTAATCCTACAAAAAAGCCCATTGAAACCACACCATAATCGTCTAAAAAAAAAATTTTTTTAAAAAAGCAGACGCCCATAAAAAAAAACGCACAGGATTTATTTGCCATAGAAAAAAATTGATTAATGCCCTAAAACGCTAGAATGGCCCGGAAATGGTGAATTATTCTACATTAAATATATGTGAAACTAATCCCCCACTCGAAATTCTAAATGAATTGTTTTTTTTTCTTTCTGCTAAGTTTTCAGGGTGTTCACACTTAATTGCCCCTAGCCCTGCCACTAACCTGAAGTTCAAGTGGTAAGCCCCCCTCCTCCCACAAAGATCCTCATAATCGTCTAAAAAAAAAAGAAAAAGAAAAACAAAAGAAAAACGCACAGGATTTATCTCCCATAGAAAAAATAATTAACTGTCCTAAAACGCTAGAATGGCCTTGAAATGGGGGATTATTTTATGTGAAACTGATCCCCACTTTAAATTCTAAAATAATTGTTTTTGTTTCTTTCTTTCTGCCAAGTTTTTCAGGGTGTTAACATGTAATTGCCTAAATAAAAAAAAAGTAGAATCTCATATTTTGGGGAGGTAAGGGGGTGAGTTAGCAGAAGGTGTAAATCTACAATAATGCTAAAGAAATCTTGCAATATATTCATTTTTAAACAGTCCTAGTATTAGATTTTAGTTTCTTGTACATAAAATGTATTACAATTCAACTTTGAGTTTTCTAACTTCTTTCTTTTAATGGATTCATGGTATTTTTAAGGTATTGCAGCATATTTATGTGCACTTAGTGCAGATTACTTGGAAACCATTAATTTCTGGAGATTTTCAGTGGCATATTCTGATTCCTTGTACAAAAATACACTTATATGGTAAATTCCATTGCTTAATCTTGTGTTTTAACAAAGATATAACATTTTTACTGAAAAAATAGTGTAAAAAATGTGACGAAACGCATATGGTCTTAAAGAGGGGAAATATCCAATTGTGCGAGGCACAAAAATAGTCATAACTTCCTTATTTTTAGTCAGATTTAAAAAAAATTAAAAAGATTATTTCTTAGATCATCAAGCTCTTTCTATATATGCTATTATTGAGATATTTTAAGCAATTTAAATTTTTTCATGTGTATTGCTAGTTAGATGAATTTTGTATCATCAAAAAATGACTTCCTGTCTCCTTCCCACCACATGTGCACTCAGGGTCTTTCTCTTATTTTGACTTTCTTTCTGAAACTGATTGGAGTTTAGAAAAAAAGTTTGTTTTTTTTTGCACTGCCCCTCACCATCCACGGATAAGGAAATTCATCTCAATTTCAGCTTCTTTTGCCATTGGCTACTCACATCCCTGCTACTCATGAATTGGCTTGGCCTTTTGGCTAAGATCAAAGTGTAGTATCTGTTCCGGTGGATACTGCACCCCATACTGGTGTTGTCTTGGCCTTCGGGTCTTGATTTACACCGGTCAATGGGTCTGTCCTGTGCAGTTTTGGGAGGTCCACCTTCCCAGGCTTTGCCTCCCCTCTTTGGGGAGGAGTAAGTTTATTGCTTACTGCCTGAGGCACCCCTACCGGGGAATGCCGACGGGGCTGCCCAGGCAATTTTTAAACCCCACTTTCCCGACCTGACCTTGGGTCACATCTTACTTGTGGGAGTAAGATAAAAACTGGCCTTGTGCCTAACTTCTGGAGAGGAGTAAATCAATACTCACATCCCTGGTAAAGAAATACCAGACCTGTGGATGATAGTATTCTGACTGGAAACAATATTTTAACTTGTATTTGAATAAATATTTTGCAATGTCATTTCGCTCAAATTTCTTGCCTTTTTTTTTTGTGACACCTAAGTATAAGCCTTTTTTAACATAATTTTTTTATTTTTACTTTTTTTTTCATACAACAAATTGTATGTCATATTACTTTCTTTTAATGTCTACTTAGAATAATAAGTAGCTTTTTTAATAAAGGGGCGCATACTGAAATGTTCACTTTTCTAAAACATAGGAGTTTCCCCACCATCGACTGTTATTTGATAATCTAAAAGAGTTTGTTTGTCTGGCTAAAAGTTTTTAAAAATTACACAAGACACACCCACCATTGCCTCTAATAAAATATGGCACTTTTTTTCTCTCTAGTTGCCAGAGAATGCAAGAGAAGGGGTGATAGAGTGGGAGATGGAGGAATAGGATAGAGAGAAACAAGTTTTAAAATAAAGATGTTACACACTTTTTAGCTCCTTTTTTTTTGTGGTCCACACCCCCACCTCTCCGGGGCCACGCCGGATAACCATCCTAGTTTATTATGGAAAACGGAAAAATTGCATTATTCTTTTCTGTGGCAAATTCATTAGTTAAGAATTTATTTTATGTTGTTTTAATTTTTTTCTAGTACCTAAACTTAATCTTAAGTTGTCCTTCTTACCAACTTTTACACCCTGTTTTCGTTATTATAAAAAACATTTCATGTTTAAACAAACTTTAAAGAAATCACCACTGACTATGCCTAATATATCGGCATTGCTATAATATATAACCTTTTTTTTTTTTTTCATTACGTTTGTGAAAGTCGTGCACTTTTTTAGGAAAAATAATTATGTTGCAATTTCCTAATTTATCCACCAGTGATTAAATCATTTAATTATGTTTAAAGAATTCGCATTTTTAAAAGTAACTTGCCTTTTTATTTCATGATGCGATCTTACTTTTAAAACCATGTTATAAAAAATAATTGATTCTTGTTCATGGAAATTAACTTTTTTGTCCTTTTCAATTTGATTTATATACATTTTAATGTAATCAATTAGAAAACAAGGACATAAGTCAGTTGTGACACTGTATACCTCTGCCTGACAATGTAAGGATAGGCCAAAATCTTATCTAGGTCTGACTACTTCACACTGTATGAAGTATTCCCGAAGTTGGAAATCAGGCTGACATTTTGCATGGTTGTTACTGTTATCAAAGAGCATCTAATCCATACATCAAATTTGAAAAAATCAGAAGTTGAAATTCAGTCAATTTTGACCTTGACGGAACTTTTTACTGTCTTGTAAAATGCAAGACTTCATTGGCTACATGATACGACGGTTTGCCGGGGAGAGTAACTTAGTGTGTTCACACTGTGAGAACTTTTCTGGAAGGACTTTCGTCCTAGCAAGACACACTAGCTCCCTACGTGGGGGCAAACGATAGTCACATCCCTTTAATGAAAGGGGTTCATACCCGTTTGGCTGGACAGGTACTTCGGCTGTTGCAGGGCAGCGTCATTAGACTGGCTGAGTTCATTAGGTATTTTTAATTCTCTCCTGAGAATTAACCTTCTGCTGGACTGGCTGGAACCGTCTGCTTCTGGAAATGAACCATTTTACTTTATATATAAAAACTGTATTTTATTAAATTTCGAAAAGAAGCATAATTAGAAACTTGTAAAAACTCATAGTGCGACAAACGTGTGCTTCACATGCTGATTTGAAACGACTGCTTTCAATCTCTTCGCCATATACTAAGCGAGAGAGAGAGAAACAATATATATCACAAAAAGAAAGACAAGGTATTCTTAGCTCACAAGTGTTTTGTTATGATTTAACTGTTCCGATTTTTAACACCATCTTAGATGACAGTTGATTCAACCCCTGACCCCCCCACCTCCACACACAAACAGCAGCCATCTACTCAATGTTGAAATTTAAGGTGACATCTTGGATCGCATCCTATGATCCCGATTACGAACAACATAGCTGTGTTATGCGAGCTGACATTTTCAGTGTAGTGAATTATTGTACTCGTCTCCCCGCAGGCACAATCCAAGTCTGGTAAAAGGGTTATAAAATGTAGGGGGAGCACCAGCTCCCACAGAAGAGGTCACTATCCTTGCCACATATGGGCCAAGTAGGGAGTCTCTACAAATCAAAGTTATCATCAAAAGTGTGACTTTCACCTTTCCTTGACCATGACTTTATTTAATTTTGAGATATCTAGGTCAACGTTAGACCATGATTGATATTTTGACCAAGTTTGGTGACGATTGGTCAAGTGATGTGGATGCTAGTCTGTACACACAAAAAAAAATGGTGACAGATTCGACCGAAAAATGTACATTTCAGTTTAAAAAAAAATACTTTTCTGATCTCTTTCAATAAACATACTACTATTAATTTTGTGCTGATCTACTAGACGGAGAGGGGGGGGGGGCTAACTTACAATATATCTCGACTACTGCTACTATTAATGATACGTTTGATACTGCTTAAAGTTATTTCTGCCTTTAACATACTTAGCAAATTTTCATGTCTTAACGTATTGAACTGTTTGGAAGATATTTATATCCATTGCTTTTATGCATGCAGATTCAAACATATCCGTATTAAATTCACTTTTAAAAAAAATATTTTACAACAATTTCATGGCAGTTTCTCAGAAATAGTTGCAAAACAAATTTCACAAACTTAAAAAATACAAAGAAAACAATTTCTTGGCTTATACAATTATTTCTTTATTTTGTGAAAGTACGTATAAACATACTTACATTTATAAAGATAGAGATAAAACTATTAAATATTCGTGTCTAGATATAAAGTATTACAATTACAAAATGTTTTTTTTCTTAATGGCTTACTCTAAAGTGTTCATTCCGAGCTGACTTGGTAAAAAAAAAAGAAGTATTATTTTTTTTTTTTTTACCATTTTCTTGTCTTGATAATAAGTTGTCATTCTAAAGAGCTGAGTAAGTAGAAAATAGCTCTCATTAAATGGACACCTCCATCCACATTAACTTTGATTGAAAGAAATAAAAATAAAGTCCAAAGATTACATGTTAAAGAAGTGTCTGCATTCACTACCCAATTCTAAAAGAATCTAATTGTAGCTTAATTCCATTTTATTTCTGGAGAATTGGCAATAATAGATTTTGAAGCTGTTCAATCTTGTTTTGTACTAATTGTCATGAAACGTTTCTAAGATCACCAAAGTTAAGCAACGTTTAACCTGGTCAGAACTAAATGGGTGACCATTTGAGAAGACCATGTACTGAATGTAGCAAAAATCTCTTCAAATTAATGTACAATTTCGGTATAAAATGACCCAATCATGATTACAAACACTAGCCATTGCACTGAAGTTAAGCAACGTTGAACCTGGTCAGAACTAAATGGGTGACCATTTGAGAAGACCATGTGCTGAATGTAACAAAAATCTCTTCAAATTAAAATTAATGTACAATTTCGGTATAAAATTACCCAATCATGATTACAAACACTAGCCATTGCACTGAAGTTAAGCAACGTTGAACCTGGTCAGAACTAAATGGGTGACCATTTGAGAAGACCATGTACTGAATGTAGCAAAAATCTCTTCAAATTAATGTACAATTTCGGTATAAAATGACCCAATCATGATTACAAACACTAGCTATTGCACCGAAGTTAAGCAACGTTGAACCTGGTCAGAACTAAATGGGTGACCATTTGAGAAGACCATGTACTGAATGTAGCAAAAATCTCTTCAAATTAATGTACAATTTCGGTATAAAATGACCCAATCATGATTACAAACACTAGCCATTGCATTGAAGTTAAGCAACGTTGAACCTGGTCAGAACTAAATGGGTGACCATTTGAGAAGACCATGTGCTGAATGTAACAAAAATCTCTTCAAATTAAAATTAATGTACAATTTCGGTATAAAATGACCCAATCATGATTACAAACACTAGCCATTGCACTGAAGTTAAGCAACGTTGAACCTGGTCAGAACTAAATTAGTGACACTTTCTGTTCTGTTCACAGTCAGTGAAGGAGAAATCCTTCTAGAGTGAGGCAATGTTAATTTTTATCCCGTCACAGAGTACTCCTTTGTGGATGCTTGATTTTTTTTTTTTTTTTCCACATTAAAAATCGACCTTGTAATAAATTAGAGACCCATAAATGATTGACATGATGTAAAATCAAACGTCAACAAATGTTTTTTTCCGCGTACGTCAGAATATCGTGTCTTAACGGTTTCCAAGACATCCTATTTCTCACTACTTTGTTTCGCTGACTTACTGTTCTAGAAGTCCACGAACATTATCACGCGTTCTTCTCAGTTGTTTACCTCTTTTTCTGCACTCTACTACCATTCCTTCTAGACATAGATTGCTCACACCGACTGTTTATCTTTTTGTCTGTCCATACAGTCCTAACGCTTTCCATTTAATTACAGAGAATATGGACGCGAGTTTGATCTTTACTAAAATAATCGTTTATTCTGATCCATTAACCTCACTCCACACATTTCTCTCATTATGTTATTTCTAATTGTTTTTGTCTGTACATTTGACGCTACACCATACAGCACTACTGGCTGTGTTAATAATCTCAGCTTTCATCCGATATGATGTACAGTTTGAAAGGAGAAGTGTCCTATTTTTGTTGAAGTTGGCCATCCAAGATCTATGCGGTGTTGTAATACTTCATTGAAGTCATTCGTAGCAGAAATCTCATGTCCTAAGTAGTTAAATGCATCAAACTGAGATAGTTTCTTTATTGTTAGTTTCAGGCTTCTGTTGGTTTTTCTGCTAAATAGGTTTAAATATGCTTATTTTTTTAATGAAATTTTTGTAATTGTTTCTAAAATTAATTTACCCATCTGGTAATTAATTTTGTGAACTTAGTCCAACCACTTCTACTTCCTCTAAGAAATGTCAATATGCCATACACAATAGATATTGTATTTTAGTGTTTGCAAGTATTATGTCTGCAAGTATTTATTATTATCAACTTATATTTTCAGTGGTCTTACTGCATTGGCTACATACTTTTTCACCAAAGAAGTATGGAGTGCAGGCGCCGGACTATTTGCTGCATGTTTTATTGCAATAGGTAAGTTTTTTTTGTTTTTTTCCCTCTCCACCCACTTCCCACATGGTTTGAAATATTTGGCTTGGATCTACAGAAAATGTGTACTGCCTCCTTGTACACATCCGACTTCAGGCATACCTCTGACAGATAAAAAGCCTTTTTATTAATGAAGATGTTGAAGACTGTCTTTTCATCATTCTTGTCTCTTTTAGTCGATACTGTCTCCCACATGTGTGTGGCCACCATTTGTCTCATTCACACCAAGTTCAACAAGAGTCTTTCCTCAAGGTTCTTGTAACTTGTAATGACATTCACCTAGAATGGGTTGAGCGGGTTCCGAAAGAGTTCACTGCATCCTGTGTTAAGGCAGCCCACCCACGCCGAGGGGCAGCTGAGTCCTCAGCATACTTCAGCTATTTCCGGTTTCAGCGACAAATACCAAAACCGCGGGGGCCAGCTACCAGCTCCATGTCTGTCTTCACCGTTTTAATCCATATCTTCAGTTGATCAACTTTGCTCTTCCTGCAGCCAACAGGTGTGATTGGGTTCACCAACTTGTGGATGAATTCATGTGAATAATGTGTCCAAACCAGCAGAGTCTACTTTCCAGAAGAGTCTCGGTAATGTCGATAGTGTTGCATTTTGCATAGATGGTGCGGTTTGGAATTTGGTCAGAGAGGCGGATGTGTATGATGCGTCGTAAGCAGTACATGTCGAAGACTTTGAGTGTGTGAAGATCTCTGCGCAGTTTTATTTCTTGTCGAGTGCACATTTCCACTTTGGAGACAACAGATTGCAATGCCTTTCTTACCTTGCCCTGTGGCTGTAAAGGTTGAGCCGAGATTTTTCAAATATCTCGACTCAACCTCAAGGTTCTCTAGTTGACTATCTCTTTGAATTCATGAGTTAGACAATTTCTGAAAATTTAAGCTCAATTGGTCTCTCCAAACAGATTTTATAGGCATTTGAAGAAATGGGCAATTTTGGAAATGTTGAAACATTTTAATTTTCTTAATTTTTGAGTACATAAAGTACAGAATAGCTTTTATGTTATGCCTTTGGACTTTTAATAAGAGTCCATCATCTGAATTTTCTGAAACAGTAAAATCATTTATTTTAATTAGGAGATGTAGTTTTCTTGAAGCATTGCATGTAATATAAATATAGAGGAGTATTAGATTGCTGTCACAATGCAAGAAATGGAAATATGTCGGTGTTGGGAAGCAAGACAAAAACAAGTGTTTTGTTTTTTTTTTGTTTTTTAGTCCAGACTTCTACACAGTGATCTAATGTGTGTGACCGTGTTCCATAATATATTTCGAGGAAAGACCCCAAATCTCTTGAAATCCATATGGACCGGTAATTCATTTTAAATTTATTAAAGTTCAAAAACATTCATCTAGAAAAAAAAACATGCAAAAATCCAAGTCTTGGTAGCAAAATTAGAAAAATTTCAAATTTTGGATATCTGTTAGTTAACACCACTGTCTCCCAGGCATTCACATTTCTATAACCTGGCTAAGATACTTTTTTGGACTCCAGAGTACACTCTTAGGGATTTTTGATTTTGAGCCATTTTTAGATAACATAAATATATTTATACAGATTTTAATCCTTTTCTTTCTGCATTATTAAAATCACATTGTGTTTTTGCATAATATATATACTTTTATATGGTTTTACATTAGTAACAAACAGTTATGGAGGTTTAAAATTGAACAAAAGAAACTCTGAATTTTATGATTTATTCATTTTTTTCCCCCTTATTTAGTGATCCAAAAACATTGAAATTGTTACTTTGAAAAACCAAATTGACCTTTTCTGTAAAGTATCCTTGTTTTGTAACAATTTTGTTCAATTAGTAATTTAATTGCCAAATGATGTTGTAATAATTACATTTAAGTGTGAAAATCCTATTAAGATAACCTTATTAAACAAAAAAAGTAAACAGCATAGTTTTGAAAGAAAAAGAGCTAACAAAAATGATGGTTGACACCAGACATACACACACATATGAAGTTGTCTAATTTTATTAACATAGATTATTTTAATAGAAAACAAACTTGATTATTTAAACATCAATGCGAATCTACTGATTCCAAATATCTCATATTTTGATCTTCAAATTAATCATTGACAACTGATGTGTGGACAGACACACAAACGTCTTTGCTTTTTATATAAATGCTTATGCATTGTTTAAGAAATGTTGAATCTTAATTAAAACGGTTTAAATACTTATTAAATTTCATTGTATTTATATATAATAAAAACTATTTTTAAAAAACCTTGTTGATAAATTAAATGAGCAAATCCTTACCTGATAATTTTGATATTTTAGGCACTGTATAAGTTTTATATATATATATATATATATATATATATATACGTTTAATATGTGATAATTTGAAGTACAATAAAATTATTTTCCTTAGTTCCTGGTTATATAAGCAGATCAGTTGCTGGCAGTTACGACAACGAAGGAATTGCTATATTTGCTCTGATGTTCACTTATTACACATGGGTAAGATTTTTTTTATCTTTGCTGCTAGATGTTTTTATTTATTTTTTTTTTGCTGCGAGATGTTTGCTTTGTTTGTTTTTTTGCTGCTAGATGTGTTTTTTTTTTGCTGCCAGATTGCTAGATATTTTTTTGCTGCTAAATGTTTTTTGTTTTTTTTGCTGCTAAATGTTTTTTTGCTGCTAGATGGGGTTTTTTTTTGCTGCTAGTTTTGTTTTTTTTGCTGCTAGATGTTTTTTTTTTTTTTGCTGCTAGATGGGTTGTTTTTTTTTTTTGCTGCTAGATGGGTTGTTTTTTTTTTTTTGCTGCTAGATGGGTTTTTTTTTTTTTGCTGCTAGATGGGGGTTTTTTTTTTTTGCTGCTAGATGGGGTTTTTTTTTTTTGCTGCTAGATGGGTTTTTTTTGCTGCTAGATGGGTTTTTTTTTTGCTGCTAGATGGGGTTTTGTGGGTTTTTTTGCTGCTAGATAGGGTTTTGTTTTTTTTGCTGCTAGATTTTGTGCTTTTTTTTTGCTGCTAGATGTTTTTTGTTTGTTTTTTTTGCTGCTAGATGTTTTTGTTTGTTTCTTTTGCTGCTAGATGTTTTTTTTGTTTTCTTTTGCTGCTAGATGTTGTTTTTGTTTTTTTTTTGCTGCTAGATGTTGTTTTTGTTTTTTTTTGCTGCTAGATGTTTTTGTTTTTTTTGCTGCTAGATGTTTTTGTTTTTTTTTGCTGCTAGATGTTTTTTTTTTTTTTGCTGCTAAAATTTGCATTTTCAATTTGATTGCTTAAATATGTTTTTCAATTATCAGTTCACCCTAAATCATAAATAATGACTGGAAAATACTGGGCTTTATTCAATTCATATGTTTCGATAAATTTATACCTTTTTCAGATATGTAAAACTCGAAAAGGCTGTTATTAATATGGAAAGGCCCATTTGAATACTTCCAAAACAGTCTTTCTCCAACCCAGTAAACTAAACCCCCCTCTTCATTTTCCCTCCCTTGATTCTGCATACATCTGTCCTTCCTACAAGTATTTCATTTTTTATTTTTTACTGTGGCCTTCGGTAATTTTTCTGTATTTTGTCATTTGTTATAGTTGGATTACTCCGACTGCTATACTCATCTTAGTTGTTGTATTCACACGGTTTCAGTCGATGTAACGTCTGACCTTCAGGTGCATCTTTTTGAATTTGGGAGCTTTCTAGCTGAACTTGGGAATCAGTACAGAATTTTGAACTAGACCTTTTATTTAATCTACAGGCATAGATTGTTCACATCCCGTCAGCCATGACCGGTTAGAACTGTTAATTTATGTTATAACAACCAAGATGAGAATAGTATTCGAAATAATACAATCATCAATCCTCATCTAAAAAATTCCTGAACCTGATTTTGTAATGTTTTTCTCTGAATTAACAGCAGCTTTTTTTCTCTTTTGCATTCAAGAAAACCTAAAACTCTAAAATTATCAAAACAGGGTAAATGTATTGAAGATGATTTAAAATGAGTACAGATCATTGCATTTTCTCATAAAACAAAGGTTATCTGGTTGTTGTGGTTAAGAACTAGCTGGAGAAGTGTAATAGTGACAGCCATGTCAAAAGATGAAATGCTTGCTGTGTTGACACAACTATCATAATATCAAGAGATGAGATGAGAGAGAGATACTTGCAACTGCCTTTGCCTACCACGTTTTAAAAAAAAACAACAAAAAAACTAAAAAAAACTAATTAAAAAAAACTGATAGACTCAAAAAATAATTTTGTACTAGGTAGATATATGAAAAAGTTGCTTCAATCTGACCAAGAGGAAATACATTTTTTGAAGATAGAAGAAAAATTTCATAAAAACGAAACAAAAACTAAAGGGTTTTATTTTTGTAAAAATTTATGAACTTTGATTAAGTTCTAACGTGACCACTACCATAAACATTGATAGTCAATTATTTCTTTTTAATAATTTATGAATTATTTTTCTAATCCGGATTCGTCTTGTAATTTGCTCATAAATCCGTTACCAATAGTTGGCAACCACCACCCACAAGTACCAACAAGTGAGTGAATTCTTTTTGCTAGCGACACAAACTGTCAGTAGAGATCTCCGGACTTCTCCCACAGAAACACAACATTTTTATTGTTCAGCTTAGTAGTGTCATAGATATAATTTCTAGATGTTTAAAAAATAACCTACTTTAAATCTAAATGACTCAATTACTGAATATAAAATAACCTACTTTAAATCTAAATGACTCAATTACTGAATATAAAATGATACTCGTGGAAGTACTATTTTCCAAAGATTTTGTCACCTTCCTTGAAAATTTTTATTGCTTAATTTTTTAAAACTCAACTTCGGATTCTGATATCAATTGAACAGCAAATTCATGGATTCATTTTTTAAAAACTTTCAAAGGTAAATATTAAAAATAATAGGAAGAAAAGATGTCAGATTTTCAAAGTCGAACCATTATAACAATCGATTTGACAGATGGATACTCGATTCGGACTAGCTTATTTTTTTCTTTTGTCTACCACTATATTATTGGTATGAATATATTTTATTTCACTTAAGAAAAGTTAGTGGAGACATTTTTCCCTTACTCACTGAAACAAATTAATGGTAAATTGTATGCAATTAAACTGAGTTCTCTCCCTTTTATATATATATATATATATATATATGGAACGGCTAGCATTTGTGTTTCTCGCCTTCAAATTAATTACACATTATTATTTGTTCTTTACTATTAATCGATTAACGTAATGTCCTAAAACGAATTTCTAAAAAATAATTTGATTACAAAATTAAAGTCATCAAAATAATGTCCGTTTCTTCGTAAACAAGTTAATCATTTATTCTTTTACTCCCAGGCAACTCCCAGGTAGGTACAACTAGTAACTGATAATCATTTTTATCGACATATACGGCAGTTATAAAAGTATGGTTTTTGTAGTAGTTAACCGCTTATTTGAATATGTACTAAACATGAAATGTTTTGTGGTAAATTTTACTTAACAAATCCCTCCCCCCATAGTAATACTTAACTATTCAAGCCCATTTAGCATAATGGTTGGAGTGTTTGCTAATTAAGGTTCAATCTTCGGTCGATTCAGAACATAAACACAAAAAACGGTATTTGATGCCCCTTTGCTAAAGACTCAGCATTATAAGGTGAGAATCAAGGTTAAGTGGAGTAATCCTGGGAAACGAGTGGCACCCACCCCTAGATCTCGGTGTAGTATCCAATGAAAATGGAGCCTTTGAATCGTCATCAACTATGGTTGACCATTTTACTTTTACTATTCAAGCTGTAATCTAATTTGATATTTTTCATGTAAACTTCCTTAGAGATTACAAAATGTCCTTTTTTTAATTTTTTTTCTTAAATTTATTTATACATCATAGGTACAAACTAATATAAACACACCGCTAGTTGCATGTCCTGTGCCTCTGATGCGTACAGATCTAAGAGGAGGTAGTATACTCCCTATCTGCGCATTCTGGTGATACACCTCAATTTTATCATAATAAATTTCACACAACTAATCTACAATCATTTCGGGTTGGTTGTATGCAATTTTGTCTTGTAAAAGAATGTTACTTTTCAAAATAAGCAAATTACTCTTTAATGTTTGACTATCCACTTTCCCTGTCGTCTTCACTTTAACGTGTCAATTTCGGTTAAAGTATTTTTGACTGCACAAAAATGTTAAAGGCAGAATTTAAAAAAAAAAAAAAAAAAAATTTTAAATAAATTTTTTCAAAAATCGATCTTTTTTTTCACTTTCCTTACTTTAATTCTTTGTTTTGCATTAGAAAAAATATTTTCCTCAAAGTAAATATTTTAAAGTAAACTCTGAAATTTCTTTGAATCCTCACTGTGATTTCGTATATCTCTATTATAAAGAAAAGCTTGCCTATTTCGTATATATTGTCATCTACAAACTCAATATCGTATTCTGATTCTTTAGTTTCCTTTGCTCTTCTTAATAACAAAAAATGTATTTCTATTCAACAAATGTCAATAAATTGTAACCCACTCGGAATTATTTTATAATGGTAACATTTTTTTTTCAATAATAATGGACAAAATAATAGAGGAAGCAACAGATTACAATTATTAAAGCTTAGCTTTATCACATAACCAACCTGTTGTATATCTCTCATATGGTAGTGGATCAGCATGAACATCTTAGGATTCCGTTTTCGATTTCTGTGCTTGCCATCCGTTATTTTTCTCTTTTGGAAAATCCATTTTGCTTAATATCAATACATTTTTTTAATGCCGGGCAACGCCAGGTAGGGACAACTAGTATAGAATCAAATTATGCATACCAAATTTCTATCCTGATTCATTTTTTAGATAATCATTTTTGAAAATGATCAAAATGGACTGAAATATATTTAAATATATCTACTCTATAGGTACTGTGGTCAATTCTTAACTAATTTAACCTTATATACAATATTTCTCATATACTAAATGACAAATCTATTGTTTTCAATAAAAGATGATGAATTTGTCTCATTGATGCTGAAGAGCATGACCAAATCGGTGAAGACGCCTCTCTAGAAGAGTTTGCTGAATAGAGAAGATTCGGCACCACACACAGACCGTCGCATTTGTGTTGGGATTAAAATAATCCTGAAAATAAAGTTCAATTCTCCCACGTGAGAATGGGGTAACAATGTGCAGATAAATCATCAAAACAGAGATATAGGACGAAAGCCTGAGAGAAGGAACACAAAACACCAGAATGTAGTTTCACAGCAATTTTAGTAAGAAAGAGAAAGATGGAGTCATAGAATATTTACAGTTTTAAAAGTTCAGTTAGGCATTGGTGAATTTGAGAGGGGGTTTGCGAAAACGTGGTTCGCGTGAACATATCTGTATAGAGTTCAGGTAACGGCGGGAGCTCATTCTCTGTGACTGCCGTCGTGGGCTGTTGTCACTGAGGATACCAGCCGATGTATTGCTGACTTGAGCGCAGACGTCGAAAAAGAGGACGGGATGCTGTGTGCAAGGGTTTTTAAGGGCTGGCTCACGTGACACCTAAGGGAAAAGGGGTTGCAATGCCTGACAGCCAATCCGTGAGGCCCTTAAAAGACATGGCAACAGCCAATCCGTGAGGCCCTTAAGGGACATGGCAACAG
This sequence comes from Sepiola atlantica, assembly GCA_963556195.1. Classification (NCBI taxonomy): domain Eukaryota; kingdom Metazoa; phylum Mollusca; class Cephalopoda; order Sepiida; family Sepiolidae; genus Sepiola; species Sepiola atlantica. Next base: position 31,294,498 of record OY744547.1, read on the forward strand.
CCAATCAGTGAGGGGGGGGGGGGCTTTAATAAATTCCAACATTTGAGACTTCGAATGCAACACAAACAGTAATGATCAAAAACTTCCGTTTATATATCCTCCTTCTCCTGGTCTGTTGCAGTGATAATAGATCTGAAGTATTTGAAGCAGTCAACCCTCTCAAGAAGTTCCCCACCAAGCAGCTTGGGGTTTTTCCACATTAACCCTCATGCCAAGTTGGAAGGCAAAGCGCTGTAATTCGTCAATTCCAGCAAAGTTGTTGCCTAGGAAAACCATCAATCTGGTTCCACTTTTGGGCTGGAAGAAGCAGCGTGTTGGTCAACTCAAAACGTGCCTTTGGTGGTGGGTTAAGCAGGATACAGAACTGATTATCGATCCACGTATCTATTGTATTCGCTGGTGGAATCAAAACTAGCTGTCACTCCCCTCAACCTTGACAATGGACTCCTCTGCTTGGTCAGTCCTTGTTCAAAGCTCGGTGAATTCATTGGTAGAAGTTGGCTCAACTAACTCGCCATGAATGCTGTCACAAGTCAATAAAGGATGCTTAGATTTTACTTAATCTTCATTTAAAGAAATAAAATTTTGAATGTTTTCAGTTTAAAGCTGTATAGTTTTTGTTCAAAAGAGCATTTAAAAATGTCTAACTTTTAATTCTTTAAAGTTGTATATTCAAAATTATCTTTGTCTTTTTTTATCAGATAAATATGAAAGATGTTTTGTTTTTCTTTTCAGATAAAAGCAGTGAAGACTGGAACTGTTTTCTGGGGTGTTTGTACAGCACTTTCTTACTTTTACATGGTAAGAACATTTGGTTATATCCATCTCTTTAAACTTAGATCTGCATAAGGTCTATTGAAGCACTCTCACCATATAAATATAGTAACTAATACAATTATATATATGAATACTAATAATTTCTATATAACCTAATAACATTCCAGATCTGTGTGTGGTCTTTTCATCTAAATATTTAAAACTTATGCCATATTTTGGAAAAATTTCCTAATCAAATTAAAGATAACTCTAATGTAAATTATTTTAGATAAACTATATGAATTCAGAAATAATGATGAAAAAATTAATTTATATGGACATTTTTAGGGTCTATCTGATGGTATATTTGGGAGAATTTGGTATGTATATTTATATATATTCTGTGAGATTTAAAGAACAAATTTTTTTAAAGTCTATATGAAATTGATTAAAATGAGATTCCCAAAGACGCATAATAAATACATTTGTGCAATAGTAATTATCCCATTGAAATAGTCTTATTTTTCTTATGTGTTTATTCTGAGCTACGGCAAGGTCCGCAATGCTGAATTTTTGTCTCTACTTGACATGATCACAAGCTTGGTCCAGGTAAAGGCTGGTTTCACAGATCTTTGTGCCGGATGTTTTCCCATCTCATATCGGCCTTCCCCTCAGTCACTTTCCGGCGACTTCTAGTGCAAAGTCAAGTTTCGCAACAGTTGTTTTTGGCATATGTTCAACTCATCTGAGCCACCATTCCCTCATCGTGCCCTCAATCTGTGCAATGCTGTAGCGCTTTTGAATGTGCTCATAGCAGACGTGGTTAAGCAGTAAAATTCCAGACATGAAGCAAAGCATTTTGGTTTCTATAACTGCAAGTCTTTGCTCCACTTTCCTCGTTGTCGGTAAGTACTCAGAGCTGTATAAAGCGATGAGTCTCAGAACAGTCTGGTAGATCTTCGACTTTAGATGGTCGTTGATCTTGCGGTCACAGAGGATGCCGGTTGTGGTGCGCCACTTGAGCCACGTCGCAACAACTTTGCTGAGGATGTTACTGTCATCGCTTAGTGTCGAATCAAGATATTTGAAGGTGTGCGTTCGTGGAAGATCTTGGATGGTGCCATGTTCGTTTTTAAATAGTCTCTTTGTGATGTTCAGCCGCAGACCAAACTGCGGCAATTTGTTCTTCCAAGACTGGACTTGTTGTTGCAGGTTGTATTTATTCTTTGAGGCAAGCATAACGTCTGCATACAAGAGTGTCCAGGGCACAGGTCAGTGCCGGTCTTTGGTGATTGCGTCCATGACAAGAATGAAGAGCAGCGGGGAGAGGGGCGAGCCTTGGTGTACTCCAACCGTGATGAGAAAGTCCTTGGACATAGCAGCGACAATTCGCACCAGACTCTTCGATGAGTCACAGAGTAGTCTGACCCAGCAAACTAGCTCCTTTGGGACACCATGATGTCGCAGCGCGTATCAGATCACATCGTGTGGCACACAGAATATCAGCCTTTCTGACATGCTTCTCTGTCAAGAGCTGTGCGGCATGGATGACCTCTGTTGTGCTGCACTTCTTAACAAAAGCGCACTGATTTTGCGTCATCTTGTCAATCTCCCATATTCTTTGGTCAAAAGTTTGCGAAAAGATTTTCATTGTGTTCGAAAGAAGTCGAATTGGTTTGTAGTTGCTGCATTCAGAGACTGCCTTTCCTCTTAAAGATTAGCACTGTGATACTACAGTTCCAATCAACTGGGAACTTTTTTTCTGCGATTATTTGGCTGAACAGCTGCGTCAGCCACGCAGAAAGGGTCCCACTGTCGGGAGCACCACACCTCGGTCGTGATGTTAGCAGGACCAGCACGAGTTGCTTTGCATTGAAACAGTATGGAATGATTTTATATATATATATATATATATATATATAAAATTATTATTATTATTATTATTTACTAATAAATATTTAATCATCCACATACGTATACAGTTCATCCTCATAGAATCATCAATGTTGAAAATAACTGTTCGGATAAGCACACAATTCCAACACCAAACACGATTCACCTTTAACTCATTTTCCGGTGCCTTAACAAAACGGCCAATTCAACAGCTATGCGACAAGCCGAGAAATAAATCCTATTTATGTCATGAAGCAGACAATATAGTCAGCCGCCTTAACAGTGTTCAACAACTTAGCATTTTAGCTGAAGTTAGATAGCTTATTTTATTATCTCTTAAAGAGCCCATCCGAAAGGGGGTTATAAATAATTATTATACACATGTATAAGTGCATAGGGTGGTTAGAAAAAAACTAACTTTCGTTCTTACTGGTAATTGTTCCAAAAACAACACTTAAACTAGGTCAGTGAAGCAACTGCTGATGATTTTTCTTTCTTTCTATTATATTGAACCAATTGCCAAAGAGATAAAAAGGAGGGGGAGGTTTCAAAATGTAACGTGTACAGAAAGAAAAGTTTTAAAAGAAAGATGTTGCACTCATTCTTTTTATTTTTTATTTTAACTTACTCCTGCTAATATATATATATATATATATATATATATATATATACTCATGTATAATTTTTGTATTGTCTTTTTTTATTTTTAGGTCTCCGCCTGGGGTGGCTATGTCTTCATTATCAACTTAATTCCTCTTCATGTTTTTGTTTTATTGCTCATGAGACGCTATTCTAGAAGAATCTATATAGGTATGTAGACATTACGTAATTTTTAATTGCATATTCAAAACCTCTATAGAGATGAGCTTATGAAAAAGATATGAATTGTGAATCATGAGAATCTGTATTTTTATTTATTTTACCCAAAATGTTAGAATATTTTGCAAAAATGTTAAACGTGTCAGTTCAATTTAAAAAAAAAAATTAAATAATTAAGACCAACAAAAAATATGTACTTGGCATGCACATTTCCTAGTATTAAATACTCAGTATTCAAAAAATAAAAATGAGAATATAAAGTAATATCTTTAATAACTGAGACAGACATGTAAATACAAAATCTCTTATATTTTCCTTATTCATTTTAATTATTTTTTTATGTACAAATTTATGTAGTAAGAGAATATTATTTGTAAATTTTTGGAAGCTTGCTAAAAATGTGACATGTAAAAAAAAAAAAAAATTAAAAGTAAAAAAAATGGACTTTACTACCCATTAATTAATCACTTGCTCTCACTCTAACAGGCAAAAAAGGGGTGTTCTTTTAAAAAATTGTTTCATTATTTTCCCAATAGTAAATTGCTTCTAGTTTCTAACCAGAAAAAGATTTTGCATAAAGTAAACAAATTCCTGCTTGAGATTGTCTAGAGAAACTAAGCACAGCCATCTTGAATCAGTTGAATTATCGCGCCCCCCCCCCTCCTCCCCGGGCAGTTTTCCCACTTCACTTGATTTCTTTCTTCAGTCTATGATGAATGAACTCGCTGGTTAGTTGTCTAACCAATGAGATTGAAATAAATTTACTTTGTAGACTTCAAATTTTAATCATTACATCATCTAACGAACAGAATATTACATTGAGTAAAACTTTTATTTACTCCATGAACTGAAGATTGAAGAATTTTATAATTAAAAAAAAAAAAATTTTTTTTAAACATTTTTTTTATTAAAGTTTCCATTTCTATTCTTGATTGTTCTATCGTCTTATGTTCTATTTGAACTTTCCTCGTTATTTTATTGGCCAATCAGAATGAATGATTTATGTCGCCCTAGTGGTATGACGTCACATCCATCTGGCGGTGAATTAAGACCATTAATATATAAGTGTGATTGCCATTAATCATTTGAGGTGGAGATATGACCCACCCAGATTTATAAAGCAGTAACTTGCATTCAATGTGTGTATAATAAATGCTTTAAATAGGTACTGCGTTTCAGTAAAACGGTCATTTATCTAAAGTGAAAATATTTTTTTTAATTTCTGAAATAATATAACCAGAATTCTTAAATTTTGATTAAAATTTATTTTTTGCTTAAATTTTAATCGACTAAAAATAAAACCTACCCCGAAAAAAAGACTTTTTACCTTGTTTTCCTCTCTTTTTCAGCTTATAGTACATTCTACATAGTTGGTTTATTGTTATCCATGCAAATTCCATTTGTTGGTTTCCAACCTATTCGCACGAGTGAGCATATGGCTGCAGCAGGTTAGTGTCACATTTTTAATGAGTCTTTTTATTGACTAACAGACCTAATCTGAAACCCTTCTCATACTCCTTTTTATTCTATGATAATATCAGTTGAGTCTTTGCTTCATCCCACAACCCACCCACCCACTTTTTTTTCATTGGTAGCCATAAATTTTATAAAATGGCTGATCACGTTATTTCCATGGAAAATGTTCGACTGAGCTCCAATCTATGCTTCCCCCTGTAAAACATTCGCAGCAAAAACTGTTTTTACCACCACTCCAACAAACTTTCTTTTCTTCCTTTTGTACCTAAAACTAAATGGGACTTCCATGAACAGTTTCTTTCCAAGAACTTTCCATCTGTGGAACACATTACCACGGGACTGCTTCCATGCAGACTACAACATGGTTGCCTTAAAGTTCAATGTCAACAAATATTTGTCGTACCGTCCTTAAGTAATCAAATTTTGGCCATTCTATTCTATTGTTTTCAATCCTCTCATAGTATTTTTCATCATCCAACTGACAATCCTTATCCTTGAGTGGCTTTTGGCCTTGGTAAGTAGTGACTTATTAGTATTAAATAAAAGTTTGCTTTATTTATTAACTAGCTGTATCTACTCGGCATTGTCTGGAGTCTTTTTACTTTAATTTTTCCTTTTCTCTTTTTTTTTCTTTTTCTCTTGTTTTTTCTTTCCCCTTTTTTCTTTACTCTTTTTTTCTCTTTTTCTCTCTTATTCTAATAGAATTTTGAAAGTCAAATTTAATGAAAGTGTCAAATGTAATGAAAGTGTCATTTATGAAACTCCTGTGAGAACTTGTGAATTTATTCTACTCTTCTTCTCTTCCAGGTGTGTTTGCCCTGCTCAACGCCTATGCTGCATTACGTTATATTCAATCTCACCTCACCAAAGCAGAGTTCCGTTATTTTTTCATCATTTCTATTGTCGGTGCAGCTGGAGTCGTTTTTTGTACAGTTGTTGGATTAACGTGGGCAGGTGAGGAAGGGTTAATATTTAACTCATTTTTATTTTTCAATTGTGTCTTGTCAAGTGAGAACATAGTTTGCAAAGTGTTGGACTGTTATTGCTTTCCTTAACTTTCTTTCCTTTCTTGCGTTCAAATCCGATCATGACTGTTGAATCGATGGTCCAAACACATGTACTCTGACTTCTGAAATTTAAAAGATCGTATTTCAGCCACAGAAATCTTTATCTGCAACTAATAATTTATATATACTATATATTATTTTCAAATTCAACTATAAGGCTGCTGTCGTCACCGGACGCATACAAGGATGAAGACAAGGAGCTGGTGACATAGGATGACCCATGTCTTTCTATCAGAATTCATCTATGTTTCTATTTCTAGCATTTTGATTTTAAACATGATGAATGTGTTTATCAAGTCTCTCTGAATTCAATATTTTTCGTTTTGGGTCACTTTTCATGTATCAATTTTTTTGTCAATGTCTGACAATTTTTACCAGTTCCAATTACTAAATCAATGAAAATTGTTCTGACTAACTCTGATAGCCAAACTCTGCAGTCCTGATTCTAATCTGAGGTTGATTCCATTTAAATTGCTCATCAGTATAACAATGTTAAGGTAGCAGGGTCAGTTTGCAGGTGTAGGCCAACGAAAACATGGAAGTGATAAGGATGGATTTGAAAGAAGAATAAAGACCTGGCCAGATATAGGTTAGTTTGGAAGTCAATTTCTAAAAATCACCGAACGCATGTAAAATGAGACTTAAATAGTGTAAGTTTATTTTGTTTTTAATTTTAATTTTTAATTTTTTTTATTTTTTAGGCTTCATTGCTCCCTGGAGTGGCCGGTTCTATTCCTTATGGGACACTGGTTATGCAAAAATCCACATTCCTATAATTGCCTCCGTCTCCGAACATCAACCTACGACTTGGGTTTCTTTTTTCTTTGATCTTCACATTTTGGTTTGCGCTTTTCCAGCTGGTGTTTGGTTTTGTATACGCAACGTGAACGATGAAAGGGTTTTTGGTAAGTCTTAATTTCTTTTATTTACCTCACACTTGAAGCACCCATCATCTACTGTTGTAGTAGGTGTGAGAAAAATTATGAACAAAAAAATCAGATTCACGCCGATGTTGAACATTTTATGAGAAATTCAAAACCATGAATTTTCTCTGAAGAAATTTTTAAAAGTTAATAAATCTAGGTATATCATAAAATTGATAATTTTAGTAAAAAATAAACATAATTTTTATGATAAAAATTTTTAAAAATGTTATTGTATGTACAGTTCAGATATGTTTATGTCTAAAAGAATTAATAAAATTGATTGATTTTTGTTAAAATTTTGAATATTTCATTGATTTTACTTGCATGACCGGTTTTCATTTTTTTATAAAATATATTTACAGAATTTGACCGTTTTTAAATTTTTTTTTTTTTTTTTTTTTTAAGTTGTTTTTCATATGAAGTTTATCTTTTAGCCCTTCCATCTTCTAACATAAAATTGTCGGATTTTCAAAGTCAGACCCAAATAGCCTTCAAGCTGACAATAAACTTTGCTACTGACTAGCCAATTGTCATTTGTTATTACTACCCCATGTTATTAGCAATATAACGTACTTCAGTATAATTTTTTTTTTTTTTAATTACTTAGTCTGGCCTAGATAATTGCTAATAGGAAACATTTTTTCAATTCTGTCCTCAAAAATAAAAAAAACAGCTAGGAGAATAACTCTTATTTTAATTGAAAAATATATGTGTTGTTTCTCTTACAACTAAAATTTTATTTCTTTTTCTGTATAAGTTTAAAAAATGTGCTAACAAGTAAAACTTAAAAACTAAAATAATTTCACTGCATCTCGGGCAACGCTGGATAAGTACAGCTTGTGATATAATAAAATTATGTTGAATTATATTTATTTTACGAGTTGTTAACTTAATTTCTTTGTTATAAGAGTTTAAAAATGCCAAATTTTGGTCATATCTACTTCATTCTTTTAAATTTAAATATTGATCTAATTTACCGGGTATCAACTTGTTAATAGTTAAGATTAACAGTTTGATCTTGTGTTTAGGTTGAGTTCGATATTAATTGATGACTGATTGGTTAGTTTTATGATATCATAAATATGAAGATTTGAATTTTCGTTGCTGAGTAGATTTTAGCAAATAAATTTGTAATGTTCAGGTAAAAAGGGTGTTTAAAAATCCCTGACATAGACAAAGGTATTATCAGGGTTTCGTTTTGATGAATTTTAAATATTTCAAAACTGACTCCTTGTGAGTTTTGTATTGTACGTTGGTGAGCAGAGGAGATGAAATTATACAACGTCTTTTGCCATAATCAAATATAATAATGGTCTGCTTTTTTTAGAATTAAGTTATTCTAATCTGGTTTGCATTAATATACTTAATGTACCTACCCGGTGTTGCCTGGGAATATTTTTAATAGGATTTTTAAAGTCAAATTTAATTATTATGGTATCGGTTGGTCATTAAATTATTGATTGAACCAAATTGTTATAAAACTATTTTTGTTAATGTACTGTTGTTTTAATCTCTATTTATAAAATTATTGGATGTAAATAGCTTCCAAAACTTTCAATCTTTTAATACATTAGTATTTGCTAAGAATTTTAAAACCAGAAATTACTTATTTGACAGTTTAAATGCTTACAAATTCCTTACAAATTTCAAAAGATCATGAAGTTATGCTTTTTTTTTTTAACTATAAGCAAAAGATTATAATAGCTGACTTGTTTTCAAAACTGAAATATATTCTGGTGGATTTAATTTTTCATTTAAATTATTTGTTAAAATACTCGCAAATATATGCTCCCTTTGGTCACATATTTTTGCTAGGCTTGGAGGTATTATATGATTGTAACAGAACTACATACAATACGTAGTTAAAGCAAAATGAATTGTTTCGGACTATTAAAATAATAAGCATATTGTTATGAATAAAATAAAAGTAAAGTATTTTATTTATGGATGTCATGCATGAACGTAGACCCACAATATTTTTATAAATAAAATTTAAAACCTATTTCCTTTCAAGCGCGAAAGAAAATAGGAAATTACAAAATGGCCACCAGCAATTAAGACATTGCATTAAAGTTTCATTTTCAAGTCTTTAAAAAATAAATCAGAATTTCGGGATAAAAAATACAATGTAAGGCTAATTAATAAATTTCATCCAAAATGTGTGTGAAAATTAAGCGAAATATTCAAATAATCCCTATAGTACTATTAAACCCGAATGTCTTTTGTCCCTTTAGTTTTTCATTTTAACTATTTAGTAATTTAAAAAGTTTTTTTCTAGTTTTAAATATAGCGGAGGATGTAATACATTGGAGGACTCCCTCACAACCCTTAAAAACGAAGAAGGGAATTTCTAGGAGGACAACAAAACCGATACTACACTTAAAAATTCTGATTAAATTGAGTTTTTTTTTTTTTCTCATTCATTTAAAAATGTCTAGTAACAAGAGAATAATTTTTTATTGCTCAAAGTGTAGTATCTGTTCTTACATCAGCACCAGAAGTTTATAATTATCTCCCTTGAAAGTTAGTTTTAAAATGTTTTTAAAACCTAGTTTTTGTTATAAAATCTCTTGTATTAATAATTATAATAATATTACTATCAAGGAAAATATTATAAATATATAATAAAATTTGGCAATATAAATTATAAATGTATATTACAGAATATTAATTTATTAGAAACTAAAAAAGAAAATGAATATGTAAATGTGCAAAAGGGAGTTTTGTTTAACAGTTTAGAGAATACTGTTTCATTATATTTAAGTAAGACTGAAAGGATTTGATGTTAATATACTTAGGAAAGATTCACATTATTCATATTTAGATTAGATTAGATTGGAATATTAGGTTAACTAAATGCAACTTTCTCCATTATTTCACAATGTATTTATTATGTTTAAAAAATTATGACTCACAGACGGAGGATGGACAAAATCCCTATTTATATAAGATTATTACAATTGTTTTATTTTACGCTATTGCATTTTTGATTTCAATAAATAAATAAAAATTAATTTAATCTGTAATTATAAAAGTTACATGGATCCGAGAAATACAAACATACAAGAAGTGTTAACACAATTTTATGAATATAGAGACGAGATAATTTAAGAAATCTGAATCTTTTTGTTTCCAGCGGTGCTCTATGCTATCAGTGCCAGTTATTTTGCTGGTGTGATGGTCCGGCTGATGCTCACTCTTACTCCTATCGTTTGTGTGCTGGCGGCCATTGCATTCTCCAAGACATTTGAAGTATATTCCAAAGATGACAATCCCAAATCCAAGCAAAAAGAAGATGCTCAAGAAACTAAAAATGACCGGCTTTATGACAAAGTAAGTCATTTTAATTTTATTTTCTCATAAAACATTTTTTTTTTCTTTTTTCTCTTTGCTTTCTGTTCCTCTCCTTATTTATTTTTATGTTTTTGTTTTATTCTGACGACAAAACTAATTACGGAATTTGTATCTTAGATATGAAATGAAATAAAGTCCCCCCCCCCATACTTTTGTGATTAATAACTTTTTTACTACAAGTATTTATTTACCTCCTCTCCAGGAGGTTAGGAACAAGGCCAGTTTTATCTTACTCTCACAAGGTAAGATGTGACCCAAGGTTGGGTCGGGAAAGTGGGACTTGAAAGCCAGCACCCGAGAAGGTGAGCACTCTGGCCATTAAAAATTGCCTGGGCAGCCCCGTCGGCATTCCGCGGTAGGGGTGCCTCAGGCAGTAAGCAATAAACTTACTCCTCCCCCAAAAAGGGGAGGAAAAGCCTGGGAGGGTGGACCTCCTAGAACTGCACAGGACAAACCCATAGATCGGCGGAATCAAGCCCCGAAGGCCAAGACAATACCAGTCTATGGGGTGCAGTATCCATTGGAACAGATACTACACTTTGATCTTAGCCAAAAGGCCAAGAAAATGTGTGAAAAAGAAAATCTGTTTTTGTCAGTCGTATTGGTCTGTTTCTAAAAATGTTATACTATGGGCTATCCCCCCCCCCCTCCCCCAGGCCATGGCCTTGGAGAATGTGGAGGAAATGATTCACTAAAAGGAAAAGCAATCTGAAGTGTGATTAGCCGAAAGACTATGAGGAAGCCTTCGAATTCTATTGAACCTCTTCAGGTGGGTGGTGCCTTAAAGGTTGTTTGATAGTTTCCAGGTAGTTAGCTGGGAGTGACTGAGATAAAGACTGGGTGTTTAAGATTTCCTGTCGAAATATATTTAGCAGTCAGAATTCAGCTTAGAACAGATCGGAGTAGATCAGCAGATTGGGTTGAGCAGATGATGAGATAAACCAAACGACGATGATGGCCTCGACAGACAAATTATCTCAGTTATGTTTTACCTAATATACGAGAACTTAACTAAGATGTAGACGCTAGCATTTGGAGGTCCATTTCTCGCGACGGTGTCACACACACCCAGAGCACAACTGACATACATAATGTATTTGAGGTCGTGTTTTTTCTTGTGAGTCTACGTTGCTTTTGTTTTTTGTATCCAACTTGTAAACCATTGCATGTGCCCTCCGCGGTCGCCAAGACAACACGGCTAGATCAAGAAGACAAAAACGAAGAGAAAACCACGGCACACAAACATTGGGATCAGCGATTGTTGGGACCGGCATATGGTCTTACAAAAACAAAAATTTCATTTTCTATCTATTTCAGCAATTTTTATATTTAATCCTGGTCAATATTTTATTTTTTAATAGTCATACATAAAGGAAGATGGAGAAGTTCTTAACTCCACAGTCGGAAGTCAGAAGTCCTAATATTGCTACCCAAATCGCTTGGTACTAATGTAACAATCAAATTTTTCTATCTTCACTAGTGAAAAAAAAAAAAGATTCGCTTTCTTTCTTTCATTGTCTTTAGCTGACATGGGCAAACAAAGAGTGAAGAGGGTCAAGGAAGACAGAAAGAATATCATCTGTTGTAGTTTAACCAACATTCGAGAGAGAATCGATTTGTTGGTTCAATCGGTTAGCACACGATTCTTAGAGGCAGAGGTTATGAGTTCAAACCTCACCCGGGGCATAGATATTTTTACTCTGATTTTGTCCTCAAATGAACTTAAACACTTCAAATTACAATATTATGATAATTGTTCCATTTTATATTTATTTATTTTTTTGTAATCTATGCACTTTCGCAAATTAGGATGCCGGTAGCCCTGCTAGTATTAAACAAGATTCTAATTCTGTGTTATATAAACTTGTTATTGTGTAGACAAGTATTATTCCTTGTCGAGTCGGCTATCAATTGATAGTGAAACATTTATGAAGTGTGTGCACCATGATGCTTGCTCACTCATTACAGCCAGAAGCTCCAATCCTGAGAGGACAGTGTCCTTCTAGATTCTTGATTGTAAAAAAAAAAAAAAGAAAAAAAGTATTCCAAGTTTTAGTGAAAACAAACAAATAGTTTCTGTATTTAAGATTTTCACATTTTTATCGAAGCAAAAGTAACGGTGCTTGTGCTGTTCAGCGGCCGTATGAAAAAATTATTTTTTTATAAAAACAATATTATATACTTATTCAGCGTTATATTCTTACTAACTGTACAAAAAAGTAGAAAATATTATCCACTAGAACTTTCATTACAAGTATTTTTCCATTCTGCGTATCATAACAGCGATTCATTCACGAAGCCTCCATCTTCTTTCTTAAGAAGATTTCGAATTATCTGCCCTTGAAATCTTCTTAAGAAAGAAGATGAAGGCTTAGTGAACGAGTCGATGTTATGATACGCAGAATGGAAAAATACTTGTAATTAAAGTTCTAGTGGATAATTTTTTCTACTTTTTTGTACAGTGAGTAAGAATATAACGCTGAATAAGTATATAATATTGTTTTTATAACAAAATAATTTTTTTAATACGGCCGCTGAACAGCACAAGCACCAAAGTAACTCCTGATGCATCTAAATCATGATTTTGTTGTATGATGAGTTATCTATCTTTTGCCGATTACTCGCCAAGATGACTAGTGTTTATATGAATTTGAAAGTTTCTGCAATTTACTTGATGATCATGATGTTAACATGCTCCATGTTAACCCAACACTAACCAGGATGATGGTCAAGAAAGCAGAGATGCATATTGAGACCTTAAATTCAATTTCACTATGTAAACAGATCATATAACGATTAAAATGTTCTTTTTCTTTCTTCACTAATTAGTCACCACTTATCAAGGCCAAAAGCCATTCGAGTGTTAATAAGATGGATTATCAGTTTAATTATGAAGAATATTATGAAATGATGAATGAGTGATTACTTATGGGGACAACTTATGACAAGTATTTGATGACATTAGATTTGAAAACGGCCATGTTGTAACCTACAAGGAAACAGTCTAGTGGTAATGTGTTCCACAGATTGATCTGCCAATAAACTCAACAATCAAAAAACTGTTGCCAATAATTTTATACCTATTTTCTTTTCAGGTTGGCAAACCGAAAAAAGTTAACGATAAACCAAAAGAACAAGGTTTAGGTACAAATATTAAGAGTACCATCAACATTGCCGTCGTGATGATGTTGGTTTTGTTTGCCGTCCATTGTACGTGGGTGACAAGTAGTGCCTATTCAAGTCCCAGTATAGTCTTGGCCTCCTATAATCATGATGGGTAAGCCACCTTTTTATTATATATATACTAATCCCAGGACAGGTAAAAGAAATTCTCCAAACGGAATAGTTTTGTACCACTTTTATGTCCCTTTTATGAAGAGTATCAAGATATGATGATAAACCTTACATCTGGAATTCTTATTCCAATTTTCTAGAAAATGTTTCAAATTTAAGGCTTAAGCTTATGGAGTTTTAATAAGAAATTGAAAATCAAGGAATCTTGCTTAATTGGTGTCTAATGACTATGGATCAAATTCAATGCAAATCTGAAATAGTTGAATTTTTAAATGGAAGGTTGTGTCCAAATTATGTCCCTAAAAACCCTTTTAAATACCACAAAGAAACTGAAATTTGGGGAATATTTATTAATTGATGTCTAATAACTATTGTTAAAATTTCACAAATCTGAGATATCTGAATTTTTCACAAAGGGCTTCTTCCCCTATTTTACCCCCTTTGCATTAAGTTAGAACTAAATATAGCTCACATTACGACCACTTACACCTAGCAGCTGTGATCCAAAATTCATACTGGTGCTACCAGATCAGGTTGTCTGAAGATATTGGCTTCCTAACCCAAAATACATCAAACATTGATGTTTTATTGTTTTTTTTTCTCTTTGCAAAACTCAATCATGTTCTGCAAAGCCCAAAACATAAAACAGTTCCTCCTCCCTCCCCATCTTTTCCTCCCCCTCCCCTTTTCCCCTCTCCCTCCCTTACCCCCCTCCCCTTCCCCCTCGGGGCCAACAGTTTGCTGTGGTTGACAACCTGTAATGCTTAAGGATGGGATCCTGGTGGTTGAGCAGACCGTGACCCGGTTACAAATAGGACATGGCCATGCGACATACCACTTTGGCTCTTACCTGGGCTAGGCGGGCGGTCGGAGAGGCTCGATCCGATCAATTGTTGGTCACGACAAGCTCTAATTCAAAAGACATAATCAGCACTTTGCATAACCCATACATATACCACAAATTATGTTTCCCAGATTGCTGAATTAGAAGGCAGTGGCTGTAGGGTCAATCGGTTTGGAGGAAAAGGAGTGTGGCATGGTTGTACCTCCTATCTGTTTTCCTATTTCTTGGGTGGTAAAACAAGAAGGAAGAGCAAGTGCTCGCAGATCCCTTCAAATATGAGTATACTGCCCCTGTATCTCTGTCTTAAGAGGGCGAATGGGTTTCCCCCTCGTATTTCTCATTAAATTGGACTCCGTGGCAGGGGAAGAGCAGAGACAATGAAAGTTTACAAACAAATAGATGGCTGGAAAATCAACCAAGAGACCACACACAGAATTTGACGCTGACTCTGAAAAAGAACTTTCCAAGATTTATTATTCATGGCGAACGAAATATTACAATGGAACATAAGAGGCAAAAAAATTAACCTTGAAGAAATAATAGTCAAAATTTTATGCCCTGCTATAATCTGCCTACAAGAAACTCACCTAAAAGAATGACACAATCAATATAAAACATTACTTATCATACAACAAAAAATCAAACATAGCCACTGGTGGATCATCATTACATATCAATAAAAACATTCCACACAGTGAAATAAACTTGAAAACAAATATGCAAAAATCATGCCCACTAAACCCAGCATACAATACCATATTCAAACCAAATTACAAAGAACTGTATCAAAGGAAAAATAAATGCAATAAAACCTATTGGCCTCGAAATAGAAGAAATAATCAAAGTAACCAACATCCCACCCAAAAAGATATATGATACCATCTAACCAACAATACCACCGTGGGAAATAACACAACCAAAAGTAAACTTGGAAATGAATAAACTCAATAAAACTACCACACATCCTCTCATTTTTCAAGAAAAACTAAATAAAATCATAGATTGTTATCCCAAATATATCGCTATATTAACAGACTGATCTAAGGACAAGAACACAACAAGATGTGTAGCTGTACATGAAAACCAAACTATCCAACAACATCTTCCTAAAGAAGCATCTATTTTCAGTGCAGAATCCAATGCCATTATTCTTTCCAACTCCTTATCAGTATCAACAAGATTGAAAAATAGAAATCTGGGTAACCCACTAATCATCAAACTATTATGTAGAATAACATCATTGCTGAACACCAAAGTGATTATATTTTGTTGGATCCCAAGTCACATAGGAATTCGAGGAAATGATAAGGCTGGCACAGCAGCCAAAAGAGCCCCTCAACAACAAATTAAAATTTCCATACACAGATGTCAAGACTAACATCCAAGCATATATCCATAAGAAATGGCAGTCTAGATGGAGCAGTAATACATTCAATAAATTATTGACAATACAACCTGATCTAGGAAAATGGAGGTAGGGTTGTAGAAAGTCGCAAAGAAGGAAGTCATTCTCTCTCGACTCCGTATTGGCCACACAAAAGTCACGCATTCATTCCTGCTTGAGCAGAAGGAGCCACCATGGTGTGCAACTTGTCAAGTACCATACACGGTGAAACACTTTATGTTAGAATGTGTTGATTTTGCTCCCATGCAACGAAAACCCTACAACGTTGGTACTATAAAGAAACTATTTAAAGACATCAGAGTAGAAATCATTATGCCCTTTCTAAAAATAGTGGGTTTATACCCAAAAATCTAATATCTAAAAGTTCAATAAACAGACTGTCTATTCAAGAAATATGCACATATAAAAAAATTAATCCAAATCTGTTAAATATTTAAAAATCTTGTAAACCGCAAGCATGAACTCCTTTTACCAATATAAATGATACTGGCTGCCTGACCAAAAATGCACCAAACATTGATGTTATTGTTTTTTGTTTAGCAAAACTCAATCATGTTCTGCAACACCAAAAACAACAATTTTCTCCAACAAAACAACCAAACCAAACAACATGAATAAATACTTAAACATATAACGAAATTGAAGCATTAAAAATTTTACTAAAATGACTGATTCAGCATTAAATAACCCGAAAAGGGTTGATATGCTGTAAAACAAAAATAATCACACCGAACACCCTGAATAAATATTTGAACATATGAAGAACTTGAAGCATTGAGGCGTTTACCAGAATGACCAGAATCGGCATTGAATAACCTGGAAAGGGTTGATATGCAACAAAAAAAAACCAAACCAAACACCAAAAATGATGTTAAAGTACATAAACATTAAAAACTAATGTTTCGACATACAATGACCCTTAAGAGGTTGATATGCTGTAAAACAAATCAAACCAAACCAAAATTCATAATGATCGCTTAATTAGTTTCATAGTGAATCCAGTACACACAAATATACTTAACTTATATATATATATATATATCATATTTTTTTGTCTCTCCCTTTGTCATTTGTCTCTCCTTTATCATTTTCTTTTAAAACCCTAACAGTTTGTATTCTGTATGTTTTCAAACAATATTGCCAGAAATCTGTGTAATGTTGATCAAGACATTTCTTTTTTTTTTTTCTTCACTTTTAGGAGTCGTACAATCTTGGATGATTTCAGAGAAGCTTACTTTTGGCTGCGTCAAAATACTCACGATAAAGCTCGTGTGATGTCATGGTGGGATTATGGATATCAGATAGCAGGGATGGGGAATCGGACAACGTTAGTGGATAACAATACGTGGAATAATAGTCACATAGCTTTGGTAGGTACAGAAAATGCATGAAATATATCTAAAACAAATTTATTCAATATTACAGAATAAAAATAAGTTTTCATTTATTCATTTTTCTCAAATGCTATTTCTAACATTAAATTTGTGTATATATAACATACTCTTTATGTAGTTATAACCCGACAAGCCTTTATTTATGACAATTAGACGTAATGTTGATTGTGAAAAAATTATGATGAACTAATTTTCACTCAGAAAGAAAGAGTTGTTTGCTATTCGATTTTATTCAAATAATAATGACTTTTTCTTTTCTTTCTCCTTTTAGGTTGGTAAAGCGATGTCCTCTAACGAGAGTGCTGCGTATGATATCATGCGGTCACTTGACGTTAATTATGTGTTGGTTATTTTTGGTGGTGTGATTGGCTATTCTGGTGATGATATTAACAAGTTTTTATGGATGGTACGAATTGCTGAGGGTGAACATCCTAAAGATATTCGGGTAAAAATTGCTTCCTTTTCACTCGTTTCATTTATTTTTAAACAACTTTTCAATTTGATCTGTTCAGTTAATACAGCTGACAAATTGAAACAACTTTTTTTGTGATTGACTCATTTAGTTAATCATGATTCTGTTAACATTAACTTTAGTAGGACAATATTTTTGAAAAAGAAATGCTATTTTAAAGCATTTTATTGATGTATAGTACGGCTATAATCACGTTGACACACCGGTTCATGCTAGATCACTTATATTAAGTGACCTTGTGCCTGATCAGTACCAGATGGGTGACTATGTAGAGATACCAAGTGCTGTATGTGGGAGGATGATAACACCTTGAGTCCTTCCCTGCAAAAAACTAACGTCGCCAAAAGATTTTGAACTGATAACTGTGAATAGAGGTTATCCTCTATCTAATGTCTTCCTTTCTCAATGGCTACGGCCGTATAAAGACTGGATGCAGGTGTAGGATGTTACATAACTTTAGCAGCAGAATATGGTACACACACACACACACACACATATGTATGTGTGTATCTAGCAGTCACCCTCCAAGGTGGCTATTTCATACCAGAATCAGACCGACAGTCTTGGACATGCTGTACTTGTGTGGCCTTGTTCTTGGTCAGTCTGAGGTATGGTTCTGTGCAGGTCTAAGAGGTCCACCCTCCTAGGCTTTGCCTTCTCGCCCCTTGAGAAGGGGTTAGTTTATTGCTAATTGCCTGAGGTACCCCTACTGGGGAATGCTGACGGGGCTGCCCAGGCATTTTTTGGTCGGCCAGGATGCTCTTCCTTTAGAGCGCTGGCTTTTCAAATCCCACTTTCCCAACCTTGTGTCTAATCTTTCCATCGGGGGGGGGGGGGGGGGTATAAAATCCACTTGTATTAGTAGTAGTAATTATTACGTTAAATATTTTTAAAATTTTTGTCCCAATCCCTATTTAGTGATCAAAAATTTGTTCCCCCCCTCCCCCCCAAAAAAAATAAACAAATTTTTTTTAATTTTCCAAAAATGTTATGCATTAGTAAGAAATCTGATATCAATGAAAGTGTAAAAAGACACGTCTGCGATCTTGAAAATGGTGAAACGACCTTTTTTTATTATTATTTATTAAATTACATATATTTTATTTTTAATGGTGAATATAGCTCTTTTGTGCAGAAATAAGTTGGTTTGAAATGGTGCCAAGCAGCATTTTTTAGGATTCTTTCTAAAGTTGAAATAATGATTTGAAAAACATATAAAGAGAACAAATTTATTCACCAAAAATGTTTTACATTGAAATCGAATGATTTCGTGATGCTTTCATAATAAAGATAGAAATGTACAAACATAGATGAGAAAAATCTTTATCTTCGTAACTTTTGAAATGAATGAATGATACGTTCTACTAGTGATTTGAGGAATGCTGTTTCCACATCATTTAAACAGATGTGGAGAAAGTATATCTGGATGGTGAAGCTATTGAGTTTGTTCAGAAGTTTTGTTACCTTGGTAATACCATTGGAGAATGGCGAGGGGTAGGTGCTAGTGTGATTGCAACAGTTAGTAGTAGAAGGAGCATGTTTAGGAAACTTCTGCTATTACTAACCAGCAGAGCGTTACCACTGTCAACCAAGGGAAGAGTCTATCAGGCATGTGTATGTGTGCGCGGTGTGATGATGTATGAAAGTGAAACCTGGCCAGTGAGGGTTGAAGACCTGCGTTGCATGGAGAGAAATGTGAGTCTTATAGACAGGCTTAGATCTAATGACTTTGGAGAAAGATTAAATCTGGAGAGTATAGGGAGATATGTGCAGAACAGGAGACTTCGATGGTATGACCACGTTGAAAGAATGGATGAGAGTTCCTGGGTTAGTAGTAGACGTAGAATAATTGAGGTAGCAGGGTCAGTTCACAGGAGAAGGCCAAGGAAATGATAAGAATGGACTTGAGGGATAAAGACCTGGTCATAAAAGCTGTCCAACACATGCCAGCATGTAAAATAAACATTAAACTGAATATGATGATGATGATGAAACAGTTTGCAGATAAATTTTTTCAAAACAATGGATTTGAAAAGTTTGATACTGGTATTTGTAAAAAACATTTACCCCGGCGGTCAGGCTGAGCCAGCTTCCTTTCTGGCGTGCACCACATCTCGAACCATTGATGTAGTATTTGTGATAAAAAAAAAGTTTATTTTGGATTTGTTTACAACAATGCACTCAACTCCTACCCTGATTTTCTATTTAACCTATAGATGGGGCCCTGATAGGTATTTCCACTCTGAGCAAGAGTGGACCTGGGAGTAGTGGTAATTAAGAGGTTACTGCACACTCACCACAGCTCCTAAAGTGGAGCCTCACCACTGGATGCAGCTTTGTGTTATATGTAAGATATTTGGGGTAGTTGGAGAGATTGAGTAGGGTAGGCAGGGAAAGAAAGGGCTGAAATGATGGGGTTGGGTAGAGGTGAAGACCTTGCCCAAGGAAGGTTATCTGAGGTAGTTTAGTGTTGTCATGACTACAAGGGTTGATATGCCATTAAATGAAGGAACTAAATCACAGAATACTTCTATTAATTGAAAAAATGTGTACGTCAAAAACAATTTTTAATTTAGATGCATTATAATTTTTTTCTTTCTTTCACCCCAGGAATCTGATTATTTCACTCCTCAAGGGGAATACCGGGTGGATGCGGCTGGCTCATCCACCCTGCTCAATTGTTTAATGTATAAGCTATCTTACTACAGATTTGGACAACTACAGGTAAGTTTGTTTTTTGTTTTCAAATGAGACAAATTGAAACACAGTAGGCATAGGAAAACAGATACTTTAGCTCAAAATTTGTTTTTCAAAGGCATTTTTAAGAACTTTCTCTCTAGTGTAAGTGTTTTAAAGATACAGGGTGACTCCAAAAAAATGTCAATTAATTCTGCAATCCAACCATATTTGGTACAAATAAAGTTCAATCTTTGCCTGACTTGTCCACCAAGTTTCCGTTATAAATGTCTAACAATCTTTGTTTTATCACTGTTCAATGATGAGCTCATCTGGATACAATATGCAAAATTGTCAATAACTCTGACACATCCCTCTCTTGCAACTGCCCTGATTTGATGGCATTCTTTAGTTCAGGAATAGTCTGGGGATTATTTTGATAGATATTATCTTTGAGATAACACCATAGACACAAATCTTCAGGGTCTGAAGTTCATTCAGGATCACACGTACTGATGAGACAATCACCAAAGTGTCCCCCGGATATTAAATGGCAATTTAACAAAGACTTTTGGGCATTCATGACTAAAACTTGGTGGACAAGTCTGGCATAGACTGAAGTTTATTTATACCAAATATGGTTTGATTGCAAACAAGACTGAATTTTATTAATGATTCCATGAATGACATTTTTGGGGTATCATCCTAAATAATTCCTGTCCAAAGCCTTCTTAATTTAAAAAATATTTTTGTGAATTAATATAGGGGTCATTTTATTATATTTTATCTGTGTGCTAAATTGGTTTTAGACTAACTGTGCAACACAGGAACAAAACAAGCTCTGTGTTTTTGGTGGACAAATGGTTGTTCTGAACATTTGCATACCTCTGATAATTTACGAAGTTAAAATATTTTCCTAAGAATTTCTAATTTCAAACCAACTTTGAATTATTCAAAACGGGCAAAAGGCTTTTTTTTCTCTTAAAGTAAAACCATTAATGGGAGAAAAGCTGCTGCTTTTCCACGGGGTATTTCTTTCTTTTTTCCTTTTTTTTTTTTTTTTTTTTTTTTTATGATTTTTAAAAAAATTAATTATAGTAATTCCCTTTTTAAAAGATAAGAAAAAATAACCCATGACACACAACTGTCCTAGAGCTATGTTTATTTTTCTCTCCAATTTCTATTTACGAAAAACATGTAATTTTGACCAAAATGTATTTTATGCATCTGTATATTCCTGTCTCTAGAATTGTCTGCATAAAAATTAAAAATTGGTTCCGTTTGATGTGTCGATAAAGACAAACATTCTGAATCATTTTCCAATCCTTTCGGTTATTTTTTATACAATATCATTCTTTTCTTACTCTCAAAAATAAAAGGGTAAAATTTGAAACCTTTAAAATGTTTCAAATTTTACTCACTAATTTTTTTTATTTTTTTTATTTTGAAGTGGTAAAAAACGTTTTAAAGTTTTTAAATATTTTTATTGTGATCATATATGCATACCATATTTTCTTGAGTATAATGTTTTGATTATAATGCAACTCTGTTTCTGAATGACATCCTTGTGTATAATGCAATCTCAAAGTACAGCTATCCATTTGTAAAATATTTCTTTGGAAAGGTGTACTATTATCCATTCAAATCTCAATGTTGAACATATATTCCACTAAGATATTTAATCTTTCATTATAATTTGAACGGGTGCTTAGCCATTGCGTCTTTGAATTTTAGTTTCAAATGGTAATTTTTATATTTAAGGAAAGGTGATAAAGCAACATATCCACTAATACATTTGAAGGTGTTAATCAAAAATCATTTTTTTTTGGTTTGTGATTTTATTAAATGACTATATTAATAAAGTATGAAAATAAAATTTTTTTTTTTTTTGAAAAGAGCTATATTGCTGACTTATAATCAAATAATCTGTGTAATAATAAGCTTCTACCTTCCTTTGTACATAGGTTATCTATCTCCTTCAACACCCATTGAAAAATAATAAGATCGTCCGGTCGCCAAAAATGAAATGCAAAAAAGTGATTGAAACATCTCTGGTATCTTAAATGTAAAAAAATCTAGACTGTATCATAATTATATTCCGTTGGCATGTGTTGGGCGGCTTTAAGAAATTGACTTCCAAACTAATCTATCTATGGCCAGGTCTTTATTTATCCTTCTTTCTCTC
Organism: Sepiola atlantica; assembly: GCA_963556195.1. Classification (NCBI taxonomy): domain Eukaryota; kingdom Metazoa; phylum Mollusca; class Cephalopoda; order Sepiida; family Sepiolidae; genus Sepiola; species Sepiola atlantica. The sequence continues at coordinate 31,317,059 of OY744547.1, forward strand.
AAATCTATTTTTATCGCTTCCTCCCATGTTTTCCTTGGCCTTCCCCTGTGAATTGAATTTACTACCTTAACTTTTCTACATCTACTAATCCAAGAACTCTCATCCATTCTTTCAATGTGGCCATACCACCAACTTCTGTTCTGCACACCTTTCCCTATACTGTCTAGATTTAATCTTTCTCCGAGGTCATCAGAACTAAGCGAGTCTTAAAGACTCGCATTACTGGCTTCCTGACTAAAAATGCATCAAACATTAATGTTTTTTTTTTCCCCCTTTCGCTTTGCAAAACTCAATCATGTTCTGCAAAGCTAACAACAAACCAAACATCATAAATAAATATTTGAAGATATAAAGAACTTTAAGCATAACTCTTTTTACCAAAATGACCTGATTCAGCATTAAATAACCCAAAAAGGGTTGATATGCTGTAAAACAAAACCACCAAATACATCCATCATATCATTTCTCTCCATGCCATGTCCTCACCCCTCATTGGCCAAGTTTTACTTCCATTCATCATCACACTGCGTACACATGCCTGATAGACTTTTCCCTTTGTTCGACAGCCATAACGCTCTATGGCTAGTAAAGGCAAAAGTTCCCTAAACTTACTCCATATACTCCTAATTCTTGCAATCACACTAGCACCTACTCCACCCTGTGCTCCAATGATATCACAACAGCTTCGCCATCCAAATATACTTTCTCCACATCTGAGTTCTCATCCATCTCCATTGTCTTACACTTCTTGCACACAAACTGATTATTCTCTCTCAACCTACCAGTAATTCCACATGTACCCAATGCTTACCCATTTCAAAATGGATTATTCCAAATTCAAATATACCATCACAAATACAATTTTTGTGATAAAAAAATTATAAGTATTACGTGACCTTTCGGCTAGTATCAAAGTGTAGTATCCGTTCTTTCCTCTGATGACTGACAATAAATCACGGGAGATAATGTCAGGTATTGTCCATATTTAGTTTCCTCCTCATAAGGGCAATTAGACGCAAGATAGTTTTTTTTTTTTGTTTTTTTTTAATGAGAAAATCCAATGTTATATAATGACGGACGTAACTTGTGGGATTATAAAAACCTTTATGGGAGTGTTAGATAATGGTTTAGACGCATCTATTCGAGACGGGTTTTACTTACGCGATTGGTTACGGAGTCATCCCCGTGCAGTTCGGTTCGGTGTGTTCCCACGATCACGATGACAACTGTCTGACCTTAGGGTTAAAGCTCAGGGCACACCTGGATATCACGAGGTTTGTGATGTCAGAGCTGTCCACCGTGAGAGAATTGAATTCGGATTTGAATCAGTAATCGGCTTGGAAGCAGAGAGCCAACATCACCAATCATGTGAGTGGTTACGAGAAAGATACTGAATGACTAAAACATAAGAGCCAGTAGTGAACCCCTCACCTTCTCCCTCTCTCGAGTTAACTAAGGAAATAACTAGCAAATTTAGTTAGCGCGATCTCTCTCTCTCATTAGCAACGGAACCGTTCAAGTCGGCTAATTAAATAGTAAATAAAAAAAACGGCTCTTTGAAACAGAAAAAAAAGTCTTGTTATAAGTTGGATTTTCAGCTAGCGAGGACAACAGCCCGTTAAGAATGAAACAACGACGCCTGGAGAACAAGGAATGACAACATGATACGGCGGGGAAGACGACGAAGGTAGCAGTTCCGTCAGCAAATAGTTGCAGAGAAAAAAGGAGCGCAGGTAGTCACAGCGGCAGGAACAAACAATGCGACAATGGTTTGCAGGCGAGAAAAGGCAGTACGAATATTAGCGACCAGCGACTGAGAAACGCACGAGAGTCAGTATAGGACATGGCGATTTGAGAAACAGATCTAAGTAAATGCGACATATCGCCCCTTTGAATAGACAGCGAAGTCGACGAGAACTAAAAGAGTTGGTGAACTCCATGGCCAGTAATAACCAGTAATACAACACCAACACCTCCAAAAGAGACACTCTTGATGGGAACACAAATACCTGTGAGATCTTAGCGGCACTCCTTAAAAAACGAGGGCGCCTCAGATGACCAGCAATAAATCTATCCTAATAATAAAAAAAAAAGTAAAGTTTATTTTTATTAACTGACCACAGAATTTCCACAGGTCCTGCTAGTTATCTATTATTGATTTGAAATTAGGCAGATCCAAAGAAGAATTTGTTTAAACTTAATAAAATTTCCTGAAAATATGTATTTTTGTGTGTAGAAACATTTTACCCTTTGTTGCTTTTTAAGTTTTGTTCAAAATTTCTCGTATTATATCAAAGAAAATATGGTATAATTCCTTGTAACAATTAAAAAGAAAAATTTATATTTTATTTTTAATGGATGAATTTTTCATGGTTAATTGTTTTTTAATGTTTTTCAGCTTGATTTTCGAAATCCCCCTGGGTATGACCGCACCCGAGGCGTTGAGATAGGCAATAAGGATTTTGATCTGACTCATCTTGAAGAGGCTTATACAACTGAGCATTGGTTAGTGAGAATCTATAAAGTAAAAGATCTTGACAATCGTCAAAAACTTAAAGCACGGCGACCAATCAAGAAAACTATGAAGAGACACATATCAAAGACAGTAAGTGGGTCAAATTTTTTTCTTTCTTTTTTTCTACCTTTATAAACAGTTGTTTTTTCCATTGTTTTCCCTGACATCATCGGTTAAGACGGTTTCAAATGCATATTTATAGAGTTTGAACACAACACATTATATTATTATATCTACATATATAAAATTGTGTGTATTATATATATACAGGGCTTTACGTGCTCCACTACTTTTGGAGCTGCTCCTGCTCCAACGCCCAAAATCGGAGCTGGCTCCTCTCACGCTCCTCATTTTCAAAAAGGAGCCGCTCCTGCTCCAACTCCTATAAAAAAGGAGTGGCTCTTTTTCAGCGCTCCATAATAAAAAATATACCTTCTTTCATAAACGTTCTATTCTGTCAATGAGTGGTCGAAGGATAGGGGTGGGCGTCAAAGGATCTCGTCAATATGGGTTGAGATGTCACTTTACGTGTAAGACCGTAAGATAATATTTGACAAAATCTCGCTAATATTTTGAGAGAGAACATGTCGGACGAAGTATAGGATTATACGTAAATTTTCATTTCCTGAGAACAAGAAAACAATTTTGCGTTTTTAAATACATGGAAATTTTCTAAGAATTTAAAGCCAGTTTAAATGACTTTCTACTCGATAGTTTATAAATTCCTTTCAAGTTTTGCACACACACGAAGTAATTGATGTTTTGTCAATTAAAATGGCTGACTTGTTTACGAAGAAATCTAAATGAATTATGATGGATTTAATCTCGTAACTTGATTACGAACCGGCTTGAAATAATAACATTATTTAGACAACGATTTTTTACATGGGGAGAATGGGGGGTGGTGCTTTGTTAACTATTCTGTACTTTCACATAACAATTTAATAAACAGAAGATATCGTAAAAATTGAATTTAACTTAAAAATTTTATGTAAAAAATAACCCGGTCCAAACCTTTAATTTCGTAACGTAATTACGAACCGGATTGAAATAACATTATTTAGAAAGCCATTCTTAACATGGAGTGAGGGGGGTGCTTTGTTAACTATTCTGTACTTTCACCTAACAATTTAGTAAACAAAAGATATCGTAAAAATTTAATTTAACTTGAAAATCTTATCTAAAAAAATAAGATATCGTAAAAATTTAATTTAACTTGAAAATCTTATCTAAAAAAATAGCCCGGTTCATAAACTGCACAAGTACCAAAAAAATAATATAAAAAATATTCTTCACCGGGGAGGGGGTAGCCCCGTATTTACAAGTATATTTCCTGTAAAAACGGTTCTAAAATCTATTTTCAATCGATATTTATTCGATAATTGCCGAATTTTCATACTTGGCCAAAATTGCCAAATTTTCCATTGACGAATTTTCTGTTGCCGAGTTTTCCTTTGACGAGTTTTCCTAAATTGTGTATTATACATACATACTTCTATCCAGTCAAGCAGACTATCTAGTCTAAGAGAAGAAAAACAACATAACTGTCACTAATACACTTAGGAACAGTATGAATCCACATATATCCCCACCCCCCCCAAAGTTATATGAATTAAATAGTAGGGTAGACTGTACTCTGAAACCTTGATTGGGCAACTTATCTCCCCTATCTAGAGAATAAAACAATAAAAAAAAAGATTGTTAAAAACATTACAATTAAATCGTCTTCCGCCTGAGCTCCCTCCCTCTCTCTACCAGAGATATAATTTTAAAAAATAATTTAGAATAAACTCTGAGACTTTCTTTACTTTTCCTTTATATTGCTGAATAAAAAAAAACTAATGTTTTTAAAAAAAAAAAAGAAGCATTTTGGAGCGAGGAGCGCGGAGCGATAAAACCACCGCTCTTTAGTCCCAAATGGAGTTGCTCCCGCTCAACTCCCGCTGAATATAAAATGAGCCCTCCTCTCCTTCACTCCAGCAAAAAGGAGTGTGCTCCTGGAGGGCTCCGTAAAGCCCTGTATATATATATATATATATATATATATATATATATATATATATATATATATATATATATATGAAGGCTGATAGCAATGCAGAAAACCTGAATTGTGAAAGAGTATGAACAAAAACAAACAATTGAAGACGATGTTTGGGATATTAATCTTCACATTCTATCAAAATATCAAAAGATGTTCCACTATCCCAGATTTTATTAATATTAACAATAAGTCTCATATTTACTGATATAATATGTGAAAGATCTATTTAAAAATAAATAGATAATTGTGAAGATTTATACCCCAAATATTGTTTTTTTTTGTACATACTCTTTTGGTTTTCTGTATTGCTATCAGCCTTCATAAATACCCGTGTTAATGGCTGGCAGGCCTATAGTGCCCTGCAGCAACACTGGGTTGTTAACCATAAATATCATTTTGTAGACTCGACGACCCCCACAATCCACACAAATTGTGTGGAAGGAACGTATAGTTTGTGTAAGCACAAATTCCGTGCGATGAGGGGTACAAACCAAACTAATTTTGCAAGTCATTTACAAGAATTTCTATGGCGCCGTCATATAAAAAACAATTTCTTTGGTAATATATTGGATACAGCATTACTATGAGGTGTAACAAAAAAAATTTATTGTTAAATTATAAAATTGTATTCTGAAAAAGTTTATAAAAAGATTTTATTTGAAAAATTTGAAAAGAAAAAAACTTATTGTTAAATTGTAAATTACTGTTTGTTATATTTCAAATCCATTTATAAAAAAACATTGATTTTATTTTCACAATAGAAATGAAAAAAAAAATTTTTTCTAATATATTATTTTTTTAACGCAAAAAAACAGGAAACAAATTACTAAATAGACCAGAAATAGTAATTTATTTTCTATAAACTATCAGACTTTTTTTTTTATGTCACATTCTGCTGCCATCTTTGGTGCTCAATTTCTATTTTACTATTTATTTTGTTAAAAGTAGAGTGTATAGTTTACATGTAAATTGATTCTAAAACTGAAAGACTTTTTTTCTTTTCTGTAATATTTTCATTGATTGTCAGACATGTATTAGTAAGTACAAGTAGACCTGTATTAATAAAATCCTTATTGTTTTTCTATGTTTGAGTACAAATCAATGAAGACTTATTAATATAGGAGGGGGGGGTTGATGACTGAAAATTGCAGTAAAGTGTTAAAATAAGTCAGATTTATTGTTATAAAGCTCTATTTGAAAATATATTGAGCCTTTGTGTGTACTAGGTCTGCTGTCTTTGAATCATCTCTTCCAAATTTAAGGTGTAAATATATATATATATATATATATATATATATGTATATATATTTACTAGGGGAATATCCATCCCAAAACAGTTTGGCCAACTTTTATGTCCCCTTGCGAAGATTAAAATAAAGATATAATGCTACTAAATATTAAAATATTATGTCCAGATTCCTTATTCCAATTTTGATCAAAATCCATTACATGATTTTGATTCTAGAAAATGTCTAAAATTTAAAGCTTAAGGGGTCTTAAGAAGAAATTGAAATTCAGGGAATCCTTGCTTAATTGGTGTCTAATGACTATGGATCAAATTTAGTGCAAATCTGAAATATTTTAATTTTCAAATGGGAGGTTGTGCCCATATTATGCCTAAAAACTCTTTAAAATACTCCAAAGAAACTGAAATTGGGGGAAAATTTATTAATTAATGTCTAATAGCTATTGTTAAAATTTCACAATTATGTCTAGCAGCTGTGTTTCAAAATTCATAATGATTAGTCAATTAGTTTAGGAGTGAATTCTATACATAGAAATATATAAACATATACACATACAGCATCATCAGGGTCTTTTTATTTCATTCCTGGTGGAAAAAAATCCTCCCTGGTTTCTTTCTACCAAGGCATGGTCAAGTAAGAACTAGTTGGCTATCGATGTTGTCTCTCCACCAAGTTTTTGACCTTTAGGTCTTTTCATTGCATACAAATACCTAATTTTATATAAATAAAGATATATCATATGTACTATTTGATCTCACAACGGAGGTGTCATACTACTTGTACTATTCAAGTGAGATTGGTTTCCTTAGATGTTATTATGGTCTTCAACAGTTTTTATAATATTGCTCAAACCATAATAACGTCGTCTTATGATTGTCTTCATAACGTCGTCTTATAATTGTCTTCATAACGTCGTCTTATGATTGTCTTCATAACGTCGTCTTATGATTGTCTTCATAACGTCGTCTTATGATTGTCTTCATAACGTCGTATTTAATGAAACCAGTCTCACTTAAGAAGTACAAATAGCATAAACCAGCTATTGTGAGATAGAATATGTATAGACGCTTTTATAAAAGTTATACATTTTTATCAACTTAATACTTTAACTTTTTATTTAAATGAGTGCGATGTGGCGCAGTAATTTACTTTGGAGGAAGAGCGAAGAATGAGACAAGAAGTTGGGAAGGAGAAAAATGATGCAAATAAAAAGCAAATGATAAAAGTGGTTAGAGGAGGGGGATGCCATAAAGAAGAAAGACCTTTTGGAAAAGCATGGGATCTGACGTGTCCTCACATCTTCATCTGATGGAGACTTGATTCTATTACTGCTGCTCAAAACGTTTCTACTGTTGAACCCGTCTAACCATTTACTTTTCTTTCTTTTTTTGTCTATTTATCTAATTTATCAACGTTGAGCCAATGGGTCCTTGGTATTGGGGGTAAGGGTGAATTAGTAGAGAAGTGGTAGGAGAATAGTATAGTAGTAGTAGTAGTTCAAAAGAATGTTGTAAATAAATGACGTAAATAAAGAAAAGGAAAACAACGTAAAATGGTAATATGGGGGTTCAGGGCTGGGAGCAGCAGTACACGGGTCCTTTTTATTAACAGGCAACAGTAGGTGAGTATTCTAGTAGCTTCTAAATTGTTTTTTTGTAATTGTAACATTGTAATATTTTAGTAGAAGCAGGAACTTGTAGAAATTCCATGGTTGTTCACCTGCCACCTTCTCTTTCTTCTTATTGTAAAAATACTGTCAGCAATGGGCATCCCTAAAACATGCCGAGAGATCTAACATTTAGAGTCCCTGATTGGAGGCAATATTTACAATCAGTCACCTGAGATCATTCTAGCGGCTAACACTTCACTGTCATTGCTCCTAGAAAATTTTATTCTGAAAGGATTCAAACCATGGCCATGATTAAGTACAAATTCTCTAAAACAAAACAAAAAATCACTCATTGAAATATGCATTTGTTGTTTATTCAAAGTTACTTGTCTTTTTATTTATAGGAATTTGTCAATAATTTTGAAATTTACTAATTAACTGGTTGTGATTCTTATTATTTGCTATCTAAAACATAAAATCATTAAACTAATCTCACAGGGGAATTTTCCGTTTTTTTTTTTTTTTTTTTTTTTTTTTTTCCAATTTCTATATCAATTACCTTAGAAAATTCACATCGCCTCCAGTAAAAGACCCTAGTTGCATGATCACCTGATCTGTTATATTATTGTCAGTTAAATATCTTACTAAAATGAAACAAGCCACTTAAGTTGACGACAATGCCAGCATTCTATTTATGATATCTTGTATAACTTTTGAACAATTTATTTTGAAATGGGTAAAATTTAAATTTGTGACACCAGATGTTTTGCAGTTACTGTAGCGATTGGACCATCTCACTTTTAAAATTGGCATGGAAGATTATAGCGTATATACAAACGAAGGTACAAGCATATTAATTAGTATTATTAATGAGTAATTGTTTAATGTTTGCATGATAATTTATTGCTTTAATTTTTTCTTTTTTTTCCTTAGACCAAAAGAAAACAAGGTCGTATCAAGGATAAACCAAAAGTTAAGAAAGGACTTAAAAAGGGAAAGAAGTTGAAATGAGGCCGGTTTTAATGACAGATATGAAATCGGCCCCCGTCAAAATCTTGGCTTCTGCTTCAGAGGTAGCACTGGCGATTTCCCCACATGCCAATTGGTCAAGCTCAGAAGACAAACCAGTGTCAGTATTTGAAGCCATTTCATAAACTGGACCACTTTATCTTTCCTTCCTTCCTTTCTTTCTCTTACCTTTGCCCTTTCTTCTTTTTCTTTTTTCCTAGAGTTTGTATACAACAACCAGAATGCATTGTAAATTTTTTCTCTTCATTTTCTCACTCCAAATTGGATATCACGATCTTCTGTTCTATTAAACATCAACAAGGATATTATTTTGTAATAGTCGACTTGGATTTTTAACCTGAAAAACTAACACACACATATACATATGTATATATATACATATATATATATATATATATATATATATATATATATATGGATTAATAATTGACAAATTTGTATTTAATGAAACATTCTGAAAGTATAAATAATTTGTGTTCTATTTAACAAGACCGTTTAAAGAAGACGAAAAAATGTTAATGTATTTATATTAATTGTGTATCCTACCCACTACCTGAAAATCAAACACACAATAAACATCTATAATGAGGTTATCATGTGTTTGCTTTTAAAAATGATGGTTGTATACACTGTTAGTATAATTGTGTGTTATAAGAGAAATAACCAGGCTCAATTACTCGTGTAAGAGCATATATTTTAATTGAAACTATGCATTAGTTTGATCTTCTATACCGAAGCTATCAATGGACGATAAAACTAATGTATGATGTCAATTGGAATATATATATATATATATATATATATATAATAAAATGGAAAAGCTACAAAATATAAAAGACAAATTCACATGTAAAAAAAATCAACAAAAAAAAAACACCATGCCACAGCCGAATATTTTTTCTCTCTTATTAGAAGTTTCGTCACAAGACATGAAGTTTATGATGAAGCTTCAGCCCAAATAAAGGAATGAAATATTAGTTTACGGCATGGTGTTTCTTTTTTGTTTTTTCTTTTGTGATTTTGTCCTTTCCGTTTTATTTTATAATAAATATAAAAGTGTGTGCGCATGTGTCTTCCTGTTAAATAGAATGTATCTTCTTTTCAGAACGTCTCATTCTATATCCAAACACATCCAACTGTATCTCTGTCCTTACGTTTTGAGACCACTTAGACATTTAGTTTTGCTCTTCTGCCCATTCCTTGCTCCGGGCTTTCCTTCCATCATTCTCCTCCCTCCATTGCTTGTTGGCAGTATTGGGCTTGAGATACAAGGCAGCCTTCATTCCAAACTGGCACGCACACATCTGAGACGACGTATATTCAGATAAATATACATGTCTATATTCACGTGCAGGTTAATAAAACATGCTAACTTTTCAATGCAAATATTTCTCTTATTTAGATTTAAAAATAAAATAAAAATTTAAAAAAAAAAAGACTCAAAGCAAGATTCTGATTTTTGTGAAGTGGTCACATACAAAACTGATGGCTGAAAATGTTTCCCAAATACTGAAGAGCTCTTTCCTCATGTTTATTTTCTTTTTGTTTTTGTTTCCAAATGTTATTTGTATGAATAAATAAGAGTTGTAGAAATTTTTATTCATTGTTTGTTTATTTTATTTACAACTAATTGGACGTACTTGGTATGACCTGGCCGTGTATTTACTTGCAATTTGTTTTTGCTTCCCTTTTCTTTTTTTTCTTTTTTTTATCAAAGGGAAGTAACTTTGCATGGACGAATGCAGTTACCTCCCCCTTTCTTTTAAAATGACGGTCATTTGAAAATAGTTCTGACCCGGATAAAGTATTTTCTGGAAGGAATTAGATTGTATTACATTTTATTCTTAAAGAATTAGAAGCGTGATATAGATGTATACAGAACAAGAGACTTCATTGATATAGTCACATTGAAAAAAAAAATGGATGAAAGTTGGGTAGAACAGTTGAGGTAGCATGTTCAGTTCACAGGGAAAGCCAAGGAAAACATAGGAGGAAGTAAGAATGAACTTGAAAAAGAGGGATAAATAACAACCTGGCCAAAGCTGGTTAGTTTGGAAGTCAATTTCTAAAACTCGTCCAATGCATGTCGGCATGTAAAATGGATGTTAAACCCAATATTATGATGATGCGTCCAGTGAAGAGACATGTTTGATAAAATGTAGCCCTCATTTTGAACGCATAAAATAAATAATGCCATTTCTACATACACACTAATCAATTAAAATGAAACACCAATGAATTCAAGCAGGTCTAAACAAAACATGCCTTGACTGTTCATTATTACTTTTATATACGAACTAGCGGGCTTCGCTACTGCTTCATAAACTTTGCTACTTAAAATGCTTGAAACAAAAATTGTAAATAATAAACATTTGTAACTTTGTTGTAAACACGAAACAAAACTTTCTCATTTATTCATATAGATAAATAAACATTAGCATTTTGGTAATTTCGATACAAATTTATCTTTTTGATATGATGGAAAATAAAGAAAAAATCAATTAGCCGTGGCGATTGTGTGTGTGTGTGGGGGGGGGGGGGTAACTTACAATTTAGAAATACATTGCAACTGGTTCAAAATCAAGTCAGTCACGCTAACGAAAAGGCCAGAAAAGAAACATTTGAACACAAATATTAAATGTTTGTCCACAAAAAAAAAACAATATTGATAAACAGAACTATTTGTTTAACTAACAATTAACAAAGAATAGTTAATTAATAAACGTTTCTTTTTGTAAAGCCATATGCAAATTAACTTTACGACTTAGATTGCATATACATAAGTAGTATACAAAAAAGGATGGTGCGTCTATTATGTAAAGTTGAATTAACTTGAAATAGTGCATCTTGACTGCAATGTTGGTGCGAGAAATGGGCATAACTTTTGCATTCATTTACTTAGAAAGAAACGTCATGTCTTAACCCTCATGATGTATTCGCAAAATCCAAAGTGCATCTCTTCAAGGAACTTTCGCTGAATACAGCTAAGCCGAAGAAGTCGTCCTGAGCCGCCACCATGGCCTCCAGGTGGGACCTGAACCTGGAGCATGCAGCCTTCATCGTGCCCTTCAAGAGACGCCTGAACACTAGTTTTGTCCTGGCAATCAGCTCGTCCTTGGTGTTGCAAGGGGTATGGTTGGTGTCTTTCTTAACTGAGCCTTTCACACAAAATCCTCCATCGAGTTGCATCAAGAAAGTTTGGGGGCCAGATGTTGGCACTGATGAAGTCGTGGAAGTTCTCAGACGACCACTTCTGGGGGTTTCTGAAGATGTGACACAAAACAGTCTTACCGTCACACGTAGGCCTTTCCGCAACCAATCTCTACCCAGTGCTTAACAGTGGACAGCAGCAACTCAATATAGCCAAAGATGTGGGACGGCATGACGTAGTCTATGCTGAAAACAAACCCAAAGACCATCAAAGTTTGAGGGAACTGGGTGTTCATGATGCACGGGACTTCGTACTGACTGTAGGCTAGCCATCTATCAACTGGTCCTGAGAAACACTAGAGCATTCCCAGCTCAATGGGAGTTTTACCTTGTTGAAGAGTTTCTTGGCTTTTGTAAGGCGGTTTTATTGCCGTTGGCAGTGAGTAGTTGGCCGTTGCGATTCTTTTATCAAAAACTCTGAAACTTAATACTTTCAGATTTAACATATCTAAGTACATTATTTTTGCTTGATGTTTTTGGTTATCTTTGCATCCCATTTATTTTGGGTTTATTTGTCAACAGAATTACATTTAAAAAAAAAAAAAAAAAAAAAAAAATGGGAGGACAAATTTTCATGAAACGTGGTAGGAAGAATCTTCACCCAGAAATAGACTTGATTAGATTTTTTGTCCGTATCCAAATAAAGGTTCACATTCCATGTGCGATGTTTCTGACAAAGTGGGAAGAGTTGCTGTTTTCAACTGTCAATCTATCCATCTCATTAACCTTTATCCTTGCCTTGATAAGTGTTGATTTATTAGTTTTAAAAAAAAAAGAAAAGAAATTAAGAAAAGGAGTTACTTGTGAAATCAGTTGATGCGGTCCCCAGTTGCCTTAAGAAGTTGGTGGCAAAATGCTGCTTCCCCATGTTGAATTCTAAATGAAATCCCATATTAAAAACATTCTTATGATTTTTCCAAAAAATAAATATATTTCAGTAAATTACGAGTAATTAACGATAGGGAGATACTTTCCAATCACCATGTATTTTGACAGATTTAACAGTAACTTTTATTTTAGAGGAAAAATTAACTAAAATTTCATTGTTAAAAGCCCTTAAAACATGATAATGTGATACTATAGACGTCCCCCTCCCTCCAGAGCCAAAACATTTATTGTATGCAGAACAGACCATGAAATAGTGTTCATTAAAACGTATACGAAGTCGGTGTAGGTGGAATGATGTGTGTGTATACATATGTATGTACGTGTGTATGTAGAGGCAAAGTGTCCATTGGGAATGTCTATAGTAGAAGGTCTGAGTATTGTGTATGTATGTGTATGACTGGAGAAAAGTTCTTACATACCAAGATAGCGTCCTAGTGTGTGTGAGCACATGGTGATAGCAGCCGGATAAGAGAGAGAGAGACGGTCTGATATATGTTATCTGTAGCATCTACACAAGATGTAACACAAGTTTGGAAGATGAGGATTGAAAAGCCAGCACACAAGATGTGTGTGTACTTTGACCTACAAAAACTGCCTGAGCATCACTGTTAGCATTCCCCGGTAGGGGTGCCTCAGACGATTAGCAATAAACTAACCCCCTCTCAAAGAGGGAAGGTAATTTTTCTGTAAAATAAAACTTGATAAAGTTAAATGTGTACAAATACATGTATATGATATATCTTTAAGGATACAAGAGCTTTAAAATTATTCGGAAAGAACAAATCACCGTCGCCATCTTGTATTGTTACTTAAAAAGGCTTGGACATACTGAGATTTTCATTGGATTCATTTCATATTGCAAATATGAAACGATTTTTTTTACAAGTAGAAAACAACTCGTTTTTTTTTTTTTAGAGGGAGGAGTAATAGTCAAAAATAATATGAAAAAGGGTTGAAACTCGATCAGGGCACCGCTTACGTTCTGACTTAAAGCTCAAGTTCCCTGATAAATATGAAAAAAAATTGGCTCTGAGAAATGCATAGTTTATGTCACCCTTAAAGTGCAGTGTTATTATATTATTTTATTTATAAGTAGAACCCTGTGGAAATTCCACCTGTGGTTTACTTGCCATCTTCCCTTCTTACCATAAAAATACTTATCAACTATATAATTTTTAATAAACAAATATTTTAATGTTTATGAAAAAGGGTTGAAACTCAAACAGGATACCGCTTACACTCTGACTTCAATGGGATCCTTAAAGCTCAATTTCCCCGATAAATATGAAAATAATAATCAACTTGTTGCTACAATCAATAAAATAATGCGGCTCACAATCATCGAACGTTTTCTGCGGCATCTCTCCTTTTTGCTCCTTTATTCGTCTCAATATTAACTTCCTTCTTACCGCAGGAAGATGTGGCACAAGGTCGGAAGATGGGGAGAACAAGCCTGCGCCCCTAAAGAAGGGAAACTCTGGCTTCTTGAAAAATTGCCTAGTCATCCCTGTTGGCATTCCCAGATCATGGCGCCTCAGGCAGTTAGTAATAAACTAACTCCCCCTCAAAGAGGGACGGCAAGGCCTGGGAGGGTATAATAAGGCCACATCCACTGCTCGATCCAGGTTCATGTCTGCCACATAATATTCATAAAATACAATTTTCAATTTATTGATTCATTTTTCTTCTTCTCTTCAGCTATTTTATGCAGGTTAAAATATAAATGCTTCTGGGCAACGCCGAGTCGAGTCAGCTAGTTTTTTTATACTAACGGTTTACAACTTATCAAAGCCAAAAGTTACTCGAGGATAAGGGTTAGTGATATTTTCAATTGGATGATAGAACACTACTATGAAAGGATTAATTCACAGATATTTGTTGACGTTGGACTTGAAAACGTAGGTAAACATTTTCATGGTAACATGTTCCACAGGACAGTTTTGTATCACTTTTATGTCCTCTTACAAAGATTACTCTTTGAAAGAAACTTTGTTCATAGAAATCCCGTTTGATTTTAGGTACACAGAGGAAGAAAGAAGAGTTTTTTGCAATGTTGATAATAAGACGAGTTCTTGCTGAGAAGATTTTTCGGTGGGGGTGGGGCCAGAGTTTGAAGCTCAGTTGAGCACCTACCATGGAAATTTCGGTAGAGTAGAGAAAGACTAGCAACATCTTTTCTGCGTTAAGGGGACTGCGGGGAAGAGAAGAGATCATCTCCCACTAGATTGCAAAATCCATTTTTGACTCTGTCAAGACAAGAAGAGTGTTCTGAGTGGCACTTCCCCAGATGTGGCAGCAGTAATCCATCTTGGACCAAATATGACTCTTATAAAAGTAGAGGATTGCACCAGGAGTCAATTCCATTAAACATTCACACATACTATTAAATTGCAGAGAATAAAAATCCGGACAGAATTTAGAGAATAATTTGTTATGAAAAGAATTAACCATGGAAGCAGAAAAGGAAAGCCTTTAAAGGAAGAGTTTTAAATAAAAAGAATACCTTCTGAAAGGGTGTCTGCATGATGAGAAGATTGTAAGTAAAGCAAGCGTTACACAATCATCAACCACTCTTCTGGCCCTTTATTGCTTAAGTAAACGGAGAGAACATGAGTACAAATACAGTTATATATCAGTTTAGATTTTGGGTGACATGAAATATATGATGATGATGCAGGTTGTCCATTGAGTCATCCAGCTTTTGTTATTTGTATTACAGCTGTGGCACTTTTCCCGAGCCTCATTTGGTGACTGAACGTCTCACATTAGTTGAAAGTACAGGAGTCTGGGTCCCCCAAAAATAACTATTCTGCTAATCTATAATATAAAAGGGCAGTTGTCTGTGTGTGTGTGTGTGTGTATGTGTGTATTCCGGCAAAAATTGTAAAACTACAAAGCAAACACTCACAAAGTTGGTATTTTCTTGATTGGCGTTGCCCCGGATGAATAAAAATTTTTTTTGAATATGAATTCTTTGACCCTAAACTGGCGCAGATTTCGGTTTTCTAGTTAGATTATGTACTAACTAAAGGAAGGTAACTCTTATCTTTTAATCAATGAGTTAATTCCCTTATACCGACTCATAAAAGGAGTTGTTTGTTTGTGTGTGTCCAGAAAGAGGAATGGGCTGGGTGGAAAAGAAAGAGGAGGAGGGAGGGGGGAAACAGGGAGGGGGAGAAGGATAAAGAGATAAAAAGATAGAAGTTTTAGTAGAAATATGTTACACTTTTGCTCCGGACAATGCCGAGTAGCCCTGCTAGTTGATAATGAATTCACTAAACATAACAGTGTTGTATCACTTTTATGCCCTCTTGCAAAGATTAAAATAAAGGTATATATGGCACTAAATCCTATGCTTAGAATCCTTATTCCAAATTTTGGTTAAAATCAATTAAATTATTTTGATTCTAAATAATGTCTAAAATTTTGGGCTTAAGAAGAAATTGAAATTCGAGTGAGATGGTAAAAAGAAAGCTCAAAATGTAAAAGAAGGAACTGATATTTTATTTTTTAGCTTCAAGCTAAAATAGGAATTATCTCACTTTGAGCCTTTTAGGTGATTTAAAACTGTCTCCATTGTAATAATCTTCCTTACCAGAATAATTATTCTTAGAAAGAAACTAGCTAATTACACTTATATCGATTTGTCAAATGTATTGCTATTTAGGTTCAACACTGAAAATCTGACAAGATAACTTTATATATTCGAAGGTAGATTAGCAGAATATCCATTTTGGGATTGGTATTCTGCTAGTAAATAATAAAATTAATTCACCAAACAGAAAAGTTTTGCACCACTTTTATGTCCACTTACTAAGATTAAAATCTAGATATAGTGATACTAAACCCTATGTCTAGAATCCTTATTCCAATTTTGGTCAAAATCCATTAAATGATTTTGATTCTAGAAAAATGTCTAAAATTTGGGGTTGAAGCTTAAGAAGTCTTAAGAAAAAAATTTAAATTCAAGGAATCTGGGTTAATTTGTGTCTAATGACTATGGATCAAATTTCACGTTAATCGGAAATATTTGAATTTTCAAATGAGAAGTTGTGCCCATATTATGCCTCCTAACAACACTTTAGATTTCTCTAAAGAAACTGAAATTTGGGGAATAATTAAATTTTCAATTTATTGATTCATTTTTCTTCTTCTCTTCAGCTATTTTATGCAGGTTAAAATATAAATGCTTCCGGGCAACGCCGAGTCGGTTTACAACTTAGCAAGGCCAAAAGTTACTCGAGGATAAGGGTTAGTGATATTTTCAATTTGGGGAATAATTAATAATTGATGTCTAATAGATATTGTTACAATTTCACAAAAATTCGGAGGAATCTGAAAATTGAAGCCAAGCTTCCCTTTGTTATATAATGGCTTGGAAGCATCTATTCGAGATGGGGTTTGACTTACGCGGTTATAGCGAGGTCGGCCCGTACAATTCGGTTCTGTGATATTCCCACGAATACGCACTGACATTGACGAGACCTTAGGTTCACCAAAGGTCAAGAGTTGAGATCACATCTGCGTGTTGATCGCGAGATTGGTACGAGAATCGAACGAGACTGACTGGCGTGGGAACATTGAATTGGGATTTGAATCAGTTACTGTCTGGGAGCGAGATAGCCAACATCGCAGAATGTGACGCACGAAAGATTTCCGCATGACGGAAAGATAGGAAAACGGAACTGAATCCTCCTAGATTCCCTCCCAAGCAATTCTGAAATAACAAGGAAGTGGTAGCGTAGATTCTCTCTCTCTGATTGACAGACTCGTTCAGGTCGGCAAAATGAAATACTAAATAAAAGCGGCTCTTTAAAGAGAAAAGAATTTGTCGTGAATTAAGTTGATTTTCAGCTGGCGAGGACAATAGTCCGTTGGAAACGAGACAGCGGCGAATGACGGAGTATAGCAGCCGACCGGCGAATGGTTGCAGACGCAAACAATGGCTGCCGTCCGACGAGAGAAAAGAGAGAGAAGAAAACAAGGTTAGTAAAGCAGTACAAATATTAGCGACTGAGTAACGCACGAGAGTCAGTATATGACAAGACATGTCTCAGCGATCGAAAAGGTTAGTGCAAGCAAGTTATTAACTTGGAACGAAGAATACGACATATCAACTAGAAATGTAACACCTTTGAATAAAACTAAATTAAACTAAAATGTTAATTACTATTATTCTTAGTTTATATCGCCTACAGTAAGGATTGAACCATCAACATCCAGAAAACTGCCACTTAGAACTGATTACTAATCAATGCCTTTAACTGCTGCACCACAGGATCCAGTTTTAAGTGACAGTCTTCTGGAGGTTACGGTTCAATCTTTATTACAGGCAATAATAACTAAGAATTACATAATAATAAACACTTCTACCTGGTCATGGTTGATGGAACGAGAGCTCTCTGTTAAATTGCTGGTTTATAACATGTAATGTGGAATCTCTGGCGTTGTAGAACAGCTCCTTTGTTGATCCAGCGAACGGCATCGCTTGTTTCTCGATCCGGGCGACGTCGAGTGGTCTTGTTAATCGGTCCCGGCTGACACAGCAGTCAACCCAATGCGAGAGTTACATTTCTCTTTCTTCTTTCTGTCTTTTTGTTGTCTGCAACCTAGCTGCTATTGTTAGCCTGCTGAGCCATCGCCGCCATCACTCTTTGCAGACGCTTGTTGTTGTCGCAATCTCGTACCGGTGGTTTCTTCGTAAGCTGAAATCAAATCTTTTACACACAAAATATAACAAGCCTTCTAATTAGTTTGAGCCATTTATTTTCTATTAGCTTGTCGATACTGAAGCAGTGGAGAGAGAAGCTTACGCTAGTTACTTAACTAATTAATCACTTAATCACTTGTAAGGGAAGGAAGAGGGGGACATCGTCTAGCTCTCATTTTTGGGGATCCGTGTTCCCCTCTTATTTAATCGCTACATGACTAATGCGCCATGACTCGTCGGCTTCCAGTCAAGAACTCCCAATCTCACTCAGTTTTCCCACCAGGAAAACTGTGACGTCACGAAATCTTGTGATCACAACGCAGGTGTGACCTAACCTTTGAACTAAGGTCTCATCACCCGTCACTGCGACCATGAGAAACAACATTGCACTAAAATTGCACAAGATAACTCCGTTACAAATCGCGCAAGTTAAGCGATCTCTCTGTACGTCCATCCACACATGCATCCCAAATTATCAATGCACCTAAATTGCACTTAATCCTATTTCTTTCACCCAGTTCATAATTCATACTAGCTACTTTACCCGTTTTCAAAATACAGGGCCCGTCATAATGTAACATATCTACCCCCATAGATTAAATAAAGGGTTCAGTTTGGAATTCTGCATAGGTTCCTGATGTGACGTTATTGAAGTGATGTGTGAGACAGGACGAATATATGAAAATGAATTTGGATGAAAAATCTTAGGTATAGATCAACAATAATATTTATTAATATGTTTACAACTGAAAGACGAATTTACTTTTATAATGAGGACATTAATTGAAGCCGCTCTCTCTGAAATAAATACAAGGGACGTAACTCTTCTCAAAATATCTGAGGTAAGAAAGACAAGGGCAAGAGTTACTTCTCTTTAGCTTACAAAAATGTTTTCCATATTTATTTTTCTCGATATACCCGTTTTTATCTAACATTTCCCAAGTTCGACATAAAGATTCCCAAGTTCGAAAAAATACACCTAAAGAAAGTCGGAGATTACATCTACTGAACCCTTTGTGAAAATAAGAATAGTAGCCCGAATTACACAAATATTTCTAAAAAATTCTGAAACACAAATTAAATCTTCTGCTTAATTTTTAACTCTACCCCCCCCCCCAAAAAAAAAATAGCACTGTGAATGCGATAAGTTAGTTGATTGTTAGGTTTTATGGCATATCAACCTTTATTGGGTCATTTTATGCAGTAAACGTACATATGTTTTGTATACGATTGTTTTTTAGTAGACATTAGAGGGAGTGCAATGAGTTGTTTGATTTATTTTTGAGGAGAGCAAATTATGCAGAAAGTCCCCTTCAAAATGAATATGTACCCATGGATTCTAAAACTATTTGACAAGTTTTTATGAAATTTGGAACATAAATTTCCACTTCTTTTCGCAAATTTGAAAGTGATCAAAATGTTACTGTTGTTATTTTGATAAAGTTTCTGTGAATAAAAGGAGCGAAATATTAGTCAAAGATGTTTTGGGTTTGAATTTGTCTTCTATATTCTACAGTTGTCCACTTTTCCATATTTTATTTTACATTCTATCGGATTTCATCCTTACTTTTTCTTTCACATATATATTTATATGTGTATATTTCATTTTTTTTATTATGAACACAAAAAAAAACCAGAAACTTTTGGCTACAAAATTGGATGACTGAAGTGTCCCACATCAATTCTGTGCAGAAGTGGAAGTAAACAAAACGCATTGTGGCATCTAATACAAAAAGCAGAATATGTATCGGATATGGTTCGGCTAGTTGATTGATTGTTGGGGTTTATGGCATGTCAAGCTTCAGTGTGTTATTTTATGCTGAAACTATAAATGTATGTTTTGTATATGATTGGTTTGTAGATTAATTTCTTTTGTAGGCGAATATTTGATGAATAAATAGTCTGTAAACGATAGTTTCTATTTAAACTACCACTATGGTATTAGCAACAACTAAGGGATGACTCATAAAGGATGAAAGGTAGCTTTTGTTAACTTTATAGATAGATAGATATAACAAATACTGACCCAACGGGTCACAGATGCTCTACTCTCTCTCTCTCTCTCTCTCTCTTTCACTCTGAAAATTATTTATTTTACCATAGATAATTACTATCGCTACTCTTTTCATTTTCATTGATGCCTCCCCTCTCTCTCTCTCTCTCTCTCCTTCAGTCTGACTCTGTCTTTTTCCCTTTCTATGAAGTGTGATACAATGGAGGCCGCGAGGATAGGAAATGACTCATCGACAAAGACAAAAGAAATGCGGGAGTGGTCAATTTCCATTGTTCAGGACAGGTAACTAAGAAAAGAATACCGGACACAACATTTTAGGAGTGACAGTGTTTTACGACATCTGAGTACAATAAGGTAGGCTAGTTTTTAGGACAATTGACGACAGTAAAGTTTATGACAAAAAGTTAACGAGTTTGGGTTTCGGAGAGAAGCTGGGCAGTTAGGATCGAACCTCCCGAGAGAGCGGATCGGACCGGAAAAACGATGAGATGAGCTGACGACTTGAGCAACGACAATAGGGGTCTCGACAGTCCATGACGGTGTCACACACACTCATAGTTCAAACTAAGTTATACACAACGTATATGTGTTCGTGTTATTTATCGAGAGTTGTGTTTCTTTTATTTTAACTTGTGGACCAGTGCTGTACCCTCGACGATTCGTCAGTGGATAGACGACTCGGCTGGACGATGAAGACAAAGAAGAAGACGACGGAAACACAACGTTGGGGTCGATGGTCATCGAGTGGGGCAGCACATGGTTCTACAGAAGTCTATTTAACTCTCCCTTCACCAATTGATGTGCCATTCTGTCTGTCACTTCCTCTCTCTGTCTGTATATCTCGTTCATTTAATCTCTCTACGTTGGTTGGTTCATTTCTGGGTTTTACGGCATATCAACCGTCGTTGGTTCATTTTATGCTGAAACCGTACATATGTTTTGTACACAATTGGTTTATAGATTAATTTCTTTTGTAGGCGAATATTTTGCAAACAAATAGTCCGTAAACGATAGTTTCTATTTAACCTATAGATGTGGCCCTGACAGGTACTACCACTTCACGTCAGAAATAACACAGGAGTAGTGGTAACTAAGGGGTGACTCCCCACTCCCCAAATTGGGGTCCTCACCATTGGATGCAGTTTTGTGTCGTACCATAAGACATGGATGCTGTAAGTGTTGTGTTTCAGCATTAAATAACGCACGTAGTTACGTAGGGTTCCGCTGCAAAACCCAGGCGGAACGCAGTCATCAGATGACAAATCTATGCCGGTTAAATCACTGTAGCGGAAAAAGAGAGTTGACGTTGTCGAATTTTAAAGAATTCAATCTCGTTTGGATCAGATTTTCTGACATTTGATGGAATCCTTTGCACCATTTTAGAAAACACATCATCTTTCACCGGAAAAAATTGACACCTTTTTCAAAAGTATTTTTAAATTCATTAATGAATTTGAGGGCGTTTTTTTATTCCCCCTCTCTCTCTCTTTCTCTCTCTTCCTCTCCCTCTGCTTCTTTCTTCCTCTCCCGTCTTTGACTCTCTCTTGTTCTCTTCCTCTCTTTCTAAGTTTCTCTCTGTTTTATCTCTCTCTTTCTCTTTTCTGTGTCTTTACCATATCTCTCTCTCTCTCTCTCTCTCTCTCTCTCTCTCTCTCTCTCTCTCTCTCGCTTTTCTTTTCTCGGTTTCTATCTCTTTTTTTTTTAAATCTCTCTCTTTCTTTACACCCCCTCTCTTTTTCTGTCACTCTCTTTCTTTCTATCTCTTTATCTCTCTCTGTACGATTTACTCTCACTCTCTCTTTTTCTCTCTCTCTCTCTCTTTTATAGTGTCCTTTTTCATTTCTATTTTAATGTATTCCATATATATTCAGAACAATCAATCTATGTCATCTCTCTCAGATTATCTCTGATATCAGATGTTAAGAGGTTGGTTCAAATTAAGTTTTTTTCGTGATGCCGTGATTTTGAGTTCAACAAATCTAAATTTGGGTAAAAAATGAATCCTAACATTTTTTTTTCAGAAAAAAATAAACGAAAAATAAAAAGTTGATATAAATCATTTTTCTTCTCCTTATCGGGAAGATGGGAAAAAAAAAATGGCCGCCACATTTCCCATTATTATTAGCGTTTAAGCAAAATGCATCTTTTTTCTATGTTAACATTAACTTAGCTAGTCGCAGCTACCAGCCGCCCTTCAGGGTGGTAGTTTCATACCCAAATCAGACTGGCAGAGTTTTGGGTATTCTGGTGTGCCTACTTCTTTGTCGGTCTAAGGTATAGTCCTGTGCAGTTCTAGGAGGTCCACCTTCCCAGGCTTTACCTTCTCACCCTTTGAGAAGGGTTTAATTTATTGCTAATCACCTGCTGGGGAATGCCGACGGGGCTGTCCAGGAAATTTTTGTTCGACCAAAGTGTTCTTCCTCTTGGGTTTGGCTAAGATCAAAGTGTTAATCCAGGTCACTTGTTGCCTGCAACCGTACACCCATGAACAGTCATCTTGCTCAAGCAACAACAACAAACTAAAAAGGGGAGCTCACTCTCACTGTCCCACATCTTATAAGGAGATGACTCAGCCCAAGGGGGACAACTCAAAGACACTTAAACATTGCTGGTGTCTTCTTGTGAAGACTACAGTTCTATAAAAAAAAAGAAAGAAAAACAAAACAAACAAAAACAAAACGAACAAAAGCAAAAGCAAATCATTGCAACAAGTCTCTCAGTATTTCGGAAGAGGCTCCCATCTTCGTCAGGCAATCCGCGACCTGTTCTCGACCCCTGATCCATTCAATTTGGATCTCCTCCTTCACCATCATTTCCTTCACCCTGGCTACATCAACTCTGAGACGCCGGTCACTCACAAGATTTGATGACTTTAAAGTCTCTACCAGAGATGCATTGTCCGTTCTACACAGAACTTCAGGCAACCTAGGTAGTCTGAATATCTCTTGAAGCATTGCGGCTATCAACATTCCGGCATCAGCTGCTTCACTAAGCGCAAGAGTCTCTGAAGCTAACAGGGTTTTTGTTACCCAGTCAAGTTTTTTTGATGACCAACATATAGGAGCCATTATGTTCATCTTGCCACAAACAAAGATGATAAAACCACCCTGTGAAGATCCATCCTCCAAACTAGCATAGGTGGCATCTGAATAACAAACAATATTCAGATCCGAAGGTTTTCCAAGTTGGGGAAAAGATACGGATCCTGTCCTTGATTGTAACCTTATTAGCGATTTGTTTGCCTCGAAGAGTAACTTCACCTTTGGATATTTTCCAATATTACTCATTCTACACACATCAAATGATACATCTGGTCACGTCTGGGTGGATACCCACATCATTTGACCTGTCAATCTTTTTAACTCTGTCTTCTCCTCTTGACTCAATTCATCATTTTTTTCTTAATGATCTTCCTTTCTTTATGTCTATTGGGGATAAGGCCGAAGCATATAGTTTTTGATCCAAAATAATCCCATTTTTTGTTTGCTTAACATTCAATCCCAAAAATTTGAATGTTCCACTTTCATGCTTCCCAATTTTGAAAATCTTTTCCAATTCTGCGATCACATTTTTCTTAAATAAATCATTTCCACAGAATATGAAATCATCAATATGTATTGCCAGAATGGCCATCAATTCACCAGTGGCATCATGCCAAAGAAACAGTGCATTGTCATATGCACTCACCATTCCTTTTAAGTGCGTTAACTCATGATTAACTCGCTTGTACCATGAACGAGGTGCATCGTTTAATCCATAAATACATCTTTTCAGCTTCCACACTTGTGATTCTGGACACACATCAGATGGTGGTCTAAGCAATACCTCTCTCTCCAGCATATTACCTTGCAGAAATGCGGAGGTAAAATCAAGAGTCTCCACCAGCCATGTCATAATCAGACGCATAGCCTCATGGCTGCACGTTGGAGAATCTGTTTTTAGGTTATGAAAATCTTCTTCATAACCACGTGCAACAAGACGAGCCTTCATTATCTTTTTGTCCTTCACAAATTTTTCTGTTATCACCCACTTTGTTGATATACAATTTTACCCTTTATCAGGCACACATTCATATACTTCATGAATTTCCATATTTTCCAATTCTCTTTTCTTTGCATCAATCACATCTTTTCCTTGTTCTTTTTCAGAAGAAAGCAAAATTGCATGTTCTTGATAACTTACTTCCTCTGTTTGAGGAAATTGTCTCCATTGATCCACATGATCCCAATTGATACATAAGGGATTTTCATTTATACTTTCCCGTGGAATTTGGTTGTGTGTTCATAACCATCCCTTTTTTCCATTCATTACTCCCTCTCAATTTATACCCTACAACTTCGTTTCTACTCAGTTTTATACTGTTATTTTTCACTTCCCTTCTGTCGCAATTTGAATTGGTATTATGTTGTCCTTCATCTTCCTCCTTCAAGACTTCATTCATCTTATTTGAAGAATTTGTATTTTCTTCATTTCTGGGACTTCGCAATTCCCTGTCTACCTTCATCAAGTGACATGGATGCATCCTGAAAAATGCTCCTCCATGTCTGATCAATACACATTGTCCTTCTTTACCCAAAACTTTAGCCGGACCATGCCATCCTTTATAGTTTTGTCTTCTATAGTAGACACGGTCACCTGTCACAAAACCTTCATCCACATAAGTCCTTATATTGGATCTCAAAGCTCTCCGAATTCTTTCACTTGATTCAGCTTCCATGAAGCTTTTCCTTGCTGCATACATGCATTTAAATTTATTCTAACCATGCCACTTGTTGTTGCAGTTTCCAGTGCAGGTAATCTATCATTCAAAACTGAGGGGGTGTTAATGTTAGACCCAAATACAAACTCATTTGGACTATAGCCAGAATGACTCTGAAGTGCATTTTTTGCGCTGACAGCCCATGCCAAAGCTATTTCTGACTCACATTTTTCATCATCTAATGTTTTTTTCATTGCTTCCGCAATTATTAGATTATGACGTTCCACGGTACCATTGCTGAATGGACTTTCAGCAGCTGTCGTGCATGTTTCAATATTCAGCTTTTCATTCATCTGTCGGTAGCCCTCATTGTCACTTAAAAGTCGCTTGGGAGCTTCAAAATAAGATATCCACATTAAAAATATGTTGCGAATAATTTCTTCGCTCTTTTTGGTTTTAATTAATCTGGCAGCAGAGTACCTAGTGGATGTATCAATTAGGTGCAGAATCCAGCATTGGTTATGTCGATGTTCCTTCAAATTCAAACATACAGTGTCATTAAACCTGTTACCAAGAGCCAATCCTACAACTGGTCGAGGAGGGGGTCTTCTAAACCTCTGACAAACTGAACAAGAATCACAAACATCTTTGATCTGATTCAGAAATTCCTTATCATTAAATGCCTTACTACCTTTAACCAAAGCTATTAATTTCTCTTTAGATGCATGAGCAAATTGTCTGTGCAATTTCTCAGCTTTTTTTCTTTTTTCCACTCTAGAGCATCCTTTTAAAGTCTCACAGTGCAACACTATGTTTGGTGCATTTTTAATTGCCAAAAGCATATTAGTTAGTGGAAGACTATAATGTCCAGAAGTTGTGATTTGCAATTTTATATATTTGCCAAAAATTCGACAGCTGTCAGTTTTAAAATTTAGCAGTATTCTTGCAGTTTTCATAGATTTATGACTTAATAACAGTGGTAAATCATTTTTGACGATGTCAGCCTCAATATCACCTCTGACACCTTTTATACCCCCTATTGTTACAGGAAATTTAACTGTTTTTATGGCTTTCACTTCCACTCCATCTCCAAAACAAAATGTTCTGTTAGACCTAACAGTTTCCACCAACTGCTTATCTCGGTCATTCAATGTATCAAAGAATATATTAAACCAAAGCTCTCCAGCAACAGTTCATGAACAAGCAGAGTCCAATACTGCCATACCCAATGTCTCTTTCACAATATTGGACATTTTTACATTAGAATAAGAGTCATTTATCACTGTTCGATAACATGAATCAACATACAACAAAGTAAAGTTCACCTGGTCTGAATCCACGACAGTGTGTATATTGTTTCTAGAATTGAAACTCGTACAGTCTCGGGCAAAATGCTTAATTGAATTACATCTAAAACAACGAAGTATCTTACCTTGTCTGTCTGTTGGATTTGTATTGTAATCCCGGTAATAATTTTTTTTTTATACTTGTGTTACTATAATTGACTGTTTCAACTTCTTCCTTGACAGCAGGGACGGTTTTACCTTCCGTTGACGAGATGTCTGAAAACACTTTCTTCAATGTTTCCTTCATTGTGACATATGTTAAGCTCGAACATGTGGTTCTTGCCAATTTTTCATTTTCTTCTGACACATTTGCTGCATTCAGAACAAAAAAAAGCCTGCACTCATTCTGGCAAAGTGATTCCAAATTTCCTTAATTGTTGGTATAAAAATTCGTATCGTACCAAAAATTCATTTATGTTAACCTCGGTCTGTCTTTTGTAGGTGTAAAATTCCTTAAATGACATATGCCATCGTGTTCTCGTCCACTAAGTAAATTTTGTCTAATTTGTTGAGAATTATATTTAACCCATTTGGAGTACCAATATCCGTGGTTACCAAATGTCGAACACATTCTCTTATATTTTGTGGTAGTGACAAAAATACTGCTGGGCCATGTTTTTCTTTAGGCAAATCCGTGAATAGAGACCATATGCCAATGTCTTGTTTCCATTCTGCATAAGAATCCTGGTTCAATAGAATGGGTGGGGTTTTACTAAACGAAGCCATCTTTCTTTTAAATGTGTTTCAACTTTTGTTGAACAAGACAGATAACTTCTTATCACACAAAGAAAACTACGCTCTGCTACCAATGTTAATCCAGGTCACTTGTTGCCTGCAACCGTACACCCATGAACAGCCATCTTGCTCAAGCAACAACAACAAACTAAAAAGGGGAGCTCACTCCCACTGTCCCACATCATATAAGGAGATGACTCAGCCCAAGGGGACAACTCAAAGACACTTAAACACAAAGTGTAGTATCTGTTCCTATGGTATTGTCTTGGCCTTCGGGGCTTGATTTATGCCGGTCTATGAGTCTGTCCTGTGCAGTTCTAGGAGGTCCACCCTCCCAGGCTTCGTCTCCCCTCTTTGGGGAGGAGTAAGTTTATTGCTTACTGCCTGAGGCGCCCCTACCGGGGAATACCGACGGGGCTGCCCAGACAATTTTTAATGGCCAGAGTGCTCACCTCTCGGGCGCTGGCTTTTCAAACCCCACTTTCCCAACCAGACCGTGGGTCATATCTTACTTGTGGGAGTAAGATAAAACTGGCCTTGTGCCTAACTCCTGGAGAGGAGTAAATAAATACTCATGTGTGATGTATTTGCATTAGAAAAAAAATTCATATTTAATAGATGTAAGCATGTTAAGTTACCGTAAATATTGGTTGTAAGTAAAGTAATAGGTCAGACATCTTGTTATTTCAGGAAGTAATGTACCGGACCGGACTGGAAAGGATTAAGATAAATGTCATATCAAAGAACCTACTTTTAATTTTATTTATCTTAGTCTCTTCCAGTCCGGTCTGGTATATACTTCCCGAAATAACAAAATGTCTAACCCATTATTACTTTACTCACAACCAATATTTACGGTAACTTAACATGCGTATATGTTTTATTAAATATTAATTATTAATTTTTTTTAAATGCAAATGCGTCACAATTTAGTAGGTAAACCAAAATAATTGTGAAAGAAATGTGGAAGCAGTGGCTAGCAGGAAGAATCATAGCAGGCGTTCTGACTGTGTTCGTACAACGGAATTTGGTGAGAAACTGCAAGAAAAGGTGCAACAAGATCCAGACTCTGTAAGGTCGACCTTGACAAAAGAGATGGCCGTCAGAGCGACAACTATGAAGAAGGCGCTAAACAAGGATTTTCGCTACTGCTCATACAAGAATCACAAGGGGCAAAAGAACCGCCTTATGAAAGCGAAGAAACTTTGAAACAAGGTCAAACACGCAATTGAGCTAAGGATGTTCTGATTCTTCTCATGACCATTTGCACAATACACACAACAACAGATGGCTAACCTACTGTCCGCACTAAGTCCTGCGTGTTAAGAACACCAAGTTCCCTCAAACTGTGATGGTCTATGGATGCGTTTTTTTTTTTTATAGAAATCGCTCCAGACAAGGTATGAAGCCACTTGATGTAAGGAGCTAGCAAGAACAAAAAATGATTATCTCAAAGACAGAAGATGCCTATTAGTTTTAGTATTGAAAAGACCAAAGCTATAGGTAGGAGGAAAACAGTTGGCAGAAAGAAAGTTCAACAAGCCGGCAGTTCTTGGAAAGAAGCTACTGGTATAGGAAGCTGTATTACAATGAGGTATCAAAACAGCGAATTTATGGAGACGACTAGACCAACGAATCAAACGAGGTGGAACAAAAGAAGCAGAGAATAGATCACTTAATTCTGAAGAACACATGCTATAATAGTACTTATAGAAAAAACTGAGACTAGCAACATCATGTCTGTGAGAGAGAGAGAGAGGGTGCAGAGAAGAAGAAAAGGTGTGGCCAATCAAATTACAGATACGTTTCTGCACCTTATCAAGAACCCTCAAATAGGACAGAGATTCACCAGCCCAAATATGACAACAGTACTCCATACATGGTCTGATGGTAGATTTGTAGAGATAGCTTCAGGTGTGAGAAAGTGTTTGGAGCGATAGAGAGAATCGACTTTACAAGAACCAGAAAGAGCAATGGATCTAATGTATGAACTCCAAGAAAGATTTGATGAGAGAGAAAAACCAAGAAGTTTCAGAGTGGATTTCTCCTCAAGAGCAGAGCTATCCATGAGAATCTCAGAAAGAAAAGGGACACACCTACGATTGAAAGACACGAGCTGAGTCTTAACAGGATTAAACGAAACAAGCCATTTCGTATCCATATCCACAACTGAATCCAGGTCAACTTCTAGATCAGCTGCATATTTCAACTGATCCGAGGCAGATGGGCAAGAAGCAACACCAGAATAGAGAGTGGTATCATGTTTCCAGCGAAGGCCACATCATGCCACCTCACATCTTCGAAAAGAGACTCAGATCCAATTCAGATGACTATATTGAGTTGATGTCCACTGTTGTCAAGTGCTGGATGAGGAGGGTGACTGTATGAAGTCCATAGTGTGGCAAAAGGACTCAGCTCCATATCACACTTCCAGGAAAACCCAGAAGTGGCTGTCAGGGAACTTCTCCAACTTCACCAGTTCCAACATCTAGCTGCCTAACTCGTCTGAATACAACTCCATGGACTATCATGTGTCGGATGCAATTGAAAAAAAAACATCAACCATACTGCCTGTAACACAAGCTACAAGCTGATTGCTGGGATAAAACTAGTGTTCAGGCGTTTCACGAAGGACGCTGTGAAGACGGACTGCTCCAAGTTCAGGTCCCACCTGGAGGCCATTGTGCAGGCTTAGGGTGGCTTATTTGAGTGAGCTGTATCCAGCAAGAGATTTTCTAAGATAGGCACTTTAAATTTTGAGAATCCATCAATTATTGGTCAAGATATGACGTTTTTTCTTTTCTTTCCAAGTGTCTCGAGAACACTGTTGTCTCTAAATGATGAATTAATCCACAGACAGCTGTTTCATCGAATAAAATTTATTTCCTGAACAGAACAGTTTTGCACCACTTTTATGTCCCCTTACTAAGATTAAAATCAAGATATAATTATACTAAACCTTATGTCTAGAATCATTATTCCAATTTTGCTGAAAATCCATTACATGATTTTGATTCTAAAAAATGTCTAAAATTAAGCTTAAGGGGTCTTAAGATGGATCAAATTCAATGCAAATCTGAAATATTTCAATTTTTAAATGAGAGATTGTGCCCATATTATGCCCCTAAAAACCTTTTAAAATACACTAAAGAAGCTGAAATTTAGGGAATATTTATTAATTGTTCAAATTTCACAAAAATTCGGAGATATCTGAATTTTCACGAAGGACTTCCACCCCTTTTTTTACCCCTTCTGATTAAAACTAAATTTAACTAAATATATCCCACAGTATGATCCCTTATGCCTAGCAGCTGAGTTCCAAAATTTGTAATGATCTGTTAATTAGTTTAGAATTGAATCCGGTACATATAAATATATAAACATACCTAACTTTATATATATATATATATATATATATATATATATATATATATATATATATAAAGTGGTGTACTAAAAGCGAACTTTTAGGAAAAGTGAAACCTATTGTGAAGAGTATATAGCTCAATATCCAGGATAGAGCAGGTAGATATATATATATATATATATATATAGTAATCAAGGTAGGATAAAAATCCACAGGGTAGAAATCCAAAGGGAATCAAACCAGGCTTATAAAAGAGTGCTCAATAAAAATATAGAGCTGTATTATGAATGATTTCCTGGACTTCACCGATCAGGTTGGATCACAAAAAAACCTTCTGCCTGATGAGACCTCAGCTCTTGATAGCTGTAGATCGATAACATCGACATGCCAGTGTAGCAGACCTTGTACATGTTTGAATAAAAAATCATTCACATATATATATATATATATATATATATATATATATATATATATATATATATATATATATATATATTAGTATTTCATGTATCCACATAAAATTTTATAAGGAGATATCATTTTTTATGTATCAATTTTCAGTATTTACTTCAACAGTGCTCGATACGTAAGTAGAGCTAGGTAGTAAGCTATGAAAATATATTTATGGCAATTTAGCTACACAGAGGCTCCCACGTTTCATACCCGGGGGGAATCTTCAGGCTATATATATATATATATATATATATATATATATATATATATATATATATATATATATATATAAATTCAAATGAATTTATATTCAAATGAAAAGTTATTTACTGACACACTTCTGATGATCGATAACCTTGTGAAACTGCAGTAAAATATTAAGTCAAATTTATTATTGTTATAAAACTCTATCTGAAAAGATATTGAGCCTTATGTGTGTGCAAGTTCTTTTAGACCAGTGCAAGTTGACCTGGATCACAGCAATCTCGCCTAAGTTAGGTTTTAACCTATTCACTATTATTGGGGCGGGGGGGGGGGGGCATTAACGTTAAATGAACATTTATATTTGTAAAAATGAAAAAAATATTTTGAGGATAATTTGTATGCTCGTTCTTGGAAACGGAAACACATGGGGCTAATTTCATTGGAATTGGATAATTCTATGATTTTTGTGATTTAAAAAAAAAAGTTTAATTGTGTTTTGGAATTTTTTAGATGAGTGTTGATAATTTGTATTATTTTGATTATTTGGACTACTGTTCTCATCTTGGACGTTAATTTCGTAACGTTTCGACCAATATAAGCCCCAATTTTCTTCAGGTGCATCTTTGCGAACTTGGAAATCTTTATGTTGAACTCGGGAACCTGAGAGTTCGACATTCGGTATAAGTTCCCGGGTTCGACATAAAGATTCCCAAGTTTGAAAAAATGCACCTGAAAGAGGGTTCGAGGTCACATCAGCCGAAACATTGTAAAAATAATAACCAAAATGAGAAAAGTAGTCTGAATACTTCAAATAATACAAATTATCCATCCTCATCTAAAAAGTTTTAAAAAATTAAAAATAATAATAAAAAAGTCTTTATTTAATGTTTTTTCCAAATACAAAAATATACAAATGTTGGCAGGACTACCTATAAGATACTCTTCTGCTCAATTCCTTAATTTATATCAAATTATCTTCCCTTGATTTGGTTTGGAGGTAGCTAGCACATCCACTCTCTCTCTCTCTCTCTCTCTCTCTCTCACACACACACACACACACACACACAACTATGACATTAGAAATAAAAACTGCTTCTTGTATCGAGGGAATCTAGTTTTAGAATGTAACACGAGATCAATGTATCTCGTGATTTCTTTTGATGGTTCATATTTAAAAAGAGTTTGACTGTATCACCTGACGTTTGTCTCAAGTTCAACGTTTTGAACTGCAGTCAAACATATTTAGATATTAGGCTCTGTGTAACAAGAAGCGAGGCAGTTTTGAATTAGGTCTTTGATATATATATATATATATATATATATATATATATATATACATTACAGCATATCACCTATACCTGCTAAATGAAATTGATAATGGTGGGCTGATTTTTTTTTTGACACATTTCAGTCTACTACAATTGACAGTGAGCTCTTCGCTGTCACTGCTGTTAAATTATCAACTTTAAAAACACAGTTACTTCCCTTTAACTAAGTTGAAGATTTCTCTTCTTATTACTGTTATGGGACAAACGCGCACACACACACGCACAAACATAAACAGGCTTTAAGTCAATTAGACCAATTTGTTTAAATTGGACCTTAAGCCACAAGGGGCATCATGTACACACTCGAGTGAGGAATGCTATGATTAATTAAGTGTCATGATGTAATGGTTTACAGGCACGCACTGCAGAGTTGGCGTGCTGGGTTCGAGTTCTGTTAACCGCTACTTCATCACTTTCACTATTAACGTTGGAGAAAAAGGTATGAATCCATATACACCCCTCCAGAATACTACCCTACTATGTAATCCATAGACTACATAGTATGGTAGGTGAAGCATAATGGCGTTGACCCACCGGTTCTCGTTAGATCATCGAAGTTAAGTGGCCTGGAGCCTGGCCAGTACCAGATGGGTGACTATTTTGAAATGCTAGTTGCTGTATGTCATCTTCTCATGCTGGGTTATACATGTGGCTGGGGAGCGCTTGTGAATTTGATATTCCTGTAAATTTCGTCCCTCAGAGAAAGCCGGCATAGCTTGACCAGGGCTAATAACACACCAGATATTACAGTAGGTGAAGCACTCTTTAGCCTTGGTGGACAATCACCTTACTGGTCTTTATTGGTGTCTGGAAGGGCATCTGGTCTATTTTTTGCCTCAATTAATGAAATGTCTTCCAAAGTGAATTTGTCGAACATGAGGCTTGTCCAGTCTGAATATTGGAAGATAGCGTCCCGTCTAACACATGCCAGCATGTAAAACAAACATTAACCGTAATATGATAATGAAAATAGACTCGCAAATTTCGATTGCGCAACTCGTCCTAAAGAAGAAAAACTCTGAAATAACGTCAGTCTTTCCCTGATTATCCTGGCATTAGTTCTAGTCGTCTTGGATTTCTCCTTGCAACTGGACTCAAACAATACCGGTTCAGGAGATGTGTAGCTGGAGATTGTGCAACCCTTGCTTCATTATATATTCCCCACGAGTGCACAAAGTTTCTTGATAATGTGAAGGCAGTGAAACTATTCAATCCATCCTCGTTTTTTCGATGTTTTATTGCCGATCATTTGTTTGTTTTGAGCAGGGGGGGGGGGGGTTATGTGTTGAATGTGTGATGCTGTATGGAGATGAGTACTGGACCCCCACCCAATCTTCACTTGCCTGTATTCAGTGTAATGACAGAGCATATCAACTCTGATACCCTGTTGGTGAGGCTGAATATATTAAAGCTTTGGCCACATCAAGAGGAGCGACTCTTCGGGCTAAAATGCAGATACCTAGAGGTGGAAGGCCGGAAAAAGTTGGACGACCCAAGAAAGTTTGGATGCAAACCATCAACAAGGATCTTCGGCGGGACAGTTATGAAAGTGGAGGGGGGGGGGGGCTTCTCCTAAAAAGTGGGGGGGGGGGCGGTTAAACACATGCATATCAACTTAATTATTGATGACCGTAAAGTGGGGGGGGGCCCAAGTCAAAAAGTGAGGGGGCTTCAGCCCCCCCCCCTGCCCCCCCCTGTCCCCCCCCCCCCGGTGCCGCCGTCCATGTTATACAGTGGAATTTGAAAGGAATCAATCCTCAAACCGCAAAATTCGGAGACTATTGCAGGCTGTCAGAAAACGTTAGACATCTGACCAAAGGAAACAAGACGATAAAATGGACGAGGAAGAGGAGGATTTAATTTTATCACCAGCGTTTAGTGTTTATTTTAAAAAAGGTAATTGCTGAGACTGATTGAATGATCAGGACGAATGCATTTGTCCTGATCAATTCAATGTACCCCGTGACCTCTTCTTCACACCAACTTCACCGATAGGGGTTTGTAGAAACTTAGAGAAGCTGTACCTGAGACGATTTCGGCGTAATCGTCGGAAGGCATTTTCTTCGGTTCGAGTTTCTGTACCGTGAAACAGGCTGCCAGAAGCTATGGTCAACCTGCAGACGACCAAACAGTTAAAGGGATTGCTTGATGCATCATGGCCGCTGATCCTTGGATACCCCTCACTTGAGCAGCGGAAGATACGTGGGGATGCGATTCTGGTTTTAAAAAATCAACAATGGAAATTTAAATATACTTTTCAAGGAGTTTTTCACCCCAGCACCAAGTTGTGGTCTCCATAGGATCCAAAAAAAGATGTACCATAGGTGTTTTCATCTCATTAGAAAAAAGGTAAAATTCTCTGTCCGTGTCTCTGCTCCGTGGAACAGACTACCAGAGGTAGTGATGATGTCTATCATATCCAGGTTTAAAGTCGCCTTGGACATCACATTAAATGTCTTTTTACATGGCTTGGTGTACTTGGTGCTTCTCCATGATTGCACCTAGATTGAATATGGATATATAGCCAGAAACCTTCATGATGTACTTACTTGTGATGGAAAATAAATAGTGTTCACCAAAAATTACAGAAATTCATCGAGTAGTTTTGTTTTTATAAAATGAATTCAACTTTTTGCCATACGCAGAATATCGTCGCCATTATCATTATATTCAAAGGAGATAATTCTTTTTTTTTCACGCTTAAACAAAAAAAAAAGTTGATTTTGCTCCCAAATGTTTGAATTATCTCCCTTGATTTTCATAATGATGCCGATAATTGCGTCGATATTCAGCGAACGGCTAAAAGTTGAATTTATTTTATAAAAACAAAACTACTGGATAAATTTATGTAATTTTTGTTGAACAGTATTTATTTTCCCTCACAAGTAAGTACATTATAAAGTTTTCTTGCTATTTTTTTAATGACATCCATATTCAATCTAGGTGTAACCATGGAAAAACACCCTAACCCTAACTCTAACCCTAACACCCTGCATTTTGATAAATTTGATTTGATTAGTTAAATCGTTATTGTAGTTTAATTTTACTAATTTGTTGACGATGATATTCAAACTCTGAAGACAGAAAGAACACCGTAAATGTGATTAGTTCTATATCAATAAAATTGTGCGACCACTTCTCGTGTGTACGTGTATGTGTATTTCTCACTCCTAAGTGACTTATGCGTTATTATCTTTATTTATCTGCTATTAACCGATTATTTACTGAAATCAAAAATGCAATAGCATAAAATAAAATTAAATTTTACAAAGTCCTATTTAACAAAAATAATTTAATTACGAAATTAAATCTACCAGAATGCATTTAGGTTTCTTCATAAACAAGTCAGCCATTTTAATATTTTGTTAATAGTTTAAAAAAAAGAGGAAATGACTTTGTGACTCTTCAGAATTTATGAAAAGAAAGCATTTAAACTGTGAAATAAAAAGTCATTTAAACTGGCTTTAAAAATCTTTGCAAATCCTCATGTAGTAAGCAATTGAAAGTATGACAATATATGTGTTAGCATATACTATCAGTACCTTTTAATTAGCACTCTCTTAAAATAAATTCAGCTCGATGATTGTCAGGCAGTAACAACAGAGCATATATATAAATAAGTCAGGTTCAATTTATATTCCAATAACCATGGTTTTTATTTGTTTTTTAAAATTATTTTTTCACATTTTTCAAAAAGCATAAAATTTATGTGAGCCGATATTGACATAATATTAGCCCACCTCAAGAGAAACGAGTCGTAAATATACATCTCGTAGGAATGTTATGTTTTTTGAAAATGTGAAAAAATAAAAATAAAAATAAAACTATGGTTATTGGGATATAAAATTAACCTGATTGTTTATATATATATATATATATATATATATATGAAAGGATAAAATAGATCCGATGGTATGAGTTAAAATGGAAAATCAGAAGACCTAAAACTCAACGTTTCGCCCAACTGTTACGTGGGCTTTTTCAAGAGAGAAAAGCTTTAAATTTATTATATTCGATTGTTAATAAATAAAGAGAGAGAGAGAGAGAGATAGAGAGAGAGAGAGAGAGGGGGGACTATCAAAATGGAAGATTTAAAAAAAAACATAACTCAATCCCGAAACTGACGAATATTTTAGCATGCATTTTGTGTGATAAGAATATATATATAAAAAGTCTTCAGAAAACAACCGTCGATTAACTCAGTTTTAGTATAATAATAATAATAATAATAATAATGATAATGATCATAATAATAATAATAATAATGATAATAATAATAATAATAATAATAATAATAATAATAATAATAATAATAATAATAATAATAATGAAAAATAACTACATAGACGTTTCATAAGACTAACAAGAGAAAAGACCCACGAAAATAACTGGACATGGCTAAGAAAAGGATACTTGAGCAGAGAAACAGAATCTTTACTGACGGCTGCACAGAACAATGCGATTAGGACAAACTACATTAAAGCTAAAATAGATAAAACCCAGGAAAACAGTAAATGCAGACTGTGTGGACAAAGAGACGAAACAGTAAATCACATAATAAATGAATGCAGCAAACAAGCCCCAAAAGAATACAAGAACAGACACGACTGCGTGGGGAAAGCAGTACACTGGGAACTATGCAAACGACTGCATTTCGAACATGTGAACAAATGTTACAAACAAAAACTAGAAACGGTACTGAAAAACTAAAAACACAAAATCCTCTGGGATATGGATGTACAAACAGATAAACTCATACAAACAAGGAGACCGGATGTCATAATAGTTAACAAGAAGGAAAAATTCTGCCAAATCGTAGATTTTGCTGTACCAGCAGACCACAGGGTGACGGTCAAGGAGACAGAAAAACAAAGCAAATACACGGAACTCGCCAGAGAATTGAAAGGGATATGGAGCATGAAGAAAGTCAATATAATACCAATAATCGTAGGAGCACTAGAAACAATCCTGAAAAACCTGGGAAAAAGACTGGGAGAAATTGGAATCAAAGGGAAGACTGAGACTATGCAAGAAATCTTATAAACCGTATCTATACGTCTCAATCGTGCAGCTGACCTGCTAGTCAAGGGGTTAACGATGGTGTGTTACAAGACCCAGGGTTGTAAGTTTGAACGTGTTGGTAGGGAGGCTAGTGGTTTGAATCTATACTGATGAATCTTCAAAAGAAGAAACAAGCTTTTCTATAGTTGAATAAATAATTGCCCTTCGCATAAATAGAACTTAAAATTCCTTTCTTGAATGTGATAATGTCTCGTGGCTTGCTTATGGAGTCTAGGTTGACTCTGTGGCAGGGGTTCGAACCGTGCGACCGACTGAGAGTATCATCCCTACACTGATGAGAGCGAAAGCTTGAAATGCTGGCATATGTAGGTAAAAATAATTTAATATTATTTATTTAAATTAATATTGAGATATCTATATCTATCTCTTTCTCTCTCTCTCTCTCTCTATATATATATATATATATATATATATATATATATAAAAACTAACTAAATCCAAGATATTGCAGACTTAACATTCGTTGGAAAATTAATAAATGAAAAAATATAAGTAAAAAAAAAAAAAAAAAAAAAGGGGGGGGGGTTAATTATCTAAGATTGAAACAAAAACAGGAGACCTTAAGCGTCTAATATTAACACGGGGATCATCAGCTGTTTACCATGTAACTGTTTCGGAGATTTAAAAACAGGACAGTTATAATATTCATGGCTCTCCAATGGTACTTATTATACGACCATTTCCCCAATAATCAAGTGCCGAAATAATTCAGCTTAAAATATCACTAATATATACATAAATAAATAATAATAATGATAAAATAATAATAATATATTACCCTTAAGACTACCGTATGATATAGTAATTTGCATATCAAATAACATTGATTAAAACAATAATAAAAAAATATAAAAATAAAAATAATAATACTATCTAAACACTACATCCAAGAACCATTCTGCAATATGGTAGCTAGCAATAAAATTATATAGGAATTTAAGTTGCATTAAAAAATAAATAAAAAATAAAGCTTAAGTACCTTTGGTACCAGAAAGGTAATTAGATAAGAGGAAGGAAACCTAGCCATACAGATCTAAATACCCAATATATAGTCTAAAGAAGCTTTGAGTCATTAGAAAAAAAAAATGTAAAATGCAGTTTAAATTCCCAGACAAACTAACTAAATCCAAGATATTGCAGACTTAACATTCGTTGGAAAATTAATAAATGAAAAAATATAAGTAAAAAAAAAAGGGGGGGGGAGGATTAATTATCTAAGATATATCTATCTATCTATCTATCTATCTATCTATATATATATATATATATATATATATATATATATATATATACATGTATATATATATATATATATAGAGAGAGAGATTTCCAGTTGTTTTTTTGGACTAAACTTTTATGCTTCCTTGCAAATTCTTAGCCAAAGCAAGGAATCTTCAAAACAGGACATTTAGGTCAAATGAAAGTCAATTTAAAAGTAAACTATAAAATTATTGGTCAATTTAAAAGAAAAATTATTTGATAAAATGCTTTTTTAATTTTTTAAAATTTTTTTACTTTACTTACAACCAGAAAAGGAAATGTAATCTTTCAGTAAAGAATTATTTCCAGATGTTTAAAATATTTTTCTGGAATTTGGAAAAGCAATATCTGTGTGCATGTGCATGCACGCGTGTGTGTGCGTGTGTGTGATTTTGGATGTATTGTATATCGCCTTTTTTAAAACCTACCAAAAATTAGTTGGAAAATAAAAATGAACAACAAACATTTATGTTTCGGAATTTTTGAGATAAGGATTGATAATGTGTATTATTTGGATTATTCGGACTACTATTCTCATATTAGGTATTTTCACAACATTTCTGTCGGTGCATCCTTCGGCCTTCTTCAAATGCTTCTTTTCAAACTTGGGAATCTTTATATCGAACTCTGGAACCGGTACAGAATTTTAAACTGAACCCTTTATTCAATCCACGGGGGTAGACTATCATCGTTTCAATTCTCCCGGATCGTGGCTGACGGAAGGAGAACAATCTACTCGTGTGGGTTAGGGTTAGGGTTCAGTTCATAATTCTGTACAGGTTCCAGAGTTAGATATGAAGATTAAAAAGTTTGAAAATATGTACTTGAAAAAGGTCAGGTTACATCGGTCGAAACGTTGTGAAAATAACAACCAAGATAAAAATAGTTGTATAAATAATCCAAATAAGACCACAAACACTTATAAAATACAATTAAAAGCATTTATTAAACAATATTGCATAAAGACCTTTATATTCTCGTCGGTGGCAACAGAGTTATGATTTAGGTTGAGAATTGTGTGTGTGTATATATATATATATATATATATATATAATATTTACAAATAAATATTAAATTATTTATACCTACATACGCTGGTATTTCAAGCTTATGCTCTTATCAGTGTAGGAATTGACAATTTCAGACGGGCACAGGGTGCGAACCCGATTCACAGAGTTAACCAAGACTCTGCACGCTTTCACTATATCCCCACGGCCATCAGAAATTATCACGCGATACAGGAGAAATTAAGTTCTATTTATGCCTAAATACAGTGGGCAGTAAACAGCAGACAGTCTAAGGGGTTCGACGAACATTATCGGAACCTTGCTTATAGCTAAGTGACAGTCTGTTTTTAATATCTCCGAACAGTGCTCAAATTTAATTTCTTAAAGGGGCTTTATAATATTAAAATTTAGAAATAAATATTAAATTATTTATGCCTACATACGCTGGCGTTTCAAGCTACGCTCTTATCAGTGTAGGAAGTGACAATTTCAGACAGTCACAGGGTGCGAACCTGGTTCTCAGAGTCAACCAAAACTCTGCACACTTTATATATATATATGGAAATCGATTCAGACAAGGCATGAAACCACTTGATGTAAGGAGCTAAAAAGAATGAAAGATGATTATCGCAAAGACAGGAGATGCCTATTGACCTTTGTTTTGAAAAGACCAAGGCTATAAGTAGGAGAAAAACAGTCAGCAGGAAGAGAGTTCCACAAGCCTGCAGTTCTTGGGAAGAAGCTACTGGAATAGGAAGCTGTATTATATGGAGGTATCAAAATAGCGAATTTGTGAAATGCACTAGACCAACAGAGCCATACATTAAAATCTTAGGAAGAAAAGGGACACGCCTACGATTGAAAGACACATGCTGAGTTTTAACAGGATTAAACTAAACAAGCCATTTCGTACCCCTACCACAACCGAACTGAAGTCAACTTCTAGGTTAGCTGCATATTCCAACTGATCCTAGGGAGATGGACAAGAAGAAACATCAGAATAGAGAATGGTATAATCAGCATAGATGTTAACCTTCTGAATAATAATCTCTGGAAGATCATTGATAAAGAGAAGAAACAATGTTTGGCTTAGAATAGAACGCCTTCTAAATGTCAAGCTTAATGACCTATCCTCTTCTGAATTATCCATAAACCGACAGATCCACTCAGTTATAACAGTTAAACCATCCCGATGATACTGAAGAAAGTAATGGTTACGATCGGCAATGGCAAAAGCACAAACAGATGAAAACCAGGGAAGTTTGGTCTGAAACTCACAATGAGGAATGAAGGTGTCAATTCCAATAAGAAGTCAGTAGTAACCTCTTTAGCAGCACCACTAGGAGACATACCAAAGATAGGACCCGAATGGTATA
>OY744547.1:31360681-31515681 GCA_963556195.1 Sepiola atlantica
ACAACTGTTTATGGCAGCACCTCGAAAAGCATTGGTGATCAAGATCTTGCCGATTCCCTTTCTTCCAATGGAACATATAACGCAGTGGAAAAAAAGTGGCATGTTACCGTTAAAATCTCTAAAACCGAACTCCTCTCCTTTCGCCACCAACACTCTGATCATTGTTTTGCTCCAGCTAAAATGAATAGCCCTCTCCTCATAAATAATCAAATTGTTTCCATTCCATTCATCATTTTTAATCCTCTCATAATATTCTTCATCATTCAACTGACAATCCACCCATCTCATCAATCCTTATCGTCGAGTGGCTTTTAGCCTTGATAAGTGTGGTGATTCATTAGTAAATTAACCCTTTCATGCATGTTTTTTTACAGTCATTCTACGAACCTGATCTAACTTGTTCTTTAACCACATGCTTTCAAGTTGAGCTGACGTTCGAAAAGGCCCGTAATGACTAATGATGGAGGCAAAACATATTCCCCCGATGTCCTTGACTCTCACAAAAACAAGTATAATTAGTCAAACCATTTTGGCTTTTTGGCCAAGATCAAAGTGTAGTATCTGTTCCGATGGATACTGCATAGACTGGTATCGTCTTGGCCTTCGGGGCTTGATTTACGCCGGTCTATGGGACGGTCCTGTGCAGTTCTAGGAGGTCCACCCTCCCAGGCTTTGCCTCCCCTCTTTGGAGAGGAGTAAGTTTATTGCCTACTACCTGAGGCGCCCCTACCGGGGAATGCCGACGGGGCTGCCCAGGCAATTTTTAATGGGCAGAGTGCTCACCTTCTCGGACGCTGGCTTTTCAAACTCCACTTTCCCGACCCGACCTTGGGTCACATCTTACCTTGTGGGAGTAAGATAAAACTGGCCTTGTGCCTAACCTCCTGGCGAGGAGGTAAATAAATGACAACTTTTCTATTTGTTGTTGTGGAACAGCAGTATGCATGAAATTGTTATGGCTGAGGTTCTTTCGTCTGCCATACTGGAGCTTAAATACTAGCCTCTGTGTCGGTAAAGTTCTTGGTGTCTGCTGACAACGTTTTACTTTTCTCTGCAACCCCAGAGGATATGAGGATATAATAATGTGATGAAGGCAGCCCAGGTAGCATTAAGACTGGTTATAAACCCTGTCCAATCTTTGTCACTAACCATCCGTGCCAACAAGACTGCTAAGTACGTTTTTCTGGAGGTAAGATGATTCATGGTTGGCTAGGTGAGCTTCACTCGGCTCTTTGTCTAGTTATTTATAAACAAAGGCAGACGTTACAGTAACACTCACTGTTTATCCAGCAGAAGCGTAACGTTTACACCTACGTACTCGAACTCCAGTCGTTTGTATTTGGTGCTCTACCAACTGAGACACTGAATCTGCTACTGTAATCTGAAGTGCAATAAATTATATCATATTAACCCTTGCGTGTATGATTTTTTACAGAAATTCTATGTACCTGATTAAACTTGCTCTTGAACCATGTGTCTTCAAGTTTAGCTGACTTCTGAAAAGGTCTGTAACGACTAATAATGGAGGCAAATGATATACATGGCAGTACTATAATAATAATGTCAGATGGTACATCTATGTCAAAATAACATCATTTGCTTTCCATAAAAGAAAAAAAAAACATGCAAACAAGATCCACAGAGTTT
The DNA here is from genome assembly GCA_963556195.1 of Sepiola atlantica. NCBI lineage: Eukaryota > Metazoa > Mollusca > Cephalopoda > Sepiida > Sepiolidae > Sepiola > Sepiola atlantica. The sequence goes on from OY744547.1 coordinate 31,362,329, forward strand.
TAGTAGTATACTTGACTTGAGATAGAGCGGACGGCTTGTAAGACACTACCCCAGTTCTGTGATGGAAGTTTGGGTACATCATAATGGCGATTAGTGCAATGGTTCGCGAAATATCTCCTCTGGCCAAGGATAAATAAAAGAACTGAACCATACATTTTTGTTATGTAGTATTTTACAACGATGCTGATATGTGCCACGTGAGGAAACATTTAAAAATGGCAGACACACACACGTTTGGTACAGTTTCAGATGGCAATGGTTCTTTCCTTGAGGAAGTTCATTATTTTGATAAGCTCCAAGGACTGACTTGCACTCCAAATTTAAAATGGAAGACTTATATCCAATTTGTTGCTAAGGTTGCTGGAAGATAGTTGGATACCCACTCTAGAAAGTACCTGACTCCTGATACAATCCTCTACCTGTATAAAAGTCAGGTACGTCCTAAGATGGAGTACTGCTGCCACATCTAGGGAGGTGCCACTGAAAACGCTCTTTCTTGCCTCGACAGAGTACAAAATCGACTTCACAATCGAGTGGGGGATATCTCTTCTTTTCTCTACAGCCTTTTTCTCATAGAAGAGACGTTGCTAGTCTTTCTCTACTCTATCATTATTTCCATGGTAGGTGTTCGATTGAGCTCAACCTCTGGTTCATCCTCGTAAAATATTCACAGCACGAACACGTCTTTCTACCACAGCTGAAAATAACTTTTATTTCTTCCTCTTTTGGGGTATTTCTAGATACGATTTTGGCCTTTTTTTTCTGATGAGTCATCCTCCTTGAAAATCCAAGATATGTCTATATACCTTGTTTGTCTGAGCGGTCAGATAAATTAATACAGTGTGTCATGTGGTTGGGTAATAAAATGGATCCTTTGTATAATAAATGTAATTGCTTTTGAATAGTTATCCGGTAAGAGTATCTGTAATTGGTAATGATATCCGCAAGTCGTTGTTATAGTTCCGTATATTGGTCGTTAGTGATGAGGTCCTTCAGCTTGCTTTCAAGTTACTGGACTTCAACGGTGTCTTTCTGAATTAATTCTTGGGCGATGGTAATTTGCGTTTTAATTAAATTAACTCTAAAGTGTCAAGTAGTAGTGTTGTGTTGTGCTGCTGGGTCATGCAATTTGAATTATGTGTATTTAGGCAGCATTCTTTCATTAAAACCCACCAACCTACAACTAATGACATTATGTATGAAACCAGTAACAACATTTTAAAATGCTTAACGTAATACAATTTTATCTTATGACATTAATTTTGGCGTTGCGGAATTTAAATTGTTAACGTCTTTCCTGAAACAGTGTGAGAATGTTCTCTTAGCGTCTAACTGACTTCATGTACCCGTTTCTCGGCTATCTTTTGAAATTCTCTTTTTTTTCTCCAGCTTTTTTGTTCATTTGCTTTTTTCACCTGATGATGATTCGATGAAGAATCGAAAACGTTCGTGATACATATGGAACATACATTAATTGTTTTGATTTTAACACAAAGGATCATTAGAAAAATTGAAAAAATAAGAAAGGTATAATTATGCAGAAGAATTCTGTTAGTTTTAACAATGTTTGCTTGAATATATATATATATATATATATATATATATATATATATATATATATATATATATAATACTAAAACCTAGTTAATCAACGTTTGTTTTCCTAAGGCCTTTTCCTATATATTTTACTCACACAAAATACATGCTAAAATATTCTGCAGGTTTAGAATTCCATTTTAATTTGTCTAATAAGCCGCAATTTGCAATTAACTGACAGAGTGACCCATCTCTCTTTAAATTTCTGTCTATCACTTTCAAGCTCTCTCATAGTGTTGTTTTACCCACTCGCTCTTAATTCCACTCTCATTCCACTCTCTCTCTCCTCTCTCTCTTTCTCTCTCTCTGTCTCTGTTTATTGACAGTCAAAGGTAATAAAGAAATGGAAAAAATAAAAAGATTGGAATAGTCCATTATAAACAAAAGGTAGGATTAGGCTTTAACCATAGCTGAGAGGGATTGAGAGAAGAGAGAGTGTGTGTGAGAGAGAGAGAGAGAGAGATAGTAAACAGAAGCGATAAATGATTTTGTCTTTTTATTTTTTATATTTAACTGGCTTTGCAAACACGCTTTTTCCTGATTAAAACAATCTAAATCGAGCTGAATGAGTGACCCAACGGTTCACATATTTACTAATATATATATATATATATATATATATATATATATATATATATATATTATTTGTAGCTCCTAGAAAAACCCGTCAAGAAGAGCACTGTAAGTGTAGTATTAACACAGCATGACGTCGCTAGCTAGAAATGTTCCTTTCATTAAGTAGAACGCTCTTATGACGTCAAGCCGCCACATAAAGTGTTAAAATTATCACCGTTTATTCGCTGTTCAAATATGGCCGAGTGGTTCAGGCGTCGGGATTTGAGTTGTAAAATACTCGTTAATCCGGGGTTTCGAATCGCATGACCGGTAGTGAATAGTCATATCTCTATTCTGATGAGTCCCGATTATAAGGGACGAAACATATACGTACATAGATAATAAATAATAACAAATATTTATTTAGTATTTATTTATAAATATTATATATATATATATATATATATATATATATATATATATATATATATATATATATATATATATTGTATTTTAAGGATGATTGGTAAAGCAGAAAAACGATGTAGTTATTTTTGTAATTATTATTTTTATTTTTATATCTCGAGCAGTCAAAAAATTATATGAAATGAATAAAATTGAAACCGTTAAGAAAACTGGAATTTTCCACTTTGTGCAGCGTTCATTCATGCGAAATCTCTCTACCGACTGGCAAGGAAAACCGTTGTCTTAAAAAAAAATAAACGTGTGTGCGTTCATCTCGTCATGCATTACCATTAAGAGCAACTGATTCCAATATATATAGAATTTAAACAACATTAAGCATTTGAATTGGGGAGAATGGATGAGAAACGAAATAAAAATATAGAGTAAAGAGCAAAAAATAATGGGAATGTGAATGAATGGAAACATAATATAATAAATTAATATTATAAATTAATATAATAGTAATAATAATAATAATAATAATAATAATAATAATAATAATAATAATAATAATAATAATAATAATAATAAAAAACTTTAAAAAATAAAGTTACAAAAATGGTACCAGGCTAGGCTGACACCACACAAAATATTTGCATAGGGTCAAGGAGGATGAGAAGACCGAGGAGGGACAGCACAAACCAGACCTCCACTGGAAGTGCAGAGACTGCTGGGACCTTGGGGAGGCTTATTGCCACCCAACTCCCAGAGAAGACCCATGGTCCTTACCAGCGAGAAATCAATGGTAAACGGCTGTTGTGATACTGCAAGTTTATTTGCGGTGGCTAGCGAAAAGAGGTGGAGAATACTGGAAATCTGGGGAGACTTGTTGTCACTCAGACTCCAGGGAATACCACCTGTGTGAGAACTCCTAGTAATAATAAGGTGGTTGCTGTTAAAATTAAGGAATTTGTGGTTATCTGTGGGTTTAGTATAGAGGGATGTAGATATTTCGGGGAGGGGGATTTTACTGCGCCGTCTAAAAATGGAATGGAGTTATATGAGTGTTCAATGGTGAATTTGATGGTGCTATTGAAATTGTTGGTATATTGGTGGAAGTCTTTAAGGTTGATAAGGCCGTGTTGCAAAATGAGGAAAATGTCGTCAATGTAGCAGCCGTAGTGGAAGCGTTTGGGTGGGAAGTTTTGGAGTAGTTGGGTTTCTAGTATATGCATGCAAATATGTGTGTGCGTGTGTGTGTGTGTGTGTGTGTGTGTGTGTGTGTGTATTTCTTTCTTTGGTTGTTAAAAATATCTGACATTTGAAATGAAACTGAGCCAAATTATGGATTTTCAATATCGGATAAATTACGCATCTTTCAATATTTAATAAAATCCCTCAGAATCGGCTCTACTTACCTCCGGATACCATGGCTGGGCAGAAAATGAGCAAGCCTGTTAGCGAGTCCCAGAAGAGATGGTTTCAGCAGCAATTTGAAGGCCAGCTTTTGTCTCCTTATTTAAAATGTTTTCAGGAGAAAAAAAATATAGAGTCACTTTTAACAGTAAAACATACTTTTAAAAATAACATTACTGCGCATGTGTGTTAATCTGGGCCAAACTTATAAGATACCTCCCTGGCGTATTATTTTGGAAAGAATAAAAGCATTTTTGCCAAAATATTATGTTTTTGTTCAAATCAAAGGGAAGTAACTATGTATGGACGAATATAGAATTACGTCCCCCTTTTTTAAGATGGTGGCCATTTGAAAATGATTCCGACTCGAACAAAGTATTTTCTGGAAGGAATTAAATTGAAAAAAATTGTTATTCTTCTTAACAACATGCTACAACGACTCACAAGAAAAATGCTTTTGTAGGAAGAAAACTAGCGATTACAATAAAACGATAAAGAGACTGGCGTTATTTTATATATTAGAGATATAATTTATTGTATAAATGCTGAAAATTTCATTAAAATTGGATGCTTCTCTGTGGTCAGTTTCCAAACACACACAAGCACACACACCTCCCAAGAGGAACAGGGGGTATGGGTCTCTCAGAAATTGACCATCAACATCGAGCCACTGTTGTGAGCACCGGCCAATATCTGATGAGCTCCCAGAACCCAAACCATATGATGGTATGTCAACATCAAGAAACCAGAGCAAGCAGAACAACCTCTATCAGAAAATTGACCAAACATTTTGGACAGGACTGTCTTACAAATGAGGCAGAAACAGACAACAATCCTACCACAGAAATAGCTTGCAAAAGCCGTCAGAAATACACCAAGACCTTCCATTCCAGAAAACTGGAAGAATGGGCCAACCAACAACGTGCTAAGTATTTCCTAGGTGAATTATCCCAGGAATATATAGATAAGGAAGGCTCTGTAGACTGGCTGAAAAAAGGATATCTCCACTATGCTCAGGAGAGAATGATAATGGCTGCTCAAGATCAAGGCTTGATGACTGATGCCTTTAAAAAGATGAGTGGTCTCAGCAACAATAACAGGTGCAGGTTTTGCCACACAGAAGTAGAGAGTGTGAGCCACCTGACATCCAGTTGTAAGGTTCTCATGGGGGATGGCTATTATACAATGCGACACAACGGAGTGTGTAAATATCTTCACTGGACTATTTGCAAAAAGTTGAATATCCAGTGTAGCAGCAAGTCCTGGGAGCATATACCAGAAAGAACAGTTGGAAATAATTTATACACCATCCACTATGACTATGCAATCACTACAGCTAAATATCTAGAAAACGGATCTGTTAAACCTGACATCGTGATATTGGACAAAAGGTAGAAAGTAGCAACTCTAGTTGAAGTCAGTGTCCCTAATGATGCAGGATTAAACAGAGCTGAAAGGGAAAAGATTACGGAATACCAAAGTGTTATGTACGACATGAAAAGAAACTGGAATCTTAGGAAAATATCCATCATTCCAGTAATTATAGGAGCAACAGGACTAATGAAAAAGAATTTCAAGAGCTATCTGGCGAGTATACCCGGTGAACCGAGTGCAAGAAAAACACAAACAACTGCACTTAAAGGGACAGTTAGAATCTTAAAACGATCTCTAGGCTGGAGTGTCTGAAATAGCCGGTGAATGTCTGGCATCCGGTAGGATGCTCCATCTCCAGCAAAAACAGAAAGATAAGAAAAAAAAGAAAAAAGGTTAGCAAACGAATCTGTGAGTATCCCCCCGCCACTAACTTTAAATAGACGATAAATGCTTAGCATTTTGGGTGAAAAATGTCTTTCCGGTCCTTTCCGGTCCTTTCCGGTCAATTTAATTCTGGAAGTTGCGATTCTTGATTTCCTCAAATTTCCTAGGCAATGCCAGGACACGGGTCCTGTATGCCAAGCTTACAAGACAAGCAGATATTTTAAACATCGTTAATGGTGGCTGTTGCTGCTGTGTGTAGTACTACTGCTGCTACAGTCCTGCTAGTGTATATATATATATATATATATATATATATATATATATATATATATATATATATATATAACAGCACACAGCACACTGCACACTGCACACAGCCAGTTTCGTTACTTTTAAGACACTTCTCATATATATATTCACACGTGCACACACACGCGCGCACACACACACACACGCACGCACACACACGCGCGCACGCACACACACACACACACACACTTTTCTTTAGTTGTCAAAAATATCTGACATCTGATTTATTTGGAATGAACCAGCGCTTAATTATGGATTTCCAATATTGGATAAATTATGATATAAATATGCAGGCAAAGATTTTGGAGAGGAATTTTTCAATCTATATATTGCTAAAACTCTGAGGATGGTGTTATCTAGTTTGTTATCTTATTTGTCCCCGTGCACACTGGATTACACCATCAAAATGATGACGTCACAAAATGATAATGTCACTAAAGGATGACGTCATCTAATAAAAATAGAGATGGAAGATAACTAAGCACAGTGGATGACGTCACAAAATGATGATGTCATCCATTAAAACAGAGATGTGGAATAAACCGGTACAGTGAATGCCATCACAAAATGATGACGTCATCCATCAAATCAGAATAGATGACCTGTGACCCATCTACTTGACGAACATCTGGATCCCTGGGAGTCTAGTATACTTAGTATATCTACCTACCTCTAGACCCCATGGCCGGGCAACTGCTGATGTGCTGACTCTGATATCACATAGGATTAATGAATCTCACAAAGTGTTGCTCCACAAACTGGCTAGCTATGGAATATCTGGCAATGCCTTTACAACCATCGAATCCTTTCTGTCTGATAGATTTATAAAAGTAGCTGTTTATGGGCAGAAGTTTGAAGCACGTAATATCAATGCCGGCATGTCTCAAGGATCTATTCTCGGTCCAACCCGCTTCCCGATCTTCATTAATGATCTTCCAAATCACATTCTTAGATCATTTATTAAACTCTACATAGACGACACAACTGTTTATGGCTGCACATCGAAGAGCACTGCTGATCAAGTTCTCGTCGATTCTCTCTCTTCTGATCTAGAGCATGTGATGCAATGGGGGGAAGTGGCTTGTTACCTTTAACACTTCTAAAACGAAGCTTCTCTCCTTTCACCCTCAACGCTCAGGTCCTTGCTTTGCCTCAGTCAGAATGACTGGCTCTCTCCTTGATGAAGCTCCTTGTTTTGATAAGAATTTTGGACTGATATTCACTCCAGATCTAGAATGGAAAACATATAGAATCTGTTGCCAAGGTCGCTAGAAAAATGGTTGGATCATTCTACTGCTCCAGAAAGTACTTGACTCCTGATGCAATTCTTTACCCGTAATACAGTCAGATACATTCTAAGATGCAGTACTGCTGCCACATATGGGGAGGTATTGTTGTCTTAACAGAGTACAAATTTGACTTCGAAATCTAGTGGGAGATGATCTCTTCTGTTCCTTACAGCCCCTTTCTCACAGAAGAGACAATGCTAGCCTTTCTCTACTCTATCGTTATTTCCATGGGAAGTGATCGACTGAGCTCCAATCTCTGGTTCCTCATTGTAAGACATTCACAGCAAGCACTCATCTTCCTACCACAACTTTCTTTTTTTCCTCCATGCACCTAGCATCAGGTCCAAGGAGCAGTTCACGGGGGAAGGCCAAAAAAAACATGGGAGAAAGTGATGTGAATGTGCGTCTGTATACGTTCACTACATAGGCCATCATCATCCACTTGTTGATTCTGACGTCGGTCTTTGTGTCAATCGTGTCGTCTCGGTATGTTTTGCAACATTCTGCCTCCAAACAAAATTACAACTCCAGTTTAAAACAAGTAACAAAGTTTTATTTTTTCAAGGTTACAATGATATTTTGTGACAGAGCGACAGACTTGCAATAAGATCTCTTAGCCTGACCTAATCAAAACACGTCCACCTGAACATCATCTTTCAGCTTAGAGTCCAAAGACCCATCAGTCTTTGAGACGGACAGAAACTAAACTGACTTTTCTCCGCTCCTCTGCTGGAATATATATAGATATCACTTGGATCACACCAGAGAGACCAGCTGTTAATCTATGGACATAAAAAATTGACTGACAATGAGGTCCACCATCTGGCATGAACATTAATTTTGCAAAATCTCAAGTAGGTCACAATCACAGCATAGAACCTCGTATCTGAAGAGACATTAGTTTTTCAAGAAATTTAAGTGGTTTGACTTCTCATCATGAATCCTTATTAAAGAGGCTATAACTTTTCCAAGTGGAGAAATCAAATTTTGAATGGTCAAACCATTTCTTGGGTGGTCTCTCTTCTCTTAGCTAAATATTTCCCACTTGCAGGTGAAGCGCTCTTTAGGCTTGTTAGGCATGACCTAGAAATGGTGTCTCGATAAAAGCACTGGTCCCCATCACCTCACTGGATTGGCGTCAGAGAAGGGCATCAGCCTGTAGAAATCTTGCCTCAACTAAGGAAATGACTTCCAAAGAAAATCTGTCGTATTTCAGGTTATGTAGTTTAAATAATAACCTGCCCAAAGTTTGGAAGTCAATTTCTAAAAGCTGTCCAACACATGCCAGCATGTAAACCGATGGTGGTGGTCGTGGTGGTGGTGATTGCACCCTACTAAAAATGCTGCATTGTGCATGTTTACAGTGATAAGGATCGACTTGAGAAAAAGAGGGATAAATAAAGTCCCGGCCAGAGATATGTTAGTTTGGAAGTCAATTTCTAAAAGCTGGCCAACACATGGCAGCATGTAAACGGACTTTAAACCGACGACGACGACGACGACGACGACGACGACGACGATGATGATGATGATACTAGATTTTCGTTCTGGGCAGAAATTCATATATATCAACAAAGATATCATATATTCATATATATCAACAAAGATATCATATATTCATATATTCCTATCTTTATTCATATTCCTATATTTCTATTTTGTACAAGATAGGAATTAGTATTTTATAAATAAAAAGCACAGGATTAACATGTGTAATCGAAGCTTACGGTATGCATTAAGCCAATTGTTTTTTCTGAACACGATTAAGATGTAATTACGAATTTTCCATAATCGATTCTTTAGAGTGTCTGCCTTTGTCTGTTGCAACTGGTCAATGGCTTCTTCTACCCAAAATGCATTGGCGATCCAATTTTAATTTAGAAAAGAAAGAATATACCAGGCATGTGTACGCAGTTTGATAATGTATGGAAGTGAAACCTGGCCAGTGAGGATTGAGGATATGTGTTGCATGGAGAGAAATGATATGAGAATGATACGATGGATGTGTAATGTGAGTCTTAAAGATAGGCTAAGATCGGATGACCTCAGAGAAAGATTAAATCCGGACAGTATAGGGAAATGTGTGCAGAAGAGTAGACTTCGATTATATCGCCACATTGAAAAAATGCATGAGAGAGCTTTAGTTAGCAGATGTAGAACAGTTGAGGTAACACGTTCAGGTAACATGTGGAGACTAAGGAACACATGGGAGAGGAAGGGTTTGAGAGAAAGAGGGATAAATAAAGATCTGTCAGAGATAGGTTAGTTTGGAAGTCAATTTCTAAAAGCCGTTCAACACGTCAGCATGTAAATTGAATGTTAAACCGAATATTTTTATTATTATTATTATTATTATTATGATGATGATGATGATGATGATGATGATGATGATGATGATGATGATGATGATGATGATGATGATGATGATGATGATGATGATGATGATGATGAATAACCACATTGGATTGGTGGATACCAACATGAACTTAAGGTTCTGGGTATAACCTTAAAGTTCATTCGTTAGTGAGGCTCTAATTTGGGAGCTTCAAGGGGTGTGGGTTCATCCCTTTAGTAACCATTACTTCCAGGTTCACTCTGACCTAACAGGATCCGATCTGTGGGTTAAAAGGAATTTAGCAATTACAGACTTCTTTTTTAAAAAAGGTATATTGTCACTGAAGTCTAAAAGGCTACTGTGATAGGTGCCAGATTTTTAGGGGAGCAACCTGGGTCGGCAGTTGTGCAGCAACATTACATTTAAATTTCTGCATGTTAGATGGTCGGGGAAACAGTGAGCAGGGAAGGTATGCCAAAGGCAAGTCGGTCCAAAGAAAGAAGCTATTAGAGTAGAAAATCTTCCAGCATTTAGGGACCTCTACAGTGAAGGGGTGTGATTTTTCTGCTCGTCGGGTGTGTGGAGGGTATTTTCATTGAGGGGGGTGCAAGTGCAGTGAGCTCATCAGAAGTATTTGTAAAACAAGAACAGGGATGCAACACTGCAGTGATGTGACAGGGGCTGGAGCTTGGCAGACAGTGCGGGACCTATTTTGTTTACAAAATATCTGCTAAAAGCGGATTATTCTACACACCATTTGTATACAAAATAGAATCGATGAAATATTTGAAAATATAAGAAATTGAAGCATAAAATACTTCTTCCTTTTCTTCTTCTTCTTCTTCTTCTTCTTCTTCTTCTTCTTCTTCTTCTTCTTCTTCTTCTTCTTCATTATCTGACTTTGCTATTGTAGTAATGGAATAGCCCACATCCTCCCTTTTATTTATATGAAAATGATATGATGGATGTGTAATTTAAGTCTTAAAGACAGGCTTAGATCTGATGACCTCAGAGGAAGATTAAATCTGGACAGTATAGGGAGATGTGTGCAGAACAGGAGACTTCGATGGTATGACCACGTTGAAAGAATGCATGAGAGAGCTTGAGTTAGCAGATGTAGAATAGTTGAGGTAACACGTTCAATTCACAGGGGAAGGCCAAGGAAAACATGGAAGAGGAAGTAATAAGGAAGGGTTTGAGAGAAAGAGGGATAAGTAAAGACCTTGGCAGAGATAGTTAGTTCGGAAGTAAATTTCCAAAAGCCGTCCAACACGTCAGCATGTAAATTGAACGCTAAACCGATGATGATGATGATGATGATGATGATGATGATGATGATGAAGTATAAATTTTTTTACCAAAATGACTGGATTTGGCATTAAATAACTTGAAAAGGATTAGTATGCCGTTAAAAAAACCCCAACAAAACCATAAACTTCTTTATTTACGTCATTTATTTATTTACATCATCTCTAGCATAATGTGACAGTGGTTAAGTGGATAACGACACGACTGACGCCCTGGGTATGCCAAGTTCAAATCTAGTGCATTGCATAGTACCACGTGCACTTCAGGATGTTGGCAACCTTCATGTGGTCCCTCCTGATTCCAACAGCAGAACGAAGCCCGTCAAAAAAAATTGATCCATGCGAATTTACTTTTATTATTTCTGGATTCTTTCAATGCAGATGATAAATTTCGTTTGGTTGCACTGAACAACTTTTTAATTTTCAAATGGGATGTTGGGCCAATATTATGTCCCCTAACAATAAAAAAAATTGCAATATTTTGCAATATTTATTATTCTAAGGGTTAAAATTTTATCAAAATCGGAGGTATATAAAAAATGATGATGTGCTTTGAACCCTTTGCATGAAATTTAATTAAACTAAGTATAGCTCACATTACCCACCCTTACGCCTAGTAGCTGTGTTCTAAAATTCATAATAATTAGTTTTTCATAAACCTATGAACGTTGTTTCAGTTCAAAGTTGTTGCTCAATTCTGATTCCGGTTGCAGTGTCATTGTTGCAACAGAAGAATTCTTTCTCCCAAATAAAATCGCAATTCCCGTTTAAAACAGTTAACAAAGTTTTATTCTTTTGAAGGTTACAATGATGCTCGTTTTCCTCTACTGAATAAAAGACTTGCCAATGAAAATTTTTGACCCGACCAAATCAAAATATAAATCCAAGGAACACAATAATTAATAATATAATAATCAATAATTTAATAATAATTAATAATTAATGTGCATGAAGAAAAGGTAGACCGCAGTTTCGAGACCATTTTTCGATTGTGTAGGTTTAGTGTCCCAAATTCACCTTTCAATTTGGTACAGTGCTACTGACTACCAGAGCTCCAATTTACAGACGTGTAAGTCCAAGGAACACAATCCATTAGTTAAGACCGTGTCATGCTCAGAGGGCCAGCTCTCACTGACTTCCCCTCCCTATTCTACTAGAATATATCTTTCACTGAAACTGACTACATCCATCTTTTTTCTCAGTTCATCCTCATCTGACTACCCAGAAACTGACCACTTGAGATAATGGCCAGCCAGCAATCTCCTGAAACCAACCAATCTGCTATAAACTTATGAAAATCAAAGGTCCAATGTCCAGAAGGTCCCGGCCATTATTCCTAGCAAAAACTCAAGTGGTTCATAACCACAGCAGGGAACCTCTTATCTGAAAAACATTATTTTCTCAAGTAGACAAATAGAATTCTGGGTAGTCCAAACTTTAGATCAGATATTTCCAATCTCCTGCATGGTGTCTCCTCTCTTTGTAAAATATTACTCACTTGCAGCAAGTCTGACATTCGCATGCATTGCAACTATGCAATCCACTAAACATTATTTTCTGAAAAACATTATTTTCTCAAGTGAACAAATCGAATTCCGGGTAGTCCAAACTTCCAGATCAGACATATTTCTAATCTCCTGTGTGGTCTCTCCTTTCTTTGTTTAATATTACTCATTTTTTGTTTTTTGTTTTTTATTTTAACTGGGTTCACCCCAAACAAGGCAAGTTGCCTCTGCAGACATAAGGGGCTACTGAGAATTAGGATGAAAGTTAAGGGGATCATCGTAAATTAGGAGTTGTGCAGCTAGATATTTGTTCACATTAGTTTTAAATTTCTGCATGTCAGTACAGTCGGGGAAACAGGGAGTAAGAAGGGAGTTCCAAAGGCCGGCAGCTCGAGGAAAGAAGCTATTGGAGTAGAAAGCTCTCCGGCAACTGGAGACCTCCACAGTGAATGGATGGGATTTAGCTGATTGTCGGCTTAATCGAGTGTATTTACGTGCGGGGGGGGGGGGGGGCACTAGAGCATCAAGTTCATCAGAGCACATTCCATTGAAGTACTTTTAAAACAAGCTTAGCGATGCAACATTGCGGCGATGGGATAGGGGCTGGAGCTTGGTGGATAGTGAGGGACCTATCAGATTAGAGGCTCTTTTTTGGACCTTGTCTCAGAGGGAGAGACTACTGGATGGTGCACCAGCCTAGATGTGACAACAATACTCCATGCATGGGTGGGTGGTGGCTTTGTAGCGATATAGGATACTGTCAGGTGTGAGAAGTTTTCTAGCACGGTTAAGGGAATCCACCTTTTTGCAGCAGCCTTGGCAATGTCTTCTATATATTTGTTCCAATTCATGTTACCCGTGAATGTGAGGCCAAGGAGTTTGAACGTTGGACTCTCAAATAGTGTGTTATTTGCCATGGCAATCGGTGGTTGAAAAGGTTTCTTGTAGTTGTTGAAGGAAAGGAGCTTTGTCTTAGCAGCATTAAATGTTATCATCCATTTATGTCCCCATTCTACTACAGAGTGGAGGTCATTTTCTAAGGATTCAGCCATTGCCTCGGATATGTGCACGTCCGTTTTACCCACATGGCGAGAGTAGAGCGTAGTGTTGTCAGCAAATATGCCCATCTCAGACACAATGTCATCAGGGTGGTCGTTTATGAAAATCAGGAACAATAAAGGTATAAGGATCGATCCCTGCATTTATGTCATGTTGTTTGGATGAACGGCCACCGAAGACAACCTGAATCTTTCTGTTGGATAGGAAGGATCTAATTATATTAAATATTCGTCCAGTTATACCATATGAATTAATTTTTATGAGAAGACCTTTATGCTAGACCTTGTCAAAGGCTTTGGATATATCAAGCGCTACTGCCCTAGTTTCAGCTGCCTTGTCCAGTGTATGGTATATGCGTTCGGAGATGGCCGTTAGGATATCCGCAGTAGACCTTGCCTTCCTAAATCCATACTGATGGTCAGAAAGAAGTTTAGCATTAACAAGGTACCGGACTATTGCTAGATTGATTAAGGATTCAAAGAGTTTAGCGAAGAGCGGGAGTAGACTGATGGGGCGATAATTCTGAGGGTCAGTTCTATCTACAGAATTCTTGAAGACTGGTACCACAGAGGCAATTTTCCAGCTATCGGGGAAGCAAGATTCAGCAAGGCATTTGTTGTAGAGTAAGTCTGATATTCGCACGCATTGCAACTATGCGATCCTGTTCTGCTGGAATATATCTTTCACCGAAACTGACTACATCCATCTCTCTTCTCAGTTCATCCTCATCTGACTACCCAGAAACTGACCACTTGAGATAATGACCAGCCAGCAATCTCCTGAAGGCGGCCAATCAGCTATCAACTTATGAACATCAAAGGTCCAATGCCCAGGAGGTCGCGGCCATTATTCCTAGCAAAAACTCAAGTGGTTCATAACCACAGCAGGGAACCCCTTATCTGAAAAAACATTATTTTCTCAAGTGGACAAATCGAATTCCGGGTAGTCCAAACTTTAGATCAGATATATTTCCAATCTCCTGCGTGGTGTCTCCTCTCTTTGTAAAATATTACTCACTTGCAACAAGTCTGACATTCACACGCATGGCAACTATGCAATCCACTAAACATGCCACCTGGTGCATGTTTACAGACCTGTCTTACAGGCATCTAAGTTTTCCCTGGCAAAAGTTTCTTCCTGTATACCACCATTTTGCGAGCACAGCTCAATATACCACCATTTTGCGAGCACAGCTCAATAGTTTATAATGTGTTCGATCCAAACTCTTTGGCACTAAATCACTGTCGCTACTCTTTCTCTGCCTTTTGGCTAAGATCAAAGTGTAGTATCTGTTCCGATGGATACTGCGCCCCATAGACTGGTATTGTCTTGTCCTTCGGGGCTTGATTTACGCCGGTCTATGGGGAGGAGTAAGTTTATTGCTTACTGCCTGAGGCGCCCCTACCGGGGAATGCGGACGGGGCTGCCCAGGCAATTTTTAATGGCCAGAGTGCTCACCTCTCGGGCGCTGGCTTGTCAAACCCCACTTTCCTAACCTGATCATGGGTCACATTTTACTTGTGGGAGTAAGATAAAACTGGCCTTGTGCCTAACTCCTGGAGAGGTGTAAATCAATACTCGTACATTGAAGTTTGAAATGACCCTGTCCCACATGACATCTCTGTTTGAATATCATTCATAATCACAGCAATAGTTTGGGAATTGTTAACATAGACTTTGTTTTTTAGGCATTCACCACAGAAAATAATCCAAAGGAGAATGTGTAGGTCAATGGTGGTCCGTACGACAAGAGATGATCTTGTCTTCAGGGAAGTAGCGATGGAGGTATTCGAGTGAAGCATTGGAGCAATGTCGTATTTTTTTGCAGTATCCATGTCCTGGGTCAATTTTCATAGAAATGTTAGCGCTAATAAAATGGATACATCTTTTTGGACCACCTCGTATATAAACATGTCCGCATACGTAATTTTATATATATGTAGAGATATTCATATCTTTCTGTTTTGTCCAAGAGAGCAAATCATAACCTTCTTCTCTTTTAGGGTGGAAAATGTCAATATACACATAAGATGTCTGGAGAATAAATTAGCTAAACCGATGGAAGATACAAAAAGAAAAAAGAAAAAGTAAAACAAAAAAAAAATCATTGGCAAGAACAAAAAAAATGATTCCACTAAAATCGCGAAACATTATCATCTAATATTGGTAATAGTTCATTGCACTCAAATATCAGCGATTGCTCTTTTCGTAAGAGTATTGGCCTGGGGATTGGAAGGTCAAAAACTGAAATTACCTGTTTGCTACATAAATAACAACACAGGATTTAACATGTGTAATCAAAGAAATATCAAGCAGAAATGTTGTCAAATTTGAAATAAAATGAGTGTATGTGTGCATATGTACAGTGTGACCCCCCCCCCCCCCCCAAAAAAAAATGTCACCCATGAAAGGATCCGTAAAATCTTTAATAATTGAACAATTGCCTTAACATTTCCGGTTTATGAAGAAGAAATTATTGCAAGCAAGATTAAAATAGAATAGTTCAAAAATGTCTTGGATAGTTCAATTTCACTTTCTCAAATTTATTAATTTATTTATTAAATTGTTAGGTGAAAGTACAGAATAGTAAACAAAGCCCTCCCTTCCCATGTTAAGAATGGCTTTCTAAATAATAATCGTTTTTATTTCAACACTGTCCGTAAACTGCAGAAGATTATTTAGAAAGCCATTCTTAACATGGGGGGAGGGGAGGGGAGGGCTTTGTTAACTATTCTGTACTTTCACCTAACAATTTAATAAATAAATTAATAAATAAAAATTAGTACAAAACTTAGCAAACCAGAAGAGTAAGCAACCCAAAATAGGAAGTCTTTAATATCAGGAACTAAATCTGACCAAACACCGTTTGCTGCTGACTTTGAGTTGGGTACTCTTCTTTTTTTATAAAGTTGAAGAAGCTTTTTCTAGAGTTTTATTTCCATACGAAAAGTGTCATAATGGCTTAAACCACCCATCTTGAAAAATTTATTTTTATCATCCAAAATGTTACACATTTTGGAGATATAATTAACTTGGTTCAGGATAACAACGCCTGATCCTTTGTCTGGACGAGTGATATAAATATCAGAGTTCGACTTAAGTAATTTTGCAGTTTCAAAATGATTTTTCTGCCAAATACAGTGGCTTGATTTGATACCACGTGATATTCGTTTACACAAGGTTTCGAGATCATTCAGGAAATTTAAAGCACAGGAATCAGCCATCGGTAATCACCTGGTTGGTACAAATAGTTGTTCTGACAAGTATTCTGATGGGTGGTTTTCTGTTTTACACAGTGCCAGGTCGAACTACCATCTCAATATTATCGAGGCATTAGTTATTAACAATTCTCGACCTAGCCTGTGTAGACAAAAGATTTTGAAGCATCAGTTGGAGATCTTTAATGATTCAACCCACCATAACGTTGAAAGATTTACGTTTTTTTTGTTTTTTTCTCAATCGTTTTCTTCAACTTAAACAATTTTCCCCCTCATATCTCATTCGATTTTCTTGGTTTTTAATTTATCATTCTGACATTTTCTCTTAGAGAGTCAGACGATAAGGCCTTAAGGAAAATTTTACCAATTTTCTTTTTTTTTCCACCTGCCCGTTTCATTGATTAAAAAATGTTTCCTCTGAAATTTATCTTAAGATTTTGTTGTACGCAAAATTTACTTATATATATATATATATATGAATATATATATGTGGTCATCCACATACATACTGTTTCGCTGTATCACAGCTCTTCAGTGCGGCTAGACAAATTAGTGCCGCAAGCCGGGATTGAAACTCAACCGTCGAGCTGACAGTCAGCACCCCTACCCCTGCGCTATCATACAACATTGACTATATGTAAGTGATATCTCAATGTAAACATTGTCAAGTGCCGGTGGCTCGAATTAGTTCAACCGTTGCCGCATCGAAAACATTACTAAGAAAATTTAAAAAATGCGAAAATTCTGTGGTATTCATCCAGACTTGCATACATAATTTGCTGTCTAAATATATATATATATATATATATATATATATATATATATATACACATATAAATATACATATATATATATATATATATATATATGTGTGTATATATATATATTAAGCACTTATTGAGCACTTTTTATAAACCCGGTTAAAATTCTCTGGATTACCACACTGGATATTTTTTACCTGGATTATTACCATTATTATATATATATATATATATATATATATATATATATATTCCATGAAAAATACCAGTATACTGAAATCATATGCCCTTAATAGGGTTAAGATGAAAATTCATATACACTAAATGTACAAAAGCAAGGAAATTCCCAAATTTTTACACTTTTATTGTCATTAAGGGTATGACTACATATCAAACAAACCATTTCATTATCACATCACTACAGTATAAATCTCTATGCATGAGTGGATGAAGTGTGTGAGGTGCGCTGAAGAAAAATTCCTACCAGTAAAATACATAGCCCTGTTCTGCTCGCATACCCTTAATGACAATAAAAGTGTAAAAATTTGGGAATTTCCTTGCTTTTGTACATTTAGTGTATATGAATTTTCATCTTAACCCTATTAAGGGCATATGATTTCAGTATACTGGCATTTTTCATGGAATGTCACTATTTTTGTAAAGGCTATGCCTCAATACAATGGTCATTTTTAAGGTTTTTTCCAATTTTCTGGAAAACTAAGGTATATGGTAAACTGAAATTAAAATGCCATCAACTAGACCCTAGAACCTCTATCTCTGGCAAAAATCAGCTGAAACCATCAAATAGTTGATGAAATACAGGGTGGCACATACGTACGTACGCACGTACACACGGATAACATGATTTCATGATTGAACTTTCTGAATCTCTGGGTTGCCTTGACTAATGATGCTGAAATTCTACACACTTATAGAACCTATCAAATAAAAATTTTGTGCAAAGTTTTAACTAATTTGCTTTATTGGTTTTTGAGTTATGATTGATCAAAGAAATGAGATTTCCAGCATAGGCCATTCTTGCTGTCTATTAAGGGATAGAGCGCTCTCGCGCCTCTCTTGATATATATATATATATATATATATATATATATATATATATATATAGTTACAGATGGCCCAAATAACCTCTATTTCTCCATCTCTCCTGAAAACTAACCCAGTTATATTTAGACAGCAAATTATGTATGCAAGTCCGAATGAATAGCATGGAATTTTCGCATTTTTTAATTTTCTTAGTAATGTTTTCGATGCGGCGAGCAAGCATTGAGAACATTACTAAGAAAATAAAAAAACGCAAAAATTCCGTCGTATTCAACCAGACTTGCATATATATATATATATATATATATATATTAAAACTGTAAAATAAAAACTTATGACATAATTAATATTTTGTAATTATGCTTCAAAAATTTGTCTCTATATATATGATAATTATGGAATTAATTATCCAACGTGATGAAAAATGAAAATTGTTGATATGCTCATCAACGTTTTGTCTTTATTCCAATGAAAATATATTTATGGCAATTAAGCTACACAGAGGCTCCCGTGTTTCATCCCCGGGGGGAATCTTCAGGCTAAAATGCATGGAGTTATTTTTGCCGGGTGTTTTTATATACACGGCTAGCTAGTTAACCAATCAGATTCTTTGTTGTTCTCTCAGCCAATCGTTGGGCTTCCCGCGAGCAAATGTATTGTTGGTGTTACTTCCTATATCCTGTTCTATTGTTCTGTTTTCTATAGATTGACCTATATCCTGTTTCCTTTGTTGTGTCAATATACCGGGTGAATTTATTTTAACACATGGTTCCTTGTATTTCTATTTTAGGTTTTAATTTTTAAATTGTTAGGTTTTTGTTTAGTTTAGTTTATTTTACTTATTTATTCATTTATTTATTTATCGTTAGCCTAAGCTAAATGTGTTTCTGTGTAAGCAGCTGGTTGTTATCTCACTTCTACAGTTTAATAGATTTCGAGGATCTTTAAAGTTTAGGATTTCAAATTTTTCATTCAGGCATAATCTACACGGGTCGTCTAAATGTCTACATGTACTGGCTTGTTATATTATTTTCCATTCAATTATTGGTGAGCGTCCATTTTCTTTGAGCTCCCAATAGTGGTTTGCTAGTGCTGTTTTAATTCGGTGTTCTCTGTTTTTAAATGTGCTTTTGGTGTCATATATATATATATATATATATATATATATATATATATATATATATATATATATATATATATATATATATATATATATATTATAAAATCGGAGTAAGAGAAATTGTTTACTATAGAGTGGGGTGATAAATAACAATATAATAATATAGCTGTATAAATGTATTGTACATTTAGAATATAGGCATTTAGGAGGCCCTTAAATACTGCAGATATTAATATCAGCTCAATGGATGATTGTAATATCAAGCAGAGCTGTTATAATGTTTGTTGAGATCAAAATAATTTGAACATTGTTCCAAGAATTCAAAACTAACTACCATTCGGCATACGATCGTTTCCAAGACCTTTTGGAAATATGTTATTGTTCATTATTAATGATGATAAAAGACGCTGACGAAGGCGTTTTGGTATCATCATCATAAATAATGAACAATAAAATATTTCCAAAAAGTCTTGGAAACGATCGTATGCCGAATGGTAGTTGGTTTTGAATTCTTGGAACAATGTTCAAATTATTTTGATCTCAACAAAAATTATATATATATATTGCTTGATTGAATTTTGGCTTTTCCACTGCCAACTTATCTATCTATGTAATTCCTCTGATGATAAGATTTTAATCGTTGAAAAGCCTTGGCTTAAGGAAAGAATAATAAACATATTTTTTACCAAGTATACCTTGCATTGAACAATCGAAGTTGAAATAAATTTGTCATTCGTACATGTTTATCCCTCTTCTTTCATCTATCTTTATATATATATATATATATATATATATATATATATATATATATATATATATATATATATATATATATATATATATATATATATATATATGATGAGCATAATTGGGATTATATCGGACAAATACAATCAAATAAAAAACAACTCATATCCAGAGCAAATATTTCGTCTTTACTTATCGAAAAGCTTCCTCACAATTCAACATGAGATTTAACTTTAATTAAAAATTAAAAAATATATAAGCCGTAGATATGAGAAGGCAAGGAAGGGATAGAGAGGGGAAAAAGGGGAGAAACAAGAACAAAAGAAAATTCAAACAGAAAGAGAGAAATCGATGAAGAAGAAGGAAAAAATATATATGTATGAAATCGATATCACATAATTGCTTGAGCAAAAAGCTTTGGAAATATTCGTACATGAAAGCCTTATCCGAATAGGTTTCAGATTGTGCAGATTAACAAATGGGAGATCCGATCGAAGGCGTGTTCCCGTGTAACAGGAAAAGTGGAAGCTTTGACGGAATAGGAAGGCTTTTCAATGCGACATGGATATCTGGCACAAAAGTTGCTATGAAACTGCAATAAACAGACAAGCAAGCATTAAACAGCCGTTTTGCGATCATCAAAGAACACGTCGATTATTTGCACCTACCAATCTATGCTAAGTCAGCATCATTTGCTTGCTTGCACATTTATCGATATATATTATTTATTTTTGTCCCAATCCAGAGTGGTCCTTTTTGGGCAGCTAGATTTTTCACACATTAAAATCCGACCTTGTGTCTAACTCTGCTCTCATTGGGAGGCAAGTAAATAAGGACACATATTATTATATTACTAGTGGAACCCTGTGGAAATTCCATGGTTGATGTCTTCATCTAACTTTATAATTTACTGTGCTTATTTACTTGCCTCTCCTGAATACTAACCCAGTCTAATCATAAACCATGCAATCATTTATTTATGAAAATCAGACTTTTATAGTTATGGATGACCCAAATGACCAATAATATTTGTCCATCTCTCCTGAATACTAAACCAGTCTAATAATAACCCCTACACCCATTTATTAATGAAAATCAGACTTTTATAGTTATGGATGACCCAAATAACCTATAATATTTCTGCATCTCTCCTGAATACTAACCCAGTCTAATAATAACCCCTACAAGCATTTATTTATGAAAATCAGACTTTTATAGTTATGGATGACCAAAATAACCAATAATATTTGTCCATCTCTCCTGAATACTAAACCAGTCTAATAATAACCCCTACACCCATTTATTAATGAAAATCAGACTTTTATAGTTATGGATTACCCAAATAACCTATAATATTTCTGCATCTCTCCTGAATACTAACCCAGTCTAATAATAACCCCTACAAGCATTTATTTATGAAAATCAGACTTTTATAGTTATGGATGACCAAAATAACCAATAATATTTGTCCATCTCTCCTGAATACTAAACCAGTCTAATAATAACCCCTACACCCATTTATTAATGAAAATCAGACTTTTATAGTTATGGATGACCCAAATAACCTATAACATTTCTGCATCTCTCCTGAATACTAACCCAGTCTAATGATAAACCCTACAAGCATTTATTTATGAAAATCAGACTTTTATAGTTATGGATGACCCAAATGACCAATAATATTTGTCCATCTCTCCTGAATACTAACCCAGTCTAATCATAAACCATACACTCATTTATTAATGAAAATCAGACTTTTATAGTTATGGATGATCCAAATAACCTATAATATTTCTGCATCTCTCCTGAATACTAACCCAGTCTAATCATAAACCATGCAATCATTTATTAATGAAAATCAGACTTTTATAGTTACAGATGACCCAAATAACCTATAATATTTGTCCATCTCTCCTGAATACTAACCCAGTCTAATAATAAACCATGCAATCATTTATTAATGAAAATCAGACTTTTATAGTTATGGATGACCCAAATAACCTATAATATTTCTGCATCTCTCCTGAATACTAACTCAGTCTAATCATAAACCATGCAATCATTTATTTATGAAAATCAGACTTTTATAATTTTGGATGACCCAAATAACCATATAATATTTCTCCATCTCTCCTGAACAATAACCGAGTCTAATAATAAACCTTTCTACATAACTATGCCGGCCTCTAGACAATCGTCGACCCCTGAGATGCATGTGTGCCATGGGTTTTCTTCTTTGTCTTCTTGTTCTGGCTGTGTTGACTCTGGCCTTCACAATCTCTGAGGGCGAAAACACTGTATTCAAAGCAAGTAACAATGTGAAACTATGGACGCCCGCCTCCCTCCTCCCAGAGCCAAGACCCCGGACAATGTGAGGAAATGATTTTGTGGCTCAATAGGCAGTTTGCGGTAGTTTTTCAGGGGTGGGTGGGTGGAGGACAGATGATGAGATCGGAGCAGATCTGTCCGAGCAAACGATGAGATGAGCTGATCAACCGAATGGCAATGATGCCTCGACAGACAGATTATCTCAGTTGGGTCTTAGCTGATATAATGGAACTTAACTAAGATGTGGACCTTAGCGTTTGAAGGGTCCTTTTATGCGACGGTATCACACGCACACCCAGAGTACAACTGATTTATACACAATGTATCTGAGTTTGTGTTTTCTCATGTGAGTCTGCATTGTTTCGTTTTTGTATACTTCTAAACCAGTGTTTGCGGAGTCAGCGATTGTCAATGGAATAGACGATATGGCTAGAACAGAAGATGAAGACAGAAGAAAACCATGGTACACAAGCGATTGTTTAGGTGGTTGGCATGGTTACACAACAACGCAGACACATATAATAAAAGTACAAAGATAGATAAATACATTGACTATTTGACCTGTTTAACACGAGTTGGTTGGTATCACTTGGGCCTTGCTGCTAGCGTCCACATCCGAGTTAAATTCCCATCTTTCAAATTCAGAATCTCAGCTAAAATTAACTCTGTCATACAACCCCTCCGAACTCGTCTGATTGTCTGCTCGTCTCACTCCCCGAACAGATCTAACTCACCCTCGTCTGCTCTGTCTCCTAAATATATCTACCTTCAACCGTAAATCTTAAATGTCCAGTCTTTTTCTCAGTGACTTTCAGCTGATCACCAGGACTTGCCACATCCGCCTGTTCTTCAGCTCACTCTCTTCATCGTTATCCAGCCACCCAGAAGCTGACACAATACTGTTATCTACTTTCTCATCATTTTTGTATTATGATCTATTTCATAACTAACATTTTCTGGCGGTCCCGGCTGTGAATGAGGGCAGTACATAATATCACACTACAAGCATTTATTTATGGAAATCAAACTTTTATAGTTATAGATGGCTCAAATAACCTATGATGTTTCTCCATCTCTCCTGAACACTAACCCAGTCTAATAATTGACCCTACAATCCTTTATTAATTCAAATCAGACTTTTATAGTTACAGATGCCTCAAATAACCTATAATCTTTCTCCATCTTAATGTAAAGTGGATAAAGAGTGGGTGGAAGCTCTTTGTGAAAATTCAGATATCTCAGATTTTTGTGAAATTTTAATAATAGGTATTATATATAAATTAATAAATATTCCCCAAATTTCATTTTCTTGGGGTATTTTAAAAGGTTTTTAGGGTGCATAGCATGGGCATAACCTCTGATTTGAGAATTCAAATATTTCAGATTTGCATTGAATTTTACACCAATTAAGCAAGATTCTCTGAATTTCGATTTTTTTCTTCTTTAAGTCTTAAATTTGAGACATTTTTTATAATCAAAATCATCTAATGGATTTTGATCAAAATTAGAACAAGGATTATAGATATAAGGTTTTGTATCATTATATCTTGATTTTAATCTTCATAAGGGAACATAAATGTGATGCAAAACTGTTATGTTTGGGGAATTCATTTTACCGCCTTGGGACGGATATTCTTCTAGTTATATATAAGTGTATATATATATGAAATAGTAATAAATTATATATATATATATATATATATATATATATATATATATATATATATATATATATATATATATTAGAGGTAAAAGATGAAAATAAAGAATTGTAAAGATACGATATTTATTAAAACATCGAAAGTTCAAAGCAAGGAGCCTCATATCCTTAATCCATGGATTTTCAAAGATAAACACTTCTCATCAGAGGATAGGGAAAGCCGACAATGTAGTTGTAAATATTATCGGCAACACTTAACTTTGAAAATTTTATATAAAGTAAAACAAAGTAGAAATAAAGAACAAAATAAGGACCAAAGGTGAAGAGTCTTATGTTGAGGTGGGAGCGTAAAATCAGGGTGGATGTTATCTAAAAACACGTCAGGACAAAATAAAATAAAAATGAAAATAAAAGCATCTGTGCCGATAATATTTACAACTACATTGTCGGCTTCCTCATCCTCTGATGAGAAGAATTTATCTTTGAAAATCCATGGATTAAGGATATGAGGCTCCTTGCTCTGAACTTTCGATGTTTTAATAAATATTTAACTTTTACAATTCTTTATTCTCATCTTTTACCTCTAAAATGAATTGCTCTATTAAATATATTGAGCTTTACACTATCACGATAGATTATTATTATTAAATGATAATTCAATTATCGTTATATAATTCAACATTTAAATATATATATACATATATATATATATATATATATATATATATATATATATATATATATGTGTGTGTGTGTGTGTGTGTCTTCCATTTCCTCATCTATTCTCTGTACTACTGTAATACTTACCGATATCTCAGCTATCGTTTTACATATTTTTATCTCTATCTTATCTCATTCATTTTTCGTATTTTGTCTTGTGAATTCTGTCCAAGAGAATTTTTTGAGAATTCCACAGAATATCGTTTCTCTAATGATCAGATCTGCGATTGGCAACAACAGTTGGCACCGAACCTGGCTTGCTTATCTGATAACAACCAATGACTCACCATGTATAATCCCTTTGTATAATTGCATACATATATATTTATATATGCAAGGATATATATATATATATATATATATATATATATATATATATATATATATATATATATATATATGTGTGTGTGTGTGTGCGTGTGTGTAAATATATGCATATATATATACATATATGTATATATATGTAAATATATCTATAGTTATATATATATATGTACACACACACACACGCATATATACATATATACATATATACATATATATATATATATATATAAATATATATGTATATATGTAAATTTATATACGTACATATATATGTTAAAATATAAAGGAAAGTACATTTTTCCCCTCTCTCTCTCTCTCTCTCTCTCTCTCTCTCTCTCTCTCTATATATATATATATATATATATATATATATATATATATAATTCAAATAGAAATTTCATCATCTAAACTGTGCAGCATGCTTGGAGTACATTATATATATATATATATATATATATATATATATATATATATATATATATATATATATATATATATATATAATAATCCAGGTAAAACATCCACAGGGTAGTAATCCAAAGAATTTCAACCGGGTTTATAAAATGTGCTCAATATCAAATAGAGCATTTATATATGATTATTTTTATTTGCACAGAAATGTACAAAATCTGCGACACTGGCATGTCGATGTTATCGATCAACAGCTATTATAAACTGAGATCTCATCAGGTAGAGTTAGAATCCGATCCTAACCGTAGATCATATCTGGAAAGAAATATAAATAAATATATATATATATATATATATATATATATATATATATATATATATATATATATATATATATATATATATATATATATAAAATAAAGAAATAAAAAACCATGGTTATTGGAATATTAAATGAACCTGACTTATATATATATATATATATATACATATATATATATATATATATATATATATATATATATATATATATATATATATATATATATATATATATATGTGTGTGTGTGTGTGTGTGTGTGTGGGTGTGTGTGTGCACGCTCTAAGTATGCTCTACAGTCTAGATAATGAAATCTCTCTTCGAATTAGAAATGCAAGTAGCACATTTGGGAAGCTGGACCTTCATCTTAGAAGATGTAAGTGGCATTTCAATCAACAAATATTCCTCTTGATGTCATTTGGTCAAGTTTGCTTATGGCTTACAAGCGACATCAAATGATTTTGTTTTTTTAATTAACATAATTTTGTAACGGAAAATGTCTTGATTTTGATTGGTGGAAAAGTTTTGAGCTGCTACTGCTGTTAAAATATCATCCACGTAACAAGAGGAACCATTTTAATCAGTTAAAAATTGGACTGCAAAGAAAGCGGTCATGATTTCTTTCTTGGCTGTCAAGAGAATGGCAGTTTATGAATTTTTAATATTCCAGGGAAGCAAGTAAGACAAAAAGAGATTGTCATGATCTGGATGATCTGTTTGAAACAGAGTACTTTTATTAGAAATCCTATGTAAGAGCCAAAGTCTGAACTTTCAAGTCTTGTTCCGTTCTGTCTTTGTTATTTCTGTCAAAGGAAAACTCTGCAGAGCGAGGGAAATATCAGTCCTGAAAGTTCAGCAATTAGAAGAATGAGTTTCATCAGAAAAATTAACATTTTGTTTACTTAGTGTGAAAATTTACTCTTTTTACTTTACTTAGTATAAAAAAACTACTCACTTGATCTTTACTTATGTAGATATTCTATCGAGATGCTTCTCCTGTCTATGTGCAACTATGCTCGCACCATGACTGACCGCCTTACCCCAAACGCATGTGCTGTGGTTCTTCTTTTTCATCATCTTCATATGGACCAGCTGCCATGGCATAAAGCACAGACAAAACAGATACAGACATTGGTTACCAGCAACTTGTTAAACACAGGTGTGTGTGTGTGTGTGATTCTGGTCTTGTTGCTAGTGTCTCTATGTCCAAGCTAAACTCTCATTCCTCAACTTCCGATACTCAGCTAAGACTGGCTCTGTCATCTCTTGCCGCAATCCTTCTTAACTGAGCTCTGTTGCCATTCCTCCTCCCTTGCTGTGATCTTTCTCGTTCTCCATTAACACCCAGCTTCTACCAAATATATCTACTGTTCCCCGGAAATCATTTGTTCTTTTCTCAGCTTACTTTTGCTGGAAACTAGAGATGTCTGTTTTCTTTCTCGTCTTTCCGAATTCTCTATCTTGACTGTTAACGGTCTGTCGAGTACAATCCCATCGCTTTTAATGTTTTTCCTTAGTGTCTTTTTATTGTCATTCATTTTCTAGCCGGTCTTGGTTGTGGGGGATGTAAACATTTCCAGTTTGTACGAAAAAGGAAGAGTATTTAAGAGAACAAATAAAATGTACTAAAATTCTTAGTAAAAAATGTCCTTTTAGGCAGTATTCATTGGCCGATGTCCGAACTCCTTTCAAACAAAAACCTGGCTGATCTTTATTTGGCACCCTTATCTTTTGTTTGGGGGTCGGTTTTAGTGCACCTGGCTTTTAAGTGTACCAAATTAATAGATGACCTTATTTTAGCATGTGAAGAAATTGAAATAATTTATATTTTCTATTCATTTTGTTATTCGTTGCTACTTAAAATATTTATTTAGTTTAGTTTAATAATTTTATTTTTAGAAGGAAAGGTTAGCCAAGCCTTTGTTTGAGAGGAGTTTGGCCATTGGCTAATGAATACATTACCTCATGAGGGAGTAATAACTACGAATCTGATTGGTTAGTCAGCTAGACTAAACACTACTTAGATATATAAGCAATCGCTAACAAAAATATCATGCATTTACCCTGATGATTTTCTGCTGGAATAAAATATGGACGCCTCTGTGTAGCTTACTTGCCATAGATATATTTTCATACTACTATTACTACTAAGCTCTACTCACATATTGAGCACTGTTGAAGTAAATACTGAAAATATATACACAATATATTATATCACGTTATATTATTAATGAAATAATATATATATATATGTGTGTGTGTGTGTGAAAATATATACTTTCTATCCTTTATGTATACCAACCTCTTCAAAGTCAAAGCTCGATGATTGTCAACAGGTAACAACAGAGCATATATAAATATACAGCATTTTGCTTCATTCCAAAAATCAAGATTTTATTCATTTTACGAATCATTTATTCAAAACAAAAATCTTTGGTACAATTATGGATACGTTTCAAGTGTATCCCATTTTGATAAAATTTATATCACATGTATAAAATTCTCCAGGGAAAACAATGTAAGTGGTCCTGAATCTCTACGTTACCCTCTATATGCCGAATATTTATGTGCACCCACTTCTAAGTGACCCATGGGGACAGAACCCCCTTAAAATTTCAAATACGTATATCCGATTTTTCTTATGAGTGTTATTTTAAACGTTGACTTAACAGATGTCTGAATTGTTTAGTTAGGAAAGTATCAGACTGAAAACATCGAGTGTGCGGTTTCGATTCTACCCCGCCCCTCGATTATTTTAAAATAAAATTATATGAAATCAAAGAATATATTTTCCTTTTTTAATATAATAAAATGCAAGTGATGAATTTTGGCATATTTATTACGCAAAGCCTCTTCGTCTGTCTGCCTGTCCCTGTCTCTTTCTCTCTCTTTCTTTATAGCTCTCTATATAACTAGATCTATCTATATCTATTTAATAAAGTCAAGTCGATTTTAATTCTTCTTCATCAGTCATTATAGTTCACGCTTTGTGCCAAGAATTGATGCGCTTTTTCGGAAAATATGCATACAGGGAGTAGAAGTAATTTCCACTCACATGCTGAAATTTACTTTTACTGCCACCAGCTTATGACGGGAAATATTCTTCACGGAATAAATTGACCGTTATTATTTCATTTTTTCATTTATTGCTATTGTCTTTTACCTATTATACTAACGGATGACCTTTCTAATATGACAGCCGCCTATAGTTGTCCGCCTCCTCAGCACATAAATAGGGTTTATTTCTCATCTCGTTCATAGTCATTCATGGTAGCCTCATTAATTAGAGCGCTCGTAATTGAAGTTAAATGCGACTCTTGTTCCAGGGTTCGAATCGTGCGACTGGCTTAAATGGTTATTTTTGCACTGATGATTCCGTAAGAATGAAACGTATACATATGTAGATAATAATTTAAAATATTTATTATCAAAATAATTTTATATATATATATATTAATGTTTTTATTACAGAAGATCAGAACAACATCGGTACCGTCGGTTTCAAATCCTAACAAAGATAACCTATAAAGGCCGCTTTACCGGACTCTCTCCAGCCTCTGTTTATCTATAAACTGGGATTATTTCTCACTAACCTTACATAGAAATATATCTCCTATATAAAGAGGAAATGTATGTGTGTATGTCTGGAAAAAGCTCCCAAGATACTCGACTGACAACTATAAAGTTGACATTTTCTGAATTGGTCAACTTCCGGTCGCATAACATCTCAGAATACTAAAAAAATATTTATCCGTTAAGGATCAACTGGGCCGGGTTTCTTACGTTTTCCACTAAAGTCAACGTCATTATGTAATAATTTGGAAATAAATCAATGTCCTTATGTAGTACCTTTGCTGACTAATTCTTGCATACATGACCTCACAGTGAAAGGTAGGCGGACTGCCGACTCATACTTCCAGACATGACATCATGTGCAACAAAAGTTAAACAACGCCTGTACTGGCCAATAATAAATGGGTGACGATTTAGAGAGGACCAGATGCTGTACAAGCAAAGTAATTTGTAAAAAACTGCAAGTCATTTCCTAAAATTTAACCAGAAATGACATCAGAGGGAGGGTGTGAGGGGTGCTATGGGAAGAAATTCAAAATTAATAGACACTACTTCTGGGGAAATACCGATTCTGTCTGTCTGAGGCAGTTCTAGGATGAAGGAGGACGTCCACTCTCTCAGGCTTTACATTGATACACGTGTCATTCCTGCAACTAATCCTGAATGACGTCATAGGGAGGTGGTGGCGTGGGAGGGGGGGGGGGTAAGAAACAAGTACTTGGCGTGATTTTAATAAATTAACCACCTATTGAAGGGTGAAGCTATTTTCTTCTTTTCCTCTTACTATCACGTTTACTTCCTTTCTTTCTTCTTTCCCTCCTACTCCCACTTTTTCTTTCTTTTTTCTTCTTTCCCTCCTAGTCTATCATTTTCTTCCTTTCTTTCTTCTTTCCCTCCTACTCCCACTTTTTATTCCCTTCTTTTTTCTTTCCCTCCTATCCCCACGTTTTCAAAATAATTAGACGCTAATTCTGAGGAAATCAATATTTAAAAAAGAAAACAGGAAATGAGTCAGCATTTTTTAAATTTTACATTTTAGTAGCCGCTGCCCACTACTAACTGCTGATATCCGCCAGTGTCCGCCAGTGTCTGCCCTGTAAAAAAATCGCCAACTAATAATTCATTTTTAAAATTTTACATTTTAGTAGACACTGTCTGCCACTCCTCGCCACTATCCGCCAGTGTCCGTCAGTGTCTGTCAGTATCCACCATGTAAAGAAATTGCCAACTCATGAGCATATTTTTGATTTTACATTTTAGTAGACACTGCCCGCCACTTCACACCAGTCTACGCCAGTGTCGACCAGTGTCCGCCAGTGTCTGCTATGTAAAGAAATCGACTCTTTTGTACAATAAGGGCACCGCTGTAAACTGTCGACTCTTTTGTGCAATAGGGGCGCCGCCGTAAACTGTTGACTCTTTTGTACAACAGAGACGAGGCCCTAAACTTTCGTTGTCGTGATATTATGCTCCCAGGCATTAACTCCTACTTTTTCATTAAAAACTAACTCGATTTACTTCGGTCTATTAATTCTGTGTAGTATATTTTCATTCGTCATAATATTTTCCTCCCAGGCATTACCTACACTTTTTGGGGGAGGGGGGGCCATTATAATAAACGTTCGTTCCTCACGATACCATTCTCCCAGGATTACCTTCTCCTTTTTATCGAGGTGTAGTGTACTAAATATTCTGTTGTTATCATATGATGCTCCCAGACATTAACTCCACTTTTAGGATGAGGGGATTGTTTGTTCGCTTATTTCGTTTTATTTTCGCACACATTTTGGATGAAATTTATTAATCAGTCTTCAATTGTATTTTCTATCCCGAAATTAAATTCTAATTTATTTTTAAAAGACTTGAAAATCAAACTTTAATGCAATGCCTCAGTCGCTGGTGGCCATGTTGTAATTTCCTATAACTCGATTTAATCGGGTCTGTTATTCTCTGTAGTATATTTTCATTCGTCATGAGATATTCCTCCTAGGCAGAAGCGGCTGACGCTGCAGCTTAGCAAAAATATACAACCGTAGGGAGTTTATTTAGCTAGGTCTATTAAATAAAAGAGAGTTGTGTGTATGTGCTTATGTTTGTATGTCTGCAAAAGGTTGACGAGATACTCAACAGAAATATCGAAAAATTGGAAAAAACGTTGCCGAACTGACACAGTACTTGTTGGAGGAGGGGGTACCAAATTTTTTCATTTTCCAGTCATCTGTATGTTGTGCATATGTGCGATTCGACCAAAATAACACAACGTTAAAATTACCTATTTTTCTATAGATTTTGTTCTCTGCATCAGTAACATAATGGTTACACATAAAGAATGATGATCATGATGGCGAGTGTTAGAATCCAACTGACCCATAAGAATTTTTTTTAACGATAACTTACATATACATCGAAGGGGGGAGCGGAGACATAGATGATATTTTTAATAGAAATATGTCACACTTTTGTCCTGGGCAACAGGAAGAGGAGGGGCGTTCGAGAGGAGGGAGAGGAGGCGATTGAGAAAGAGACAGCTTTTACTCCAGGCAACAGGGAGTGGGGGCAGAGGTGAGGGGGGCGACCAGGGAAGAGACAGCTTTCACCCAAGGGGGCAATGGGGAGAGGGGTCGATGAAATAGGGCGACCAGGGAAGAGAGGAGCCCCGGGCAACGCCGGGTACCTCTGCTAGTCTAATATATAAATGGCAAACATATGTATATATGTGTGTATGTTTATATGTCTGGAAAAGTCTCCTAATGTACTCGACAGGTTCATAAAGTTGACATTTTCTGAATACACCAGATTTTGGACGCATAATATAGGGATGAGTGGGAAGACAGTAGGGCGATGGCGAGGGGGCCACCTGGATGAGGGTGCCAGCGGGGAAGAGACAGCTTTTGCCCCAAACAACTTGGGAAGAGAGATTGTTACACTTTTGCCTACAGGAGCGCGGGGGGGGGGGGGGGAGTCGGTCAACGCCGGGTACCCCTGCTAGTATATATATATAACAGAACGATACTGAACACATGTAAAATAGAAAGAGAAAATGAAAGACACTTTCAGGACAAACTCTATTTGACCCACTCATAAATGTTTATCTATAAACGGCAAACATTGTCCGACATGCAGCAATATATGCAATGATAAATTGAGTCAAATTACTTCAAGAAGGACAAACATTGAAGCATCAAATTGGATGCGTCATTGCAGTCAATAGTGTTGGTCTATTGTTAAGTGTTAGTTGTATTTACTTTTCTGTTCCTATTCACTTGCCTCCCTATGAGGGCAAAGTTAGATACATGGTCGGTTTTTAATGTAGGGAAAACAAGGTCCTCCAAAAGGGACACTTCTGTCCTCAGGCTCAACGTTATAATTCTACTCTGAACCAGTGTTAAAGACAGGCTTAGTTCTGATGACTTCAGAGGAAGAGTAAATCTGGACAGTATAGGGAGATGTGTGCAGAAGAGTAGACTTTGATGGTATGGCCACATTGAAAGAATAGATGGAGACTTCTTGAGTTAGTAGATGTAGAACAGTTGAGATAGCAGGGTCATCCCACAGAGAAAGGCAAAGGATAACATGGGAGGAAGTGATAGAAATGGACTTGAAAAAAAGAAGGATAAATAAAGACCTGGCCAGAGATAGGTTACTTTGAAAGTCAATTTTTTAAAGTCGTCTAACGTATGCCAGCACATTAAACCGATGATGATGATGATGATGATGATGATGATGATGATGATGATGATGATGATGATAATAGTGGTGGTGGTGTTGTTGTTGTTGTTGTTGTTGGTGGTGGTGGTGGTAGTGTTGTTGTTGTTGTTGTTGTTGGTGGTGGTGGTGGTGGTGGTGGTGGTGATGACTAGACACATTTTTTTTTAACTCTTCGATTTGGTTGTCAATGCTCCCGGGCAACGCCTAGTAGCCCTGCTGGTTAAGTCTAAATGATATTCACGCATAAAGAGAACGAGAGGAAAGAAAGGGGGAAAAAAAAAAAAAGAAGCTACCGTCGGTATGTTATCGATCCGGCAACATCCTCTTGTGACTCGGTCAATACTAACACAATCAAAAGATAGTAACTCTCTTGTGATTTACTGCAGAAAAGAAAACAACAGAGATGTCATTGATCTTACAGAAGTAGATAGTCGCTCTTGTATTAGTCATGTTGGTACCAGAAAGAATGGCTGGACTTGTTGCATAGCATTTTCTGCAGAGTGAGCGAAGAATCAGCTGTCAGATTTATAACAATACGAGAAGAATACCCGTCCCAGGACGGTTAAAATGAATTCCCCGAACAGAACAGTTTTGCGGCACATTTATGTTCCTTTACGAAGATTAAAAATCAATGATACTAAACCTTACGTCTAGAATCCTTATTCTAAGCCATTACATGATTTTGATTCTAGAAAATGTCTAAAAAGGTATCTTAATTTAAGGGGTCTTAATAAGAAATTGAAATTCAGAGAATCTTGCTTAATTGGTGTTTAATAAGTATGGATCAAATTTGATGCAAATCTGAAATATTTGAATATTCAAATGAGTGGTTGCGCACATGTTATGTCCCCTAAAAACTCTTTACAATACTCTAAATAAAACTGAAAATTAGGGAATATTTATTAATTGATGTCTAATATCTATTGTTAAATTGTTCAAATTTCACAAAAATCGGAGGTATCTCAATTTTCACAAAGGGCTTCCACCTCATCTTTACTATATTTGCATGAAACTAAATTAAACTAAATATAACTCACATTACAACCCTTTACGTCTAGCAGATGTGTTCCAGAACTCATAATGGTAGGTTAATTAGTTTAGGAGTGAATCCTGTACATACAAATATATAAACACATACACATACCTAACTTTATATAGATGAAGATATACAGGGGTTTCGAGACAATATTGATACTTTTCGAAAGAAAATAAAGACAATCATATCTTGGCCAATAATTGATGCATTTATCAAAATTCAAAGTGCGTCTCTTAGAGAATATTTTGCCGAATACAGTAACTTGAAGAAGCTGCCTTGAGCTTCACCCACGGCCTTCAGGCAAGACTTGCACCTGAAAGATGTGGCCTTCGCAGTGCCCTTCAAGAGACACTTGAACACTAGTTTGATTTTGGCAATCGGCTCATTCTTGGTGTTGCAGGCGGTATGCTTGGTATCTTTCTCAACTGTGCCCAGAGCCGGTTTTAAGCCGATTTCACTGATTTGATCAAATTGAGCCTTGCACCAGCAGGGCCCTTTTTTGTTATATGAGGTACAAAATGCTACTGAAAACGTAAAATGAAGAATATGATATTCTTCCGCTTAAGATCAATTCATTATTTATGATAAATTAACAGTGAATTATCGTGACG
The DNA here is from genome assembly GCA_963556195.1 of Sepiola atlantica. NCBI lineage: Eukaryota > Metazoa > Mollusca > Cephalopoda > Sepiida > Sepiolidae > Sepiola > Sepiola atlantica. The sequence continues at coordinate 31,397,464 of OY744547.1, forward strand.
TCACTTCTATCAACAACTGAAATCTTATTTCTATCATTATGAACTAAAGGTAGAATTCGTCTGAGTGTTTAAATTACTTTACGATCAAAAAATGTTTTCTCTAATTTTGAATTTCTAATAATGAATGAGAGAAAACCTACTTAGAGGGCTTTGTACAAACACTTTTCTTTATGTGCTGTATAATTGCTCTTTGGATAGGTCGTGTTTTGTTGCATATTTACGGATATTATTGTGCCATAATAGCATACTATTACAATAGATTAATTATGTGTATAGAAATAAAGAAACAAAAAAAGCCAAGAGTGGCCTAATGATCGAAATAAATGACATATTGCCTTTCAAATTTTAGTTTTGAAGATTTCTTTTTTTTTAACTGAGTTCACCCCAAACAAAGCAAGTTTCCACTGTAGACGTAAGGGGCTACTGAGAATTAGGAGCCCATCCCAAATTGGGAGCTGTGCAGCTAGATGTTTGTTCACATTAGTTATAAATTCCTGCATGTCGGTACAGTCGGGGAAACAGAGAGCAGGAAGGGAGTTCCAAAGGTCGACAGCTCGAGGAAAAGAAGCTATTGGAGTAGAAAGCTCTCTGGCATTTGGGGACCTCCACAGTCAATGGATGGGATTTAGCTGATTGTTGGGTTGGTCGAGTTTATTTGCGTCGAGGGGGCACTAGAGCAGCAAGTTCATCCGAGCACATTCCATTGAAGTACTTGTAAAACAAGCACAAGAGGGAGAGACTAGTGGATGGTGCACCAGCCCAGATGTGACAACAATACTCCATGCATGGGCGGATGGTGGCTTTGTAGAGATATAGGGTACTGTCAGGTGTGAGAAGTTTTCTAGCACGGTAGGGGGAGCACACCTTCTTTCCAGCAGCCTTGGCAATGTCTTCTATGTATTTGTTCCAATTCATGTTACCTGTGAAGGTTAGGCCGAGGAGTTTGAACATGACTCTCAGGTAAGGTGTTATTTGTCATGCCAATCGGTGGTTGAAGAGGTTTCTTGTAGATATTGAAGGAAAGGAGTTTTGTCTTAGCAGCATTAAATGTTACCATCAATTTATGACCCCATTTCACATGGCGAGAGTAGAGCGTATTGTCGTCAGCAAATATACCCATCTCACACACAATGTTATCAGGGAGGTAATTTATGAAAATCAGGAACAATAAAGGTCCAAGGATCGATCTCTGGAGCACCTCGGCATTTATGTCATGTTGCTTGGATGAACGGCCACCGAGGACAACCTGGATCTTTCTTTTGGATAGGAAGGATCTAATTATATTAAATATTCGTCTAGTAACACCATATGAATGAATTTTTATGAGAAGCTCTTTATGCCAGACCTTGTCAAAGGCTTTGGATATATCAAACACTACAGCCCCAGCTTCAACTACCTTGTCCAGTGTATGGTATATGCATTCAGAGATGACCCTTAGGATATCCACAGTAGACCGTGCTTACCTAAATCCATACTGATGGTCAGAATAAAGTTTAGCACTAACAAGGTGACGGACTATCGCTAGATTGATTAAGGATTCAAAGATTTTAGCGAAGAGCGGGAGTAGGCTGATGGGGCGATAATTCTGAGGGTCAGTTCTATCTCCAAAATTCTTGAAGACTGGTACCATAGAGGCAATTTTCTAGCTATCAGGGAAGCAAGATTCAGCAAGGCATTTGTTGTAGAGTTTGGAAAGGACAGGGGCCAGTTCAGCAGAGCATTTCTTTATTACTATTACTGGTATAAGATCAGGCCCACATGCTTTGGAGGTGTCAAGTTTTTTTATGATGTCCATGACATGAGATGGGGTGATTACCAGATCATCGAGTGTGTCTTCTATCCGCAATGGGAAATTAGAGAGGGAGTGGTTTGCGGAGTCCAAAGTGGAGTTTAGGGTGAAATGCTGGGCAAGTAGTTCAGTCTTGTCAGTTTCCGTTTAAACGACATCATTGTGGTTGGATAGCGGGGGAATTGTTGATTGCCCATTGTTCACCACACTATTGAAGATTTTCCAAAAATCACGAGAACCTAGTTTCTGTGACTGAATGCGTTTCCTGGTTATCTCTGTAAACCTTCTCTTTTCTTCAGCTATCACAGTCTTACAATTATTTCTTGACTCTACAAATTTCTGTCTATTTGTAGTAGACTAATGACGGCCGTATTGTCGGAATGCTTGCTGCCTCTGAGCAATAGCAGCTGCACATTTCGAGGTGAACCATTGTGGAGAGTGAGACTTGCTGTAGAATTTTCTCATGGGGACACGTGTACTAATGCTTGCTTTGACCCATTCAATTACCTCATTTGCACATTTATCAGTAGGGAGAGAAAAAATTCCAGTCCATGAGGCGTCTCTGATGTGGTCTCTGATGGAATCAAAATCAGCCTGCTTGACATATCTCGTTTTGACCAACGGCTCTTCAGCTTTGGGACAAGATTTTAGGATGATATCAATCATTACCACAAGGTGATCAGCATCCCTGAGCGGGCTATAGGTATTCGTCACACAAGCCTCGGGCAGTGATGTCAAGAACAGGTCGAGAAGTGAGGCTTGATGGTCCACACGATCAGGGAGGCGGGTCGGGAACCTGACAGTCTGTGAGAGGGAGTGCGCTATAGAGAAACTATATGTGGAGTTACCAGCTGTGTCTGTATAGCTGGAGAATCCAAGCCAGTCACGGTGATGTGCATTAAAATCCCCAAATACATGTATTTGGGCACTCATGCCAAGTGAGAGTGCTATATCTATGCTTTCAGAAACAGAGTTAAACAGGGTACAGTCCTGGGTCGAAGGAGAACGGTATAAGAAATATAAGTAACTAACGCTGTGCTGTAAGGTTAATCTAAAGCACATGTAGTCTTGGTCATCTGTTTCTATCCTATGTTCTCTAGTAAAGGGGAGGGTGCTCCGAACATAAATTCCTAGTTTGTGCATATGTTTGTCAGAGTCTTTACGGTAGAGTGGGAATTAATCAATCATGTCAAAATGGTGTGAGGAGATTGAGGATTGAAGGTTTGTTTCACTTAGTGCTAGGATATCCGGGGAGTTTGTTAGGAGAAAGGTTTCTACGTCGTTAATGTTGGTTCTAAGTCCCCGGATATTTGTGAATGCTAATCTCAAGGGCGGAGGAAGAGATGTTTTTTGGTGGGTGTCTAGTTTAGGTAAAAAAAAAACCCAAAAAACTAAATAAATAATTTTCTAAAAGAGTAATTGCGTTATTTTATTTTAAAAGTAAAACAATAACACTTTAAAAACTTTATTATACCAAGCATTTAATGATTATTCGAGTTTTTTTTTGTTGGTTTGTATGTGTGTTTTTTATATGAAATATAAATATCCATAAATCTTGTTATGTAGAGTAGGGACTCCGCCACCAGTTTTTAAATTGTGCTCTGCAATTCCTAGCACTGACCCTGACTGTGCCGCACACATAATAGTCCATACAAAATTAGTCTGAAAAAATAACGGTACTGGGCATGTTGTGTGAGCTATGGGTGAAAGAGCGATAAGCAGATTATCATCTAACATGATACGAGGGGCGTTCAATAAGTAATGTCCCTGACCCACTTCCAGTTGTCTGATCTAGATGAAATTTTGCATGTGCAATGATTTATATCTGTATGGGTGATGTTGCAAAAAACAGCTCTGAACTAATTGTGGTTTCTGATTTACAGGTGTTTGAACTGAGTCAGATGTGAAATGGAGCCAGTTGAGTGTCGCGCAGTGATCCGGTTTTTGTATTTGAAAGGACGCACACCAAAGGAGACTTTTGAGGAAAGAAACTTATGGTGATGATGCCCCATCATATGACCTTGTAAAACGCTGGCATCGTTAATTCAAACATGGCCGGAAGTCTGTGGAAACAGCTCCCAGACCTGGGCGTCCCTCTTCTGCCATTGATGAGGCATCTATCCGTCAAGTTGAGACTGCCATTTTGGAAGATCGACGCATTACTATTCACCAAATAGCCCGAGCGGTCAAGATTAGTACAGGGTCTGTGGAAACTATCATTCATGACCATTTGCATATGTATAAAGTGTCTGCCAGATGGATTCCCAAGTTGCTCACACCTTTCCAGAAGCAAGAACGTGTCGAGTGCTCGAGAATGAATTTGGAGATGTGCCAAGAAGATGAGTCAAAGTTTTTCAAAAGACTGATTACACAGGATGAAACTTGGGTCCATCACTATGATCCAGAGACCAAAGCCCAGTCAATGCAATGGAAGCACTTGGACTCACCACCTCCAAAGAAGGCAAGGGTGCAGCCCTCCACTGGCAAGGTCATGCTCACAGTCTTCTGGGACTAGGACAGAGTAGTGATGACAGATTTTCTGGCAAAGGGTACCACAATTACAGGAGACTATTACGCTTCACTGTTGATGAAATTAAGAGAAGCTATCAAAATCAAGAGGCGGGGCAAGATCAGCAAAGGTATCCTCCTCTGCAGGACAATGCTCCGGTCCACAACTCGCATGTCACCAGATTAGAAGCACGGGTGTGTGGCTATGAAATCCTCCCCCATCCCCCTTACTCTCCTGATCTTGCACCCTCTGACTTTCATCTCTTTCCAGCTATGTAATTGTTTTTGAAAGGAAAGCGTTTCTCAGATTATGCAGCCTTGATTTCTGAAGTTACGATGTGGTTGGAGGACCAACATGGAGTGTTCTACAAAAACGGTGTCCAGAGCTGCATCAAACGATGGGAGAAATGCATAACTCTGGGTGGTTCCTATGTAGAGAAAGACTAATAACTGTGCCAAGTTTCATTAATCTACTGCTGTGGGAAATGGGTCAGGGGCATTACGTATTGAACGCCCCTCGTATATTGTTTCACTTTTTCTTTTTCTTTTAAATTATGTCGTTTTCTTTTACCAAATTATTATCATTTTTTTAAATAGGATTTTGAAAGTTAAATTTAATTATTATGGTATCGTTTGGTCATTAAATTATGAATTGAATAAAACTGTTATAAAACTTATCTTTGTTATGGTTATATTATTTTAATCTTTATGAAATAATTGAATATAAAAAACTTCCAAAACGTTCAATCTTTTAATTATATTATTTTAATCTTTATGAAATAATTAAATGTAAAAAACTTCCAAAACGTTCAATCTTTTAATTATATTATTTTAATCTTTATGAAATAATTGAATATAAAAAACTTCCAAAACGTTCAATCTTTTAATTATATTATTTTAATCTTTATGAAATAATTGAATGTAAAAAGCTTCCAAAACGTTCAATCTTTTAATTATATTATTTTAATCTTTATGAAATAATTGAATGTAAAAAGCTTCCAAAACGTTCAATCTTTTAATTATATTATTTTAATCTTTATAAAATAATTGAATATAAAAAACTTCCAAAACGTTCAATCTTTTAATTATATTATTTTAATCTTTATGAAATAATTAAATGTAAAAAGCTTCCAAAACGTTCAATCTTTTAATTATATTATTTTAATCTTTATGAAATAATTGAATATAAAAAACTTCCAAAACGTTCAATCTTTTAATTATATTATTTTAATCTTTATGAAATAATTGAATGTAAAAAGCTTCCAAAACGTTCAATCTTTTAATTATATTATTTTAATCTTTATGAAATAATTAAATGTAAAAAACTTCCAAAACGTTCAATCTTTTAATTATATTATTTTAATCTTTATGAAATAATTGAATGTAAAAAGCTTCCAAAACGTTCAATCTTTTAATTATATTATTTTAATCTTTATGAAATAATTAAATGTAAAAAGCTTCCAAAACGTTCAATCTTTTAATTATATTATTTTAATCTTTATGAAATAATTGAATGTAAAAAGCTTCCAAAACGTTCAATCTTTTAATTATATTATTTTAATCTTTATGAAATAATTGAATGTAAAAAGCTTCCAAAACGTTCAATCTTTTAATTATATTATTTTAATCTTTATGAAATAATTGAATGTAAAAAGCTTCCAAAACGTTCAATCTTTTAATTATATTATTTTAATCTTTATGAAATAATTAAATGTAAAAAGCTTCCAAAACGTTCAATCTTTTAATTATATTATTTTAATCTTTATGAAATAATTAAATGTAAAAAGCTTCCAAAACGTTCAATCTTTTAATTATATTATTTTAATCTTTATGAAATAATTGAATGTAAAAAGCTTCCAAAACGTTCAATCTTTTAATTATATTATTTTAATCTTTATGAAATAATTGAATGTAAAAAGCTTCCAAAACGTTCAATCTTTTAATTATATTATTTTAATCTTTATGAAATAATTGAATGTAAAAAGCTTCCAAAACGTTCAATCTTTTAATTATATTATTTTAATCTTTATGAAATAATTAAATGTAAAAAGCTTCCAAAACGTTCAATCTTTTAATTATATTATTTTAATCTTTATGAAATAATTAAATGTAAAAAGCTTCCAAAACGTTCAATCTTTTAATTATATTATTTTAATCTTTATGAAATAATTGAATGTAAAAAGCTTCCAAAACGTTCAATCTTTTAATTATATTATTTTAATCTTTATGAAATAATTGAATATAAAAAACTTCCAAAACGTTCAATCTTTTAATTATATTATTTTAATCTTTATGAAATAATTGAATGTAAAAAGCTTCCAAAACGTTCAATCTTTTAATTATATTATTTTAATCTTTATGAAATAATTGAATGTAAAAAGCTTCCAAAACGTTCAATCTTTTAATTATATTATTTTAATCTTTATGAAATAATTAAATGTAAAAAACTTCCAAAACGTTCAATCTTTTAATTATATTATTTTAATCTTTATGAAATAATTGAATGTAAAAAGCTTCCAAAACGTTCAATCTTTTAATTATATTATTTTAATCTTTATGAAATAATTAAATGTAAAAAGCTTCCAAAACGTTCAATCTTTTAATTATATTATTTTAATCTTTATGAAATAATTGAATGTAAAAAGCTTCCAAAACGTTCAATCTTTTAATTATATTATTTTAATCTTTATGAAATAATTGAATGTAAAAAGCTTCCAAAACGTTCAATCTTTTAATTATATTATTTTAATCTTTATGAAATAATTGAATGTAAAAAGCTTCCAAAACGTTCAATCTTTTAATTATATTATTTTAATCTTTATGAAATAATTAAATGTAAAAAGCTTCCAAAACGTTCAATCTTTTAATTATATTATTTTAATCTTTATGAAATAATTAAATGTAAAAAGCTTCCAAAACGTTCAATCTTTTAATTATATTATTTTAATCTTTATGAAATAATTGAATGTAAAAAGCTTCCAAAACGTTCAATCTTTTAATTATATTATTTTAATCTTTATGAAATAATTGAATGTAAAAAGCTTCCAAAACGTTCAATCTTTTAATTATATTATTTTAATCTTTATGAAATAATTAAATGTAAAAAGCTTCCAAAACGTTCAATCTTTTAATTATATTATTTTAATCTTTATGAAATAATTAAATGTAAAAAGCTTCCAAAACGTTCAATCTTTTAATTATATTATTTTAATCTTTATGAAATAATTGAATATAAAAAACTTCCAAAACGTTCAATCTTTTAATTATATTATTTTAATCTTTATAAAATAATTGAATGTAAAAAGCTTCCAAAACGTTCAATCTTTTAATTATATTATTTTAATCTTTATGAAATAATTAAATGTAAAAAACTTCCAAAACGTTCAATCTTTTAATTATATTATTTTAATCTTTATGAAATAATTGAATGTAAAAAGCTTCCAAAACGTTCAATCTTTTAATTATATTATTTTAATCTTTATGAAATAATTAAATGTAAAAAGCTTCCAAAACGTTCAATCTTTTAATTATATTATTTTAATCTTTATGAAATAATTGAATGTAAAAAGCTTCCAAAACGTTCAATCTTTTAATTATATTATTTTAATCTTTATGAAATAATTGAATGTAAAAAGCTTCCAAAACGTTCAATCTTTTAATTATATTATTTTAATCTTTATGAAATAATTGAATGTAAAAAGCTTCCAAAACGTTCAATCTTTTAATTATATTATTTTAATCTTTATGAAATAATTAAATGTAAAAAGCTTCCAAAACGTTCAATCTTTTAATTATATTATTTTAATCTTTATGAAATAATTAAATGTAAAAAGCTTCCAAAACGTTCAATCTTTTAATTATATTATTTTAATCTTTATGAAATAATTGAATGTAAAAAGCTTCCAAAACGTTCAATCTTTTAATTATATTATTTTAATCTTTATGAAATAATTGAATGTAAAAAGCTTCCAAAACGTTCAATCTTTTAATTATATTATTTTAATCTTTATGAAATAATTAAATGTAAAAAGCTTCCAAAACGTTCAATCTTTTAATTATATTATTTTAATCTTTATGAAATAATTGAATATAAAAAACTTCCAAAACGTTCAATCTTTTAATTATATTATTTTAATCTTTATAAAATAATTGAATGTAAAAAGCTTCCAAAACGTTCAATCTTTTAATTATATTATTTTAATCTTTATGAAATAATTAAATGTAAAAAACTTCCAAAACGTTCAATCTTTTAATTATATTATTTTAATCTTTATGAAATAATTGAATGTAAAAAGCTTCCAAAACGTTCAATCTTTTAATTATATTATTTTAATCTTTATGAAATAATTAAATGTAAAAAGCTTCCAAAACGTTCAATCTTTTAATTATATTATTTTAATCTTTATGAAATAATTGAATGTAAAAAGCTTCCAAAACGTTCAATCTTTTAATTATATTATTTTAATCTTTATGAAATAATTGAATGTAAAAAGCTTCCAAAACGTTCAATCTTTTAATTATATTATTTTAATCTTTATGAAATAATTGAATGTAAAAAGCTTCCAAAACGTTCAATCTTTTAATTATATTATTTTAATCTTTATGAAATAATTGAATGTAAAAAGCTTCCAAAACGTTCAATCTTTTAATTATATTATTTTAATCTTTATGAAATAATTGAATGTAAAAAGCTTCCAAAACGTTCAATCTTTTAATTATATTATTTTAATCTTTATGAAATAATTAAATGTAAAAAGCTTCCAAAACGTTCAATCTTTTAATTATATTATTTTAATCTTTATGAAATAATTAAATGTAAAAAGCTTCCAAAACGTTCAATCTTTTAATTATATTATTTTAATCTTTATGAAATAATTGAATGTAAAAAGCTTCCAAAACGTTCAATCTTTTAATTATATTATTTTAATCTTTATGAAATAATTGAATGTAAAAAGCTTCCAAAACGTTCAATCTTTTAATTATATTATTTTAATCTTTATGAAATAATTAAATGTAAAAAGCTTCCAAAACGTTCAATCTTTTAATTATATTATTTTAATCTTTATGAAATAATTAAATGTAAAAAGCTTCCAAAACGTTCAATCTTTTAATTATATTATTTTAATCTTTATGAAATAATTGAATATAAAAAACTTCCAAAACGTTCAATCTTTTAATTATATTATTTTAATCTTTATGAAATAATGGAATATAAAAAACTTTCAAAACGTTCAATCTTTTAATTATATTATTTTAATCTTTATGAAATAATTAAATGTAAAAAACTTCCAAAACGTTCAATCTTTTAATTATATTATTTTAATCTTTATGAAATAATTGAATATAAAAAACTTCCAAAACGTTCAATCTTTTAATTATATTATTTTAATCTTTATGAAATAATTAAATGTAAAAAGCTTCCAAAACGTTCAATCTTTTAATTAAATGAGGGTTTGTGAAAAATTTTGAAGCCAGAAATGACTTTCTATTCGACAGTTTAAATACTTCCAAATCGCTTTCAAATTTCAAAGGGCTCAACATAATTCATTCTTTTTTTTTCATCTATTAACAAAAGATTAAAATGGCTGACTTGAAGAAACGAAAATGCATTCTGGTGGATTTAATTTCGTAATTAAATTATTTATTAAAATTTAAAAAAATGTTACTTCCTGTACATTATGCTATTGCAATAAATAATCGTTTAACAGTAAATAAAAATTAATAATGTATAAAAAAACCTACATTCATATGAATCTGTATGGTATGCATTTTCTGACCGGGTTGATTCTGTTGTTGGCATTGGTTTCCCCAATTCTTTTTAGAATCAGGAGGGACCACGTGAAGGTTGCCAACTTCCATAAGTGAAAGTTGTGCTATGGAACCGACAGGATTCGAACTTGGCACTCCAGGTTTTCAGTCAACGTTTATATCCACTTCACAACTGCCACCTCTCAATAATGTGCAAGTCACATAGAGACGAGAAACATACACACACATACACAGAAACACATGAAGTGATCACATGATTGTATTAATAGAGAGAATGTAAAGAAAGGTTTCTCACAGTTACTCATCATCTTGTTTGACACGTGACTGGACAAATATCAATCCACAATTATGTCCATTCGGGTGTATTTTTCCTCTAAACAGATTTTAAGAATTTAAACCAAATTTGACACTTGTGGATCATTCAAATTATATCCAGTGGGTGCTATCTATCTTGGAACCTCCTGATGCCTGCTGGAAAATCTCTGGGGTGATGATTTCAGCTTGACATTTTATTGGATTTAGGAATTATTCATGCACTTTTGTTTTTTTTAAATTTGAAAAAGAAAAATGTTCATGAATTATTCCTAAATCATTGATAATAAAAATATATCGGCAAAATTTTTTTATGCTTTTTGAAAGAGAATCTTTTTCTCTGCAATTTAGTGAGATTTGATATTTAATTTTATTATTTTTGTATTTTCGGATCATAAAAAATGGAATTTTGCATTGAATGAAGGTTTTAAGCCGTCCGAAGCTGCTCATGGTATTTGGGCTGTGCATGGAGAAGGAGCAATGTCTCAAAATACAATTCACCATTGGTTTTTGCACTTCAAAAATAGGAATTTTGATCTCAAGGACGGATCAAACACTGATCGATCAATTGAGTTCAATGAAGAATGATTGGATCAACTACTTTACAAAAATTCATGTCAAATGACCAGAATTAGGGGAGCAGATGAATTGGGGAACAGATGGATTATTGGGGAATAGATGGATTAGGGGAACAGATGGATTATCAGAGCAGATGGATTGGTGGAGCAGATGGATTGGGAAGTAGAAAAGCGTATTCACTCGATCACAGGAAGTGGGGGAATTCGAAGCACCTATCTCACTTACTACTCTGTCTCTCTGTTCTCACCCTGACTTCTCTCTGACTCTTAAATACGCTTTGCACAATACTTTATATACCAAGGCAAGGACACTCGGCATCGCCTAGACAGATTTTTTCGTTGTAGCCATTACGCATTTTGATTGGTCGGCAACTATCTTAGCTCAATCCTTGGGGAGTGGCCAGCTATGTCAATCACTTTAGCCTCGGTTTAGTTTTAACTCAAATTCTCTCCTGAACCCAATTCTTCTTAGCCAATATTTCTGTCACTCATAACATATCTGACTCTAGCTGACCTTTCCTCGAGTCACAGCTGGGATATCCGTTCTCAGCATTTATACCCATCCCATAGACAAAACAATACTATTCCATGGCTTGATTCTTTTTCAACTCGTGTGAAATAATAATTCTCGATTTTTTCGGTGCACGCTTCCAAATGTATACTAGCGCCTCTAATCACCCTAACTCCATTGTCATACAAGGACAGAACGAATAATCATGTTTTTGTATTTCCAAAATGGCAGCTATTTCTAATTTCTGAATGAAAATTTTTTTTCAGAACTATTAACATATTAAAAGTTTTTTCTCGTATTGTCTCTCTTGAGGAGATAATTGGTTTGGATACTAGAGGGCGTGTTGTTCATGTGATTGGTCCCCTGAGAGGTCACAGAACTATTACCTGAAAATGAATCTTTTTTTCTTTTCTGATCAGCGTTTCTTGCAGACAATCGCATCGTTCTGAGCTGTTTCTCACGCAATCTTGTGCTAAACCAAGTTTTTCCTTTGTACTTAGCATCCACCTTTGTCTGTTCGACATTTTTAATGCTTCTAAATTCATATCAAATTTTGAAGGATCACAAAGTAATTCATTCGTTTTTTTTTTTAAACTATCAACAAAAGATTAAAATAACTTGTTTACGAAGAAACCGGAATGCATTCTGGTGGATTTACTTGCGTAATTAAATTATTTGAAATTTTTTTTTTTTTAAATTGCATTTTATTTTATGCTATTGCATTTTTTTTATTTCAGTAAATATTTGATTAATAGTAAAAAATAAAAAAATATTAATTCAATGTATTAATCACCTAATCGAAAGAAAAAAACATTTATTTAATATCGAGATGTTTTATTTTTCCCGGGTCTTTCATCTTTATTATCCTCTTTCGTACTGAAAGCGATTGAGAGAATAATTAAGCAGCAACTAAGAAGTCAGATAAGCTTAATAAGTCAGATATACTTAATGCAAGAGAAGTATCTTGGTAAGAAGAAGAACCTGTATTCTTCTTTTGTGGATTTGGAGAAAGCTTTTGGCATAGTGCCAAGAAATGTTGTCAAATGTACTTTGCATAAATTAGGGACAAGTGAGTGGTTGATGAAGGTTCAAGCACTGCTCAAAGTCATGTTAGAATTAACAGCACATTTAGTGATAGTTTTAATGTGTGAGTACATGGAGACCACTTCAAAGTATAATAATTAGATGGAATATATTTAAGAACATCTTTATGGTGCCAACGTAAAACCAGTTTTAGCAGTCAGATTTTATCAAGTGATTACATTAGAAACAAGAGCATAAGTCAGTCATGAGACTGCATACTTCTGCCTGATAATGTAAGGATGGGCCAAAAGCCTTATCCGGGTCTTACTTCTCCATATTGTATGAAGTATTCCCGAAGTTATGCCATAGAAACATTGATAACTCAAAAACGATTTATCTGATCAGACTGAAATTTTGCATGATGGTTATTGTTCTAAAAAAACATCAGATTAATAAATCAAATTTGGAGAAATCGAAACTTGAAATTCCGTAAAGAATTTCGACCGTGACCGAACTTTTCAAGTTCAATGTCAAAAGTCAGGGTCAAATAAGATGCAGGATTTCATTGGCTACAATATGGGTCAAGTAACGAGTCTCTATAATGAACAAAACCAAAGTTATTGGCAAAAGAGTGACTTTCACCTTTTCTGTGACCTCCACCTTTGACCTAGATATATAACTGTTACACCGGCCGTTCTCACACAGGAAAAACTGCACCGGTTGTCACTATAAATAGTGCGAGTCACCAGAGACACAGAGAAGACAAAGCACAGTCTTGTAACTGTCTAGCCAAGTGCTAGTCACTTTCTTATTTTGTTAATACACTTGTTAAACGAACCCTCGACTTGACTTCCTTTATTTATTATTTACTGTTGGACAACTTCACAACAATAACAAAAATTAGATCAGTTCTAAGTCAAACCATAACCGATATTTTGATCAAGTTTGGTAACGATTGGTTCAGCAATGTGGACGCTAGGCTGTACACAAATAAACAAACATAGTGACAAATGAGACCAAAAACATAACCTCCTAAGTGGAGGTAAAAATGATTTTATTTTTATTTTATAAATATTCTTGACTATCGGATGTGATTCTGTCCAAAAAATGTTTTGGTTGCTGCTTGCCGAACATTGAAACTATGTTGAATAAAGTTTAGAGAAAAAGACACGCAAGACAGCGATAAATGATAATATATGTATTAAATTATAATACAAGAAATATCTATTGGAAAACTAATTGTTTTTGCGGCTTAATTAAAAGAAAATGAGAAAATGAGTTCCTTTAACGTTGGAATTAAATGGCTCCCTGAATGCTTCCAATGCAAGCAAGTCCGATTCAAAATGATGAAAACATTCCTTAAGGTGTTGACTGGACTACGACCACATTCAAAACAAGAACGAACAAATGCTTTTTTCCTTCATCCTGCCAAAATTATGTGCCTGGAGATTGGTCAAGAAGAATTGTCTTGCCTAATCAGATGCGTTTATTTTGGAATATAAGGGAGGTAATTCATCACCATAATGGACAAAAGAGATAATTATTTTAGGAGAAAAATGGAAGTAACCCTTCTTTTTTACAAATTTTTGAAGAGGAAACATTCAGATATTTCTGATAAGTCTACTGACAAAGACTTCAATATCCTGATATTACATAACTGCCAGAGGAGGTTGTGACGATGACTACCATATCCAGGTTTAAAGCGGCTTTGGACAAACATTCAGACTGTATGTCTTTACATGACTTGTTGCACTTTACTAAATAAGATTGATTTGACTTAATTTGATATCCATTATCTAAGAATTTAATTGTCCAAGAATTTGATATTCATTGTCCAAGAATTTAATTCTCCAAGAATTTCAATCGAAACGCACACACAAAACGCCCGTCTTCACAATTACATTTTTTTATCAGTGCGTTTTACTTGAACTGGTGATTCGATAAGTTGTCTTTTTTACATTGTCCCCTGTCAGTGGCAAACAATACTCACATTCACATATGGCTCCAACAAAAGTGACAGGCACTTTATGAAACACTAGCCCTACCTAACCAGAAGTCTTTTTACTTTCATTTTTGTTTCACTTTTTTTTACCAAATTTATCGCTAATGGAGATTTGCTAACGAAGCCGGAACTATTCTATTACTTCTATTAATGTACTGTTGTACTATCTTTCAATGATCAATTCAAGGGATGATATAGTGTAGTATCTGTTCATTCGTCATTATATCATTCTCCCAGGCATTACCTTCTCTTTTTTTTGGTATGTGTGTGTGGTGGGTAGTTTAGCATCTGTTCTGTGGTCACTATAACATCCTCCTAGGTATTATTAGGAGGTAGTGTAGTATCTGTTCTGTTGTCAGGAGATCATCCTTCCAGGCATTAACTCCTCGTTAGGGGGAGTGGAGTATCTGTTCTGTTGTCATGAGACTATCCTCCCAGACATTACCTCTTCCTTTTTGGGAAAAGGGGTAGTGTAGTATTATTTCTGTTGTCATGTGACCATCCTTCCAGGCATTACCTCCTCCTACGTCAACAAGAAATTGTCACAATCGGCTGGTTATTAGCAAACTCAAAACTTACATTATAATAACTAGCAAAAATATGCTCTCTCCAGTCACATATTTTTGCTAATTATTATAATGTTGTTTTTTTTTAAAAAATAGGATTGTAAATCTAACGATTATTTTATATCCTAGCTTTTAGTTTTTAGTGACCATGTGTTCGGGTATATCTTTTCCGAACATGAGGCCGCCATTCTGTGTGTTGTGTTATTGTGGATAACACATGGGTGTCACAAGAAAGAGGCCAGGCCAGGGAGAGGATGAAATTCAGCATAGTATGAACAGTACCCGGTCAGCCTTCTGTCGTCTGTAAGGTCGCCTTTGGTCGCGCAGTGAGGTTCGACTAAACACAAGGGTTCAGATTTATCATGCGCTAGTACGTACTATCCTTATTTACTGAGGTGAAACTTGGCCACTGCGACAGGAGGATATGTTCAGATTACAAGTCTTCGATCACAACTGTTTGCATCGACTGGCCTGCATTAGACCACTGGACAGAATTGCCATATATATTCAGTCTCCCAGTTGCTTGCAACTTGATGCCTTTGTTGGCGAGGTCACACTCTCCGATGCGAAGAAAGCAAACTCATATGCAGAGTTATACCTCGCACACCTATTCCCGGATAGCAAAAGCATAAAGTTGGTTAGATGAAAACCTGGCTCGCGACGGTCAAAGCAGACACAGAAACTATGTCTTGCTGTTGTGTCTAAGGTCTCCAACATTGGACAAGGGACTGGCTCTAAATTAGCACTGATGCTTTTGGTGGACCAAATACAATGGAGCACAGCGATCAGAGATGTGCTGTACCCCTTAGATTCTGGTTAAGCCCACTTCCGGCGAAAACCGATTCAAGTAAAAGTACAAATAGTCGGAAGAAAGAGGAAATGATAATAGTAAAGAAACAATTGGATTTACATACAATCACATTTATTCTCACATAAACGTAAAGGGGTGGGGGATACGAAACATGTAACATAGTACTTAATATGATATAATATGTAAAGGGAGAACAACATACATTAGTACCAGAGAATGAATACATTACTATCCAAATAAAATAAGAAAGACATGTGTGTTGCGAAGGTCATAGATAGAGAAGATACGTAAACAATGGATAAGAAAATATTACTTGCAGTTGTGTTGTGTATTTCTGAAAGTCTCAGAGACTGCTATCAGAAGACAACCTAGAGACACTGCCTGCTAGAATTTGAGAAGGCATGGTCCTGGGAGAAGCTGGACAAAACATCCGTCTGCTTTGCCAAACGAGCAAGAAATCAAGAGCCTCGTTCTAAATTTTCGCACATGTGTGGAACAGGTTTTCTTAACTTCTGAACAGGAAAGCGCATTTTCTAATATTGGCTAAAATAAGTTCAAGGGAAATAACTCTGATATATCTACAGGGAGGTCAATGCCAGCTATGGAATCATTAATAAAATTCACAATCCTTTTTGCAATATTTGATACAAATAAATTTCAGTCTATGCTTGAATTGCCCACCAAGTTTGATTCATTAATATCTAACAGTCTTTGTTTTATCATCATTAAATGATAAGCACATCTCGATATGACATGCAAAATTGTCAATACCCCTGACACACTTCTCTCTTGGTACTACCCTGATTTTGGTTGTGATGGCGGCTTTAGTCTGGGGATTGTTTTGATATACATTATCTTTGAGATAGTTCCACAGATAAAAGTCTAGGGATTAAGGTCTGGTCAGCGCAAATTCCACTCAGGATCACATGCTTAATGGTGATACGATCTCCAAAGTGTCCCTGCATATAATTGAACAGTGATTGAGTAAATATTGTTGAACATTCATGACTGAAACTTGGTGAGCAAGTCAGGCATAAACCCTCTATTTGTACCAAATATAGTTGGATTGCAGAAAGGATTGTGAATTTTATCAACATTTCCATGTGAGACATTTGGGGGAGGCGGCATCATGTATATTACCATTATATTATATTTTATTTTTTTTACCAAAAATATGTGTAATATAATTTAATTAAAAATCATTAATATCGCAGTTTAAGAGAACCTTAGAATACATTTTTCGACATATATGCATGCTTAGTGATGCATTATAGTCGAATATAAAAAAAAGTGAGTGGAATATATCTGTAGGATTGAAGATGTGACGAAGAAGAAATGTTAGTGTGTAAATGAGATACTGTACTGACGAAAACAGAAATTTAGGACTTTCCCGTTATTATAATTCCCCAGTGGGGAAAAGAGAATTGTTCATAATATTGAATGTGTGTACACCGGATATGCTGTCAGGACGTGTCTATGTGTGTATGTAAGTATGTGTGTCTGTACACCGGTATGAAAGTCAGTTCACATGTAAGCAGTTATGTGTGTGTGTATTAAGTCCACATGTATGAGGCAGTAGACATTTTAGCTTCTTGTCTTCTTATCGAAGTCGAACCCAGGGCTAAAGTCCCGGGAAAATGTCTGTTGCATCCCCAGAGAGGGGGACGTGTGGTTGGCAGTGCCAAAGAAGGAAAGAGAGAGAAGTGTCGTCTCGTGCCACAGAAGAAAAAGAGAAAGGACAGATGGCGCTCAAGTGTTTATATAGTTATGCTAGCCATCCGAGATTCGCCTAAGAGAAGGCCACTGATTGGTCAAGCCAAGGAGGAAGTAGATTGCCTGAACCAATCAGCGAGCAGGTAAGAAGTCATCAATAGTTAAACAATATGGCGGCTTTTAGGAAACTGCTACATATCCATTTCACAACAAAACTGCTCCAAAATAAAATATTCGACCAGAATGCATCAGTAAACATGTAAACAACATGCAGTCATGTTAAGAAATGGACTCTCAGGGTCTCTAAAACATCAATAGCAATTCGTATTTATAAAATGAATTCATTAAAAAAAATATAATGCTTTTATACAATAAGGTGTTTTGAAATAGTGCCGATCAGCATTTTTTTAAGGATTCCCCTTTAATTTTTAAACTTAATATTAACCCACATTTTTATAAGTCTCTGATTTTTGGTATTATTCAATACAATTAAAGAGAGTAGTCGTAAGTGATTTTTCGTATCATAGATTTTTTTTTGTGTCTAAATTTTGGATGAGGCTTGCAGCAGTGACACTGCAGAAAATGATATCATGCGGTTTTGATTTCATGTCAATGACTGGAGAATGAGAATATCGTATTCAAACAACAGCAACAACTACAACAACAACAACGACGACGACAATTTATTTAAAAAAGCACAATAACAACAAAAACAAACGGTATTTCACGGCGCGTCTATTTTTTGCTGGTAGCTGATCCTTTCCCCCTTTCTTTGAATTTAATCAAATACTTTTGTCTGAAATTGGAGATGCAATGCGCGAACCTGCGACATGCGGGAGAACGAGAGAGAGAGAGAGAGAGAGAGAGAAAGAAGGAGAGAGATAGAGAGAAAGAGAGATTAAAAGAAATAGTACCTGTACTTACCCAGCGTTGCTCGGGAGTCTCTTCGATTTCATTCTTGTTTCAGTTAGTGACCCCCTCCCCCCTGTCGTTTCTATATGTTTATTGTAAGAAAATAAAGATCGATTCTTCTTGGCCTCAAATGGTACTTTTGTCCTGAAATAAATTTCTAAGTAATTTTAACACAATTAAAATTGAACTTTTATTACAAATTTTTATTCGCTGTAGCCAATTTCTTTCTGATGATTTAAAATATTTTTTGCTTTTAAATTAAAATTAAAATTAAATTTATGTTTTAATTCTTCAAGTTCTGTTAAAATTTACTTTTTTTGAGAACAAAAAAGTTTGTAGCGGTCATAAACATTACAATTTCTTTCCTCTCGCGGAAAGCTGCTCCTGTGAGGTGGTTGGGTCACACGATGACCAATCAGACTTCTGGGCGTATTAATTTCAACCATAACTTTGAATGACTGTTTCCAGACCCTTTGGGATTTACAGAGCCGTCAGAGAGAAGTTTCTGACACCAACGAAGAAAGATGTCTTCTCACCCCGGTCAACTTGGCCCCGAGCAAGGCTATCCTCCACTAGAAAATATATTTCTCAAGAAAATACTTTCGGCGGCCGACCTTTCTTACTTCCTTCACTGTGACACTGCTTTAACTTTCGGCAACCTACATCCAACGGTGTAGGTCACTGAAATAAATATATCATTTGTTATTTATGAAAGAGCTTTATTTTCTTTTCATTTTTGCATAATAATGCCATGAACACTATTTGTGTTTAATCTTTCACACTACTCTTTTTCTCTGTTATCTACTGTACATTTTCGATCAAAATAATGACTGCTCCCCTCTTTCTTCCACATCTCAGTTTCATAGAATATAAAAATAGCGATTTCGTAATTCTAACATACTCACTTCATTATTAATACTTATACATATTAACTTCTTCTTGGCCTTTTGGCTAAGATCAAAGTGTAGTATCTGTTCCGATGGATACTGCACTTCATAGATCGGTATTGTCTTGGCCTTCGGGGCTTGATTTCTGCCGGTCTATGGGTCTGATCTGTCCTGTGCAGTTCTAGGAGGTCCACCTTTCAAAAAATTGAGATTTTAAGACCTAAAAAGTTGTGAAAAACGGACTGTGGGAAAAGACGAAGAAGACTGATCTCCCGTCTTAAAATCTCAATTTTTTGAAATTTCTTTCCAAAAACCCCGAAATTCTCTCGCGACATGATAGGTAATTGTAAGCAGAAGAAGAATTTTTAAAATTTTGAGATGGTCAAACAGAGGGGGATCAGTCTACGTTGAATTAACATTGGAAACTGATCCCCGCTCCTAAAATGTAAAATATTTGAAATTTTTTTCCAAAAACCCCGGAATTCTCTAGCAGCCTGATAGGTAAGTGTACACCGAAAAAAGAAAAAAAAACTGGTCATTAAAAAGTTGTGAAAAACGGACTGTGAGAAAAGACGAACATGTGCCTTAATATTTTTGCAATTTCGATACAAATTTATTTATCTTTTAAATAAGGAATACATGGATGGAAAAAAGAATTCAATTCGTTTGGGCGATGATGCTGAGCTCTTTAAAAACAATAAAAAGGAAAATTTGGCATGGCGAGAGAGACAGAGAGAGAGTGAAAGAGAGAGGGGTGGAAAGGAGAGGGGATGAGGGGAGGGGAACAGCGTCATCGTTGTCGTCGTCAACAACAAAAACCAAAACCGGAAGATATCTTTCGAATTTCAAAATAATCATTTTGAATGTTAAACATTGTTCATTAAATCGTTGTAATTACTACTACTACTACTACTACTACTACTACTACTACTACTACTACTACTACTAATATTAATACGAAGAAAAGTATTAGATTTATGTAATAAAAGTGGAGTACAAAAATAGAAATGAATTGTACAAAATATTAATTTATTTGAGAATGTTTATAAAATTATTATTCAAATGAAGCATCTTGGTCAGTGTTTTTGGCATTTTTCTGTTGGGTATATATACTGTGTTTGAAAGTATATAAATGTAAAATTGAATTAAATTAGCTTAGCGCATTTGGATATAAATATAGTCTAGATAAATTAAAAAACTGTCGCATTTATTCATTTACATTTACAAAAATATTTTTATAACAATTATTTTTTATCTTCATATAAAAAGATGGTTAAATCCTGTTTTAATCTAAATTACTTACAGTGAAATGGGTTTGTTTCTGATTTTTGTTTACAGAATTGATACTCTACTATTTATTAGAAATAAATTAAATCAATATTCTATATTTTCCCCGGGTAACGCTAGGGCACGGGTCATGCTAGTATTACTATAAAAAAGAAGAGCTGCAGGTGGGGAAAAAATAAACAATGCGAAATAGGTGAGATATTTCAATGGCCTGTATAGTACAACTGAACCACAATTTCTTTAAAATTCTACTGTTTTTATTGCTCAGAATCAATCTTCTCTTCGCTTTTTCCCTTTATTTATTCTTCTCGTTATCTCAAATCGCGGAGAAACTCCCTTCCATTATCTTTCTTTTCTCTTCCAATCGGGAGTCTGCTTTTTTCTGTCAGACCTTCTCTATTTCATTTCCTCGCTCTTAAAGCTATCGGTTTTTGAACCATTCAAGGGTGGGCAACCGTTGGCACAATTGCCAAACCTGGCACGCTAGTCATTTCCTTCCGGCACGGAACCTCTAGTTTCAAATAAAATAAAATAAATGATCTATTATATAAAGGAAAGTTGTCTGTCTGTGTGTCCAGCTAAAAGTAAAAAAAACTACACACAACAAAGCTGATATATTCTTTTTTGACATGGTCTCGATCAAAATATAGGCACTTTTAAAAAAATTTCATAGTTGGGGGGGGGGGAAGATTCAGAGCGATTTTTTAATGTTATGATGTAGTAATCATTCAACAATTTCTTCCAGTTGTCAGAGAAAGCGAGAGAGGGGATGACATACTCTACATGAAAAGAAATGAAGGGGGGGAGAGGACTGGTAAGTATAGAAGACTGTGTGAAAGACACAAAAAAAGAGCTGGAGAAATACATAACTCAGAACACGGAAAGGCTAATCACCGCAGCAAGAGACACCATCTCTCTCTCTCTCATATATATATATATATATATATATATATATATATATATATATATATATATATATATATATAGAGAGAGAGAGAGAGAGAGAGAGAGAGAGAGAGAGAGAGAAAGAAATTTAAAAATAAAGATGTTTCACACACTTTTTAACTCGCCTATTTCGTTGTCCATGCCCCCGGGCAACACCGGCTAACCATGCTAGTAATAAATAAATAAATAATAATAATAATAATAATGGAATACATGTATACTGATTTAAAAAATTCACGACCCTAAATGAAAGGCTAGCACAGAAACTGACAGAATGTATCCGCAAAACAGACGTACCAGAGTGGATGACCAAAGGAAGAACAACGCTAATACAAAAAGATGCCAAAAAGGAAACGAATCCAAGCAACTACAGGCCAATAACCTGTTTACTAACAATGTGAAAAATTCTAACGGCACAACGGAGAGAACAAATTTACAAATCTCTGAACAATCGTAGACTGCTCACCGAGAAACAAAAGGGATGCCGGAAAGGGAAAAGAGGGACGCATGATCTGCTATACATAGATAAAACAGATTCTGAAGGAAGTAAAAAACAGAAAAAAGAACATCTCCATGGCATGGACTGATTACAAAAAAGCTTACGACAGAATCTCTCAAGCGTGGATAATTGAATGCTTAAAATTATACAAGATACCCGACAGGATTATTAATCTTATTAAGAAAGCAATGGAAACATGGAGACTAGAACTGATAGCTGGAGGACAACACCTGACTGAAATAAAAATACAGAGAGGCCTTTTCCAAGGAGACTCCCTATCACCACTACTGTTTGATGCCACTCAACTACATTCTCAGAAAATGTGATGCCTGATACAAGTTTACAGACACAGAAAAAAGAACAAACCACCTCATGTGCATAGACGACATGAAACTATTTGCAAAAAGCAAAAACGAACTGGAAAAGCTGATAAATACGACCAGAATCTTCAGTCAGGACATTCAAATGGAATTCAGAATGGAAAAGTGTGCACTGCTAGAGATGAAAAGGGGAAAACTGGAGACGACAGAGGGCATGGAACTGCCCAACCAAGATGAGATGAGGGTGCTAGGCGAACAAGAGAGCTATAAATATTTGGAAGTTCTGGAAGCAGACACCATCAAATCTACAGAAATGAAAGAGAAGATTGGAAAAGAATATTTGCGAAGAACAAGAAAACTCTTAGAAACGAAATTATATAGTAGAAATCTAGTAAAAGGGATAAACACCTGGACAGTAATAAGATACTCTGGACCATTCATAAGCTGGACTAAAGAAGAACTCAGACACCATGACCAGAGGACTAGAAAATAAATGACCATGCACAACGCACTACACCCAAAAGACGATACGGACAGACTCTACATGAAAAAAAAAAATGAAGGGAGAAGATGACTGGTAAGTATAGAAGATTGTGTGGAAGACACAAAAAAGAGCTGGAGAAATACATAACTCAGAACACGGAAAGGCTAATCACCACAGCAAGAGACACCGTTCCAACGAGCAACCCGGGAAGCACCGAAACCACAAACAAAACGACAAGAAAAGAAAAGTGGGAAGAAGAACAACTACATGGACGCTTCATAAGACTGACAAGAGAAGAAACCAACGAAAATAGCTGGGCAACGAAAATAGCTGGGAATGACTAAGAAAAGGACACATGAACAGAGAAACGGAATCTTTACTGACGGCTGCAGAGAACAATGTGATTAGGACAAACTACATTAAAGCTAAAATAGATAAAATCCAGATCCGAAGAGATCCAAAGAGACGAAACAGTAAATCTAATAATAAGAAGTGAATGCAGCAAACTAACCTAAAAAGAATACTAGAACAGACATGAATGTGTGGGGAAAGCAGTACACTGGGAACTGTGCAAACGATTGCGTTTTGAACACACAGACAAATAGTACAAACATAAACCAGAGACAGTACTGGAAAACGAAAATAATTGTAGAGGGTCAAGGAGGATAAGAAGACAGAGGAGCATTAACCAGACCTCTACTGGAAGAGTGCGGAGAGTACTGGGACCTTGGGGAGGCTTATTGCCACCCAGATTCCAGGGAAGACCAAATGTCGCTCGTAGTGAGAAATCAATGGTAGGCGGCTGTTGCGATACCGCAAGGTCATTTGCGGTGGTGATCGAAAAGAGGTGGAGAGTACTGGAAATCTGGGGAGGCTTGTTGTCACTCAGACTCCAGGGAACACCACTGATTGTTGTCGGTGAGCAATCACTGACGATGACTTGTGTGATAACTCCTAGTGAGCAGAAATAATAATACATTTGGAACCATGCAAAAGACTGCATTTTGAAAACACAGCCAAATGGAACAGACACAAACCAGAGACAGTACTAGAAAACTGAAAATCACAAAATCTTCTGGGATATGGAGGTACAAACAGATAAACTTATCTAAGCAAAGAGACCGGATGTGATAATAGTCAACAAGAAGGAAAAAACTGTTGCGGAAACATTGAAGTTCATAAATTGCACTTATACTTTGGTAGCTGTATGTTTTCCTTGTACGAGCTTCGATGTGATCTTTCCAGACTGAGGGCTTGCTGTCCTGAAATTAAAGCTCCTTTGTTATACTTTTGAAAGGAATAAGTCGAGACAAAACTGCTATTTGATCCAAATCACTGATCAGTGGAAGGAGAGGGTGCAGAGAGAGATCGATTATCACTGTTTAATCATATCTTATCAGCCCATATCATTTTACATGTCTACATGCTGCCATGCTCCCAAATAGACTGTCCTCTTCTTTCTCCCACTCTCTCTCTAGAGCTTGGTGGATAGTGAGGGACCTATCAGGTTAGAGACTCTTTTTTGGACCTTGTCTAAGAGAGAGAGAGACTAGTGGATGGTGCACTAGCCCAGATGTGACAACAATACTCCATGCACGGGTGGATGATGGCCTTGTAAAGATATAGGATACTGTCAGGTGTTGGAAGTTTTCTAGTACGGTAGAGGGAGCCCACTTTCTTTGCAGCAACCTTGGCAATGTCTTCTATGTATTTGTTCGAATTCATGTTATCTGTGAATGTTAGGCCGAAGAATTTGAACGTTGGTCTCTCAGGTAGGGTGTTATTTGTTGTGGCAATCGGTAGTTGAGGTTTCTTGTAGTTGTTGAAGGAAATGAGCTTTGTCTTAGCAGCATTAAATGTTACTGTTGTGAAGTTGTAAATCTATCTATTCAGTTGTTGGTGTACTTTTACTACTAACTATACTTAAGGAGAGACTTATATGGTAATCTATTTCTACTTATGTTAATTATGCATATCAATTAGTTAGTATCACCACATCACCCTGAAACGTATAGGCTGTATACCTCTAGTGCATCTTGCACTTCTTCTAATGATCGTTTCATTTTCGATATTACTTTGCTCTTCTCTCTCTCTCTCCCTCATTTCTTTCTTTGGGAGATCTCGACCTATCTTGCACTAAACTGTAATCAGGATTGTCCTCTTTCGTACTTTGATCCGAATCCGAATCCGACTCCGAATCCTCATTTTGACCTGCTTGATCTTGCATTGTTCCATCTTCTGACGTTTCATTCTACACAGGTTGTTCTAATAACTCAATAACGGAAGGAGTCGTAGCGATTTGTTCATTTTGCTCTTTGTATTCATCCTGGGACTTTATTTGATCTGCATGGGTCAACACACTGTTTCCGTTTTCTCTATTTATTATAGCTTTATTGTGGTCTTTATGCACGGTAAATTCTGTCCTTTCTGGATTTGATTCTTTGTTCTTTTTGTCCAGATTTTTTCATTTGTTGAATACGAGATACTTAACCGAGCTTTAATTTGTCTTCCCATTAAAGCTGATGGCCTTTCTAATCTTCCACCATGTGGTCTTGTTCGATAGCTTAAAAGCAGCCTTGGTAGAAAAACTTCAATTTTTCTTTTTGCTGAGAACATGCTTTTAGTCCTGTTTTTATGGTCTGCACCATTCTTTCCACCAACCCATTCGATTGAGGGTGATATGGCAGTGTCTTATAAGGTTTACATCCTATTTTTCCAACCATAAATTAAGACCTTCATCACAAAACTCTGGAGCATTGTCAGATACCAGGGTTTTTGGGGTACCCATTCTAGAGAATATGATCCTTAGAATCTGTTTTATGGTAGAACTTTTCTTGTCCGGCACACGGACTACTTCAGGCCAGGCTGAAAAAGAGTCTACTAATATTAATAAGAGTCCTACTCCAGAAATGTATGCATGATCCATATGTACACGACTCCATGGCTTTACTTCTCTGGATCATGAATGTAAAGTATTCTGTGTAAAATTTCTTAATTCTCTATATTTTTTACATCTTTTTATATATTCTTCGATATCTCGTGAATATCCCAGCCATCATGTTTCTAGTTTTATTCTTTTTTGTGTGTCCGCTACTCCACAGTGTGTATCATCATGTACACTTTTTATCACCAAATTTCTGGAGGAATTACCAGATCTTCATTTCAAATCACTCCATTTTCTATCGTTAATTTATGCTTTATTTCTTTGTAAGGTCTCTCTGCCTTGGAACAATTTCCCCATATATTTTTCTTATTCTCGATGTTATCCTACTTAGTACTGGATCATGTCTAGTTTTCATAGCCATTCTATCCAAAGATAAAACATCAGTCTCTACCCAATGTAAGAACGTATCTTCAAATTCTTCTTCTCTTTTATCTTTTGACTCCTTGTAAAATCGCAACTTTGATAGTGCATCTACGTGTGGAATTGAATTTCCTTTGACATATTCTATATCAAAGTCAAATGCCATTAACTTTATTGCCCACCTTAATATTCTCGATGTTGTAACTTTGGGTAATTCTTTTCTTGGATTGAATATAAATTCCAATGGTCTATGATCACTTCTCAAGAGAATTTTTTTTCCAATTAAACATTATCTAGCCCTAATGGTGCACCATACAATGGCCAATGCTTCTTCTCTATATTTGAATAATAAAATTCAGTGTTCGTTAGTCTTCTTGATAAATACATTATCGGATGTTCTTCTTGTGATAATATTCCAGATATCGAATGTTCACTTGCATCTGTGGTTAACGTAATGCCCTTTTTGGGATCCAAATCTTTTACTACTGGTTTCTTTGCCATAACTAATTTCAATCTCTCAAAAGCTTTTTGTTGTAATTCAACATTCTTTTTTTTTTAATTTGCGAACGGTTCAGTCAGGTCTGTATATTTTGGTAACTATCACCCGTAGAAATTGACCAATCCCCAAAAAGATTCAAGTTATTTTTTGTTTGTAGGTATAGATATTTTTAATATTTTTTCTATTAAGGATTGATCTGGTGATATACCTTTTTTAATGGAATACCCTAAAAATGATATATTACTACTATTGTTTATGCATTTTTATTTTATTTATAGTCATTCCCGCATTTCGATGTCGGTTTTCTTTTTTAATTTAATTTTATTATTTGCTCCTATGCAAATATCGTTTTTTATATCTTTTCCTAAAACCTGTTCGATGGCCTTTTGAAATATGGCGCTTGCTGTTTTTATTCCATATGGCATTCTTTTCCATTTTAGCAACCCTATTGGCGTATTTATCGTTGTTACTTCATTGAAATTATCATCTATTGGAATTTGCTGGTATGCCGTTTTCAAATTTATTTTTGTAAAAACGCTCATTCCTGCCAGTGCATGTAATGCAACCTCCACATTAGGTATAGGATACGAATCCGATCAAACTTTGTGGTTTACACCTATTTTATAATCTCCACATATACGTATGCCTTCGTCTGCCTTTCTCAAAACTACAATGGGTGATGCCCAATTGCTATCCCCAGGTGAAATTAATTTTCGTAGTTTTGCTACTACTCATAGCAACACATATACTGGTAATTTTCGTGCTTCATAATAAGAGGGTGTAACATTTTCTTTTAATTTTTAACTAGCTTTGTAGTTTTTCAATTTTCCGTTCTTTTCCATTTTTATCTCATTAATTAGTTTGGTAGAATTTATTTTAAGCACATCGTTTCCTAGGAGTCTGTGGTTCTTTTTACAATTTGTAACAATTATAGGTATTACCTCGGATTTGTCTTTTAACTCTAAGGAACCTTCAAAATATCATAAAGTTTTTATGACGGACCCATCAAATTGGCGGAGTTGTACACTGCTCTTTCGTAAAGTCGACTTTCCAATGTGTTCCCAGAAATGTTTTGGTATAAGCGTTACTTCACTGCCGGTATCCATTTGCATATCCAAATCGACATTTTTAATTTTGACTTTTAATATAATATTTTTTTTCTTTTGTTCAATTTTTTCAACATATTTATTTTTGTTTTTTAATGTAAAAACTTCCCTATTGGTTTCATTTTCTTCAACTCTTTTTGAACTTGCTGCTTGAAAATGGTTCATTCTTAAGCAATTTTTACAAGCTTTTCCAAATGCTGGGCATTTTTCCCTTTTTATTTCGTGTTCACATCCACAATGCCAACATTTTTTCTTTTTTAACATGCACGTATCGGCGACTATTTGTTCGCCAGGTTGACTTTTATGATCGTTGTATTTCTGTATTAATTCTTGTTGCTGTATAAAGTCAATGCAAGTATTTAAGAACACGTTTCCTATTTGTAGCTGTTCCATTATTTGATTCCTGTGTGACGCACTGTACATACCTGAATTAATCTTAATTGAATTAAATCTTCTTCAATAGTCTGTTCTTCTTGTCCGAGTTTTTCAAACTCACAAAATCTACTCCCATTTCGTAGACGATGTAGATATTTGATGATTGGTTCATCAATTTCTTGTTATATTGACAACAACTTCGTTTTTTCTGCCATGACTAACCTTTTCTTAGGTCTCATATTTCTTTTTATGATCTGACTTATTCTTCCGAAAGTCAGGTCTTCTAGATTCATGAGACTTTCATGATTGCCTCACATCCAGCTGTAGCCCAAAATAAATCTGTTATTTCATTTTCTCCTCCCGTTTCCTTGTTGTCTTTTAACTTTTTAGTCCTTGCACTCGCAGCGAAATATCTTATCCATGTATCTATGAAGTTGGGGTCCTCGAGAGACAATTGGGATCCTATCGGTGACGCCATTGTTGTGAAATTGTAAATTCATCTATTCAGTTGCTGGTGTACTTTTACTACTAACTATACTTAAGGAGAGACTTATATAGTAATCTATTTCTACTTATGCTAATTATACATATCAATTAGCCAATATCACCACAGTTATCATCCATTTATGACCCCATTCCACTACAGACTAAGGATTCAGCCATTGCCTCAGATATGTGTGCTCCGTTTTACCCACATGATGAGAGTAGAGCATGGTGTCATAAACAAATATACCCATCTCACACACAATGTTATCAGGGAGGTCGTTTATGAAAATCAAGAACAATAAAGGTATAAGGATCGATCCCTGGGGAACACTTGCATTTATGTCATGTTGTTTGGATGAACGACCATCGAGGACAACCTGGATCTTTCTTTTTGATAGGAACGATCTAATTATATTAAATATTCGTCCAGTAATGCAATGTGAATTAATTTTTATGAAAAGACCTTTATGCCCTAGCCTCACTTGCCTTGTCCAGTGTATGGTATATGCATTCAGAGATGACCGTTAGGATATCCACAGTAGACCTTGCTTGCTTAAATGGATACTGATGGTCAAAAAGAAGTTTAGCACTAACGAGGTGACGGGCTATCGCTAGATTGATTAAGGATTCAAAGATTTTAGCAAAGATCGGGAATAGACTGATGGGGCGATAATTCTGAGGGTCAGTTCTATCTCCAGAATTCTTGAAGACTGGTACCACAGGAAATTTTGCAGCTATCAGAAAAGCAAGATTCAGCAAGGCATTTGGTGTAGAGTTTGGAAAGGACAGGGGCCAGTTCAGCAGAGCATTTCTTTATTACTATTACTGGTATAAGATCAGACCCACATGCTTTGGAGGTGTCAAGTTTTTTATGATGTCCAGGACATGAGATGGAGTGATGGTCAGGTCATCAAGTGTGTCTTCAGTCCGCAGTGGGAAATTTGGGAGAGAGTGGTTTGCGGAGTCCAAAGTAGGGTTTAATGCAAAACGCTGGGAAAGTAGTTTAGCCTTGTCAGTTGCCGTGCAAACGACATAATTGTGGGAATTGTTGATTGCTCATTATTAACCACACTATTGAAGATTTTCCAGAAATCGCAACTACATAGTTTCTGTGACTCAATGCATTTTTTGGTCATCTCTGTATACCTTCTCTTTGCTTTTGTCTATTTGTAGTTGACTTGTGGCGGTTTAATTGTCAGAATGCTTGCTACTTCTGTGCAATAGCAGCTGCACAGTTCGAGGTGAACCATTGTGGAGAGTGGGGCTCGCTGTAGAATTTTCGCATTGGAACATGTGCTTCAATGTCTGCTTTGACCCATTAGGTTACCTCATTTGCGCACTGATCAGCAGGAAGAGAAAAAGTTTCACTCCATGGGGCGTCTCTGATGTGATCTTTGATGGATTTCCAATCAGCCTGCTTGTAGTATCTCATCGTTTTGAGCAATGGGTCATCAGCTTTGGGATGAGATTTTAGGATGATATCAATCATTACCACAAGGTGATCAGCATTCCTCAGCGGGCTATGGGAATTCGTTGCACAAGTCTCAGGCATTGAGGTCAAGAACAGGTCGAGAAGTGAGGCTTGCTGGTCCACACGATCAGGAAGGTGGGTCGGGAAAGTGACAGTCTATGAAAAGGAGTGCGCTATGGAGAAACTTAACGTGGAGTTACCAGCTGCATCTGTATAGCTTGAGAATCCAAGTCAGTCGCAGTGATTATTTGAATCAGAAAAAAGTGAGTTTGCAAAGACAGTTAGATATAAAAAAATAGAAAGACAAAATTCCAAATTAGCGCCCTCCCCCCTCCTTCTCTCTCACTCTCTCCAACTATGGGTGGTTAAATAGCATTACTGCCTGTAGTGATTTTCCCTTTTGTTTACAATGGACTATTCCAATATTTGGATCAAGAGAACAATAGGGACCCCAGATCATTAACACAAGACGCGGGACATATTTTGGAATCACCGGTTGACCTCGCAATACACGTGGTCTCTATTTACAAAACACTTGTAAATAAATCTTTTATTTATTTTACTAAATGCAGTATATTTCGGAATTTTTTTTTCTTTTAACATGTTAATATTTATTTTAAGGCAGAGAGTCCATAAATAAAACAAATAAAATATTAACATGTTTTCTTTTAAAACATGTTTTTGTGTCACTATTTACTTGCCTCCCCACGAGGGCAGAAATGGGGGGGGGTATGAAATATTTATCACCGTACTTAAGTAATCTTTCGTTTTGTAGGGAAAAATCAAGCTTCCCAAAAAGGGGCACTCTGGATCTTACCTCAGTTTAGAAGGATTTTTCCATACTACACATTGCTCCTAGCCTGAGGCGGCAAAACGGATGATTACGCAAGTTATTTTAATAAATAAACGAAATATATACGCTTTTAAAAAAATCGGCTGACTTGTAATCTTTCGTTTTGCCTCCCCACGAGGGCGGAGTTAGACTTCAAAAATCAGTTTCCAAACGGAAGCAATTTAAAATTTATGAAGTTTTTTCCTTTTTTTTCTGTAAGCAACAATTATAAACAAATAAATAAAACTTCGCTAGTTACTCGCTTCCCTACGAAAAGAAAAAAAAAGTATCCACTTTTTCTTAAAATACACAACACGAAATATAGAATTGCGTTTAAAATTTGTTTTTTATTTAGTAAATAAAAGTTAAAAAAAAATGATAAATTGTTTTGTTTATTGCAAAACGACAGATTACAAGTCAGCCGATTTTTAAAAAAGCGTATACATGTTAAAAGAAAAAAAACCCGAGTTGTTTTGTAAATAGTGACACAAAAACATGTTTTAAAAGAAAACATGTTAATATTTTATTTGTTTTATTTATGAACTCTCTGCCTTAAAATAAATATTAACATGTTAAAAGAAAAAAAAATTCCGAAATATACTGCATTTATTAACATAAATAAAAGATCTATTTACAAGTGTTTTGTAAATAGAGACCACGTGTATTGCGAGGTCAACCGGTGATTCCAAAATATGTCCCGCGTCTTGTGTTAATGATCTGGGGTCCCTATTGTTGTCTTGATCCCAATATTTTTATTCTTTCCTCTCGTTATTATCTTCGACTGTTAATAAGCAAAGAGGGGGAGAGGGAGAGAGAGAGAGGGAGAGAGAGAGAGAGAGTGAGAGAGAGAGAGAGAGGGGGGGGAGAGGGAGAGAGAGACGTATATAATAAGCGGATAATCACGAGCCAGTTCCTTAAATGGCTAAAGCAGTCAAAGCCAGCTTTTCTTTTTTTGAAGAAGAAGTTTTGCAATTTTTTTTTTAAAGGGGTTAAATAAAAAAAAACCCTTATTCTAATCCTAACCTAACACTTCACCTGCTTTGTGTCGTCTGCCCTTTTTGTAGCAGTTACATGAGTGAACTATTTTTTATCAGTCTATGTGACTGTCAGTGAGATGTGATTTGGCTTGGCAATTATGTAACCATTGTCTCTTCACTGCACGAGATTCATAGGCAATGAATCATGTTTTGGCGCGAATACAAACCACGTGATGAGCGGAGATCTCCAGTTCTAGTCTTAATCTCAAACAGACAAGATGTGATCCTGCGTTCTCTACTGAGCCAGCGGTGGAGGAATCGACGAACTCCAGGATAACGTAATTTCGTCTTGTCTACATAAACCAACCCATTGTACAACCTTCATTCTGTTTCTGTGTTTCCAGTAAATGAATCTGTACACCTCTTTAATTGTGAAGCCATTGTTTATTTTATAATCATTCTGATTTTCTTCTCGGTTTAAACTACAAACTAACATTGGCTCTCTCAATTAAAACTGCTTCGGCCGATTTCGGGATTGACTCGGGATTCTCCGTCAAAGTACTGAAATTCTCTGGATACCCATTCATTATAAATACCAATTTTTATTTCATGTTTTTTTACTGTTTTTTTTTTATCAAATTGTTGTTAAAATGAATTTTTGAGAGTTAAATTTTATAATTACGGTATCATTTGGTCATTAAATTATAGATTGAACCAATCTATTATGAAAGTATAACTGATTTTGATAAGATAATTTTATTTTAATATCTATTTATAAAATTATTGGATGTAAAAAGAATTTTAAAGTCAGTTTACATGACTTTTTATTCGACAGTTTAAATGCTTCCAAATTCCTTTAAAATTCCGAAGGGTCACGAAGTAATCCATTTTCTTTTGTTTTTCAATTATTGTATCTGACTTCTTTACGAAGAAACCGAAATGCATTCTGATGGATTTAATTTCGAAATAAATAAATAAAAATACTACGTGAAACACACACACACACACACGCGTGCGAGCGAGCGAGCGAGCGAGAAGTGGTTACTCAATTTTATTAATATAGAGATTTGGGAGAAATAAAGACGAACTAGATTAGATATTCCAACGATCCCTATGCTACAATTGAACCATTCTTTTTAAAAAAGCTTAATAAAAACTTATTTATTCTTCAAATCAACGTATTTTTTTGTTTGTTTAAGGTTTGATAAGTGTTTCTCGTTTTTATTTTTCCCACCACGATTAAAACGCTCAAACTTTTGTATTCACAATACCTTTCTCTCGTCTTTTTTTTTGTCGGAGCTGTCAGAGATAATCTTTTTTAAAATCTTTTTTTTTTTTAATTCGTTTTTAAACCATCTACCCCCCCCCACACTCTCTCCCTCGTTCTAAATCCCGAAATTAGCAATTATTCACCGTTCTCTCGCGTTTACATTGTAATTGTTGATGTACTTGCCTCCCCACGAGGGATGGATGTGGCCCGAGGTCGAGCTTAATGTAAGGTGTGATCATTTCTGAACGCCACAAGTGCGTTTATAGCCGTCAACGAATTACCTATAAAAATTGCCTGGTCGGAAACGTCAGCATTCCTCGGTGAGGGCCCCTCATCCGCCTTTCGGAGGAGCTAATGCCTGGGAAAGTTGGCCTTCTGGGAAACGAAATGAATCCTCCACTCTATAATAAAGACCAACGTGTATTTATTTGTATATAAATAAATATAAATACGTCCCGTCACACAAAAGTTAGCGAGTAAAAAACGTGCCTTTTTCTAGGTCCGGACGAAACAATTTCAAATGCGAAACAAGAAAACATGTCAGACAACCTGCGTTTCTTTAGGTCATTAGAAATGATAAGTTATATTTGAAAAATTAAATTACTGACGTAATTCTATGATTTCATATGAATATTAGTGCGAACACTGGCGAAGCATAATTTTTTCCCATCATTTTTGTGTACACTAGTCGTTGCTGTACTCTTTATCCTAGCCCGAGGATCGGATAAAAATACTTTCTCTTATTTTAAACCTTCTCTCTCAAATAGATATCACTTCTCTTTCTTTCGCCCCTTCTCTTTATTCCCCCTTTCCTCTCTTCACTTTTTTTCTTTCTTTCTCTCTCACTTTCCTCTCCCCTTACCACCCCATTTCTCTTTCTCCCTTCTCTCTCCCCCTTTCTCACTCTCCCTGCCCTCTCTTCCATTCGTTCTTTCTCCCTTTTTCCTCTTCTTTCACTTTCATTCTCTCCTCCTCTCTCCCCACCCCTCTCTTTTCTTTACTTCCCCCTTCTTTTTGCCATACTCTCCCCCTTCTTTCTCCCCTTTCTATTTGTCACCTCCCTCTCACTTCCCTTCTCTCTTTCCCCTTTCTCTCTTCCCAGCCCTTCTCTTTTCCTTTCTCTCTCCCCTTTTTTTCTTTTTACCTCCTTTCCTTCGCTTCTCTCTCCCTTTCTTTCTCTTTCCCTTCTCTCTCACCTTCTTCATCTCTTCATTCATCTCTCTTACCCCCTGTCTTTCTCCCCTTCTATCTGCCCCCTTCTCACTCTCTTCCCTATCTTTCTAAATATACTCAACATAACTTTTACACACTCTATATTTCTTATCTACACTCTCCCCCTCTCTCTCTCTCTCTCTCTCTCTCCAGTAAAGACCAACCACTTTTTCTCCTGTCATTTTTCTCTCCCTACATAAACCATTTCTATCTGTCTTATTCTTTACAGCCTCTCTTTCTGCGCCTCCTCTCTCTACCACTGTTATCATATCTATCATTGCACCCGACTAGCGTATTGATTACCGTCTCTCTCTCGCTTTCTCTCCCACCCTCTCTCTCATTGTTATTGGCACTGACACTTACCCCTCTCTCTTTGCATCATCTACCCCCTCCCTCTATACTCGGAGTTTGCACTTGCGATTATTGCTACAACAACAACAACCAATGCTTGTTAGGTGAGTTAAAAAATGCTTTTTTTTATATACCCCGATTGTTATATATTTTGTTCACGTTACATTTAGCGAAGCATTTATTATTTTACACGATGGTTCATGATAAGGTCATCGTCAAGCTAATTTTCTTAAAGTTAAATGTATATATTTTACTTTTATTTATTTAAATTGTATTTGTTTGTTATATACTTCGACAATCCGACGGACACTTGCCGTGGATGGCAAATTTTATGGACTGTTTAAACTTCATAGTTGTTAAAAACACGCACTTCATTCTTATTCTGATTTTCTTTTCGTTAAAAAAGGGGCCAACAAACTAGTTTGTTATAAAATGACCTTTTCTGTGATTTATAAATAATTATTTACTATTGTTGTTTAATGTTTTATTTATTTATTTATTTTACTTACAATAAAAAAAATTGTCATCAATCCGGCCAGCTCTTGCTTTTTTCTGACCCATTTTTTACGAGTGTTACATATATATATATATATATATATATATATATATATATATATATATATATATATATATAACAAGAAAATTAAAGTAAATATAAAATATCTTTTTACAAAAATTCGATTTTTTTCTCTTTATTTTAAAATCGTTCCATATAAAAAATAGCACAAAAATGCGGCTTTTCCCCTCAAAATAAAAGTGTGAGAAAAAGTCCCGAAAAATGCCATAAAATTCATGGAACACTGAAATATGCGACGCATTGATGATGATGATGATGATGATGTCGTAGCAACGTGGTTCCGTTTGTTTTTTTGTTTGTTGTTGTTTGTTTATTTTCACCGTTTTTTTGTTTTGTTTTTTCTCTCTCTGAGAATTCCAACTCTTTTCAAGATGTTTTAAAGACATTACAACTCACAAACCGAAAGATTGTTCCAGTCTCCTAGTTGGCAAAAAAATAGAATTATTCATTTAAAATTAGCTGTATTTATCCGGCGTTGCTCGGGTGGAGACATATTGCCGGCCTGGAGAAACATAATTCGGAATAGTCCTATTTACATTAAAAAAAAAAAAAGATTTAAAAAGATTCGTTTGAGTTTACCCTTATTTTATTTTTTGATTTAAATAAATATTCGATTAATAGTAAAAAAATAAATAATTCAATATGTATTAAAGTTACGGATAGGCGAGAACGACACACACACACACACACACACACACACACACACGATATGTGGTCTGATAGTTTCCTTAATACAGATATTTGAAATGTGAATTTTAATGACATAAGTTATACAAAACTATTACAACTACTGTATGTGAATGTTTATAATCTCTTTTTAAGATTTTTAGACACGTTTTTTTTATGTGTATACACTATTTTAGTTTCATTTACAAATTCGTCCTGACATTTTTTTACTTTCATTCATTGCTTTTTTTTGTTTGTATCAATGTAGATTAACACCCTCATCTACCCCCCCCCCCAAGTGCGATTCTACTTTTTTTTTCTCAGGCGATTACATGTGAACACTGAAACACTTAACGGAAATATAAAAAAACAAAAACAATTAGAATTTACAGTGGGGGATCAGTTTCACATAATTTATTTTTAGCGTTTATAGGGCAGTTAACCATTTTTTTGCTATGGCAAATAAATTCTGTACGTTTTATTTTTTTTTTGGGGGGGGGAGGGTCTACTTTTTTAGACGCTTACGCGTGGTTTTACAACCTTACCAGTCGGACTTAGGGTTAGTGGTAAAAACGTTAGTTAACAGCCCGGAAATGAGGGATCATTTTACGTTAAATTTATATACAAAACTGATCCCCACTCTAAATTCTAAAAAAATTGTTTGTTTTTTTCGTCAAATTTTTCCGAGGGTTTCACACGTAATCGCCTGAACAAAATAGAATCTCATTTTGCTTTGAGGGGGTAGCTGAAGGGGTTAATGTACAAATTAACCGTTTTTTCTTTTTTTTTTTTTAGTTTGTAAATGTAATTATTTATTTGGTACTTCTACAGAATTTGAACCGAACCAAACCGACTTTTGCCGACCTAAAACTCAAGTAACTGTCGACGTGCCATTTATTTTTTAATTTTAGTTTGATTCTGAAATTGAAAACTAATAAAAAGTATCGGAATTTTTTTTTAGATGAGGATTCGGACTACTATTCTTATCTTGGTTATTATATTCACGACGTTTCGACCGGTTACTGCAGTTTCACGGTATTATCGATAATTAGAAGTGTCTCTGGCTGGCATCAATCGAAAAGAAAATCCGGAAGAATATACAGTATTTATACCCATAAAACTAAGTGCAGTTCATTAAAAATTACTTTCTTTCATTCTTACTGGTAAATGTTGGAAAAATAAAGCTGAAACTAGATCAATCAGTTGGCAGCTGATGATTTTTTTCTTTTTGCTTTCTATTATTTTAGTTGCAAAAGTTTGCACATGAAGTATGTATATATATATATATATATATATATATATATATATATATATATATATATATATATATATATTAGATCCTAGAATTATGCACTGATTGGCCATCCGTACCGGCGGTTTTGAGGTCAGACAGATTTTTAATAGTTACCTTTTCTTTGATGGAAATAGATTAACTGCCAAAGAAGGGTAACTACCAAAAAAATGTCTGCCCCAGAAATCGTCGGTACGGATGGCTTATGAGCGCATTGTATGATATTATAAATGATATATATATATATATATATATATATAAGTTTTTGAAAGGCTGTGGGCAATGCAAATTCCGGGTAAGATGCAAGTTGTAAGAAACAAAAACAATAACAATAAATCGAATACGAAATATGACTTACTATTTATTTTTATTTTTTTTCCTAAAATCTTACATCCTAGGATTCTCTGCACAGTCGGAGAAATTTTCTTCTGGTTTAATTATTTTTGACAAAGGGAAGTCTCTTTTCCCGAAATATTAAATAGTGATTTTTAATCACACGAACAGCTTAAAACACTCTTGCTGTTATGTAAGATTTTAGGAAAAAAAGGAAAAATAAATAGTAAGTCATATTTCGTATTCGATTTATTGTTATTGTTTTTGTTCCTTACAACTTGCATCTTACCCGGAATTTGCATTGCCCACAGCCTTTCAAAAACTTACTACTACTATACCCAGCAATGCTTCAAGCAAACTACCATTCTCTACTATATATATATATATATATATATATATATATATATTAATGCTCTAATTAGCGTGATTGAGCACTCTGTCATTATCTCTTCATACAATTTATAATATATATTTAACGAGAGGCAGAAATGGATTTTTAACCATATAAATGACACACACTATTTAAAACTTTCTGTTTTTTATCTGTGTCGCCGGGCAACGTCGGGTAGCCCTGCCAGTGCATAATAACATTACATCAAATTTTGTTCATTTCATTCATCATTTTCAATCTTCTCATAATATTTATCATCATTCAATTGACAAACTATCCATCTCATTAACCTTTATCCTCGAGTAGCTTTTAGTTTGATAACTGGTGACTCATTAGTAAAAGAAATATAATCCTCCACGCTATAATAAAGAACAATGTGTATTTATTTGTAAATATATATGCGTCTCGTCACACAAGTCTGTCCAACGAATAAAAACGTTTTCTTTCTTTTTTTCCCCACTCTGCTTTCTCTACCGATTTATACGTTTTTTCAATTGTGATTTTGAACAATTTAAAAAAAAGCATTAAAAAGACTTACATTGGAAAGCAAATCGCAAGTCAGACAACCCTCGCCGTTTTAAATGAATTTGGAAAGAAATCCTTGCTCTCAATAAAATCAACGGTAGGTGATTTTTTTCTGTAGGTCATCAGAAATAATAATAATAATAATTAATACTAATAATAATAATTAATACTAATAATTCATATATGAAAAATTAAATTATTTATGTAATTCTATGATATTATTTGAATATTTTAGTATGATATCTAGATAAATAGCGAGTGCAAACACTGGCGAAGCATATTTTGTTTGTTTTTAGCATTCATGTAGTATAGTTAATAGAGCAGAAATAAAAAAACAAACAAAATATACACCAAATAACTTTTTACTAAACGCAAGATAATTTAACTTTCTACCGACCTGTATAATTCTAAAATGTGGAAACTGATTGTAAGATTTATTATCTCTGAATTTGTTATCATCGCTTTTACTTAGC
Organism: Sepiola atlantica; assembly: GCA_963556195.1. NCBI lineage: Eukaryota > Metazoa > Mollusca > Cephalopoda > Sepiida > Sepiolidae > Sepiola > Sepiola atlantica. The sequence goes on from OY744547.1 coordinate 31,436,519, forward strand.
CAAATACGAGTAAATATATTTTGTTTAGACATGGTCGCTAATTTCAAGCTTAAAAGATAACAATAACAAAAGGTTTAGCCTACCACTAACTGCTGAAAAAAAAAAACTAGAAAAAAATAATAAAAGATAAATAAAAAATATTAAAAAATAACATAATTTTCAATATTCTGCTGAAAAAAAGTACATATTTGTTAGCCCCCCCCCCACCACCATCTTTGTGTTTTTCAGAAATATACGAGAACCCCCCCCTCCCCGAAAATATGCTAGTAGTTCTGAAAAAAGTTTTTAAAATAGCGACCATTTTGGAAAAAAAAAATGGTTACTCATTCCTTTTGGCTAAGATCAAAGTGTAGTATCTGTTCCGATGGATACTGCACCTCATAGAGTGGTATTGTCTTGGCCTTCGGGGCTTGATTTACGCCTGTCTATGGGTCTGTCCTGTGCAGTTCTAGGAGGTCCACCCTCCCAGGCTTCGCCTCTCCTCTTTGGGGAGGAGTAAGTTTATTGCTTACTGCCTGAGGCTCCCCTACCGGGGAATGCCGATGGGGCTGGCCAGGCAATTTTTAATGGCCCGTGTGCTCACCTCTCGGGCGCTGGCTTTTCAAACCCCACTTTCCCGACCCGACCTTGGGTCACATCTTACTTGTGGGAGTAAGATAAAAACTGGCCTTATGCCTAACTCCTGGAGAGGAGTAAATAAATACTCATTCTGTTCTGCATTATGTGGTCAAGAACTGGGTGATCATTTTACGTTAAATTCATATATTAAAGTGAACCCCTATTTTAAAATATTAAAGATTATATATAAAAAAATGCATGTATTTCAATGGTGTTGATGTGTAATTGCAAGAAAAAAAATAGAATCTCATTTTTATTTGTTCGGGGAAAATTGTACGAATATTTACAATTTAAGTTACAAAAACAATTTATTTGTATGACACAAAAAACAACAACAGCAAAAAAAAAACTACATGTCAGAAATGAAATATCCCCTTTTCTTTAAATTGATAAACATTTTAAATTTTATACATACATTAGTAGAATACCCGTCCCAAGAAGGGTATAAGCAATAAATATAGCATTAGTTTAAAATTTTAATGTTTGTCTTTCTTTGGGGGTTATGGTATTGGTCGACCCCCTAAATGGTAAAGTTTATAAAAAAATAAATAATGTGGCCACGTTACTCACCCTGTTGCCTAGATTACATATTCCATAATTCATAATGATAAGTTCAATAGTTTAGGATTTTACCAAGCACATACATATTATTGACGCTCACACGTGCGCACCGATCCTTTTTAAAATGTATTATTTAATATAACTTTAAATTTGATGTAGAGCAATTCTTTTCACTATTAAATGTTTTGTATCTAACTTATTTTAAAGGTTTTTGGGTTCGGGTTTGGGTGGGTGCATTTCCATGAATGGTAAAGTTTTAAAAATAAATAAATAAAAGAATGTGCACATATTACTAACCGGATTGTCGAGAGTATATATGCCAAAATTCATAATAATTTGTTCATAAAAAAAATAATGAAGAAAAAACTTTGTATATATATGCACCCCCCTAAATGTTAGCATTTACAAAAAAAAATAATGTGTCCATGTTACTCACCGTATTTTCTAGAATAGATATTCCAAAATTCATAATGATTTGTTCATAAAAAAATAATTAAGAAAAAACTTTGTATATATATGCACCCCCCTAAATGTTAGCATTTACAAAAAAAAATAATGTGTCCATGTTACTCACCATATTTTCTAGAATAGATATTCCAAAATTCATAATGATTTGTTCATGAAAAAAATAATTAAGAAAAAACTTTGTATATATATGCACCCCCCTAAATGTTAGCATTTACAAAAAAAAATAATGTGTCCATGTTACTCACCGTATTTTCTAGAATAGATATTCCAAAATTCATAATGATTTGTTCATGAAACAAATAATTAAGAAAAAACTTTGTATATATATGCACCCCCCTAAATGTTAGCATTTACAAAAAAAAATAATGTGTCCATGTTACTCACCGTATTTTCTAGAATAGATATTCCAAAATTCATAATGATCTGTTCATTAGTTTAGGAGATTACCTTGTAAACACACACACACACATATATTTAGGCAGCATCTTCTCTTGCAGGCATGTATTGTTGAATATAAGAGACAACTCGTGTCTAGATATCTTTTGGTAGATCCTTTCAATAGTCCGAATCAGGATCTTAGTTTCGGAGGGGAATTGGCTGATGAATTTGCCATAATTTGCATTTGTCTCCCAAGTACTTTCGGACCCACCCGGGTCCATCTTCAGGGGAATGAGGTTAATCAGGTCTAGACCATGTGTTAGTATTTATAAAAGGTTTTTGGCGGGAATTATGTAATAAGTATGAAACTATATTTGGAGCTATAAACATTTTAGAATATTATTACTGATATTAAAGTTAATTCTATTAATTAGGGTTTTTTTGGTTTTTATATATAAGGCTTTTAATATATGAAGTTTTTGTTTGTTAGTACTGAATTCTAAGATTTTGGTATTTTCTACTAAGAGTTTTCTGAATTCCGATCGGGGGCAGGAGTGGTGGTTAGTTAAGTGTTGGGCCATGGCGCTAGTATCAGACAAATGCATCGTCAATCTTCTCGACAAAGTCATGGTAGTCAAACCTATGTATATGTTTTTTCTTGGTTGTCGGAGACACAGTCGACCAAAGGACATTTAAACTCATAAACAAGGTTTGTCTTATCCAAAACTCTAACTGAGGGGGAAGAATTATTTGTGATAATAAGGTTAGTGGTTTTTACTTTCTTGTAGAAAATGATCAGTTTTACTTTTTGATTTGGGTCAGTAAGGAATACGTTCTTGTTAATAATATTTCTTAGAACTTGTTCATCTATTTTATAGTTCTGGTGGAATTGGTTACGATAAAATAGTTTAATAGTTGTGTTAAGTGGAGAATTGGATTTATTATTATTATTATTATTATTATTATTATTATTATAGTCGTCGTCGTCGTCGTCGTCGTCGTCGATCCAACAATATATATGTATATATATATATAGTGAATGTTTTTATTCGAACATGTACAAGGTCTGTTACCTGGATTACTGTATATATATATATATATATTATAGTTCAGAGATACACGAATTTATGACAACTGCTGATCTTTTAACTGTTGTAACTGAACAGATCTGTCGGTTTATGTATAATTCAAGAGAGGGAAGAGCCATTGCGCTTGACATTTCGAAGGCATTTGACAGAGTGTGGCATTCTGGTCTCCTACACAAACTTCCGGTTATGGTTTTGGTGGTGAGGTTCTTCATTTATATCGAGAAGAAACAGTATTGGGCCTAGAATGGAGCCTTAGGAACGCCAGCATTGATAGGAAAAGAGAATGAAGAGACACTGTCCAAAGTTACTCGCAAGCTTCGATCAGAAAGAAAAGACCTAATAATGTCTTCCAGAGAATATTGTTCAGAAAATTAACATCTATGCTGATGATACCACTCTCTATTCTGGTGTTGCTTCTCGCCCATCTCTTTCGGACTAGTCGAAATATGCAGCTGATCTAGAAGTTGACCTGGGTTCAGTTGTGGATTAGGGTACGAAATGGCTTGTTTCATTTAATCTAGTTAAGACTCAGTTCGTGTCTTTCAACCGTAGGCGTGTCCCTTTTCTTCCTGAGATTCTCATGAATGGCTCTTCTCTTGAGGAGAAATCGACTCTGAAACTTCTTGGTCTTTCATTCTCATCCAATCTTTTTTGGAGCTCATACATTAGATCCATTGCTCTTTCTACTTCTCGTAAAGTCGGTTCTTTCTATCGCTCCAAACACTTTCTCACGCCTGAAGATATTCTCTATCTCTAAAAATCTGCAATCAGACCATGCATGGAGTACTGTTGTCATATTTGGGCTGGTGAATCTCTGTCCCATTTGAGGGTTCTTGATAAGGTGCAGAAACGCGTCTGTAATTTGATTGGCTCTACCCTTTCTTCTTCTCTACACCCTCTCTCTCACAGACGTGATGTTGGTAGTCTCAGTCTTTTCTATAAATACTATTATGGCATGTGTTATTTAGAAGTATGCGACCTATTCCCCGCTTCTTTTGTTCCAGCTCGTTGCACTCGTTGGTCTAGTGGTCTCCATAAATTTGCTATTTTGATACCTCATTATAATACAACTATCTATATCAGTAGTTTCTTTCCAAGAACCGCAGGCTTGTGGAACTCTCTTCCTGCTGACTGTTTTCCTACTACCTATAACCTTGATCTTTTAAAGACTAAGGCCAATAGGCATCTCCTGTGTTTGCGATAACCATATTTGTTTTTGTTAGCTCCTTATATCAAGTGGCTTCATATCTTGTCTTGAGTGATTTCCATAAAAACAAAAAAATATATACAGAGTGAGAATCCAGGTAAGGTTTGTATCAGCAGGATAAACTCCGGAGAATCTTTACTGTGTTTAAATAATAGTGTTCGATAATAAATAAAGTTATGTTTCAACCGTAGCTTTGATAAGCTTGATTTCCTCAGACCAGAAATAAGTATCTGCTCTCTGTTTTCATATCGAAGATTGGAGCAAAATTTAAATCTAAAATTAATTTTATCGGATGACGTCTGAAATATGAATATAAACATTTTTACGGTTTGCATGTTCAAAGGTGATAATTTGAATTTAGTCACATGACCCTTATGAATTGAAATTTTGCTCCATTCTTCAATATGAAAACATAGATATAAATAAAGCTACTTATTTATTTTGGTACAGAAAAATTAGTACAACATTCGTACCGTCGGTTTCAAGCACAGGACTTAGCCATCCGACTCTCTTCAGCTTCTGTTGTCATTTGTTTCGGATATATATATATATATATATATATATATATATATATATATATATATATATATATATATATATATATATATATATGTGTGTGTGTGTGTGTAATTACAGAAGATTAAGACAACATTGGTACCGTCAGTTTAAAATCCAAACAAAGGGGACCTATAGTTGGCCTTTTATGCCGGACTGTCTTTAGCCTCTGTTTATGTCTGTCTCCTTGGAAAATGGCGTCATTTTTAATTATTTTTTTTTTGTAAAAAAAATTTAATTTAAAATACAGGGTGTTTCAAAAGTCTTGGGAACATAACGATTTTTAATAACTCAAAAACTATTAGGAGTTGAAAAATGAAATTGGTACCGTTGGAAAGGTTAAAGTTTCAAGTTTTGTGGGGAATCTTCAAAGTTGCTCAATATGAGCACCATTCGTCACACGGCAGACATCTAGTCGATAGTCCATTTCCTGCCAAACGCGTTCCAGCATCTTGACGTCAATGGTTCCCACAACTGCCGTTACTCGAGCCTTTAGTTCGTCAATATCTCTTGGAAGGGGCGGCACATAGACTTGTTGCTTGACAAAGCCCCAAAGGAAAAAGTCACACGGGGTAAGATCTGGAGACCTAGGAGGCCAGGGCATGAGAACGTCATCACCTCGCCCAGACCTCCCAATCCATCTACCAGGCAGCCTTGTGTTAAGAAACTGCCTTACTCTAAGACTCCAGTGTGGTGGTGCACCATCTTGTTGAAAAATGAAGTCATCAGATTCTGCTTGTTCCAACTGAGCCATTAACCAGTCTTCCAGCATGTTGAGATAGGATTCACCAGTGATAGTTGCCTCTTCAAAGAAGAACGGTCCATAGACACCTTTCTTGGAAATTGCACAAAACACGTTCACTTTTGGTGAATCTCGCTCGTGCTCAAGAAGTTCATGAGGATTCTCAGTACCCCATATGCGAGTGTTATGCTTGTTAACTTTGCCATTCAGATGGAAGGTAGCCTCATCGCTAAAAACAAGCCGGTCATCAAAGCCGGTCATCAAAGCCGTTATCTTCCAACTTCTCTTGCATTGCAATGCAAAAGTCACGGCGAAGTGGCTTATCAGTGTCCTTCAACTTTTGGACCAACTTGAGCTTGTAAGGTACCATTTGCAGTCGTTTCCTTAAGACATGCCATACAGTTGCTGGAGCAAGCTGAAGTTCCCTGCTGGCTCTTCTCACTGATTTACGGGGGCTCCGCTGAAAGGCTGTCCGAACTTGCTCAACTGCATCTTCTGAAGTTGAAGGGCGACCTGTTCGCTTACTTGGGCACAAACACCCATCTTTCACAAATTTAGCATGCCATCTGACAATGGATTTCCTTTCAGGGGCTTCTTTTTTAAATTTCCTGCGAAATGCACGCTGAACACATGTCCACGATTCAGTCTTTGCAAATTGGAGGACGCAAAATGCCTTGTCTTGTTTAGAGAACGCCATTACTGCACCTGGAAAGATAACACGAAAATCATTAGTATGACCAAAAACTTGATTAAGCAAGCTTTAAAATGGCACCAGTTTCATTTTTCTACCTGGAATAGTTCATGAGATATACGCATTTGTAATGTTCCCAAGACTTTTGAAACACCCTGTATTTAGATATTTTAAATAGAGTAGTCCATAGAGTAAATGTGGTATTTTGGTGACTGCTGAAGTGAAAGTGATAGGAAAATGGTAAACGAATGAAAGGAACAATGCTTGTACGAATGAGTCAAAATGCGTCTAGTTAAGAGTAGGATGGGCAGGCGATGACCACCGACCACCTCATTCTTCACACATTTTTAATGGCCTTGTGCCTAACTTGTAAACTAATTATATTTTTTCTTTCTATTTGCGCATAAATAATTCAAAGTGTATTATCGATTTTTTTTTCCTCTGTCAGGGAAGGAGAAATCCTTCTCGACTGAGGCAATTTAAATTTTTGTCCCAATATAAAGTTCCCCAATTTGGGGGAGCTGGATATACGCCACATAAAAAAAAAACGACCTTGTGTCTAACTTTATTTTCGTGTCGAGGCAAGTAAATAGGGACGCTATATTGATGGTTGTTAGGAGTATTGTTTGGGTTGAGCACCCCTCTACTCCTTTGCTCCCCCCCCTCCGCCTTCATTCTGGACGTGTTTCCAGATATACATGTGAAGGCATGCATTTAGGGTTGTGTTTATACTACGTAAGTGACGTCACTTGACCAGCGCGTGACCCTCACTTTAAAGTCGAGTTGATATTTGTTTTACTTCTCCTTTCATTGATTGTTAGTGTTTGTGTTTAGATCTCTCTCTCTCTCTCTCTCTCTGAGCGCACCTGACGCTCTGTTGTTATTACGTGGTGTTTTGTGGAGCACTTCCTTCCGGAGTTGGGTGGAGGAAGGAGGCATTAACGCCAAAAATGTAACATTTATTTTTAATTGGCGGTAAAAAAATAAAAAAAAACGGAAGAAAAAGTCGTGAAAATTTCTCGTTTCAATTTAATTCGTTTTGCCCCCCCCCCCCAACTTTATTGTTTGTCCCAACAACAGTAACGTATACGAGTGCACGCACGCACGCACGCACACACACACACACACACACACACACACACACCACTTCCGAAAACACATACGTGCACGCACACTTAGACGAACAGTTTAAATAGAAACACGCACTCACGCATAATTAAAAAGAAAATCACATACACAGCTTGCAAATCTCTAAGCAGACGCATCCATAATTGCACACAGAGAGAAACTAAACACACACACACACACACCCATAACTATAATAAGTCATACACCATCCATTATGACTATGTAATCCCTACAGCTACATACTTAGAAAACGGAGCTGTCAAACCTGACATAGTGATATGGGACAAGAGGGGTGGGTGGTGAGTAGCAACCTTAGTTCAAGTCAGTGTCTCTAAAGATGCTATCTTAAACAGAGCTGAGAGGGAGAAGAGAACTTATTACTAAAGTTTTATATACGCTATGAAAAGAAACTGTAATCTTAGAAGATCTCAATCATTCCAGTAATCATTGAAGCCACCAAGCTCATGAAAAAAGAATTTGACAAAACTACCTGGCGAATATACCCGGTGAACCAAGTGCAATTTCGCTTAAAGGGATGGTTAGAATCCTAGATCTCTCGGTTGAAGTCTCTGAAATAGTGCGTGAATGTCTGTCATCTGGTAGGATGTCTCGTCTCCAGCAAAAATAAGGAGAAAAGAAACGGTTAAGTTCTATTTTAGTCACCCAAATTTTTGACAGTGGAATAGTCCCCTTTTTTTTTTACTAATCGATCACCATTTGTCAAGGACAAAAGCCACTCAAGGATAAGGGTTAATGAGACGGATGGATTGTCAGTTAGATGGTGAAGAATATTATGAGAGGATTGAAAATGATGATTGGAATAAAAAAATTGATTACTTATTTTATTTACCTCTCAGGAGGTTAGACACAAGGTCAGGTGTTAAGTTGAAAATCCTGTGCACTAGGATGAGAAGACTCTGACCTACAAAAAGTACCTGCATTCCCAGCTAGGAGTCCCTCAGGCGATTAGCGATAAACTAACTCCTTCTCAAAGATCAGGTAAAGCCTGGGAGGGTGAACCTCCTGAGACTAAACGGATTGATTGTCGAGGACGAATCCCCGATTGGTACGAAGAGAAATAAAGAATTCAACTTAGGGTAAGGGTTGGCACTATTCCCAAACAATTTATTGTTGCTATGTTTTAGTAAAGAAAAGTCGATTAAAAATAAAAATTGAAGAAAGTTGAATCGTATCGGAGAGACGTTAAATCAATGTTTAATATTAGCAAACGTCAATGTGAATTTTTAACTAAAAATATTTTCAGTATATTAATAACTATTTCATTCAAAAACCAAGAAAAAGCAAAAAAAAATTTAAATAAAGAATAACCGCATTAGTTTTTTTTTTACATTTTATGGTTGGAGTGGGGGTGCAAAAAGCGAGGTAACTTTGATCTCTATTTCCGGTTGCTTCAACTTTTAGGTTGGTGCCATGTTTGCTAAAAATAAACATTGATTTAACGTCTCTCGGATTCAGGCTTTGACCCTAGCATTCATACCAGCCGAGGTTCGCTTGTAGAATAGAAAGACAAAGTCTCATTCTAACATTTATATCAACCTTATTGGCCATCTTTGTTAGCATGTAATTATTGAGAAGGTGTTAGTAATGGAGAATAAGTCCAGGAGTCTGGAGTAAGAAAAAGGTTGGAGAGTCCATAAGATGAAGGATAAACGTCCTGGTTGTAGGGAACAGAGAATAGTTCATAACAGGAGAAAGTCCATACGATCGCAAGCATTAGTTAAAGGCAGGCCAAGTTCATATGTGATTTGTAGGTATGTGTGTGTGTTGTAATGGTATAAGTTCACATGCACCAGATCAGCTATATTAGATATTGACACCTTCTTGTCAATGCCCAGAGCCCACAGATGTTGGTATGCATCCCAAGAAAGGGATTTGATGGTCAAACTCCACGACGTGGGTTGATTACACAGTAGGGCCTTGCTCGTGACTAAAGAGGAAGAATAGTAGCAAGCTACCACTTAAATAACCATCTGTTCGCATAAGAGATTGTTTCTGATTGAGCAAGTCCGAATCTAAATTATGCAAGTCAAGCAGATATTTCAAACATCGTTAATGGCTGCTGTTGCTATTTGTAGTACTACTGTTACACACTTTAGCATCATTCTGGCAACCTAGGGTCTGGTTTGCTCTATCAGACCTTTCTTTGTCAGAATGAGGTATGGTCCTACTCGATCCTAGGAGGTGTACCATCCCAGGCATTACCATCTTCGGAAGTGGGGGTTGGTTTATTGCCAGTTGCGTGAGGCACCCCTACCAGTGAATGTCGACGAGTCCGTTCTTGGCTATTTTTATACTCGATTAGAGTGTCCCCTCGGAGTAACTGGTTTGCCCCACCTTCTGGCTTTATGCCATATTTTGTTGCAGATGGAAGCAATTAAAGAGGAGGCTCTCTCAGATAGGATTCAACTATAAATTACTGTTCTTAATCGAATTCCTTTTTGGTTTCAAGTAAGAATAAGTTGTTTGAAAACAGAAGCACAGAGCCTCTCAAGTCAATATTTTTAGTGACTAAAATAGGATTTAACCCAAAGTCATGCGTTAGGCTGCTTAGAACATGGAGGAGATACGTTTGTAGTAGCGGTACAACTACAGCAACAGCCACTACTATTACTATTTTGAATATGTGCTTAATTTCTGAGCTCGGTGCTGAATGGTGTAAGAATTTAACTTCCTTTCTGGTTTACCCAATCAGGGGCCATCTCTCATACGAGCTGATCACGTGATAAGAGATTATAAAGGAGTTAACACAGGATAAACTCCCTCTTTTCTTTCCCACGTGCAGGACTGACAACTACTCAACGTTAGTCGGAGCATCTCCTAAACTCTATTCTTGGGACCCAACAGAAACTATCCGGGCCTTTGGCCCTCGGTTCGACTTCAACAAGAAGACCCAAGATTCCGACATGGCTACTTCTGCCAACACACGTAGACTACTTAATGCAACACACACATACTTACATACTTACATACATGGACATTGCTTGACTTCCACACCTTTGTACTGTACAAACATTCTTCATATATGAACTCTTTCTCTTTTATTACAAACAGGACATTGCCGGATTCCGCACCCGTGTACAGACACATGTACTTCATATATGAACTCTTTTTTTCTTCCCTACTAACGGGACATTTATTTAACCCCACATAGACTTTCTAACCTTTTGCCTTCGTCCATACTCATGGACGTATTCATTCACTAACATCCTTCTCTTTCATATTTCCTTTTATACATGTTAACAAAGGCGATCAATAAAGTTGTTTTAAATATTAGAAATGGATTTCGTCTCATTTCTATAAGTTGATGATCTGATCCTGGCAGACGGTACAAGTGAGATGGCAACAGACGGAAGAAGTTGGAAGGCATTCATGAAACGTCTAACCTCAGCATTAGACAAGATGAAAAATGATGATAATCAATGAAAAAACTAACAATAGCATACAAACATGACAGCACAGTGAAGTACACATGCACGCACACACACACACACGCACACGCACACACGCACACACACACACACACTATTCAACAATACTGAATGATTATTTCTTTTTTTATTCAATTTTTACTTTACCATTTGCCCCATTTGATTGCAAATACAACAAAGATCTTATCTTTTTATTTTTTTTTATTTATTAAAAAGTGAAAATATTTAAAAATAGAGTCTCTTTATTTGCTCCACTCCACAAGGTTGGTTTTTAGTGCGGGGCGTATGCAGCTCCCCACCAAAGGGCACTTCGAATTGGGACAAAAATAAAAATTCCGAAGTCCATAAGATGTCTCCTTCTCTGGCCGAGGAAAGAACCGATAATGCACCTTGAAAAAAATATTTGCAAATAAGGTGAAACCAAATGTAATAAATTAGGCCCAAGGCCATCAAAAGTGTAGGGAGTGCGGTGGTGGTGGGGGGAGTCGTTGGTCATCTTCTGTCTATCTTACTCTTAACTAGAAGCATTTTGACCTTATTCCTTTCATTCTTTCATCATTTGTCCATCCCTTTCACTTCAGCAGTCACGACAATATCACATTCCCGAAGGCCAACAACAGTCTTCTTTTTTTTTTTGTTACCACCTGTTAATTGTCAGGAAACTAATGCGTTGACTCATCCTTCCTTTGAAAGGGTGATGTAGAGATGGGAGTGATGGAGGAAGGAGATAAAACAGAAACCACTAAGATTTAGGTTAAAACGCCCCGACCTATGTTTCTTTATCTGCTCTCCACCCCCACCCCCACAGCGGCAAAGTTAGACACAAAGCCAGTTTATTGTGGAAATCCGGCGACCCCCCAAAAGGGGGCACTCTAGAAGGATACAAATTTAACCATGATAGGCCATGTCAGCATTCCAGGCAATCGGTTATAAACTGTCACCCCTCTCAAAGGAGGTATTGCCTGGGAGGATGGTCTCTTGAGACCAACTAGAACAAATACTACCCTGGCTCAAGGACAAGGTAGTATGTTGGCTTGAACAGGCTTTTGGTTCTTTGATACTACGAGTGTGCGTTCTAGAATTAATATTTCATTTTGGTTTCAGGAGCACACATGAACCATAATACTTGACTTTTATTTTATTTTAATTTAAGCCAGAAATTACTTTCTCATCAACAGATTGTGAAGGGTTGTGGAGTTCCTATCTGCTTGCCTTCCCACGAGGGCAGAGTTGGACACAAGGTCGGTTTTTAATGTGGGGACATCCAGCTCCTCAAAAAAGAGCACTCTGTATGTGGTAAAACAAATGCCTCAGTCTAGAAGGATTTCTCCTTCACTGACCGGGGATAGAAAAGATGAAGTGTAGTATCGGAACCAAACTACATTTTGCTCCGAGCCAAAAGAAAAAAAGAGATTACACACAATTTTTCCTAACGTTTCTAATTTGTTATACATGTCCCTGGCAATGCCGGGTAGCCCTGCGAGTATTTAATACAGAATAAGAACAACATCGGTACCGTCGGTTTCAAATCCAAACAAACGGGACCTAAAATGTTCTTCAGATCTTCTGTAATACATATATAAATAAATATTATGCTCTTATTTTTAAATTTTCTTAATAATCGAGCACTCTGCTGGGGTTCTCTCTCACTAACCTAACATGTATATATAATTATTATGAATAAATAAATATTTTTATATCCATAGACATATATATATATATATGTTTTTCGTTTTTATTTTACTTTCATCAGTATGGAATTACGTAACCGTATCGCCAGTCGGACAATTTGAACCCTGAATCCAAGTATTATGAACCCTGGTCTCATAACCATTTGGCCAGCGCGACGATCATGCTTTGAAATGCAAGATTAATACGCCTTGTATCCTTTCAATGTAAATACAAGTACTGTGATTCTAAAGAGAGTTCCAATCTCCCAAGGGAGAGAACCTTGCAATGTGGCTAATTTATGAATCATCAATTTATTATCTTTCGGAAGGGCTCAACTTTATAGGAGCTTAATAATTATGTATATAGAATTAGGATGTGAGTGAATTATATTCATTTCCACAATCAGACAAACCACATAGCCACCGCAAACCACGACAGCCATAGACCGGAAATCCTAGACTCGAGTTTCGCCCTCCTTTGGGCTCTTCAGTAGGACCCATCTAACCCCAGAATTTGAAGCACGGGCCTATCTGTATGTGAGGCGACAACTCTACCAATTGAGCTATCATACCGCACACAGGAAAGTCAATAGATATATCATGAAATTCAAGTCTGGGGTTTCCGGTCTATAGCTGTCGTGGTTTGCGGTGGCTACATGATTTGTATGATTGTGGAAATAAATAAACAATTTCAAGACTTTACATTAGATGACAGATGATATTGATGGGATGCCAGTGAGTTTTCGCAACTCTGCGATACTAATGTGATCAGATAGTTTATGATCAGTAATGAAGCGCATGATGAGGCTCTGGATGGTTTCTACTTTCTGATGTAATTTTACAGTCCAGTTGACACATTCAAGTCCGTATAAGATTACAGGAAGGACACTCAGCCATTTTAGTACATATTCTGCAGCTAGCAGAGAAAACGTTTAATAATAAAAAAAATATCATACTATTATTAATAATGTAGCGATAGAAAAGCTAAGAGTGGCACAATGCAAATTGGAACGCATCAGTTTACGTGATAGAAAAAGAAACACCTGGATCAGACAGCAAACTGAAGTAAATTACATCATCACCACTATACGAACGGCAAAACATAAATATGCAGGTCACCTTTCGAGATATAAAGCCAACAGGTGGACATATAAAGTGACAGAATGAACCCCCGAAGCAATGGAAAAGACCTAGAGGAAGGCCAAAAACACGGTGGAAAGATGACCTCGATAACCAACTAGGTCCTACTTGGCTACACCTAGCCAGGAATAAAACAAGGTGGAAAGAAACCAGGGAGAGGTTCCCCCATCCATGAGTGATAACACCCCCTGATGATGATTATTATTATACTAAATATGAGTTAATCAACTTTGTTTCCCTAAGGCTTTTTTCCTATGTACTTTAATAGCACAAAATAAATGCTAAAATATTCCTGGGATTATGTTTGAAAAAAATTCTGTTTTAATTGCTCTAATTTGCCGCAATTTCTAATTAACTGAACTGAATCTCTCACTTAACTATTTATGTATTTCTCTCACCCCTCTCTATTACCCTATGTTGATTCAACCACTCCCTAATATTTCTCACTGTCTCTGTGAGCATTTAGAGAAAGACTAAATCTCTTTTTTTTCAACGTGGTCATCTCATTTATATATGTGTGTATGTACACACCACAGACACGTATGTAAATTAGATGGCAAATTAATAGATCTCTTTACATCTATATATAATAATTATAACGAGAACATAAGTCAGTCATAAAATTGCATAACTCCGCCTGAAAAACTCGATCAAACTTTTCAAGGTAACGGTCAAAGTCATATAAGGTGTGGAGCTTCAATGGCTATGATATGGGCCAAGTAGTGAGACTCTACGGTGAACAGAACAGAGGTTATCACCAAAAATTTTACTTTTACCTTTTCCGTGACCTTAATATCCCCAAATTAAATCAGTTCAAAGTTAGACCATGACCGATATTTTGACCAAATTTGGTGACGATTGGTCAAGCGATAACAACGCTAGGATAGTATGCAAACAAGCAAAAACAGTTACAAACCAACAAACAAACTTTGTTCGATTATGTTTATATAATTCAGTCGTGTGACTGCATACTTACGCCTGACAACATAAGCATTGGCCAAAGCCTCATCCTCCATTTTGTATGAAGTATTTCCGAAGTTATTCCATAGAAAACGTTGATAGCTCAAAAACGATTTATCTGATCAGACTGAAATTTTGCATGATGGTTACTGTTTTCAAAGAGCATCAGATCCATACATTTTGAAATTCTGTCAAAATTTCGATCTTTTCAAAGTTATATAAGATGCGTGACGTCATCGGCTAAAATATGAGCGAAGTAGCGAGTCTCTTCAATGAACAGACCCGAAGTTATCGCTAAAAGTGTGACTTTTACCTTTTCGGTAATTTAACTTTTTACATAGATATCCCAAAATTGTATCAGTTCAAAGTTAGACCATCACCTATATTTTGACCAAGTTTGGTGACGATTGATCAAGCGATGTACACAAACATAGTGGCAAACAAACTCGACCGAAAACATAACCTCCTTGGTGGAGGGAATGCATGTTTGTGATAAAAAAAAAGTGTTAATATTTTATTATTATTATTTTTAAATATATAATTATTTAATATGCCTTCAATGCATGATATGATACATTAGTTCTAAATTTCTTATTTTCATGTATTTGTTTTTAATAATAAAATGGTTTAAGTTGGAAAATATATTTAAATACTTTTTACATAGATATCCCAAAATTAAATCGATTCTAAGTTAGACCATGACCGATATTTTGACCAAGTTTGGTGATGATTGATCAAGTGATGTGGACGCTAGGCTGTACACAAACAAACATATTGACAAACTCGACCGAAAACATAACCTCCTAGGCGGAGGTAATAAGGATAATCTAGACGTAAAGAGACTTAATGTCTTAAGAGATATGTCAGAGTTTATGAATTTTCGAAAGAAAATCAAACTAGAAATGTGAGAGCGATTGTGACCCAGCGGGTCACGGGTACGTCTAGTTATTTATATCAGGTGCATTTTTCCATTCGAGTAAGTTTATACATATTAATGAGAAGTTTCTCCATTATAATCCAATTGTGTCAAACGCACACACACATTGTTAGATATGTCGACATAGTGAAATGTGCAACAAGCAAACACGTGATATCATTGATTTATGAAATAGAAAGAAAAAAAAAATTTGATATATGACTTTGTATTTATTTATTTATTTTCAATTATAATTTTTTTAAATACCAGGAGTCTGAATCGCAATAGAACGTTTGGGTTACCGACTCCACAGCACTGTGTTCATCATATCATTAGGAGTGGGACGTAATGGGTGAAAATTTCAGATTCATGCGAGTAGTATTTTTTTGTGTCCATTTATACATAAATAACACTAAACAATCAAACATTTTGAAAATTTTGCAAAATTCAGAAGGTGCAGGCCAAAAATAGCCGTTAGGGCTCCACGGGACTCAAAATCCATCATTTTTCGGTGAAAAAGTGGTTTCATGCGACATTGCAAGTCCTAAAACATCCTCAAAAGCTATGAATGGATATAGATGGTTAAATCTGATATAGTACTTTAATTTAGGACCATTTTCAGGCTGTGAAAGGGTTTTTATGAATGTAAAATAGCCAAAAACTATTGGCCTGCACCTTCTGAATTTTGCAAAATTTTCAAAATGTTTGATTGTTTAGTTTTATTTATCTATGCTACACCTCACCATGACAAAAACCTCGCCCCTCCCCTCTCTCCCACCCTCCCCTCTCTCCCACCTTAAGACAAATTCACTAACACTCTCACCCCTCCCCTTTTTCACTCACAGCCATCCACATTCATTTCACTCTCTGCCACTGACTTCCCTCAGCCCGGACCTTGGTCCTGCGCTCCCAGTAGTGGCTACTACTTCTTCTCATCAACCCATCATGTCAACCCAATATTTCTATGTACTTGCATGACATTTTTCTTAAAATTATCATCCTGAGGAAGTCTTACAAATAAAGACGAAACGTTGATGAATACATAAAAAAAAAACATCTTTTGGTTTTTCCTTTTTCATTTCCCATTACGTCGGATTACTCTCATCCTTCCTTTCTCATTTCCGAAATATTAAATAAATGATTTTTATAATCATCCAGACATCACACAAACAGCTAACACCACACTTGCTGTTATGTAAGATTTTAAGAAAAAATAAATAGTAAGTCACATTTCACATTCGATTTATTATTTTTGTTCCTTCCAGCTTACATCTTACCCGGAAGTTGCATTGCCCACAGCCTTTTAAAAACATACTATTAATATATATATATATATATATATATATATATATATATATATATTTATAAATATTATTATAAGCCCCCTTCACCAAAGGCCGGGCACTCTGAGTGACTTTAATAACAAGCAGTACTAATAGCGAAATGCACGATCCGAATACGTTTGTAGATCACTCTAAACTGCTTGTGTAAATTAAGCCGCCGATTCGCTATTTACAAAGTTAAATTCCTCCCTAATTAATAACTAATTGTCTAGGCCAAGGGGTTAAGAGTCTTGACTACAGATCAGTGTCGATTTGTGATCGGGGTTCGCGCCCGCCGACCGTTGGGAATTAGCTTCCTGCACTGAAGATTGCGTTAGCATGAAACATCGATATCTGTAGGTAATAAATAATTAATATTTATTTATAAATATATATATATATATATATATATATATATATATATATATATAAAGAAGTTGTGTTTAAAGGCTATGAAACTGCAGTTTGGTAGGAAAACACCGTTGGATATGAGACAAGGTAAACAGAATAAATGACACATTGAAAGATTTCAATAATTTTCGATAATTTCAGGAATATATAATATATATATATATACAGGGTGGGCAAAAATAAGGGTCCTATTTTTAAAAATTCATAACTTTTTTATTTATTGATTTTTTTTTAATTTTTTTTTTTTAGAATAAGTAAAGGACCCCTTCCGAAGCAAGCATGAGCCGTATTAGCCATAAGGAACGTACCCTCATTTAGAAAACATTATTTTTGCTTAAAAAACTCAAAACAGTGTAAAAAACAATACTTTAGTTTTTGTAAGTTTTAAGAAGTGTTTTTCGGCTAAAATTTGTTTTGTTTATTTCAAAAAATCTCGGAAGGGTCAGTCTACACACACATAAAGTTTGGTGAGTTTAACTTTTGTTTTGTGGAAGTTATTCAAATTCAAGTTATTCAAATTTAAAGATAGGACCCTTATTTTGGCCCACCCTGTATATATATATATATATATATATATATATATATATATATATAATATTATTATCACAGATATTGTCTATCTAAACTAAGTAGGTTTTACTGACCAACTATTGTAATTCTATGCTTACGCACATTGTGCCTAGTTGAGGGTAACACAGATCCTTACCCCCCCCCCCCTTTAACCCCATTTGTCCTCTCCTCTAATTAACACGTGAACTTTACAAATATGGATGTGTGCACTTGAAACTTGACCAAAAGGCCGGGTCTCTCTGGGTTAATGGTTGATTGCTTCTAAATTAGGTGAAGTAATGCAGAGGGTAAGAATGGAGAGCGGGGAGGGGAGGGGGGGGGGTTACAAAAGATCTAGCATGATGCATCTTATGTTAATAGGGGTGGGGCGGAAATGTGGAATTTACATAAAAATTTAGTTGTGTAGCAACCAACAAGTCGGTCAGAAATTAAACCACTATTTTGCCCTGACTAGTATCTAGTAACAGTTTTTGAATTTGCATGAATGACTTTAATTTGCTAGGTTGCTTGTTGGGTTTTACAGCATGTCAGCCATTGTTATGTAATTTTATGCCGAAATTGGCCATGTTATGTGAATTAATTCGTACATAGTTTATAGATTAATTTGTTTTGTAGGCATAGATTCTCAAAACAAAGAATCTGTGAACAATAGATTCTATTTAACCAATAGATGAGACCCTGACAGGTAAGACCACTACTCCGGGTCAGAGTGGACCTGGGGGTAGTAGTAACTTAGGAGTGACTTCACATTCCCCATAGCTCCCAAATTGGGGGTCACAACAATGGATACAGGTTTATGTCATACTCAGGATAGTTAAGGGGGGAGGGGGTGAGTAGGTGATAGGGTTGGGAAATAAGGTAGTCAAACAAAAAAATATGTAGAAGGGGCTGGAAAAGATGGATTTCAGCTGAGACAAATTCTATTTAATCCATAGATGAAACCCTGACAGGTACTACCACTACTCTGGGTCAGTATGGACCTTTGAGTAATATCAACTAAGGGGTAACACCCCTAAAAACTCTTAAATTGGGGCTTTGCCACTGGATGCATTTTAATGACATATCCAAGACCATAAATGACTTAAAATTGCAGCAATATGAAGATGTTGTGTAAAGGGCAGTTGTGTGTGCGTGCGCCTACCTAAAAGTCAGAAACTACAGTAGAAACACCCACAAACCTTATATATTATTTTTCAGCATAGTATGAGCACATTTCTTTTGTAATATTCATTCTTTTGGGGGACAACAAGGGCAAAATTAGTCGGGGGGGAGCACGTTTAGAGCGATTTTTTTTTTTTTTTTTTTTTTTTTTTTTAGTGTGAAATAGTACTTGTGATATGTGTGTATATAGATATTTTTATATGGTAAACACTGTTAAATATTACAGAATTAATAAACAATAGAAAGTTAGATTGGATTTTTGAAAGGTGAATAAAACCTTTCACAAATCCAAATACTTGATAGACCGTTTCGTCGACACAGAATTAACTTTAATACCAGTAATAATAAACTAAAATATGCTAACTATAGTTTCGTGCTTATTACATAATTCCTGCCAAAAGCATCTATAATACTAACACATGGTCTGTACCTGATTCTCCTCATTCCCCTGAAGATGGACCCGGATGGGTCTGAAAGTACTTGGGACACAAATCAAAACTATGGCAGATTCATCGGCCAATTCCCCCCTCCTACCCCCCTCCCCGAAACTAAGATTCTGATTCGGACTATTGAAAGGATCTACCAAAAGAAAATATCCAGACATAAGTTGTCTGTTTATATTCAACAATACTTGCCTGCAAGAGAAGATGCTGCCTATATATATATATATATATATATATATAGGATCAAAATAAACCAAAGTGAAAACTTTTAGTAGATGGAACCTATTGTGAAAAGGATAAGCTCAATATACGAGATAGAGCAATAGTAGAGATAGAAGAAAAAAGGAAAATAAACACTAGTTTATTACTGACAACCTTGCATTGAACAATTGAAATTTGAAATAAATTTGGACAATCGTCGCATATTTATCAATCTTTTTTCTTCTATCTCTCTCTCTCTCTATATATATATATATATATATATAACCACAACGGAAGTGGTGTTATACTCACACAGAAATCTCTTGCCTGATAATTATACTTAAATGATTAAATAACATTTCTTTATATTAAAAATAATAATAGCCTCTAAACATATTTAAACAACACCTAGCCAACTCCCCTCCCCCTTTCTGCTCTCCAATATGACGTCCAATTTCTAGCACACTAATACCCCGCACATGGGTGACAACATTTCCGTTTTTTTTCTTTTTTTTCTTTTTTTCTTTGCTCATTCTTGATGAAGAATGCAAGGCGTTTGAAATATTGAATTATAATAACAAATTATTAAAAACAACAACATCGTTTTATACTTCAAACACCACCTTTCATTTTTAATATATATATTATTGTAGAATCAGAAGATTCCCTCACGATTTATTCAAAGGTTATAGTCACATAGTTAAGTGTTGACTTCATGGTAATACAGACACCCTTCCCCTATCTCGCATCCGTCACGTCCGATCATTAAACACACCTACTTTACGAGTATGGATGCGTGCACTCAAAATGTCCACCTCAAAAGAGAGAGAAGTACCATGAAATTTTACAGATTGCTCAGTCAAGAGAAAGCGACGACGGCAGACGGTCGAGGAGGAAAAACCTGTAATTTGCCGTCCGCCAACTTTGAATTACTTTTTAACAAAAGTTTAACAAGCGTCACTCAGTTTCATCATCATCATCATCATCATCATCATCATCATCATCATCATCATCGCTGGTTTAACGCCTGTTTTACATGCTGGCATATGTTGGACAGATAGACTTCCAAACTAACCTATCTCCGACCAGGTGTTTATCCCTCTTTCTCTCAAATACATCCTTATCATTTCCTCCAATGCTTTCCTTGACTTTCCCCTTCCAACTGAACCTGCTACTTCAACTGTTCTACATCTACTAACCCAAGCACTCTCATTCATTCTTACAACTAATGAAGTCTCCTACTCTGCACACATCTCCCTATACTGTTCAGATTTAATCTTCCTCTCAGGTCATCAGATCTAAGCCTGTCTTTAAGACTCACATTACCCACCCATTGTATCATTCTTATATCATTTCTTTTTATGCAACACACATCCTCAACCTTCACTGGAAAAGTTTCACTTCTATACATCATCACACTTCATACACGTGCCTGATAGACTCAACAGTGGTAACACTCTGATGGTTAGTAATAGCAGCAGTTCCCTGAACTTACTCTATCCACTCTTAACTCTTGCAATCAAACCAGCACCAGCTTCTCTCTGTGCTCCAATGATATCACCATGGTAACAACACTTCTGGACAACTTCAATAGCTTCTCCATCAAATAATCAATTATTCTAATATATAAAGTAAAGTCAGTCTGTGTATCATTTCTTTGTCATCTATAGCTTTTTTCTTACAAAATCAATATTTGATTCTGATTTGTCAGTTTTTCTTGTGGATCGTTGCAGCATGTTAAGAGTAAAATATAATTCGATTTAATTTCTTCAAGAAAATACTTTGTCTGGGTCAGATTTATTTTCTAGATTGTCGCCTTCTTAAAAAACAGGGACTTAAAGCTGTATTCGTTCATACAGATTTACTTTCCCTTTGATTGGAACAAGAAAAAATATTTTGGAAGAAAATACTCCGGCATAGTTTAAAAAAAAAAAAGAAGCCAAATAATTGTAACTAAATTCAATACAGGGTAACGCCGATTCATAGTACATATAAAAATATTAATTCAATGTGTAATTATCAAAATTACATTTACACGAGAAACACACACACACACGTAAAGTTGTCTCATAATTTTATTAATATAGATATTTATTTTCCCGCCTGTTTCTGAAAATTTCTAAATTTGTTTTAAGTTCTTTTTCTCTTTCTCTTAATCCCCTTTTCTGTTGTGTTTGCTCCGGTGAAATTCAGTGTTGCCTTGTAACGAGACCAAACAATAATACGTCACGATAATTGGTATCTCATATCAAAGCCAGTTATTTAAGCCCTATTAATCTGGCTACTTAGTGAAGTTTTGCCGTTGGCTTTTTATCGTATGAATAGAATATCGCTTCACTCACCCCCACCCCCACCCCCACTTCTTTCCTCTCATTTACTGTGCTTTTTCTAAATCTTAACATATAAACTTATTTTGTGAGATTTTAAAAGTTGGACCTAAATATCATTGAAGCTGACACATCCAACTTTGATTCTGACTAGCCAATTTACATATTGTATTCTTGTACCGTGTTATTGACTCTATAATAACCTACTCAGCTTTAATTATGTAGTCCCACCTGGACAACTGGGAAAATGGAGATACTTTCCAATTATGATTGAAAAATTTCAAAATCATCATGGGGAATAATTCATATTTTTAATTGAAGAATATCAAAGGAGTTGTCTCCCTTACAACTGAAATTTTGATTCTTTTTCTGTATAATTTTGAAAAAGGTGTAAATAAATCAACAGCAAAAACTAAAATGACTTCACTGCATCCTGAGCAGCGCCGGGTAGATACAGCTACTAATACATAAGAGTGAGAAGATTCTTTCAGACAATATTTCATTTTTTATTTTACGTTCTTAATAGTGATTCCTTTCAAATATTGATTATTTATTTCATGATTTTGTCAATGTCATGTCATCCATTACAACCGATTCTTTTTGGCACACAATACTCTTGATCATTCTATGACTCCGTTCCACAATGCCATTCTCGATATATGCATGGAGGCACCGGAACCTCAAATACACGCCCCAGCTACTCACAAACCTGTTCAAGTAGCTGCAAGTGAAGACAGTGTCGTTGCCAGTTAATATTTCGGTTGATGGGCCTCATTCATAAAGATGTATTTCCACCTGACGAACGACATTGGTTGAGTCTTGCCAACACAGTCGTCGCCATATTGCAAACCGGGAGGGATCACATCAATAAATGTTAGAAAGTCGCCATCATTGTAGTGGGTCACGTCAATTACAAGCCTGCTTCAGTTTTTCTTAATGCCTAGCTCTCCTTTCTTCCAATGAATTGGTGCTGGATCAATCGACTGGCAGACTCCGCAAGTGCTGACAACTGATTTGGCCACTTCCTTATGTAGCATAAGTGCGTTCACTTTGTCGGCAGAGTCAGCTGGTCATATTACTGCGGCGATGTGGCAGTCAAAGTTTACATCTCCTCTTCTCTCTGTTGTAGGCTACTTCTTCTTAATAACAACTTTCATAAACGTTATTAATAATAAAAAAACATCACGAATCAAATTGGGTTTAAAAATCTATTTGGGGTTTTATTCTTTATTTATAGTATACATGTATACTTATAAAACCCCAACCCCCTCACCCATGGGGATTGGCAGCAGTTATCAAAAAGCCCAACTTCTTTCTCTGGTGATTCTATCAAAAGAGAAAGATCCCCATGCTCATTCGCCATTTAAAACTGGCCGCTTCCTGTCTGTGTGACGTCACTACCAGAACACGTAGCTTTACTCAAATTCTAATTGGAAAAGTCCACTCTACTTAATTTTTAACCTTACGTGGAAACTTACCATATTAACTCTATTTTATACACACCCGCCTCTTATCTTGGTACACTTAGACACTAAAGGATCGACAGATGTAGCAAAGTATAGCGTCATTTTCACAACCGAACAAACTACTCTGTTGGTGAATGTTGGCCATTCACTCGAACCCCTTATAGCGGTTCAACTCTCCAACACCGGCTCTCCTCCTTCCTTGTGTAGATCCAACCACCTTTGTGGCATTCTGGTTAGACAGTCAGTACGGTTCTGGAAAGATTCCACCAGCATCGTGCCGATCGTCAATGCATACTCCTCCATCAACACCCGTAATGTTCCCAAGTGTCTCCGTATCGGCATCCTACTAGCCGCCTTCATGTTCACACTTGTCTTCTCAGTCAGGGTGTTGCCGATCCACCGACGCACACAATCAGTAATTAAATACAACACGGGTGCCTGCAATTGAAGGGCCAAATAGATATTCGCCTGCCATCATCCGTTGGCTGCAACAAACAGGCTGTTTCCACGAACCTTCCGTTTGCTTCTAGTGTCACTCCTGTTGTCAAAAAACTCACATCCCCCCAATCTTTACACTGCATTACCCGGGGTACTTGGATAAGTATATTTCATTTTAATCAAAGTGAGGTACAATAATATTGTGGGGTCTGCATATAAGCCGGACATCCATAAAAAGGAACTACAAAGTTTTATTTTATTTTATTTATAATTTTAAAAATATAAAAATAGAAATGGGAATTAGGGCTTGAAACAGGAGTAAACAGGGGCTTTATTCATTCTCGGGGAAACCGTGCGTGTGTCTTGAGGTTGTTAAAGACAATGAATGTAAAATTATTTCACTGAATGTCACTGTACTTACAACTCCTTCTCACCCAATCAGTCTGAGGACATCCTTAGACACATGACATTAAATATTATAAAGTGAAAAAACAAGAATAAAAAAGATAATATGGCTGCAAAATTACACAGGTAACACAGTGTCTTTATGCTAGTATATATATATATATATATATATATATATATATACAGGGTGTCTCAAAAAAATGTACTCACTCGTAGAATGACGAGAAAACTTTGCTTCATCGCTCCACACAATTTTGTGTGCAAACTCGACATTTTCTGCACATTTTGCCATTCTAAGAGTGAGTACATTTTTTTGAGACACCCTGTATATATATATATATATGTGTGCGTGTGTATATGTATATATTAAAAGATTGAAAATAACAAGTCCCAGTTTTCTGGGACTTTTCATTTACAAAACTTGATTTCAATGTTATTTTAAATCTTTGAATACACATTATTAAGCTCTATTTTGTGTATAATGCATATTGAGCTTTCACACAACAATTTGGAATTGATTCGTATAGTTAACTCTAAAAAGGAATTTTCTTTTTCAAATTTGACTGAAACTATATAAAATTTGTTTTATATTATATATATTTATATATATATATATATATAATGTCATTCATAGATAGCTGTTTCGCCATATCACGTCTCTGGAGTGTTTTCATGCTGAGATTTGAAACCTGATCACTAACTTGAAACTTTGATCAGCTTTCGGGCATTTTACCCCTACACTATTACATTCATCACAATAAAGCGAAATTATAGCACTTATGGGTTTGTTTACATTCACACTACTGTTTACTGAGAGAACTCTATTCTAATTGTGGAAGAGTAATGTTTACATTAAGTGGAAACCGTTATTTCTCCTATTAGAGAGCTTAACCCATGAGTGAAGGGCAAATAATGTCGACAAATACTTGTCATTAACCGGCCTAATAAGTAATAAAATTTTGTTCATTCCATTCATCATTTTTAATCCTCTCATAATATTGTTAATAATTCAACTGACAATCCATCCGTATCTTTAACTCTTATCCTCGAGTGGTTTCGGCCTTAATAATAAGTGGTGACTCATTATTAAAAAAATAAATAAATAGATTAACACAACCTTGAAAATAATGAATTTCTTTTATAAAAGATAAATAGTAATAATTATATTTAAAAAAAATTATGGGTCAAATCATAATAGGTGAATATTTCTTTCTTTTTTATTATTATTCATCAAATGTGTTCTTCTGTGAATATTATCGTCTGCCATTTAATAAAGTGTATTTCTTGCAAACTTGCAGTTTCAAGACTAAAAAAACAACAAATCTTTATTCTTAAAAATGGTGTCTTCAATGAATGTATTCTGCTGAATGAAGCATTATTTTAGCCATTGTCTAACCGGGTCGGTATATAAAATCTACTTAAAAAACGATAACATCAAAGGGGAAGAAGACATGGTTTCTTTTTGAAATTGTATTCTTTTTTTTTTAAGTAACTTTAATTCAACATCTACATCAATCTATATGTTATAAGTTAGGTATGTTTATGTGTTTATATATTTGTATGGACAGGATTCACTCCTAAAGTAATTAATGGATCATTATAAATTTTGGAACGCAGCTGCTAGATGTAAGAAGACCAAATGTGGGCTATATTTAGTTTAATTTCGTTTCATGCAAGAGGGGATAAATAGAGGGGTGAAGCCCTTCATGAAAATTCATATACCTCCAATTTTTGTGAAATTTTAACAATAGGTATTAGACATCAATTAATAAATATTCCTCAAATTCTAGTTTCTTTGGAGTATTTTAAAGGGGTTTTAGAGGGCTTAATATGGGTAACACATCCAATTTGAAAATTTAAATATATCTAATTTGCATAGAATTTGATCCATAGTCGTTAGACGCCAATTCCTTGAATTTTAATTTCTTCCTAAGACTCTTTAAGCCTTAAAGCCTTTAATTTTAGAAATTTTCTAGAATCAAAATCATATCATGAATTTTGATCAAAATTGAAATAAGGATTCTAGACATATGGTTTAGTACCATTATATGTTGATTTTAATCTTTGTAAGGAGACATAAAAGTGGCGCAAAACTCCTCTGTTCGGGTAATTAATTATACCCGTCTTGGGACGGGTATTATAGTTTCATTATATATGCAACTAGCTGTCCCTTCCCGGCGCTGCACGAGAGTCTTTTTTATTTTCAGAGAAGAGGAGAGGTCTGAAAAGAAAAATCTCCTCAAATCTGAATCTGACTCCTTGAAATATTTACAACTTCTGACTTCAAAAACTTCTGTTTACAACATATGAACTTTTTTTTTGTTTATTTAATGTAAAAACACAATACCTATTGGAAACGATTCAACGTATGCAATTGAATGCAAGTTGCTATTGTGTTTCATTATATCTGCCATCATAGACCATGATGAGACCAACATGTTCTTGTCTGACACACTTGAAAAACTTATTTCAAGTAGATGCCTAATAGTTATAAACATTAAAATACTTCATAACAATTTTCGACATTCCTTTAAAAAATACTGTAACTTGCTTCTAAAATCATCATCATCATCATCATCATCATCATCATCATCATCATCATCTTCTTCTTCTTCTTCTTTTTCTTCTTTGGTTTAACGTCCATTTTATATGTTGGCCTGTGTTAGACGACTTTTAAAAATTGACTTCCAAACTAACCTATCTCTGGACAGGTGTTCATTTATCCCTCTTTCTCTCAAGTCCATTCTTACCACTTCCTCCCATGTTTTCTATGGCCTTCCCCAATGGGCTGATCCTGCTACCTAAACTGTTCTACATCTACTAACCCAGGAACTCTCATCCATTCTTTCAACGTGGCTATACCATCAAAGTCTCCTGTTCTGCACACATCTCCCTATACTGTCCAGATTTAATCTTTCTCTGAGTTCATCAGATCTCAGCCTGTTTTTTTTATGATTTGCGTTACACACCCATCATATCGTTATCATATCATTTCTCTACATGCAACGCGTCCTCAACCTTCACTGGCCAGGTTTCACTTCCATATATCATCACACTGCGTACACATGTCTGATAGATTCTTCCCTTGGTCGACTGTGGTAACGCTCTGCTGGTTAGTAATAGCAGAAGTTCCCTGAACTTACTCCATCCACTCCTAATTCTTGAATACACGCACTTGCTTTACCCTGTGTTCAAATGGTATCACCAACGTAACAAAATTTCTGAACAACCTCAACAACTTCACCGTCCACACATATTTTCTCCATTCGTCTCTGTTGTCTTACACTTGTTGCACACGGACTGGTTGTCCTCTCTCAACCAATGTCTGCATGTACCACAGAGAACTGAGTTGCACCCGACTCCTTTACCATAAATATATACTTTTATTATCATAATTGCATGACATTTAAAATGACCATATCCAATTAGAAAGAAATGATAGAATTTTTGAGTTTCAAAAAATGAATATTAATATCACCAGTTGTTCCTACCCGGTGTTGCCCGGCAATCTTTTTTCTTTTTGTTTCCTTTTTTCTTGTTTTTTCTCTTTTTCTTTTCCTTTTGAACTATGCTGTTTTTTTTTTTTACAATTTTTTTTTTCAAATAGGATCTTGTGCGATTGTGCAGTATAGTTAACAATAAAAAAAGTGGTTTAAAAGAAACAAATAGACAACAAATCGTCTATCGATCTGCGTAGCTTTTCAGTTTGGGAACTTTTTTTTTCTGATTTTGTATTGCTATCTAAAAGGTTTTGAGAGAAAAAAAAACCCTGTTTGCCATATGAGATCAGATGGTTCGGTATACTGCATATTATTTTGAAATAAAAAAGAACTTAAAACAGTTTCAGTAAGTTAAGAATATACAGATCGGTCAAAAATTAAATATTTGACCGATTGGTGACAATTATTAGTTGTATTTTGCATTTAATTTTCGATTTTTCAGTTGTTAAACATACAACATCGAATCTTCACATTAAGTAAAGAATAGCAGCCATCTTGAATATCTGTTTTTCAAAGCCTTGTATATAGCGATACAAAATCAGAAAAAAAAAACACTTAAAAAAACTTTCAAAACTGAAAAGCTACGCAGCTCGATAGAAGATTAAATTTTCTAGCATTTGGTAAAAGTTATTTGTTATAAATTTGTTTTTCACCTTTTTTATTGTTGATTATACTGCACAATCGCCGGATCTTAAAGTCTAACTTAATCATTACGATATCGTTTAGTCATCAAATTATTAATTGAATTAAATTATCATGAAACTATAATTAATTTACTTAAAGTAATGTTGTTGTAATCTCTCTATATAAAATTATTGGATGTAAATGGCTTTCAAAACTTTTAATACATGAACGTTATCACTGTTGACCAAGGGAAGAGGTTAGCAGTGTGAAACCTGACCAGTAAGGATTGCAGAAATTTAAATGTAATGTGAACAAACCTCTTGCTGCACAACTCCCCACTTAGGATGTCCCCTATAAATCTGGCCCCTAATCACAGTAGCCCCTTATGCCTCTGGCAATATACCTTTTTTGGAGGTGAAATAAAGTTGCTTTTTTTTAAAAGGCCTGCTTTAAAATCTGAAACTTTGATAGTAGAAAAATAACCATACCTAATTTAAGATTATTGATCACTATTTCGGTAGAGCTCTGACTGTTACAGTTTTACCCCCACCCCTATCCTCAGTGAAAAACTCAACTGTTTTAAACGTTTTTATCTTTTATTCTTAACTTTTATTCTCCCAAAACAAAGCATATTGTCACTGAAGCGTAAGTGGCTACTGTGGTAGGTGCCAGATTTATAGAAGGAACCCGGAGTGAGGAGTTGGGCTGCAAAGTTTTTGTTCACATTACATTTAAATTTCTGCATATTTTTTTTTTGTGATTTTGAGTGATTTGATTTCTCGGCATGAATCCCTGTTTAAAGGAACAATAACTTTTCCGAGTAGAGAAACCAAATTTTTGGTGTTCAAATCCTGATCCAAATATTTTTCCCATCACTGGTCTGTCGTCTGCAGCATTACAACTATGCAACCCACTAAACATGCAGCATTGCGCATGTTTACAATTATGAATGCCATTAATAATTGTGAAAGTTTCAATTGACTCACGTCTCATTTTTCTCTCTAGTAAAGTAGTTAATCCTAATTTTTTGCAATCTCTTCCTCTGACTGAACTCGTTTACACTTTTTATTAGTTTTGTCACACTTCTTTGAATGCCTTTTAATCTGAAACCACAAACACAAAGAAAGAATGAGCAAGGATCAAACTGGTGTTCAGGTGTCTCTCGAAAGACACCGAAGGCTGCATGCTCCCAGTTCCGGTCTCACCTGGAGGCGGTGGTGGACGTTCAGAGGAAATTCTTCAAGTGAGCTGTATTCAGCAAAAGATCCTCTAAGAGATGCACATTGAATTTTGAGAATACATCAATTATTCGCCAAGATATGACGTCTTTTTCTTTCCTTTTCAAAAAGTGTTAAATTTATCCCAAACACCCTGTAATGCATTTTTTATCTTCGTGATTAATTTGATTTTGTGAAAATTAAAGTCAAAGGATTTCATAATTGAGCCTCTCTTTCAATGCCCTTTCTCTGCCTACTCTATTTCTCTCTTTTTCTTTTAATTATTTACACCATTCCATTGCTCTTACTACTTCTCTTATCATTCGCCCTTTATTTATGTTATTCACCCATCCTTCTTCCATCTAAATCATTTATGTACAGGTGAAGTGTGCACGGTAACAAGCAAGATAAAATCCTAAGAGTTTTAGTCATCTTAGATGCATCAAAATTCTGAAAGGAAATGGAAATTTATTAAAGAGTGCACACCAAGCATGCAAAATTTTGTATCAAACAATAGATAGAGGTGGATGAGAATTCAGATATGGAGAAATTATATCTGGATGGCAAGCTATTGATGTTGTCAAGAAGTTATGTTACCTTAGTAATACCAATTGGAGATCAGGGTGAAGCAGATGTTAGAGTGATTGCTAGAATTAGGAATGGATGGAGTAAGGTCATGGAACTTCTGCCATTAATAACCATCGGAGCGTTACCATTGTCGATCAAAAGAAAGTAACTATCAGACATGTGTATACAGTGTGATGATGTATGGAAGTGAAACCTGGTTAGTGAGGGTTGAAGACATGTGTTGCATGGAGAGAAATGATATGAGAATATAATGATGGATGTGAATGTGAGTCTTAAAACAAGCTTAGATGATCTCAGAGGAAGAGTAAATCTTGACAGTATAGGTAGATCTGCGCAGAACAGTAGACTTCGATGGTATGACCATGTTGAAAGAATAGATGAGAGTTCTTGGATTAGTAGATGTATGACAATTTAGGTAGCAGGTTCACTTTGTTAATGTCATATGGACCAGAAGGACTGTTAAAGAAATTGGATTACCAGTGGATGGTATTAGGACATTTAACACAGTTCACAGGGGGAAGGCAAGGAAAACATGGGAGGAAGTGTAAAAATGAACCTGAGAGAAAGAAGCGTAAATAAAGACCTAGCCAGAGATAGGTAAGTTTGGAAGTCAATTTCTTAAAGCCGTCCAACACATGCCAACATGTAAAACGGACGTTAAACCGAATATGATGATGATGATAATGATAATTACAAAACTCTATTATATAAAGGGCAGTTGTCTGTGTGTGTATGTCCAGCTAAAAATCAAAAACTACGAAACAAACACTCAGAAAGTTGGCATATTCTTGATTGACGTTGTCCCGGTTGAATAATATCTAAATAAAAAAAAAAATGATTCATTCTTTGTGGGTCAGCTGGGTCAAATTTTGTCGGGGGGGGGGGGGGGGGTCGGTTTTTCACCTATTTCCAACGTTAGCTTTATTATATAAAAGAAGTGGTGAATGATTTACATTAGTATTGTTTTCAATGGAGAGGGATGAGGTGAAAGATGGATTGGGAGAGAGGGATGTGGAAAAACGGGGCAGAGGGGAGGGAAGAGAGAAAGATAGAGAGACGGATTGAGAGTGGTAGAGGGATAGAAGTTTTAATATAAAGATGTTACACACACTTTTAAACTTCTTCTATTTTTTGTTATTTTATGCCCCCCCCCCCCCCCCCCCCCCGGGCAATGCCGGATAGGCCCGCAGTAGTAACAGAAAGTAACTTTTGAAAAGTGAGTAAAAAAAAAATATGATCATTATTTTGTGAACAACCTAAGCAAAACGTGTGAGTTTTGTACTCTGGTTAAGTAGCTACTGTATCAGGGTCAGGCTGTCAGCTGAATTTCGTTGACAGATTAGAGCGATGGAGGGTGTCTGAAATGCTGGAAGGCCGGGCTATTGTTGGTATTTAACAACTGTCCCACGCAGATAGTGTATGGTGCAAACAGGGTTGTTCTAATGTGGGTGACCCATCACTTTTTGTCAGTCATTTACAAGATTTCCTGCAAGAATCCGGGCAATTGTTCAGTATTACACTTCCCTATTTTATTTATCTTCCTCCCACAGCAGTAAGATGTGACACAAGGTCGGGAAAGTGGGATTTGAAAAGCCAGCGCCCGAGAAGGTGAGCACTCTGGCCTACAAAAAATGCCTGGGCAGCCCCGTCAGCATTCCCCGGTAGGAGCGCCTCAGGCAGTAAGCAATAAACTTACTCCTCCCCAAAGAGGGGAGGCAAAGCCTGGGAGGGTGGACCTCCTAGAACTGCAAGGGCCAAACCCACAAACCGACGTAAATAAAGCCCGAAGGCCAAGACAATACCAGTCTATAGGGTGTAGTATCCATCGGAACAGATACTACACTTTGATCTTGGCCAATATTTCATTAAAATTAAATTTTTTGCAAGTTTTAACGATATTTTTGAAATGATGATTGATAATTTTGATTATTCATCTTGGATGTTATTCTCGCAACGTTTCGACTGAAGTAACCTCGGACCTTCTTCAGGTGCATTTTGTCAAACTCGGAAATCTTTATGTAATCTCAAACTGAATCATTTATTTAATCGACAGGGGTAGATTGTTCTCATTCTGTCAGCCATGATTGGATAGAAGCCTAAAGTAATTGTTATTTTATTCTTAATATCGCCCGTAGTTACGTACTTAACACTTCTATTTGGTCATGGCTGATGGAAGAGAGAGCAATCTACCCCCGTGAATTGAATGAAGGGTTCAGTTCGAAATTCTGTATGGATTAACGAGTTCGGCAAGACATACCTGGAAAAGATGGGAGGTTACATCGGCCAAAACGTTGTGAGAATAACATCCAAGATGATAACAGTAGTCCGAATAATCTAAATTAACTTATATTCCAAATACTTGACACCTAGGCAACGCCGAGTAAGTAAAAATAACTGAAATTGTTTGTGCATCAACGCAGTGATGTAAAAATGCATTTGCATATCAATCTGTTGTTGTAAACGATATTAAAAAAAATTTCCTGGTGTGATAATTCGGTATGACATGTAACATGGCAACATCTCTCGGAAAAAAAAGACAGTTAATGTTTTCATTGATTAACGACAGAAATGTCAACAAGTTGCTCTGAAATAGACAAGCATGTTGTCAGCATGATGACAATAATTTTCGAAAACCAAAGTTAATGTTTTCATTGATTAACGACAGAAATGTCAACAAGTTGCTCTGAAATAGACAAGAATGTTGTCAGCATGATGACAATAATTTTCGGAAAAAAAAGACAGTTAATGTTTTCATTGATTAACGACAGAAATGTCAACAAGTTGCTCTGAAATAGACAAGAATGTTGTCAGCATGATGACAATAATTTTCGGAAAAAAAAGTTAATGTTTTCATTGATTAACGACAGAAATGTCAACAAGTTGCTCTGAAATAGACAAGAATGTTGTCAGCATGATGACAATGATTTTCGAAAAAAAAAGTTAATGTTTTCATTGATTAACGACAGAAATGTCAACAAGTTGCTCTGAAATAGACAAGAATGTTGTCAGCATGATGACAATAATTTTCGAAAAAAAAAGTTAATGTTTTCATTGATTAACGACAGAAATGTCAACAAGTTGCTCTGAAATAGACAAGAATGTTGTCAGCATGATGACAATAATTTTCGGAAAAAAAAGTTAATGTTTTCATTGATTAACGACAGAAATGTCAACAAGTTGCTCTGAAATAGACAAGAATGTTGTCAGCATGATGACAATGATTTTCGAAAAAAAAAGTTAATGTTTTCATTGATTAACGACAGAAATGTCAACAAGTTGCTCTGAAATAGACAAGAATGTTGTCAGCATGATGACAATAATTTTCGAAAAAAAAAGTTAATGTTTTCATTGATTAACGACAGAAATGTCAACAAGTTGCTCTGAAATAGACAAGAATGTTGTCAGCATGATGACAATAATTTTCGGAAAAAAAAGTTAATGTTTTCATTGATTAACGACAGAAATGTCAACAAGTTGCTCTGAAATAGACAAGAATGTTGTCAGCATGATGACAATGATTTTCGAAAAAAAAAGTTAATGTTTTCATTGATTAACGACAGAAATGTCAACAAGTTGCTCTGAAATAGACAAGAATGTTGTCAGCATGATGACAATAATTTTCGAAAAAAAAAGTTAATGTTTTCATTGATTAACGACAGAAATGTCAACAAGTTGCTCTGAAATAGACAAGAATGTTGTCAGCATGATGACAATAATTTTCGGAAAAAAAAGTTAATGTTTTCATTTCTGTCGTTAGACAGAAATGTCAACAAGTTGCTCTGAAATAGACAAGAATGTTGTCAACATGATGACAATAATTTTCCTTCGAGACTTATTTGTTGGTTCACAGCAATCATCTTTGGCCCTCCCCCCATTTTTATTTTTTTTTGTTTTTTCATTTCATTTACTTATTGTTTTTTACCTCTCCATGAGGTTAGACATAAGGTCAGGTGTTAAGTTGAAAAGCCAGTCCACTAGGATTAGCGCACTCTGGACTACAAAAATGCCTGAGCAGCTCCATCAGCATTCCTTGTAGGGGCAGCTCACGCGATTAGCAATAAACTTTTCAAAAGGAAAGTAAAGCCCGGGAGGGTGAACCTCGTGAGACTAAACAGGACCATACCTCAGCTCGCTAGCAACAAAGTCACTGTCAGGCTGATTGTCGCGGATGTATCAAACAGTTATTAGCACCCAAATGATTTCCTATATTTTGTGGGATTTTATCCAAACTGATTTTCTACACACACACACACATGCACTGATTAACTATAAAATTAATCCATATAAATGTAAATCCACGCAATTAGCCTGATTGTTTCCCTCGGGAATGAAGCACAAACATTTATATGTAAGTTACTTGCGATAAGTATATTTTTATACTATCTAAATGAATAAATGCAAAAGTATTTCCCACCTATCCTAACTATATTACCATTAAAACGGCTTATGCTTATTTAATTCTATGATAGAACATAACGCTTTGAAATACCGTAGTAATCTGCAAACACCCACAAACAGTTATACATATTCTTAATTGCATATTAACGGTTTCTAACAAATTAATATTCGGCAATAAACATTTGTAATTTGCATTGTCATATTTTCTTATATGTACATTATAGTTTTGTCGATAGTAATATTATTATAATAATTAATAATAATCTAGCATT
Organism: Sepiola atlantica; assembly: GCA_963556195.1. NCBI lineage: Eukaryota > Metazoa > Mollusca > Cephalopoda > Sepiida > Sepiolidae > Sepiola > Sepiola atlantica. The sequence continues at coordinate 31,471,433 of OY744547.1, forward strand.
AGTAAAACGTCTGATGTCCCTAGATACTGAGAACAGATACTACACTTTGAATCATTTATTTGCTATAGTTTAAAAAATATACAATATAACAAATTAGGCACAAAGCTATCGAAAGTGTGGGGAAATGGGGGTCGTTGGTCAACTATTTGAATATCTTATTTTTGGCTGGAATCATTGCACCCACCAAAATACCACATTTATTCTAGGGGCCATCCTGCTTAAAATATCTTCAAAATGTAGGAAAATTCAAATTTTATTCATCATAAATGTTTTCAAAAAATTCATTAGCAGTGGGGAGTGGGACAACAACAAAAAAAAAACGTTAGTAAGACCCTCCCAACCCTTTTTAAGGAATAGACCATCCACTGTTTTTCATTTTGTTCAGAACCGAAAACAAGCAGGTCAATCTCTAAATGGGAGTGGGACCTAAGTGAAGGAGAAAGAAATAACGATGGAATTTGGGGCATAGATGGTGTACTTCCAAGATAAATACAATTTGGGAGAGGCCGAGTGCAAAAACTAAGAGTGAGGAGTGGGCATCTTGGAGGAGCTCTATTACCAAAAATAAAAATGGGGTTGGGATCCATTCACTCGACTAGCTAAGAGGCTAACTTAGCCAAAGGGCCAGGGTTTGACAAGACAAGGAACCCCATTCTCAAGCAGGGAACATGTACTCATACTTGACTTTTTCCGTACACACAAGCTCGCGACTTGATCTTAGCTAAAATGCCAAGGAACCATAAAAAATGTTTTTATGACTAGGTATTTACAAATGAATGAAAAAAAAAACCCAACCCTGATGTAATCTCTTATTGTATTATCTTTTAATGGAAGTGGGTAGTATAGTATCGGTTTAATTGTTATAAGACCGTCCTCCCAGGAATTACCTCCTTCTTTTTTTAGAGGTGGGTGGAATCCTCCTAGGTTTTACATCCTTCTTTGGGGGAGGGGGGTAATGTATCTGTTCTGTTCTCATAAAGCCATCTTCCCAGGGACTACCTCCTCCTTTTCTTGAGTGGTCATGATATCATAGTCGTAGGCATTACCTTCTCCTTTTATGAGGATATCCTCTCAGGTATTACCTCCTCTTTTTTGAAGTGGGTAGTGTAGTATCTCTTATGGTGTCATGATATCATCATCCAAGGCACTAACTCCTCATTTTTGGGTGGGTGGGTAGTGTTGTATATCTTCGTTCCTCATGATACCGTTGTCCCAAGCTAGCAAAAATATACGACCTGAGGAAGTATATATTTGCACTGATGAGGGTAGAAAACCAGAAACGACGTCGTCTGTAGGTATAAAACACTTTAATATTTAAAATATATATATATCTATATCTATATATATATATATATATATATATAAACAGTATTTACTATTCTGGTACTTAATCAGTTGTTCGTGAAATTATTAATGAATCGTTTTTAGATTCGTTTTCTCTTCTTGTTTATTTCTGTTCACCCTTTTCACCTTCCGGCAACTACATCGCATTGCTACAGCCTCGGACTACTAACCTGCACTTATATTTACCAGCAATGCTTCAAGCAAACTACAATCTCCTTTTATATATATATATATATATATATATATATATATATTCAAGGGAGGAGCGAGAGCGCTCTATCCCTTAATAGACTTTACGAATGGCCTATGCTGGAAATCTCATTTCTTTTATCAATCATAACTCAAAAACCAATAAACCAAATTAGTTAAAACTTTGCACAAAATTTTTATTTGATAGGTTCTATAAGTGTGTAGAATTTCAGCATCATTAGTCAAGGCAACCCAGAGATCCAGAAAGTTCAATCATGAAATCATGTTATCTGTGTGTACATACCTACGTACGTACGCATGTGCCACCCTGTATCTCATCAACTATTTGATGGATTCAGCTGATATTTGGCAGAGATAGAGGTTCTAGGGTCTAGTTGATGGCATTTTAATTTCAGTTTACCATATACCTTAGTTTTCCAGAAAATTCCAAAAAACCTTATGAGAAGGCATTGTATTGAGGCATAGCCTTTACAAAAGTAGTGACATTCCATGAAAAATGCCAGTATACTGAAATCATATGCCCTTAATAGGGTTAAGATGAAAATTCATATACACTAAATGTACAAAAGCAAAGAAATTCCCACATTTTTACACTTTTATTGTCATTAAGGGTATGAGTACATATCAACCAAACCATTTCATTATCACATCACTACAGTATAAATCTTTATGCATGAGTGGATGAAGTCTGTGAGGTGCGCTGAAGAAAAATTCCTACCAGTAAAATACATAGCCCTGTTGTGCTCGCATACCCTTAATGACAATTAAAGTGTAAAAAATTGGGAATTTCCTTGCTTTTGTACATTTAGTGTATATGAATTTTCATCTTAACCCTATTAAGGGCATATTTCAATATACTGGCATTTTTCATGGAATATATATATATATACATATATATATATGTAAAGGAGTAAGGCTACCAACATTTGTAAAAAGTTTTTTTCAACATTTATTTATTATTTTGTTATTTTATCATTTTATAATTTTATATAACGCGTTTCAAGCGGTGGTCTGCTATCATCAGATATGTAAATCCAAATGGTTTTCCATATCTGATGATACACCGCTTGAAACACGTTATATAAAATTATAAAATAATAAATAAATGTTGAAAAAAACTTTTTACAAATGTTGGTACCCTTACTCCTTTACATATATACTTTTCTCTCGTTGGAACTGCACTAATACTGCACTACCCTCTTTTCTATCTCTCTCTCTCTCTCTCTCTCTCTCTCTCTCTCTCTCTCTCTCTCTCTCTCTCTCTCTCTCTAATTCCCGAAACAGTTTTTCATGGTAAACAACTGATGATCCCTTAAATAATGTTAGAAGCAAACTAATATAATAACTGAAAAAGTTAAATTGACTTACATGAGTGATTTTCCACTGAACGACTTGGGACGTAAGGTTTTTTTTTAATTTGTTTTTTTAAAAATATAGTTTTAATGGTTGAGAAACTTCCAAGACTATATATATATATATATATATATATATATATATATATATATATATATATATATATATATATGCGCACACAACGTTATATATAAGGAGTATTAAAGGAAGGAAGGAAGACACACCGAATCTCCAATTGTGTAATGTGTATCTTCGTTTGTACCGTGCGTTTTATCATCTGTCAAAAAATGAGATCACCCATTGACAAAGAAGAAGTGCAAAAAATAATTGAGAAATATCTAGTGTCGCTGAGTGTCAAAAATTTAGACTTTAGCCATTTTAAAATGAACAATTCCAAAACTCAATATAACATCATAAATAGAATTCTATCGTGATAAAAAATTGTTGGTACAACTTAGCTTTCGGACGATTATCAAAGTTTAATATCTGTTTTGTCGTCAGTAAGGCCAAAAAATCGATCGCCTCCTTCATAAATGAAGAGGTAATGCCGAATTTAGTGTCCGTATTTACTTGCTTCCCCACGAGGGCAAAATCAGACATTTGGAAAAACCTAACTCTCCAAAAAGAGGCACTAGTCCTCTCGGCACTCCCTCATGAATTAGGCTGCCTGAGGCGACAAACAATACCCTTTCTTAAAAAAATGAATAGAAATTTATTTTTCTTGATTATTCATGCAATTTCCGTAGGTCTTGCTAGTTATCGGATGATTTTCAGAGATTTGAAGGAAGAATGAAGCTGAACAACATGTCGACTGTTTAAGTAGGTTCTGTTATTTTTGTTGGGGATAAAATTAACCAGCGATTACCGTTGCTATGATACCACAGAAACCAATTCCGCCATCTTGCCGAACGTATTAGTGGGAGTCATCGTTCGAGAGCAACTATTGTCTTTTTGCATAAACATTCTTTGATTGGAACGGCCTTTTATTTTTCTGTAGTCAGTTCAACATGTGGAATGACGCTAAGCCTAATAAATAGAAAGAGAAAACCAATTTTAAATAAAACCACAAAAAAACATTATTTTTCAGGTTGATAACTGGTGCCCTTTTTTAGTATAATATATATATATATATATATTTAAAAATATAATTATCCGCAGACACGTGTTTCGTCGTCTTACGACTCATCAGCATGGCTGAACCTAGCGAGAATTGACACCGAATATATCTCTCTATATAAAACTCAATGTCTGTGTGCGTGTGTGATGTTTGTGTGTTCCCTATAGAAAGAAAGGTTAGAGAATCTACATAAACTCTAAAAGTGTATTCTTATGTAAAATTTACTGGGGAAGACAGTAGAAGTGTTCATTAATATCTAAGTGCACCACTAAGGTGACTATGAAGGCATAACACCCTTAAAACTTACAAACATATCCTAGTTTTATGAAATTTAAATCCTATGTATAAAATTTTCTGGGGAAGACAATGGAAGTGGTCCCAAATCTCTAAGTGCCCTCCTAACCTAATGAAGCTACGGGGGCCGAATCTCCTTTAAAACTTAAAATATATTCTATTTTGATGAAATTGATATCATATGTATAAACTTCTTCGGGTAAGACAATGTAAGTGGTCCCGAATCTCTACGTTACCCTCTATGTGCCGAATATCTACGTTCCCTCCATCTAAGTGACCTTTGGGGACAGAACTCCCTTAAAACTTAAAATATATATATCCGATTTTTCTTATGACTGTTATTTAAAAAGTCGCCTTAGCGAATGTCTGAATTGTTTAGTTGGAAAAGTATAAGTGTGAGGTTTCAATTCTACCCCCCTGCCTCCCGATTTTTTTTACATAAAATTATATGAAATCAAAGAATATATTTTTCCTATTTTTAATATAATAAAATGTAAGTAAAGAATTTTGGTATATTTAGTAGGCACCGTCTCTCTGCCTGTCTGCCCCCCCCCCCGTCTCTCTCATTATCGCTATATATATATATATATATATATATATATATATATATATATATCTAATATATAAAGTAGAGACGTTTTTTCCCCTGTACCGTCTCGGAGAATAGGAAAATAACCACATGCATCACGGGCTACTGAACTCACAATTACATTGCACTTATTCACTCGAGCGTGTTTTAGTATATCTCTTATTCTTCTTTCCAAACTAACACTGAATATTACATTCGGCCCGGCCGCCACGACTCTCCGAAATACCAACTCCGTATAGGTGGTAGTAAAAACTTTTCTCCCTAACAATTCTGTACTGTGACTACACTCATCGACACCGGGAACTAATAAACACAGTATAATTTTCATAAAGCACCCATTGTTATTTCGTATTTGTCTGGCATTATTTTACTACATAATATTAAGCAATACGCAAAAATTTAACAACCGCTCCCTTACACTCCGATGATTATTCGCGAATATCACATTACGTTCTATCTAATTCTACCTTCTACATTTAAATTCATTCCGGAATTAAGCGAATGAAATTAACGAACACAGTTCCTGCAACATTTAATGATTCAACATGGTGGATAACATTTCTTGATCGAATCGACTTCCTATTTAATTCATGAAGCACTAAGATACTGGTAGACGCGGATACATTTACATTTTCAAAAACATACACCTTAAACACACATATTATAGAAAAATTGCCCAAATGAATTTACTTCATCAAAAAATGACCTACACCGCGTCATTGTTGAAGTTTCCATTTGGTCGGCAGAATGTAAATGGTAACATAACACGCATGTCAATAAACAACCATAGCGTTATTAGCCTATTTACACATTTATTTTTAAATCGTAAGCGTGGCGCCGTGGGTAAGAAGGAAGGTTCAATGATCGACAGTTTCGGCGTTCGATCCCATTCGACTCTGCCACTTTTTTTTTTTGATAAATTTACAACATTCGCCAACACGGTATAGGGGTTGGGGGTGGAGAAAGAACTATGGGCCGTTTTTTTTTAATTCGACGTCATGCAATAGGTACTAATTTCTCCCGTGCAACGCCGGGCGACGGGTTCCGCTAGTATATAATAAAGGAGAACACCTCTCTGTCTGTATACCAGGAAGTCTACCTTAAATATAAGTGTATTCACATGTACAATTTGCATGTGAACATAATGGAAGTAGTTCTGCATCTCTAACTACCCCTTAAAGGAGCTAATTGCACTTTTTTAACGTTACAAAATGAAATTCATCTATTTATAAACGTTAGTTTCAGAATATTAACATATATCTGAATAGCTCAATGGGTAAGATATCTAGCTGACAACATCAAGGTTGCTGTTAAAGTAAACTCTCCTTAATATGATGTTGCATATGATGCTATCCCACACTGTAACCCGGGCAACGCCGGGTAACCCTGCTAGTATTATAGTAAATTTGAGTTAATCAACGTTTGTTTCTTTGAGGTTGTTTTCCTATATATTTTAATCACAAAAGATAAATGTTAAAATATTTCTCAGTTTTGGGATTGAGTTATGTTTTAAAATAAATTCCATTTTAATTGCTATAATTAGCCAACAATTAATCCACTAAATTTCTATCTATCATTTTCACCCTCACTCACTCTGTTGTTTGACCACTGCTTTCATTCTATTACTCTCGCTCCTGTCTCTCTCTCTTTTTATTAAGAAAGAAAGAAAAGAATAAGAAGCTTGGTATAGTCCATTGTAAAGAAAAGGGAATATCACCACAAGCATTAATATTATTTAACCCCTAGTTTGAGAGAGAGGGGGAGCTGACAGAAAGAATCTAATTTTGGATTTCGTCTGTTTATTTTTAATATTTAACTAGCTTTTTAAACTCACTTTTCCATGATTCAAAGAATCTAACCTAAACTTAATGGGTGAGTCATTTTCAAATATATATATATATATATATATATATATATATATATATATATATATATATATATATATATATATAATGTGTGTGTGTGTCAGGTTATGTTGAAAAGAAATCAATAAAGTACTCGATCGCAAAAAAATGAGAGCTAAATACAAATAATTTATTTTAAAAACTACGTTACATATTTCAGAGTCGTACCGCAGTTTCATCCAGATGGACTGGCTTTTTTTAAATTTAAAAAAAAAACGTCTATCGCCCATAAGGAATCATCAGTGTCCCAAAATGTAAACAACAGGGGAAATTACCCCATTTTCCCCCTGTTGTTTACATTTAAACGTTGGAGTCTTGGGGAGGGTGCAATCGATGTTTGGAAAGTTTCATAATTGTTAAAGGAAACGAGCTTTGTCTTGGTGGCATTGAATGTGATCATCCACTTTTGGCCCCATTCTACTACAGACCGGAAGGCATTTTTTAAGGATTCAGCCATTGTCTTTGGATATGTGTGTTTTCGATTTGCCCATATGTCTATAATAGAATGTTGTGTCATCAGCAAATATACGCATCTCAGACGCGGTTGCATCAAGAAGGGCGTTAATGAAGATCACGAATAATAATGGTCCACGTATCGACCCCTGAGGTGCACCTGCATTTAATCTGATGTTGTTTGGATGTACGGCCATCAAGAACAACCTGGATCTTTCTTTTAGCTATATTAAGTATTCGTCCAGTAATACTGTACAAATTAATTTTTCTTAAAACCTTCATGCCAGACGTTGTCAAATGCCTTGGATATATCAAGCGCTACTTTCCTCGATTCACCTGCCTAATCCAGTGTATGGTATATGCATTCAGAGATGACAGCATATCCATGGAAGAACGGTATTTCTTAAATCGGATCAAATCTATACTGTTTACATAGTCAGGGAGTGTGGAGTCGCTTCTTAGTTCCCATTATTTTCTCGTCCACACTGATACCTGTCAGAGTCCCATTTATGGTCTAAATTGAATACGTCCTAGGTAAGACACTAAACTGCTTTGGACACCCTTGGGCAAAGTGTTTGCATCTTACTCTACCAAACGACAGAATCTAGGTTATTTTGAGGTTGCTTGTTCTTTGTCAGTCTGAGGTATGGTCCTGTGCAGTTCTAGGAGGTCCACCTTCCCAGGCTTTACCTTCTCATTTTATCGAGAAGGGGTCAGTTTATTGCTAATCGCCTTTGGCGCCCCTACCAGGGAATGTCGATGGGGCTACCCAATCAATTTTTGTTCAGCCAGAGTGTTCTTCTTCTAGGGCGCTAACTTTTCAAATCCCACTTTCCTGATCTTACATCTAATCTTCAAGCCGTGGGAGGGATAAATAAATACCCTACCAAAATCCATTTTTCGCAGTCCTTTCCTGCTTTTTATTCTACCTACCCTATTTCCCAACCCTATTAACTACTGAAGCTCTCTCTATCTCAACTGTCCTGGGTATGGCTCAAAATTCTATCCGGTGGTGAAGCCCCAATTTGGATTCACCTCTTAATTGTCATTATTCCCAGGTCCACTCTGAACCGGAGAAGTGGTAGTACCTGTCAAGGTCTCATCTATGGGTTAAACAGAACTTATTGTTTATAGTCTATATGTTTACAAAATATATGCTTACAAAATATATATTTACAAAATAAATTAATCTACAAACCATAAATTGATGCATATCACATTTTACCAAAATGACTAGATTAGGAATTAAATAACCTAAAAATGGTTGATATGCCATAAAAAAAACAACCAACGTCTTCTTCCTTGTAAACAATAGCTTTCTCGATGTGTTAAGATGACAAGTCTTAACTTTTAACATCCTATATCGCCCCAAACGATATTATTGATCGTAAGTAATATATTGCATTCCCAGTCCACCTGGCAATGAAGGAGATGATAACCCTTTGTTTAAATATATTTTAGATACGTTTAAAAATTCCCAATAAATAACTCTTACCAATCCTTGTGAGACTTACATCCGGGTACAGATATTTATTTCAGTACCTTATCATTTTTATAACGGACAACTTTTTCAGCATTGTGTTATTTCGGAAAAAAAATTCTTCTGACATGTTTTCTTTTGACAATAACTCACACAATTTGTTTGATGACAATATTATTTTTAGCACAAATGACAACATCATATTAAAGAACAGTGTCTTTCCAGTCATACTGTCAATTTTTATAACATTTTGTCCAAAAATAAAGGCATTATAACAGTGACTTGAGTTACTTGACCTATGTGCATATTCCAGAGCGCTTCACTATATGCTTGAGAACAAAATTTGGTCTTGGGTCACGTTTTTAGCTGTCAGGAAAGGCATACCAGTACCAACTCTTATTTTGCCCTGTCGACAGGGCCATGACATCGCCAACTGCAACCCCATGCAGGGGGCCGACTTCCCCAAAAACGAACGGGGCAACCTGCAGGCCGTGGGTGGCGACTCGTGATGCCTTAGGATGGAGTCCTGGGGGCTGAGAAGTTCGTGAGGTGACTTGCAACACTCCACTTCAGCCCTTACTTCGGCTAGGCGGGAGATTGGAGAGGCCTGATTCGATCAATCGGCTGATCACATGATGCCCTAGTATTTATAAGTTCATCCCCAATCGTATCATTTAATTTTATTCTTCTAAAAATCAAAACCTTGTTTCTCCTCTTTATTTTCTTCCCAAATAGATACTAGAAGTTGGTGGCTAGGAATCAATCGTGTTGAGAACAAAGAAGATTACCATTGCCAAGGAGTCATTTTTCAAAGAATAATGTTTTCAAATGGTAATGTTTTCTTCGAGTAATGTCAGATGCCTCTCTGTAAAATTTCCTTCTAAGAGTAATGTTTTCTCGGAGAAATGTTTTTTTAAGAATAAGGCAATGTATTTTGAGAGCAATATATTCTAAGAATATAAAATAATCATCCTACCTATAGAATTATATTTGACAACTTTATTTGGCATTAAATAACTCATAGATGGTTGATATGCCGTAAAACAAACCAAAGCAAACCTAACAATTCTTATCTGGTTGGTTCATCTCTTTGGTATTCATCCTCTTGATCTTTCTTCAATAAAATATTCTTTATATGGAGTCTGGTAACCGGGAAACATGCCCAAATAACATTAATTTATTTTTTCGAACAAAGTCGTCGATGAATTTGTTAATATTAAGTTTCTTTCTGATATCTGCATTTCTTCGTCTATCTCGCAGAGTTATTCCAAGGATAGTTCTTAAACATTTCATTTCAAAGACATTGAGCTTCCTTTCATGCTCTGCCAGTATAGTCCATGTTTCACTTGCATATACAACAATAGGAAGTATGAATGCATTGTAAAATCTTAATTTCAGAACTGTTGATATGCCCTTCCTGCTCCATATTTTTCTTTTAGTCTTCCAAAGACAGAAGTTGCCATTTCTTTCTCCTGTTAATGCCAGATAAGGATATTGGAACCACTGAGTCAAGAAACAAAATTTAAAAGAAAAAACCTGAATTTAGCCATTTTCTTTTGCTTAAAAAGACTGAGGTTCTGAACTTAGAAATTTTTCAACTGGATATTAAAAGTTAATTAAAATTTAGCATCGAATAGTAAATCACTATTTTTAGACACTTCTAATCATAGCCGGTGCAAGGAATTGTGGAGCCAATTTAGAAAACTGGTGGCGGGGCCCCTACTCTACATAGCAAAAGTTATCAATATTTATATTTCATATAAAAAACATACAAATAAAATAAACATTAAATGCTTGGTATAATAACATTTTTAAAAGTTTTATTATTTTACTTTTAATATAAAAATACGCAATTACAGACATACTTATTTAGAAAATTACTTATTTATTTTTTTTTTTTTAAATCTTGAAAACTAAAATTTGAAAGGCAATATGTCATTTATTTCGATCATTAGACCACTCTTGGCTTTTGCTGTTTCTTTATTTCTATACACATAATTAATCTATTGTAATAGTATGCTATTATGGCACAATAATATCCGTAAATATGCAACAAAACACGACCTATCCAAAGAGCAATGATACAGCACATAAAGAAAAGTGTTTATATTACACAAAGTATGTTTTCTCTCATTCGTTATCATAAATGCCAAACTTAGAGAAAACGTTTTTGGATCGTAAAGTAATTTAAACATTCAGTCGAATTCTACCGTTTAGTTGATAATTATAAAAATAAGATTTCAGTTGTTAATAGAAGTGACGTCACGATAATTTACTCTGAATTCATCATCTAATATATAAAGTAGAGACGTTTTTTCCCCTGTACCTTCTCGGAGAATAGGAAAATAACCACATGCATCACGGGCTACTGATCTCACAATTACATTGCACTTATTCACTCGAGCGTGTTTTTGTATATCTCTTATTCTTCTTTCCAAACAAACACTGAATATTACATTCGGCCCGGCCGCCACGACTCTCCGAAATACCAACTCCATATAGGTGGTAGTAAAAACTTTTCCCCCTAACAATTCTGTACTGTGACTACACTCATCGACACCGGGTACTAATAAACACAGTATAATTTTCATAAAGCACCCATTGTTATTTCGTATTTGCCTGGCATTATTTTACTACATAATATAAAGCAATACGCAAACAAATAATGACCGCTCCCGTTTAATCCGCTGATATTCCGCGAATATCAGATTACGTTTTTCCTATTTCTAACTATGATTTCCACATTTACATTCATTCCGGAATCAAGCGAATGACATTAACGAACACAGTACCTGCAGCATTCATTCTACAAACATGACGGCTAAAATCCTTCATTAAATCGACTTCCTACTTAATTCAATAGCCGCCAAGATGCTGTTAGAACCCGACACATTTATATTTTCAAAATCATATACTTAAAGGTGTATGATTCCCAAATAAATTACCTAAACCGTGTCATTACTGAACTTAAATTTGCGTCGCCAGAAGCTGCCAGTAAACAAGCTTAGCTTAAGTCTCCTATTTTCACATGTATATTTCAAGTTGTAACTGTGGCGCGATGGTTAAGAAGGGAGGTTTCATTTTCGCCATTATCGCCAGTATCGGCGTTCGATCCCATTCTGCTTTCTTTTTCTTTTCTTTTTTTTATAATTTAAAACGTTCACCAACACGGTAGAGCGGGGGGGGGGAGAACAATAGGCGGTTTCTTTTTTATGCAATAGGTAGTACTTTCTCCCGTGCAACGCCGGGCGACGGGTACCGCTAGTACGTAATAAATTATGAAGAAGAATGTCTTATTCTTCATTTTATGATTTCAATATTTCGTACCTCATATAATAAAAAAGGACCCCCGCTGGTGCGAGGCTCAATTTGATCAAATCAGCTTCAAACCGGCCCTGCTTGTAATGGATTAGTAATGAGACGTCTTAGCCTGAAAGGATTGAGTTTTACAAGACTAACGTGTCTTTCTACGTTGTTTAATAAAACTGTTTATTTTGCTGATTTAATCCAATATCTAATCTATTGTTTTAGCAAACCGGAAAGAAAGTCCTGTCACATAATTAACTCTCTGGTGTATTGCTGCCACATCTGAGGAGGTGTCGCCAAGAACACCCTTTCTTGCCTTGACAGAGTACAAAATCGACTTCACAATCTAGTGGGGGATGATCTATTCTCTTCCTTACAGCCCCTTTCTCACAGAGGAGATGTTGCTCGTCTTTCTCTACTCTATTGTTATTTACTCTATTGTTATTAGTGGACTTGGCCTTTTGGCTAAGATCAAAGTGTAGTATCTGTTCCGATGGATACTACACCCCATACTGGTGTTGTCTTGGCCTTCGGGTCTTGATTTACGCCGGTCAATGGGTCTGTCCTGTGCAGTTCTGGGAGGTCCACCTTCCCAGGCTTTGCCTCCTCTCTTTGGGGAGGAGTAAGTTTATTGCTTACTGCTTGAGGTGCCCTTACTGGGGAATACCGACGGGGCTGCCCAGGCAATTTTTAAATCCCACTTTCCCGACCCGAGCTTGGGTCACATCTTACTTGTGGGAGTAAGATAAAAACTGGCCTTGTGCCTAACTCCTGGAGAGGAGTAAATCAATACTACACCCAATAAACTGGTATTGACTTGGCCTTTGGGGCTTGATTTACGCCGGCCTATGGGTCGGTCCTGTGCAGTTCTAGGAGGTCCACCCTCCTAGGCTTTGCCTCCCCTCTTTGGGGAGGAGTAAGTTTATTGCTTACTGCTTGAGGCGCCCCTACCAGGGAATACCGACGGGGCTGCATAGGCAATTTTTAATGGCCAGAGTGCTCACCTTCTCGGGTGCTGGTTTTTCAAACTCCACTTTCTCGATCCGACCTTGTGTCACATCTTACTTGTGCGAGTAAGATAAAACTGGCCTTGTGCCTAACCTCCTGGAGAGAAGGTAAATAATTACTCTATTGTTATTTCCGTAGAAGATGCTCGACTGACCTCCAATCTCTGGTTCCTTCTTGTAAAGACATTCACAGCAAGAACTCGTCATACTACCACAACTAAAAAGGACTTTCCTTGCCTAGTGTTAGACGAAATTTCCATGAACCGGGTTTATTTCCAAGAACTTCCCATATATGGAACACATTACCACAGGACTGCTTCCCTGCAGACTACAGCATAATTGACCGCAGTTGAAGTCAAGAAAAAATATTTATAAATATATACTTATTTTTTATTTATATACTATACATTTATGCGTCTGTTAGAGGTACCCAGGTTTGGTCCATTGGGTTACCCGCAATTTTGCAAAAAGTTCTGCTTTAAATTGACTATTAGGGACTCTTCAGTCTCTCTTAGATGTCTGATCTGGAAAAATCTGCTTGAACCAATCAGACATCCAAGAGAGGTTGAAGAGTTCCACACGGTCAATTTAAATCAGAATTATTTCAAAATTCCGGATGACCATAAAAATAAAATATTGTATACTAGCAGGACCCGTGTCCCCGGCATTGCCCGCGAGAAATAGAAAAGAATGATTGAACTTGAAAAACAAAAAAAAAAATTAGATAATCAAGCTAACTTGTTATTTTCATTTAGATTTTGACTTCTTCAATCCAATATATATTAATACATTGCGTTATTTAAGTGTTCTCAGTCTGAAAGGATTGTTCCTTGATTGACCTAGGACAGAAAAGATAAAGTATCTTTTCGGTTTATTTTTATTTTACTTTTCAAAATAGAATTAACGTTAAAGTGTAGTCGCTCTTCTGATACCATACTTAATCTTTTTTCTCCTCAGTCAGTGAAGGAGAAATCCTTCTAGACTGCGGCAATGTTTATATTTGTCCCAATCTAATGTAAACAAACATCTCGCTGCGCAGATCCCAATTTAGGCTGACCCCCCCCCCCAACCTTCTCCCCTTTTTTTTTTCTCAGTAGCCCCTTACGACTACAGTGGCGGCCTGCCTTGTTTGGGGTGAACCATGTTCAAAAAAAAAAAAAAAAAAAAAAAAATCTGGAGTGCCCCTTTTGAGGGGAGATGGGTTTTTCTCACATTAAGAACCGACATTGTGTCTAACTCTGGCCTCGTGAAGAGGCAACTAAATAGGAATAACACAGTAAATGGTAAAAGTGCAGAATAGTTAACAGTTGAGAAATCGTAACAAAAAAACAGCAACAAGAAATGCTTTATATCAATTGGCAAATATTTAAAGTGAGGGCAGAGTTAGACGAAAGGTTGTTTTGCAATGTGGGGAAAATCCATCAACGTTAATTATATTTTGAAAAATAAAAAAATAAACCCAAAAGAAAACAAATAGCGTATAATAGGCAATCGCTTTTTACTTATTTTTTAATATTCAAGGCAGACAATTTTCTTTAATTTTAAATGGTTGCGATCGATTGGTTAATTTGTGTCACATGAGACAAATCTCAAAAAACGTGCGGAATGGCAATATTGCTTATATAGTAAATTTTTGTCTTCTCAACGCCGACATATTCCCATTTCTTGCATTGTGATAGCCTTCTAATACTCCCCCCTCTCTCTCTCTCTCATACATATCTATCTATCTATCTATCTATCTATATATATATATATATATATATATATATATAGATGTTCCTCTAGGAACGAGCTTGTTATTTTCTAACTTTAATTTTCTGTAAGATGTCCTGCTAAAGGCGCTGATGAAGAGACGTTCTGGAGTAGCTTTGTAAACAAAATGTTTAAATTGAAAAAATAAAAATTAAAGTATTTCCAGAATGTTTTGGAAACGACCGTACACCATACTAGACTTGTTGTTCTATTGGAATGTTCTGATCCATTAAATCATCTTATATATATATATATATATATTAGTCCATCCACAGACAGCGTTTTTCTATATGGTGCTTGAGTGTGACTAGACTAGTAAGTACTTCAAGACAAGATTCATAAGATTGGATCTATATATATATAGGAATGAAAGATAAGAAGTATTATTATATTTTATTTCGTCCTTCTGATTCCCTACTTTCTTGAGTTCTTCATTTTTTCTTGCTGACCATTTTTGTCCCACATCGGTCCAGTTCCCTTGTGTAGAGTCTTCATACTTTTCTTTCCGGTTTCTTTTTCCGCTTCCTTTGTCTTAAGGGCGCCAGGAGCAGTAACAATATCTTGAGGCTAATTACAACCCCGCTAGAAACAAAAAAGCCCAACACTATAATTACCCTGACACTCATGATTTTTTTGTGTCTTCCTGCTTCTGAGCTTTCTATTCTAATTCCCGGCCCCCTTGCTCTCTCCCTTTCTTTCTCTCTCTCCCTTTCTCTGTCCCTCTCTCTTATTAAAAAAAGAAACTGTCCTTGTTTAATTTGCGACTTTCACAATTGGGTTTAACCGTCTGTACTTGTTCTTTTCCTGTGTGATCTGAGCACAGTTTTTGCCGAGGTTAATTTAGTTTGTATCTGTAATGAACGCCATAATGACTTTCTTTTTTTGATTGCTCGATTTGTTTTTAAGTGGATCAGCGACAAACTCTTTGATTTTCTTGCGGTTGGTTATTTATTTGTTAGGGAAAATTGCGCTACTGTTGTCATTTGTGTATTTAATATTTATGGAGAATGGGAAGGAGAGGTTTACACAGCAAAAAGGAAACAAATCCTAAGTTTAATGGGAGTGAGAGGGCGAGACCAATCGGTCTGATAAATTTACTGAATTTTAATGAGGTTAGAGGGGTTGATCAATCAGTTTAATAGAGAGTGATTCCATGTCAAATCAACAATTTTTTAGGCAAAAATACCTTGAACAACACAAATTCTTTGCAAATTTCCTACACTTATAGATATTTATGATACGAATCGAATAGCATAAAATATATATTTAATAGGGTGATAAGACTGTATACCTATTTAATAATTTGATAAATTTAATGAAGTTTAATGGGTGAGCAAGATTCATCAATTAGTTTGATACGTTTAATAGAGTGATAAATTTAAGGAAAGTAACCAAATGTTTATGCCTGGTATTTATGAGTGTGTATTTCTACGAATGTGTGTGTGTGTACGCACATGAGTTGAAATTTGTCAGGGTGCCTAAGTGTACGACTGTGTATGCGTGCGTGCATGAGAATTGATATGTCGTGTAGGCATTTGTGTGTGTGTGTGCAATTGCAGCAGTGTGTGTAAGCATGTGTATGCAAGTTGAATGGTAGTCACCCGAGGCGTCCCTCACCGGAAGGGTGAGGAGAATCTTGACGTGTCCTTCTGTTAAATGTCGAAGAAAGGAAGAAAGAGAGAGAAAGATTTTGTCACGGCGTGATGCTTTCATATTTTATCACGCATGGTCGCAGTAGCGAGCAGGCCACGTGACAGTCATTTTTGTCTTTTTTGGTAAAAAATGCTAAGTTGGTCCTGGGAGCTGAATTTTTGGAAACAAAATCCTGATTTTGTTTTTACTGGAATTTGGGGGCGTGGCTTGTGTTTTGGGGGCGTGGCTTGTGTTTTGGGAGGGTGGCTTGTGTTTTGGGGGCGTGGCTTGTGGTTTTGCCATCGCCGTCGGTCAGTCAACTTTATAGGATAAATCTCAATCCTATAAATCTAATGAAGTTGAATAGTTTAAGAAAGACTGATCAATCAGTTTGATAAATTTAATGGGATAAAACAATCCGTATACATCGACAAGTTACAATATTTTGATTTGCATTAATTTGTTTTTCTGGCACTGGTTTCTCTGATAAATCAGGTACTCATGAGAGGGCCCACGTGAAGGTTGTGAACATCTCCAATGAAAGTGGTGCTATGGATCCGAAAATATCCAAACGCAGCATTCCAAGTCATCAGTATGTGCCGCTATCCACTTCACCACCACCACCACCACCACCACCACCACCACCACCACCATCTCCCTTTATTAAACAGTTTGATAAATTTAATGAAATAAGTTTAATGGGGTGAGAGAGGTAGACCAATCAGTCTGATAAATTTAATGGGATGAGCTAGAGTAGTCTGTGAATTCAATAAATTTAAATTCTTTATTTTAAACACTTAAAAAAGAAAATATGTTACCTCTAAAATCCCATTTATTTTTTCCTAATTTTACTTTAATTTTACCAAGTAAGTACATTGTTACAAATCATCATCAACACCATCACCATCATCACCATCACCATCATCATCATTTAAAAACAAATTGGGGATCATCTCAGTAGGATTAACTCATAGAGTGAATGTGATATTTTGGTGAGTGTCTAGCGTAGAGTAAGCCCAAAAGTATTTGACAAATTAGATGACCATCGGCCCCCCCCCCCCCCAAAAAAAAAAAGCAAAACGATTTGGGCTTCATGCCTAAGGCAAAGGATGAACTTTATGATTATTGTTTTTATAAAAAAAAAAGAAAATTGTTGTGAATGTATATTTTTTGCTTAAATGAAATCGCTTTTTACACACGCAAAACAAATGGGTGAATCTAAATGAATAAATACAAAAGATTTTTCCATCTATCCTCATTAACGGCATATTATTCCCTCCTTTTATCGGGGGGGGGGGCAGTATAGCGTATGTTCGTTACTCATGATACCATCCTTTCATGATTATCTTCTCCGTTTGGGGGGGGAGTAGTGTACTATCTGTTCTGTTGTCATATCATCCTCCCAGGTATTAACTTCTCCTTTGGAGGGGGGGGGGACGTTCGTCATCATACTATGCTCCTAGCCATTACCTCCTTCTTTGGAGGTAAGTGTAGAATATGTGCGTTCAGTATAATATCATTCTCCCAGGCTAACAAAACTATGCGACCGGGGGGGGGGGGGGCATATTTTTGCTAATATGCCATAAAACTGAACCAGTTCCAAGTATAAAAAGAGAAGGAAGCGCGCACACACACAGATACATATATGATATGAAAAGAAACTGGAACCTCAAAGAGATCTCCATCATTCCAGTTATCATAGGAGCCACTGGACTCATGAAGAAGAACTTGAAAAAGTATTTAGCAAGTATACCTGGTGAACCAAGTGCAAAAGAAATCCAAACAACTGCACTCAAGGGAACAGCCAGAATCCTGAAAAGAACTCTTGGTTGGAGTCTGTAAATAGCGGGTGATCGTATGGCATTTGGAAGAATGCCCCGTCCCCAGCAAATGAATGAAAAGAAAAATTTTAAAAAGGGACAGTTAAGTATAAACAAGAATCTTCATTAAAAATTTAGGAGTAATATTTTATTTAAACGTGTTCAATCTACAAGAGTCTAGCATTATATTTTTCTATATATGTATGGTGAGAAATATAAATTGTATGTGCCAGTTTGTGGAACAGGCTGCCAGAAGCCGTGGTCAGATGCAGCCGACTAAACAGTTCAAGACAGTGCTGGATGCATTGTTGCTGCTAATCTTTGGATAATTACCCTTCACTTGAGCAGCAGAGGATGCGTGGGGGCGTAAAATATTATCGACTAGAATTTAAATATATTTTTCGAGAAGTTTTTTTTACCCCATTGCCAAGTCGTGGTCGTCACGAGCCCCAGCAAAAAATGTACGATAGTCGCTTACATCTCATTGGAAGAAAGGCAGCATTCTCTGTCCGTGTTTGTGCTTCGTAGAACAGCCTGCTAGAGGTAGTGACGATGTCTATCATAAAGTCACGTTGGATAAAACATTCAAACGATACACATCTTCTAACTCTTTTTTTTCATGGTTTGTTGCACTTTGTTATTTTTTGCCAATAAATTTGATTGATTGATTTGAGGTCTTCTTTAGTCTACCATGCTCTCTAGTGCCTGTGATATCCAGGCGTGTTGTGGAGTTGATGGCCGAACCACCTGAGGTGCCAAACGTATAAGGCATCCATAATCCCACCACTACTGATAAAACACGGTCTATGGAATCCTTTCGTCCAGTTTGCAGTCGCACATCTGGCTGCAAATGTTGAATGTGCGACTGCAAATTGGACGAAAGCAGCACATCCTGCAAAAACCCTTAAAAAAAGACAAATTAAAAATTAAGACAAATTAATTCAAAAGACTTTTTATATTTGTCTTTTAAAAAATATTTCAATCTGGAATTTTTTTATAGATACATTTTTTGTATTGTTTTTGTTTTTAAGAAAAACTTGCCAAAAAAGTCACACAGACGGCGGCTTTTAGTCTAACTTTTGCAGCGGTGTTTTGCAGCGGATTCTTTTTTATTTATGAGTATTCTTGTATTACATCTTACATTCCTAATGTTATTATGTCGATCTCTACAACATGTATAAATTATTATACACACCGTTGCTAGTCTTTCTCTACTCAATCGCTATTTCTATAGAAGGTGCTGCAAGGTGCTGTTTTTTTTTAGGATGGCGATTTTTTGTGTCTGTTTTTTTTTTGCAACTGGAGACCGTTTGTGAATTTAATTCCCTAGAAACTTCCTCCTTCGGAAAAAGCCAGCTAAACCTCACCAGGATGTGATGCCGTTCCAGGTGCTCCACTGCGCTTCAATTTCTGGTTCCTCTTTGTAAAACTTTCCCATCAAGAACTCGTCATTCTACCACAAATGCAAAGAACTTTGCTTTTTTCTTCCGTATGCCTAACATCAAACCGAATTTTCATAAACAGAGTTTTATTCCAAGAACTTCCCATCTGTGGAACACGTTGCCACAAGATTGCTTCTCTTAGGGCTGCGACATGGTCATCTTCAAATCTAATGTCAATGCACGCTCGCTTGTCATAAACCGTCTTCATAAGTCATCTAATTTTGTTCATTCCATTCATCATTTTCAATCCTCTCATAATATTCATCATCATTCAACTGTCAATCTATCTGTTTTATTAACCCTTCTCCTCGGGTGGCTTTTAGCCTTGATAAGAGATGACTCATTACTAAGTAAAAATCTATATAATAATATGCTAAGCCATTTCATGTTCGTACGTACGTTATCACCTTTCACATGTTAATAAAAAATAATATCGTCCTATTTGCAAAGCTGGTGATTGCTGATTAATCTGATGTCGCTAAGGTAAATAATTCTGACTTTACCCATTTCAAAATGAATTGTTCCAGAATAAAATTATGCTGTCTCGTTGACTAAAACAGTACAATTTTAACTAAATACATTTGAAAAGGCGACATTGGTTTTATTTGAAGAATATTTAGCAGACAATTATTTTTACGGTAAGAAGACAGAATATTTATTGTTTTAAAAAGAATTAAATTGCTAGAATTTTGAAATAAATGAATAAAGAAAGAAGAGACATATTTAACTTCTGTAAATAATATTTAGCTGACAATTACAATTATTTTTACGGAAGAAGAAGAGTAGTTTTTCTTAATAGTATTGACCTTGACAGACATTTTTTATTTCAAAGGATTATTATTATTATTATTATTATTATTTATTATTATTGTTATTGTTATTGTTATTATTATTATTAATGTTATTATTATTATTATTGTTATTGTTGTTATTATTATTATTGTTATTGTTGTTATTATTATTGTTATTATTATTATTATTATTATTATTGTTATTATTATTATTGTTATTGTTGTTATTATTATTGTTATTATTATTATTATTATTATTATTATTATTATTATTATTATTATTATTATTATTGTTATTATTAGCAGAAAAATGTGAAATGTCCACGGGGTTCTGCTAGTTTTAAAATTAAAAACATTTCAAAAAATGACATGCGTTTTATTGATTTGAAGAATATTTAGCTGACAATTATCTTTATGGTAAGAAGACAAAGAATATGTATTTTTTTAAATAATTAAAATGCTACAAATGTAAATAAATAAAGAAGAAACATATTCGTTTTATTTATTTAAAGGATATTTAGATGACAATAGCAATTATTTTTACGGAAGAAGAAAGAGTAATTTTTTTTCTTAATAGTATTGACCCTGACAGGCATTTATTATTTCAAAAGTAATATTCATTCATTTCGTATGAATCAGATGATTCTATTGTTTGCATTGGTTTCCTCGATATCTTTCTAGTTAGAACTCTTTCTAGAAATACATTGGGTACTTACGGTAGGGACCACGTGAAGGTTGCCAACATCATAAGTGAAAGTATTTCTGTAGAACGAACTTGGCACACCTAGATCTGTGTCATTAACCACTTAGCCATCGTCACCCCCCAAAGTAATATTGTTATTATTAACAGTAAATTATGCAGATAGATGAAGAAAGCATCGTGGAATTTCCACGGGGTCTCTGCTAGTAAATGAATAAATTCTGTGGAATTCAAAAACATGTGATTAATGCCTCTTTTGGCGTCTGAATTATCTATGAGATGACTTCAGGTGCGGAGAATCCACTGAAATTGAGAAAGATTTTTACATTCCAATGCAGGAGTCCGTCTAAAAATACAAAGAATCTTTTATTTTTATTTGCGATAAGATACGAACCAATAACACCAGGAAGATGACGTGTGGTTGTTGTCTTACGTAAACGTCAGCTTAAAAAAAAAAAACGAAAAAGAAAAGGAACACCATTTTTGACTCGATCGTTTTCTCTTTCATGAATAGATCAACTGTTGGATCAGTCGGTTATGAACCTCAGAGAAAATTGAAATCAACTCATTTGATCCACATATCGAATGACTTCTTAACTAATTGGATATCAATGGATAGAATTTCATCGGTGATATCAAATACTGACTCTTGTTTTGTTCTGTCCTAAGATGGAGTACTGTTGCCACATCTGGGGGGGGGGGCTGCTCAGAGCGCTCTTTCCTACCTAACAGAGTACAAAATCGACTTTAAAATCGAGTGGGGGATGATCTTTTCTCTTCCCTACAGCCTCTTTCTCATAAAAGAAACGTTGCTAGTTTTTCGTTATTTTCATGGTAGATGCCCGACTGAGCTCTAATCTCTTGTTCTCCCTCCCCGTAAAACATTCACAGCAAAAACTCGTCTATCTACAACAGCTATAAATAATTTTCCTTTCTTCATCTGTGTACCTGAAACTAAAAGGAACTTCCACGAAAAAAGTTTCTTTCCAAGAACTTCCCATCTATAGAATATAATACCATGGGATTGCTTCCCAGCTGACTACAACAAGATCATTTTCAAGTCCAATGTTAACAAATTCTTATCGAGTCATCTGCTTAAATAATCAAATTCTGATCATTTCCCCCATTGTTTCCAATCCTCTCAATGTGTTGTTCATCATCAACTGACAATCTCATTAACCCTGATCCTCGAGTGGCCTCTAGGCCTTGGTAAGTGATGACTCATTTGTAAAAAAAAAAGCAATTCAAAATTCAGGCTCATGAATACAGATAAAAATGAAACGTACTTTGTTCTTGTATTTTTCTTTCATCACTTGTTTTCGAACTGCCGTCAACTCTTTTACCACCAATGTCGATACATGTATATTACTAGCAGGTCTACCCGGCATTAGCTGGGGGGGAGCCACTCAGAGTATTCTTTCTTGCTTTGACAGAGTATAAAATCGACTTCGCAATCTAGTGGGAAGGGATGTGATCTCTTCTCTACTCTACGGCCCCTTTTTAACAGAAAGGAACGTTGTCAGGGGGGAGGGGTGTAGCTGCAAACTGGAGGAAATCCGCACATCTGACAAAAACCCTAAAAAAAAAGATAAAATTTAAAAAATCACACATTGAATCATCCACTCTATAATAAAGAGCAATATATATATATATATATATATATATATATATATATATAAAGGTTAATACAACAAAAGATATAAGAGGCAACTAATATCTTTAATTAGTGAACATCCGAATAAAGATAAAGCTCAATATACTGGATAGAGCATTAATTTTTGTTATTATTAATTTTATTATTAATTTTGTTTATTATTATTATATTTTTATATTTGTTTTCAAAGTAAAGTTTTATTTACTCGCTGTAATTTCACTGCGGTAATGATCCTCTGACGAGAAGAATTTTCTTTGAAAACCCATGGGTTAAGGACTTTCAATTACTTTGCTTGAACTTTGAATTGTAATAAAATTTGATTTGCACCTTATTTTATACTTTCATTTTATCTAATGCTATATATATATATATATATATATATATATATATATATATATATATATATTTATATATAACAATAGAAAGTTAGATTCCAGTAATCATGTCTTTATTCATTTTTAAACAGAACCACATCTTGACGGACCGTTATGCCGTTACTTAAACAACCAAAATACAGAGAAATCTTGGATTTCTATAAGTACGTTTCGTCAGAAGGAAAGTCTATGGTATATATCTCTGTATTTTGGTTGTTTAAGTGACGGCGTAACGGGCCTTCAAAATCTAGATCTTTTAAAAAATGAATAAAGACATGGTTACTGGAATTTAACTTTCTATTGTTTATTTATATATGCTGTGAAGTAAAAAAAATTAACATCCATTGAGCTTAAATCTTGAAAGTCTGCCTAATATATATATATATATATATATATATATATATATATATATATATATATATATATAATTAGTTTGTCAGGGTATGTTGAAAAGAAATCAATAAAGTGTTCAATCGTCAGAATGTGAAAACTAAAATGCAAATTATTTATTTCAAAACTATACCTTACATATTGCAGAGACGTACAATGGTTTCATTTACATAGATAGACCGTTACTGTTTAGAAAATACCTTATAATCCATCCCAAATCGTCATCAACTCACAAATGAAGACAGTTCGACAAATGGAAATTAACAATCTGTGAATTGCCAACGATTTGGGATGGATTTTAATGGTCTAAACAGTAATGGATGTCCATGCCAATAAAACCATTGTACGTCTCTGAAATATGTTACGTATAGTTTTTAAATAAATAATTTATATATGTATACAGGGTAAGCCAAAAGTAGGTGGACAGTAAAAAACATTTATTTAGAGATCACTTATACGTACAATTACATGTAATAAAACAATTATATTAATAAAAATTAAATGTTATTTATCAACGCAAGTGTCCAAACTGTTTTCCTTCTTGATTTACACAGCTTGGAAGTCTGCCTCTTACGCTTCGACAAACATTTTCGCACAAATGGCTCACCCTGTATATATATATATATATATATATATATATATATATATATATCCGTCCCGTCACAGAAAAGTTAGTCGGACGAATCCATTTCATATATTTAGTGGAATTAAGAAAGCAAATCTATTTCCATAATGATATCTTTTCTTCTTTCTATACCGATTCATACGTTTTTTCTTCTCTTTTTTTTCTATAAACTTTCTCTTTCTGTATTATATCTTTTTTGAACTTCTACCGATTCAGACGTTACTTAATATGAATATGAATATTAGTGCGAACACTGGCGAAGGATAATTTTTTTCCATCGTTTTTGGCGGAGAGTGTTCACTCGAAATTAATAAAATTCACAAACTTTTCTATAATCCAACTATATTTGGTACAAATAAACTTCAGTCTATGCCTTGCTTGTCCACCAAGTTTCAATCATGAATGTCCGACAGTTCGTTTTATCACCGTTCAATGATATGCAGGGATACTTTGGTGATCTTCTCATCAGTAGCCTCCTATATTTTCATCAGCAGACTTATCTCAAAGATAATGTCTATCAGAACAATCTGTAGACTATTCCTGAACTGAGGAGGTCCATCACAGGCAAAATCAGGACAGTGCCAAGAGAGGAATTTATCAGAAATGATGCACGTTGTATGCAGGTGTATTTATTATTGAGCGGTGATGATTTTTATTAACGATTCCATGGGTATTTATTTACCTCTTCTCCAGGAGGTTAGGCACAATGCCAGTTTTATCTTACTCCCACAAGATGTGACCCAAGGTCGGGTCGGGAAAGTTAAAAATTGCCTGGGCAGCCCCGTCGGCATTCCCCGGTAGGGGCGCCTCAGGCAGTAAGCAATAAACTTACTCCTCCCCAAAGAGGGGAGGCAAAGCCTGGGAGGGTGGACCTGCTAGAACTGCACAGGACAAACCCATAGACCGGCAGAATCAAGCCCCGAAGGCCAAGACAATACCAGTCTATGGGGTGCAGTTTCCATCAGAACAGATACTACACTTTGATCTTGGTAACAAATTCAATATTTTATCTAAATGAATAAATGCGAAAGTGAAGGTAACGGTAGCTGAGTGGTTAACGACACGGACTGACAACCTAGGTGTGCCAAGTTCGAATCCAGTTCGTTCCACATAAACACTTTCACTTAAAATGTTGGCAACCTTCATGTGGTCCCTCCTGTAAGTACCTGATGTATTTCTAGAAAGAGTTCTAACTAGAAAGATATCTGGGAAACCAATGCCAACAATAGAACCATCTGCTTAATACGAAATAAATGAATGAATGCGAAAGTTTTTTTTCATTAATTACTCCTATATTACCATCAAATCGGGTTACTGTTATTTAAATCAATAATACAACATGATATTTTGAAATACTCTATATATAGTACCGACGAACGATCCAAAGACAATAGTTTGAATTCCTAATTAGCATAACTATTTTTTTTAAACGATTCATTATAAATAAATGTTTGGTGTTATACATTTGTAATTTTATCGTGCTATTTTTATCTATATATATGTAATAATTTCAGTAATTAATTAAAATGGTTTAATAAAAAAACTGAATAACTTACTAAAAAATCTTTCCTCTAACATCACTCCGTAGACTTCTTACCGACAGGCAAAAGCGAAAAGAGAAAATGGAAGGGAGCGAGTGGCTGTCTGACTGGTTGACTAAATGGCTATCTTACTCGCTTTCTCAGTCTCTCCCCTCTCTTTCCGTCTCCCGTTAACGACGCCATATTTTTTCAGGCGAATTGATTTCTTTCTTTTGATTTCATTAGGGACTTATTGAAAAGATGAATAAATTTGTATGAACATTACCAAGATATTAATGTATATCTATTTATATGAATAGATCGAAAGTTTAAGTCTTGTGTTTCCAAGAAATTTATGAATAAAATGTTTATTATTTAAAATGTTGGTTTCAAGTATTTCGAGTAGTGAACTTTGCGAAGCGATAGCGAACTGGCAAAGCCAGCTAGTTACAAATAAAGAAGAAAATAATTATTTCATATAATTAATTTAATAACAGGGTGCCCCCCCCCCTAAAAATACCTCCCATGTTATCGTTAATAAAATTCACAATCCTTTCTTCAATCCAAATAAACTTTTGATACAAATAAACTTCAATCTCTGCCTGACTTGTTCACCAAGTTCCAGTTTTTGTAAATACTTGCCACCCCCCACGAGGGCAAAGTTAGACACAAAATGTCGGTTTTTAATGTATGGAAAATCCAGTTCCCCAAAAAGAGGGACACTCTGGATTGAAACAAAAATAAAAATTGTCTCAGTCTAGAAGAACTTCTCCTTCAGTGACCAAGGACAGAATAGCATCAGAACAGATACTACACTTTCTTCCTGTTTTATTGCTATTCTTAATAGGACATGCCAAATTTTCAAGAACTCTGTCCCCCCCCCCCCCTCTTGGAACTTCCCTGATTTTGGCTGTGATTACCCTCTTCACTTCAGGAATAGTCTTTGGATTGTTTTGAATAGTCTTTGGATTGTTTTGAATAGTCTTTGGATTGTTTTGAATAGTCTTTGGATTGTTTTGAATAGTCTTTGGATTGTTTTGAATAGTCTTTGGATTGTTTTGAATAGTCTTTGGATTGTTTTGAATAGTCTTTGGATTGTTTTGAATAGTCTTTGGATTGTTTTGAATAGTCTTTGGATTGTTTTGAATAGTCTTTGGATTGTTTTGAATAGTCTTTGGATTGTTTTGAATAGTCTTTGGATTGTTTTGAATAGTCTTTGGATTGTTTTGAATAGTCTTTGGATTGTTTTGAATAGTCTTTGGATTGTTTTGATAGACATTATGTTTTTAGATAACTCCACAGATAAAAATCTAGTCCACTGAGTGTGAAGCTGAGGTTTAACTCAACTGCCATGAAGAAACTAAAATGAAGTAAAATCTTTGTGATGCACTTACTCATGACGGGGAGGAAATATCGTAGACTAAAAATCACTTAAATTGATCAAGTACTTTTTTGTTTTTTTTTATAAAGAAAATAATTTTTAAACGATTAATGCGAATTTGTAGACATTACGATTATGTACAAGCCTGATTCTGAACTTTATTTCTGAAGAGTTCGCGAAACTTTGAATTTTTGGAGTTATCTCCCTTAGTTTTCCAACATGGCGTCGATAGATCGACGATCCTCGTTTAGCAATAAAATTTGATTTTCTTTTGTAAAAAAAAAAACTACTTGATCAATTTACGTTATTTTTGATGGCGGTGGAGTTATAGACTTTCACCGAAGCTGATTCAGTATCACCGGTAGGACCTACTGATGAGACGATCACCAAAGGGTTCCTGTATATCATTAAATGGTGATAAAACAAAGACTGTTGAATATTTACGACTTAAACTTGGTGGACAAGTTAGATATAGAGCAAAGTTTATTGGTACCAAATATGGGTGGGGGTGGGGGTGCAGACAGGATTAGGGCGGGAGGGTCACCCTATACCTTGATTAAAGCAGAGACATGTTTACCTAAACATGTTTATTGATTTCTGTTTTTGTAGGTCAATGTGATCTAAACCAAACATCTGGTTTGACATTGACATTAGATTGGATTATCCTAAAAAGCCGGTGGGGGGGGGGAGATGGGACAAAAGGACACAACAAAAAATACTTCTTGTTGGCACTTACCTTGTTTCTTGTATTAAGTAGATGAGTCTCTTGCTAATCAGCTTAATGATAGGTGTAATAATATTAATAGCTTATCTTCATTCAGGTTTGTTCATATATATATATATATATAGAGAGAGAGATAGAAGAAAAAAGAGTGATAAATATGCGACGATTGTCCAAATTTATTTCAAATTTCAATTGTTCAATGCAAGGTTGTCAGTAATAAACTAGTGTTTATTTTTCTTTCCTTAAGCCAAGGCTTTTCAAAAATCGAAATCTTATCATCAGAGGAGAAATACAGATGGATAAGTTGGCCTTTCGAAAAAACCAATATATATATATACAAGCAAAAAACTACCCATCACCCAACAGATATTAATCTAGCTCTAAGCATTCTTTTTATATGACATATCTTTAATAAAGATTTATTGTAATTTTAAAAACGAATAGTTTTCATTTGAATTACCTCCCTTGAAAATTAATGAACATAATATTTTAAGAAAAGTTTTGGTAATTTATCTTTTTTCTAATAAATCACTTAAATTAATTATTGCTAATATTGACGAAACTATTGCATAGATATAGAAAATAGGAAAATAAAATTACGAATGAATAACACCGAACATTAATTTATCATAAACAGTTGCAAACAAAAATTAGCCAAATTAGGCACACACATAGCTGTCTTTCGTTTGTACTATATATACAGTATTTCAACAGACTATGTTGTATTATTGATTTGTGAGCCATTTTAATGGTAATATAGGTGCGATAAATGAAAAAAAACTTTGGTTTTATTAATTTATATATACACTAACAGGACCCGTGCCCCGACGTTGCCCGGGAGAGATATAAATTAAATTTTTTAAATATAAGTATTATAGTATTAATTTGCAAAAAAGAAGTTAAAAAGAACCCTGTAAGTAATTTAGGTGATTAAAATAGGATTTACCCATGTTTTGAATAAAACCAAATAGATTTCTTTATGTTTTGGATGACTGCTCCCCCTTTTACGAGTGTAAGTAAGTGGTTATTCGTAAAAATAAAAAAAACAATCCCCCCCCCCCCATAGATGTGATCCAAAAATATACGTGAAGCTTTCCAATTCCAGTGAAGTAAAAATCCTTCTATAATGATGTAATTTTTATCCCTATCCGGTGTGCCGCTTTTGGTGGGAGATTGAATATATCAATATTAAAAAATCGACCTTTCGTCTAACTCTGGCCTTGATTTAAATATATGGCGATTGATGTAAGGCATTTGTTTTTGTTTTAGATTTATCGACTGTTAACTATTCTGCACTTTAACCATTAACTATGTTGTTACTATTTAGTTGCGTTCCCACGGTGTTACCCGGGAGCATATTTATTTGCAATTTTTGTAGCTTGTATTTTTCCCAAAATATTATGATTTTTTGTTCCACGCTAAGTGTAATAACTCTGTATGGACGAATATCTCCTCTTTATATAAAATATCTGTGTGATGTTTGTGTGATGTTTGTGTGTACCCATAGAAATAAAGGTTAGAGAATCTACATCAAATCTAAAAGTGTATTCTTATGTAAAATTTACCGGGGAAGACAATGGAAGTGTTTGTGAATCTCTATAAGGGCATAACGCCCTTAAAACTCCAAATGTATCCTATTTTAATGAAATTTAAATCATATGTATAAAATTTTCTGGGGAACACAATGGAATTGGTCCCTAATCTCTAAGTGCCCTCTTAATCTAAAGGAGCTATGGGACTCAGAACAACCTTTAAAACTTCATATATATCCTATTTTGATGAAATTTATATCATATGTATAAAATTCTCTGGGGAGACAATAGAAATGGCCCCGAATCTCTACATTACCCTCTATGTGCCGAATATCTATGTGCCCCACTTCTAAGTGACTCATAGGGGTAGAACCCTTTTAAAACGTCAAATACGTACATCCGATTTTAATGAAATTGAAACCATATGTAGAAGACACTAATTCAGAGAGTTTTACAACATTTCAGCTTCTTCCGACAATATTAGGAGACGAAACGGGAGCGGTGGGGGGAGGGGGCAGTAAAAACCAAAAAAGTAATATGGTGCTATGAGCATAGTGAAAAAATACATAGTAGTGATCCTCATTCAATCCCGAGCAACATCGGGTCTTCCTGCTAGTATATATATATATATATATATATATATATATATATATATATATATATATATATATATATATAAAATAATTATTATTATTATTTCATGTATACATATAATACTATAACGAGATATAATATTTTATGTAATAGATTTTCAGTATTTACTTCAACAGTGCTCAATACGTGAGTAGAGCTAGGTAGTAAGCTATGAAAATATATTTATGGAAATTAAGCTACACGGAAACGTCCGCGTTTTATCCCTGTAGGGAATCTTCAGACTAAATGCCCTTAGCTTGACGATTCCCTACGGGGATGAAACGCGGACACCTCTGTGTAGCTTAATTTCCATAAATATATTTTCATAACTAACTATATATATATATATATATATATATATATATATATATATATATATATATATATATTAATGTGTGCAAGCGTATGTGTATAACATTAAGTAAGTGTAATAAAAAAGTGTGTGTTATTCTTTCGCCCTATCGTCATCAACCCCTTAATATATGGCATTTCGACACAATTCCCAGTTTCTATTTCTCACGTTCCAGTTGTTTAGGGTCCCTTTTAGTTTAGTGTTCAAAATGTTCCCAGGTCAATATGTGCAGTCGGCATCTGTTGACAAAAAGAAAAAAAAACGAAAAGAAATCCGTTGTACGTTGGTATTGGTCCCTTTCTATCAGTAACATCCATTCCTTAGATGTAGGGACGGACAGTGAAAGTGAAAGCAACTTGTTTTTTAACCAAAAATGAATACCCTCCCCAACATTAAAAACAAAAGAAAATACACCCAAAATCAGAATTATCCGATCGTAATGAAATGTTTAGTATTAATCTTCTCTCTATATAAAACTCAATGTCTGTATGTGATGCTTGTGTGTGTGTTCCTTGTAGAAAGAAAAGTTAGAGAATCTACATAAAATGTAAAAGTGTATTCTTATGTAAAATTTACCGGGAAAGACAACGGAAGTGTTACCGAATCTCTAAGTGCACTTCTAAGAGGACTATGAAGGCTTAACCCCCTTAAAACTTCAAATATATCATAGAAATTTAAATCGGAAAACAATGGAAGTGATCCCAAATCTCTAAGTGCTCTTCTAACCTAAGGGAGCTATGAAACTCCTTTAAAACTTAAAATCCGATTTTGATTAAATTTATATCATATGTATAAGATTCTCTGAGGAAGACAATGGAAGTGTCCTTGAATCTCTGTTACCCTCTATGTGCCCCCACCTATAAGTGACCCATGAGGACAAAACCCTCTTAAAACTTCAAATACGTATATCCGATTTTAATGAAATTGAAACCATATGTATAAGACACTAATTCAGAGAGTTTTTCTAACATTTCAACCTTTTCTGATTATATTGGGGGGGGGGGGAAACGTGAGGGGGGGCAGTAAAAACAAAGAAAGTAATATGGTGTTATGAGCCTAGTGAAAAAGTACATAGTAGTGATCCTCATACAATCCCGAGCAACGTCGGGTCTTCCTGAGAGTCTATTAATATAAAGAAAGTTGTTTGTCTGTCTGTGTGTCCAGCTAAAGTAAAAACTACACAAGCCACACTCACAAAGCTGATATATGCTTTTTCACGAGTTTCTCGGACAAAATATAGGCACATTTTTATGATTTTTAATATTTATTTTTTGGGGGTTCAACAAGAACAGAATTTGTCATGGGGGGGGGCCGACATTTAGAGCGATTTTTTATGTTATTATGTAGTAAATCGTCAATGATTTTAATCCAACTGCCAGATAAAGCGAGAGAGATAGGGGAGGGGGACTGAGGAAGGGGAGGGAATAGAGATAGATAGAGAGAGAACGCTTCTATTTTGTTGTTCATGTCCCCTGGCAACGCCGAATAGCCATGCTAGTTAATTAATAAATGAATGTTAAAATAAAGTATTTCTTTTATTAAAACACACAAACTCATAGATTTTTTAGTTTACTTAAATATACTCCCTACACCTCCACTCCCTACTCCGATGGCTTTACCAGCAGTTGAAGCGAAATAACACTTAAAGTTGCAAATGAAAAACAACATTTTTTTTAAAGCAGCTCACGATAAAAATGATACTAAAATTATTTTTAATTTCCCATTTTTTAGTATCATTATCTCTTTATAAGGATGGTTACTAAGTTTCGACTATGGGTATAAGACGTATTTAGTCCTTGAAATTAATGGGGGTAAGTAATTAAAGTGATCAAAATTTTTTTAATAAAATAAGTACTCGAAATAAACATTCATTTAATATTGAAATTTTAATTACAATTGGTTTAGTCTCTGATTTTTGGGTTTTTTTCAATGTGAGGGAGTATTCAATTTTTGGTTGAAAATAAAACGTTATTTTCACTTTCACTTCCCACCCCTACTTATATGCAAGGTAAGCATTGTTTTATTATTTATCCAAATAAGACTGCATTTCCGAGTTCGGAATTTGAAACATGACACATGTCCCTTCAATGGAACTATTTTAATTTGCATGTCTTTGTTGTCTGAGAGATCAGGGAGTGAACGGCTTTCACTGCTGGTAAAGCCCTCAGCAAAAGATTAATAATAATAATGTTAACTTGCGTTTGAGTACGTTCACTGCACAGACCGTGATCGTCCACTCGTTGTCTTCGCCCGAATTTGATGTTTGATTTCAACACTAGCCGTAGTATCAATCATGTGGTCGCTGTCATTGCTGCAACAGAGGGATTTCCCTTCCAAATAAAATCACAACTCAAAGTTTAAAACAAGTAACAGTGTTTTATGTTGAGAAGTTAAAATGACACTTGGTTTCTCTAATGAACGACAGACTTGCAATCAGAACTCTGAGCTTAACTAAATCAAAACATCTCCCGATGAGCAATGTCCACAGCCTGCTCGCCAGCTTATTCAAATGTCAAATCCCCCTGGTCAGTTGTGTTTTATCTGGAGCAGACATTAATCCTGTAGAATTTCAAGTGGTCTGTTTTCTCAGATAAATTAATTAAATAAAAAAAAACAACAACAACGAAGCAAAAGAAACAAATACAGAATATTTGAGACAAATTCGACACTTTTTGAAAGTTTAATAGAATTGAAGTTTGAGCCAGATGAACGTTCAAAAGATGACACTGATTAAAACAGCTGGTGTTTGAGTACGTTCACTCCACAGGCCGTGATGATCCACTCGTTGTCTTCATCCAAATTTGATGTTTGATTTTAACACTAGCCGTAGTATCAATCATGTGGTCTCTGTCATTGCTGCAACAGAAGGATTTCTCTTCCAAATAAAATCACAACTCAAAGTTTAAAACAAGTAACAGTGTTTTATTTTGAGAAGTTAAAATGACACTTGGTTTCTCTAATGAATGACAGACTTGCAGTAAGGACAATCATTTCTTCTAACCTAACATAAACTGTTCCTCCGCTTAAGGCCCCAAAGACTCCCCCCTCTCTCTCTCTCTCTCAGCCCAACAGAGAATATATATATATATATATATATATATATATATATATATATATATATATATATATTTGCCCGCCAACATAAAAAATGTAAGGGCGTATCTAAAAAAAAATATTTGCAAGAAATTTAAAATGTGTTTTATGAATTAAAAATTAATTACTAACATGTTTTTATTACTGAAACAAAAGTTTCATATTTAAACTTATTTTAATGTAACGTAGAAGTTAAGTAGATTCTTTTACTTATAATTATTGTTATTGTAGATGAAAATCCTGACCTGAATCTCCCCCCGCCCCCAACAAAAATGAGATTCTACTTTTTTTAGGCGATCACATTCGAACACGCTGAAAAACTTGTCGGGAAGAAAAAATCAATTCCTTAAGAATTTAGAGTGGGGGATCAGTTTAACATGTTAATTTAACGTAAAATTAGCCCAAATTTCTGGAGCATTCTAGCGTTTTAGGACAGTTAATAAAATAAATTTGCCATGGTAGATAAATTCTGTGCGTTTTTGGGGGGGTACCTACGTTTTTTTAATCGATTACGTGTGGTTTTATGACCTTTTCAGTCAGACTTAGGGTTAGTGGTAAAAAAAAATTAATAAACAGTCCTAAAAATTTAGAATGGCCCGGAAATGAGAATCATTTTACACTAAATTTATATACGAAACCGATCCCCCACTCTAAATTCTAAATTAACTCTTTTTGTTTTTTCCTTCTTCTTTCAGGGTATTCCCACGTAATTGCCTAAAAATGTAGAATCTCATTTTAAAGGGGATTGATTTAGTTCAGGGTGTTATGTGTCATTCTATTTACTTGTCTTCCCACGGACACAAGGTCGAATTTTAATGAGGGGAATCTAGCTCTCGAAGAATGGGCACTCTAGAGAAAAATAAAAAAAAATAAAAATTTGAACAAATTGTCAGTTGATTTTTTTAACATAACTTTGGTATATTTACATTTTAACCTTTTAAAGAGTTTGCAATAAACAAAGCTCCAAATATTGGAACATTTCTATAAAAACGAACTTTAACCGACGCCATTTAATGAACTCTTTCGATAGGGGTCTATAGTTGTGCAAGTGATTACTTTTATGCCGTGGCTGTGTTCTTTCGGGTGCTTTTGTTATTGGAATCAGAATCGGTAATTGTATTAGAATCGAGAATTTAGAACAGAATCGATAATTGTATCAGAATTGGGAAAAATATTGGAATTGTCCCATCACTACTTTGACCTTTAGTGGACATTAATTCTGTAGGATTTCAAGTGGGTAGATTTTCCAGCCTGAACCCTTGTATTCAAGAAGACATTATTATTTCAAAGACACCAGCCACTTTCTTGGGTGGTTTTTGCTCCTAGCTAAATATTTTCCTATTGCTGGCCTGTCGTCTGCAGCATACATCTATGTACCCCACTAAATATGCAACATTATGCATGTTTACAATAAATCAAAGATTAAGATAGTAATTAAAAGACCAACACATCCCCCCAAATTCATAGCCTTGTATCTAACTGCATATTATATCGCAATAAATATACTATATAGTAAAAAGCATACAGACTTTTTAAACATGAAATCGATCGATTTAATATACAATTTTTATATTGGTATCTTTATTTATTTAAGCATATCGTAGTACTCAAATCATATTGCTTTGCAAAAGGACATCTCATTCATTAACTATTTTTTTTTTTTTTCAGTATACTATTATCCAAAGTTGTAGTAACAAATATTTTCGATATCGTAGGTAAATGCTTAGCATTTTGGGTGAAGAGTCTTTCCGATTAATTTACTTCTGGGGTTTGCAATGCTTGGTTTTCTCAATTGTTCTGGGCTATGCTATGACACGGGTCTCACTTGTAATCAATGAAGAATGTTCAGTTTCTTACAAACACTTTTTGAAGAGCAGATACATAAACTCTATGTTAATAAAATTATGTTACAACTTCTCGTTTGTCTGTGTATATGTTTATCGTCTCTACGTGACTTACAGTGTTTTTATTTATTTACTATTAAACAAATATTTTATTTATTTACTATTAAACAAATATTTTATTTATTTACTATTAAACAAATATTTCTTGAAATCAAAAATGCAATAACGTAGAATAAAAGCCAATTTTAAAAATCTGATTAAAAAAAATAATTTTATTACGAAATTAAATCCAGCGGAATGCATTTCGATTACTTTATTAACAAATCAGACATTTTAATCATCCTTTGTTAATAGTTACCATGGCTGATAGCATCCTTCCCACATTCAAACCCCTTGACCTAACCTTCACAGGCAACATGGATTAGAATAATTACATAGAAGATACTGCCAAGTCTGCTGCAAAGAAGGTGGGCTTCCTCTGCAGGGTTAGAAAACTTTTAACATCTGCCAGTATCCTATATGTCTATAAAGCCACCATTTGCCATGCATGGAGTATTGTTGCCACATCTAGGCTGGTGCACCAACCGCTAGTCTCTCAATCTTCGGCAGGATGCAAAAAAGAGTCTCTAACCTAATAGGTCCCGCACTGTCTACCAAACTCCAGCCCCTGTCCCATCGCTGCAATGTTGCATCTCTGTCCTTGTTTTACAAGTACTTTCACAGAATATGCTCCGACAAAATTGCTGCACTTGTACCCCCTCAACATAAATACCATCCGACAAACTCGACTAGCAGCAAAATCACACACCTTCACTGTAGAGGTCCTCAGATGTTGGAAAACTGCCTTTTGGCTAAGATCAAAGTGTAGTATCTGTTCCGATGGATACTGCACCCCATAAACTGGTATTGTCTTGGCCTTCGGGGCTTGATTTACGCCAGTCTATGGGTCTGTCCTGTGCAGTTCTAGGAGGTCCACCCTCCCAGGCTTCGCCTCCCCTCTTTGGGGAGGAGTAAGTTTATTGCTTACTACCTGAGGCGCCCCTACCGAGGAATGCAGACGGGGCTGCCCAGGCAATTTTTAATGGGCAGAGTGCTCACCTCTCGGGCGCTGGCTTTTCAAACCTCACTTTCCCGACCCGACCTTGGGTCACATCTTACTTGTGGGAGTAAGATAAAAACTGGCCTTGTGCCTAACTCCTGAAGAGGAGTAAATCAATACTCTAATAGCTTCTATCCTCAGATCGCATGCCCTTGGAATTCTCTCCCTGATCCCTGTTTCCCCGCCTGTACCAAAATGCAGAAATTTAAATGTAATGTGAATAAAAATCTTGCTGCACAACTCTACACTTAGGATGTCTCCTATAAATCTGGCCCGTTATCACAGTAGCCTCTTACGTCTCAGTGACAACATGCCTTGTTTAGAGTGGATAAAAGCCAAACTAAAAATTTAAGTTGAGAAAAAAATGAATTGAGAAAAAAAAAAATCAAAGTAAAAAGACTCCCAAGCAACGCCTTGTAGGTACAACTTGTCATGAATTGCTTATTTGAAGTGAGGTCAAAAAACAACGCCATTTTCGTACCAACCCAATAAATGTAAATAAAAATATTCATAGCATTAAAGAATTAAAAAAAAAAAAAAGAAACAAAAGAAAAAGACCCAAGGATAAATACTTCACAAAATGAAATACAATCAATATTTATCACAAACAATGTTATGTCCCCAGAGCATTATAATTATTTCAGTAGCTGGGTGGAATTGCTTTTCAATTCACACCCAACATACCGGAAGGCATCTTATATAAATTTGCGACATGCGAAGTTGAATGACGTCACATCGACTTAAAAATATCAATTCAGCATCTATATCTGTTTACAGTTAGTTTCTCTCTCTCTCTCTCTCTCTCTCTCTCTCTTTTTTAACAAAATATCACTAAATATTCAATTTCGATTTTATTATATAGTAGTAGGACTTGTGTCTGGGCGTTGACCGGGGAACATGGAGAATCCCAATAAACTCATGCTCCCGCCTCCTGAACTCCATTTTTATTCGAATTAGCCGTGCTGCAAAACCGGTTAATTTGTTTTTAAGTTGTGTTTTATTTATGTAAGATTTTCAATGTTTAATTTGAAAGATAATGAAAATGATTCTTTTTTTTTTTTTTTTTAAGATTATTAATAGTAATTAGCGAGACCCGTGGAAATTCCACAGTTGTATCCTTCATCTGTTGCATATTGATGTTATGCTTATGGGGGGGGGGGGGGGTCTATCTCCAAAACCCTTGTAAGAGTTTGTGACAAATTTCCATTCTATGGATGTCAAGAAAGTGTGTTTTAGTTAGAGTTTCACGTTCTACACAACAGCAAAATTAGATGAAATTTAAAAAATTACTTCTTTTTTTTTTTTACATTTCATCTTTGGTGACTGGGTGATCCCATCTTTGAAAAAAAAAAGCTGGAGGGTGATAATGTACGTATGGACATGAAATTGCTTTAGCATATTATTATATAGATAATAATAATAAGAAGAGAAGAAAGGAAAAAATAAAGGCAATATGGCGGTTAATTTAACGGTACTAACCAAGGACCAGAAGTGAAGATTCGTAGAAGTACAGAATCGCAAGGAATGAAGGATGTTTTATTTTTTCGCGATCTTTACACATCTTAAATTGTATTTAGTTTAAGTTTAGTGATGTAAGGATGATAATAATAACGAATAATTTATAAAAAGAAAGACTTCAAATAAAGAGAGAAAAATAATTCAAGTATTATTGAACCAGTATAAAAAAGTAATGGAACGGTGATTAGCAGAAACTGTACCTTATGAAATAGTTGTCCAGGTGTCAAATGGGAGAGTAAGAGTGCATGTTTGATAGGGGGTGAGTCCACCTCCTCCATTCTGTATTTATGACAAATACTGATTAGGAATAAATATAAAAATCGAGTGATTTTTTTTCTTTTCTTTTTTAAGACATTGGCCTAGAGTATGGGTGAAACAGATTTTTTTAGCAACCTTTTGTCAAATTTAGAGGAGAAAAACTGACTCGATTTATATATAACTAAAAGAAGACCTGTCCCAGGATGAGTAAAATTAATTCCCCAAACAGAACAATTTTGCTCCACTTTTTGTCCTCTTACGAAGATTAAAATCAAAATATAATGCTATTAAAACTTATGCCTAGAATCCTTATTCTAATTTTGATCAAAATCCATTAGATGATTTTGATTCTAGAAAAGGCCTAACAGTTTAAGAAGAAATTGAAATTCAATCAATCTTGTTTAATTGGTGTCTGATGTCTATGGATCAAATTAAATTCAAATCTTAACTGTTTGAATTTTCAAATGGGAGGTTGTGCCCATATTATGCCCCCTAAAAATTTGGGGAATATTTATTCACTGATTTCTAATAGCTGTTAAAATTTCACAAAAATCGGAGGTATCTGAATTTTCACAAAGGACTTCCACACCCTTTTTACTTCCTTTTAATAAAACCTAAACTAAATATAGCCCATATTGCAATCTCTTATGCCTAGTAGATGTGTTCCAAAATTCATAATGATCGGTTAATTAGTTAAGAAGTTAATCCTGTACATACAAACATATAAACATATAAACATACATAACTTTATAAATAATTAGCTGTACCTACCAGCCTTGTTTACAAAGAAACGGAAGTTAATTTTGCTGACTTTAAATTTCATATTCAAATTATTTTGTGAAACAGGAATTTTTTAAAAGTTCATTTTTGTACAGTCAAACCTCTAAATAAGATTGCATCTACATACGAATTTTCCCAACATATGATGTAAAATTCGATCAGATTATTGACTCTACACCCCATGGAAAATCCAACATACGATGTTGAAGTTTCGTGGCTAACCCGCTATGCGGCAGCACTTATGGCAGTTCACAGTTCCGCTTCGGTCACAGAACAAATTAAATTCGTATGTAGAGGGTTGACTGTACATGATATTAATTGATCTAATATATAAAGTAGAGACGTTTTTTTCCCTGTACCTTCTCAGAGAATAGGAAAATAACCACATGCATCACAGGCTACTAAACTCACCATTACATTACACTTATTCACTCGAGCGTGTTTTAGTATATCTGTTATTCTTTATTCCAAACAAACACTGAATATTACATTCGGCCCGGCCGCCACGACTCTCCGAAATACCAACTCCATATAGGTGGTAGTAAAAACTTTTCTCCCTAACAATTATGTACTGTGACTACACTCATCGACACCGGGAACTAATAAACACAGTAGAATTTTAACAAAACACCCATTGTTATTTCGTATTTGTCTGACATTATTATACTACATAATATTAAGCAATACGCAAAAACTTAACAACCGCTCCCTTACACTCCGATGATTATTCGCGAATATCAGATTACGTTACTTGTAATTCTACCTATAACTTCTACATTTACATTCATTCCGGAATTAACCGAATGAAATTAACGAACACAGTTCCAGTGAGATTTAATCATTCAAGATGGCCTCTAGAATTTCTTGATCGAATCGACTTCTTATTTATAATTTAATAAGCGCTAACATACTGGTAGAGCCCGAAATATTTACATTTTCCAAATCATACACCTACAAGACGTATATTATAGAAATCTTGGCCAACTCCTTTACTTCATCACAAAATGCCGTAAACTCTGTCATAGTTGAACTTTATATTCGGTCGATAAACAAGCTTAGCTTAATTGGGGTATTTACACATACTTTTTAAACTGGAAACATCGGGGCAATGGTTTAGAAGTTAGGCTTCATAATCGGCAGTTTCAGTGTTCGATCCCAATCTATGCTAAGACTTTTTTTCTTTTTCGCTACGACTTTTTTTTTATTATTATTTAAAACATTCCCCAACACTGTAGATGAACAATAGGCCGTTTCTTTTTTTTATTCGACGTCATGCAATAGGTAGTACTTTCTCCCGTGCAACGCCGGGCGACGGGTTCCGCTAGTTAATAATAAAGAACAAATAACAAGGTGTAATTAATGTAAACACTTTTCTTTAATGTTTAAAAATATAACGTATTTTTAAATATATATTGGGGGGGGGGGCAGAAGTCAACGGAAATAACTCATTACATGATTACTTCCCTTTGTTAATGTTTATAATTATTCGGAAAGGGAAAAATGTATCCACTCTAACTGATTTCTTAGCCGGAATAAGTATTTTATGAAGAAAAAATCAAAACAAAAAAAAGAAATAGTAAATTAATGAAAGTTCTTTTTGCAAACCTTTTGAGTCACTGCATGTGTTAACCTCTCTATCACTGCAACAAATAGTCTCACTTCATAAATATACAGAATCCTTTTGTTTTCAGATGACAAACCTTTAAGCCTTAAATGATTTTTGTTTCAAATATGACACATTCCAAAAATATGCCTATTTAATATAATATTCAACGAAACTGTGTCAAACTGCAACTTGTTTAACATCTGCAACGAGCCTGTTGGCAAGTGTGAGTAGGTATTAGTATGATGTTGCATCAGTACACCCGCTAAATAGGTAATCAGTATCT
This sequence comes from Sepiola atlantica, assembly GCA_963556195.1. Classification (NCBI taxonomy): domain Eukaryota; kingdom Metazoa; phylum Mollusca; class Cephalopoda; order Sepiida; family Sepiolidae; genus Sepiola; species Sepiola atlantica. Next base: position 31,512,293 of record OY744547.1, read on the forward strand.
TCAATGTCACGGGCGAGTGTCATCAGTGTGTCATCTGCCTAATTCAAGAGCCTAAACTTTTAAATCTGATCATTATTGTAGTAATTAAAATTATTTTATGGTTCTCAAGTGTATTATGATTATATAGATGCATATAGTGTAGTGTTTTGTTATAAATGTTAAATGTTATGCCATTTGTTGCACATTTGCAACATCATATATTTTTATTTAATAATTTTGTTTTTCCAAAAATCATTTACACACGACCAACCTGACAATCAGCTAAATCCCATCCATTCACTGTGGAGGTCCCCATATACCGGATAGCTTTCTACTCCAATAGCTTATTTCCTAGAGCTGTCGGCCTTTGGAACTCCCTCTCTGCTCCCTGTTTCCCCGATGTACCAACATGCAGAAATTTAAAACTTATGTCAACAAACTTATGTAATCTAGCTGCACAGCTCCCAATTTACAATGATCCCCTTAACTTTCACCCTAATTCTCAGTAGCCCCTTACGTCTGCAGTGGCAACTTGCCTTGTTTGGCATGAACTCAGTTTAAAAAAAAAAAAGACTACTTTATATTACCCGGTTTTCACTTGATAACATTTTTTCAAACCAATATAAAAAATAAGGCATTTACGGGTTGAACATGATAATAGCATCTTTACAAAATAAAGAGTAATCTATTTAATTGAAACTAAATATATACTTTTTTATCCATATTTTAATCATTTTATTGATAATTTTGTTCACTTTAGAATGATATTTAAGAAATTTAGTTCGATAAACAATCGATCAATAGTAAAAAATAAAAACAAATAATAATCTGTACGTCGTCACGTAGAAATGAGAAATACACATGAGGAGTCTTAGATGTTGCGGGATGACATCGTAATAGATATGGTATTGCCTCAGATGATAGCTAGGGTGATGCACAGGAACATCTAAGCAGTTTTTCAGGGATCATTCCTACAAATGGCTATCATCTGTCCAATGTCTCGTATGAAACGTGAAGTATCGGAATCCGGAACCTCTGACGTTCTGACTGAGATAGGTGTGAAAATGAAACGGTCAATTAGTTAGTTGTATTTGTCGTTTTTTCTCAGATTATGTTGAAGCTGCGATTACTGACTTTTGGATTTGATTGTTCTAAAAGCAATTTTCGCAATTCTATTTTCGATGCATTTTTCTGATCTATTTCAAGCCTCAAGAATTAATGTAATTATTGACTGTGTGTTTAGCTGTGGCTTGCTGTGAATCGTGGGTTTTTATTGACTCCATGGTTTACTAATTGGACCGTGTTGATGTTAGTTGATGCTTTTTGTTTTGGGTTCTCAGTAGGAAGTCATTGCCGTGATCTATTTTAATATCACAGAAGATGATAATGCCGAAGATGTTAATGGTCTTCTTTGAAATGAAGCAGTGGAAGGACGAGACAGACATTTCAAAGATTTGAATACAAATTCTAATAAAAAAGAAGTCTTCATTCAGATTCTTTTCCAAACTATAAATAAATTTTAAAAAATGTAAAAAAATTTTTTTTTAAAGTGGACATTTATCTGTCTATGTTTTTGTCCCAGAGAAACATGGCCAACTTGGGTGAGGTTATCTTGAGATTCTGAGTTCAATCCTAAGCAAAAGTAGCAAGATGATTTAATTAATTAACTGAAAGAATTCCTAAACGTCTGAAAAATAGAATGCAAACTTGTGCCCTCAAGAATCATTGGCTTTTGGGCTAGGAGCAAAGTGTAGTATCTGTTCTGATACTGCAATTCATCTTTTCTCTTGTCGGTCAGTAAAGGAGAAATCCTTTTAGACTGAGATAATTTTTATTTTTATCTTAATCCAGAGTACCCCTTTTTGTGGAACTGTATTTCCCCACATTAAAAAATGACCGTGTGTCTAACTCTGCCCTCTTGAGGAGGCAAGTAAGTAGTTACTCTAATAAAGGGTAAAATTCGATGACGATTCCCGAGGCACAACGTCTGAAACGCTCTGATAACAACAACCAAGAAGAGGTAACCAGTCTGAAAATTGTAAATAACTAGCTGTATTGGCACCGCGTTGCCCGGGATCTATTACTATGAAATTTGTTTTGTAAATATTTCTATGTTCTATAACTAGGCTCGATAATCAGGATGTAATATAAAATACGTTTCTCGGATAAAGATGAATTTCTTCACATTTCAACAATAAAAAATAGCCTTATAGAAAACATGTAAATTATAGTTGTGAATACAATTTTAATATTTAGGACAGCCATCTTGTTGTATTTTGATGTCATCTGAGGTGTGTATAATGAAATTATGCATTCTCTTTGTTGGTAACCCACTTGCTGTCGATATTTTTGTCTTTGATGAAATTACAAGATATAAGTCTTCTTTTTGGACAGGGGTTTTATTCGCATGAGAAACATACATAGAAATCAAACAGAGAGAGAGAGATAGGCAGACAGACAGACATTGGCCGCCCTTATGCTAGACTATTGCATCTCTTGCTCTGCTCTGCCTAATTAGGGTTTGGGACGAGCACCTACTTTTTGTGCCCACTCGTTTTCAGGTCTGGCGAGTATGAGAGATTACAAAGCTCTCTTGTGGAACTGACATCAGATCCTTACTTCCACTTATTTATCATTAAATAAAAGGAATTTGTTCATAGTTAAGAGTAGACCTTTCTTAGTCTGTAGAAAATATATCTTTCAATTAAAATATCTATATACTACTAAAACTGTAGATCTTGCTTGTTTATTTGTTTGTCCCCATGCACACTGGATGACATAATCAGGGGCAGTGACGATCCCGTATTTGCAAAACGATGTAATTCTTTAAGTTTTGTAAGGTTAGTATTAAGCAGAATTGTTGTTCACTCTTATTCATTTGGGCTCAAGTTGCAAAAAGAAAACTGTTGTGGCTAAAAATACTTGAAATATTTGACCCAACCCATTCCATGAAAACAAAATAGATTGTCGTAATGACTACCCACTGAGGACCCCAAACAAAACTATCTATTAATGTCAACGTGGTACAGTTACAAAACCCAGGAACCTGTAAAGCTTTATGACTCGCAGCAGGCCAAAGCTTAAAATGCACACAATATATATTTTCACACTAAACAATGTCAGATAACAAAAACATATGGAATAATTTAGAATCACAGAAATGTAAGTTCTATGCAAAACTCATCAAAAAGTAATGTTTTCATTCTAGAAAACAAATTCAATATGTTGTGAAGAAGGGGAGGGTTTTTTTTTTTGATGGGTTTGATCTCGTGCAGTGTCAGATTAGAAATTAGGTGGCCAATTATTATATTAAAAAAGTAATTAGCACTAGTTTATACCTGCTCCTTGAGAGGTGTTGGTACAGTAGCTGGGTATGTCAATTTCCGTCTTTATCGAGCTTCTACAGCACC